>CM065728.1:36135154-36165154 GCA_033310375.1 Conus canariensis
ATTACTGTGATAATGAATTCCGGCAAAAGGCTTCGATAAGATTCCACCGAAAGTCTTGCAAAGGAGTCTGTCAAAAGACTCAGTGAAAGACTCTTGATGAAAAATCCAAGAAAGTACCCAGACAAATAAATGGAATCAGACAAAACAATCAGGCAAAGCACTCCAACACAGGACGCCTGCAAAAGACTCAATGGAGAACTCTGACAAAGAATTCAAATAAAGAGCCCAACAAAGGACGGACTGTAGTAAAATATCCTTGAAAAGTTTCCAACAAAAGGACTTAAATGAAATGTTCAAAGGACTCTCACAAAGGACTCAGACAAAAGATCTTACACAGATCACTGACGAAGGAGTTAACAAAAGACACCAACAAAGGTAACAAGACACCAACAAAGGTAAAAAGACAGAATCCAGCAAAGCACTCGGTCAGAAAGACTTTGGCACAGAACTCTGAAGATGAATGTCAACAAAACACTCTGTTTCAGGACCATGATAAAGAACAAGGCTTGAAACAGAGCTCTGACAATGATCTGCAACAAAACTCTGTGACACACGACTTGACAGCGGACTTCAAGAAAAGACTGACTGAGAACTCCGACAACGGACTTCAATATACACAACAACAAAAAACACTGACAAAGGATTCTGACAAAGTTCAACAAAAAATGTGACACATGACTTTGACAAAGTTCTTCAACAACAACAACAAATCCTGACACGGAACTCTGGAAATGAATTTCAACAAAAGAATCTGACTTAGAACCACGATGAAAAAAATACTTCAGTACAAGACACATACTGGACTCCCACAATGGATTTCAAACAAGAAAAATGCTGACACAGAACTGTGACAAAGTTATTCAACCTAAAAAAAAAACTCTGACGCAATACTCTAACATACTTCTTCAACACAAATACTCTGACACAGCACTTTGACAGAGTTCTTCAACAGCAAAAAAAACCCTCTGCTTCCGTACTCTTTTGAAGTTCTTCAACGAAAAAAAACTCTGACATAGTGCTCTGACAAAGCTATTCAACACAAAAACCTCTGACACAACACTCTGATAAAGCTCTTGAACAAAAAAAAAACTCTGGCACAGTACTCTGGCAAAGCTCTTCAATAAAAACAAACTCTGACTCAGGATCATCGTAAAGTTCTTCAACAAAAGACTCTGACACAGGACTCTAACAAGTACTTCTAGAAAAGACTTTGATCAGCACTTTAGCAAAGTACTCCAAGAAACAACTATGATCCAAGACCGTGATAAAGGATTTTGGCATAAAACTCTGACATAGGGCATTAACAATGGGTATAAAATAAAGAGACTGACGCAGGATTCCGACAAGCATTAAAGAAAGGCTCTCACATGGGACTTTGATAAGGGACAACAACGAACGACAGATACAGCACTCTGATAAAGAGCCTCAACAAAGGCCTTACCTTCATTCCCCGTAAAGTATATTGTACAACTGAGTTCTGTTTCCAATTCTGTAACAATTATACTTCTTGCAGCGTTCATACTCACCACTAAAAGAACCGACATTTTCACATTTCCCGGTTGCCCCTTGGCCAAATACTTTTCTTTTAATTCAAGCCCCATTTGAATTGAACTAAGTGACGATGCATGATACAACTCAGTGATACAGCAAAAGCTGCCGTATTAAATGTTTTACCAGGACGCCTTACATTACAATCATTGTAGTCATTTAGCAAGGTGGTCTGGTGACAAAGTGATCAGGTGACCTAGTCTAGTTATTCACCCTCTTATTTTACCTTCAAGAGCACGTGGACGGCTCCTGACTGTGCAGCATCATCTAACCCCATAAAGAATTGGAAAGACGTTGTCACGTAAAGACCATCACACAAGGGTCTTACCGATGAGTCAGGGTTTATCATTGACTATGGTGATGATTAGTTGCAAGGAGAGGCGACTGCAGGAGGAAATCTAAACAAATCTTAAAAGGTTTATGAAATGAATTCGCCAAACATGAACAAACAAATCACAGGACATGACACGATGTGCCTTGACCTCTTAGGTCTTCTTCAGGCAAGATAAGCAAAACACGTAGGTGTTAAAAATTACCTTCCACAAAAGAGTTACCAGTCTACGCCCATGTTGCGCCGAATTTGACCAGATAAGTGGTTGCTCTTTCTTCATTTTCGTTGTCCTGAGTGTTGTTTATCTTGCCTGAAGAAGATCTAAGAGGTCGAAATACGTCTTGTTCTGTCTTATGAATCGTTTGTTCATGTTTGGTGTACTTATTACACACACTTTTTTAAGATTTATGGTGATGGCGACAGGAACGTTTGATACATCCAGGGACAAAATCGTATCCAGACTACATAGAACCTCCGGAGCCTTTAGACCTGAAGGTATTCTGATACAGGCAGGAATCACTCCTAGATGAAAAAAATACCTGCCACAAGAGAGTTAGTCACTATCCAACGCTACGGAGACACTCAGCGGCCTACCTTCGTTCCTTTCACTCGACATCCTCAGTACACCTTCAAAGATGACAATGCACCATCTCATCATCTCACCGTCTGCACGTGATTCCCGATTGGGTTAAACAAGTGGACCATGCAGACCATTCAACAGAATGCCTGATGATGTCTGTTCACCTATTTCTCACCAACAGCAGTAGCGGAACATTCCTGAAAGACCCATTGCATCTTAAAGACACGCCCCACCAATCAGACTTTTTAGGATTTGACTGACTTTCTTCAAGAAAAACAGTATAAGATGAGATCATCAGAAATCTTTCGGTGCACATGGACTCGATGCCTTGCGTGCTTGGCAGCCAGTGGGGTCAAGCATGATAGTAACGTTCCTTGGTACTCTCATGTGGTTTATGATTTTTTAAGTATGATTACAAATACTTTTGTGGTTCCTGCATGATAAATCGTAACTGATTTCTCTCATGCTCGTTTGATTTTATGTGGGGCATCTGATTTGTTGTGAAACAATGGTTTCTGGCATCATTAACAAATTTGGTGTGTTCAGTTTCATCCGATAGCCATGCACGCATGGGTTCGGCCAATCTTATGATTTATCTTGCTGTTAAGTTTTGAAAAAAATGGGATGGATACCATTTCAATGGCTCCAAGACAATCAAAGAAAGTTAGCAATCAAAATAAAGAAACAACACACTTAGAGAAACACTGAAGAAGGGAGGTAGGAGAACGAAGGAGGAAAAAACGAAAAGCCTATAGGCGTCCAACATTTATTTTTCATGACCTTCGTCAGTCCGTTAACCGTTGCGTCGTTGGGTACCACTGAAGTGACAGTCCTTCTCCACGCTTGTCTGTCTTTGTTCGCCCTTTGGGAATCTCAAAATGTCAAGGCCTGCCCATTCTATGATATTGTCCACCCACCTCTTTCGCTTCCTGTCCCTTCTGTACCATGGCACAGAGACGGGCAAGATGGTTTTTGCAACGCAGGATTATCGAGATATGAACATACAATTCAGTTTTTTGTTTCTATCTGTTGTTAGCAAGCCTTTGATACTTTGTTTCTTTTGCCCATTTCTTCATCAGTGACATGATTTTCGTAGGCAATGCGTAGGATTTGGTGATGACATTTCATTTCAAATATCTGGTTTCTTCTTTGTATACCTGTTGTCAATGTCCACGTTTCATATGCATATGCGCGCATTATTCTAACTTTGGAACTGATAGAAATGTCGTTGTTGTTCCAGATGGTCTTGAGTTTTGAGATTGATGAGAGATTCAAGAGAGGACATATGGTTTGAATCTGACACCTTATACAACTGCTCCCATGTACGTATAGATCCTTCACGTACCTTGGAGCAGCTGTGATAGAATATTTATACGTAGACTTTTTCAGTGGTTTCTTCTTCTTCTTTTCTTCTTCTTCTTCTTCTTTTCTTCTCTCTTTTCTTGAAGTTGTTGCTGCTTCGGCTTCCTCTTCCTCTTCTTCTTCTGCTACTGCTGCTGTTTCTGCTTTGTCTTCCATTTCCTCTTCTTCTTCTTTTTCTTCTTCTTCTTCTTCTTCTCTTCTTCTTCTTCTTCTTCTTCTTCTTCTTCTTCTTCTTCTTCTTCTTCTTCTTCTTCTTCTTTTTCTTCTCTCTCTGCTGCTGCTGGTGCTGCTTGTGCGTCATCCTCCTCCTCCTCCTCCTCTCCTCCTCTTTCTCCTCCTCTTCTTCTTCTTCTTTTCTTCTTCTTCTGCTGCTGCTGCTACTGCTGCTGCTGCAACTGCTGCTGCTGCTGCTGCTGCTGCTGCTGCTACTGCTGCTGCACTGCTGCTGCTGCTGCTGCTGTGCTGCTGCTGCTGCTGCTGCTGCTGCTGCTGCTTCTGCTTCCTCTTCATCTTCTTTTTCTTCTTCTTTCTTCTTCTTCTTCTTCTTCTTCTTCTTCTTCGTCCTCTTCGTCCTCTTCTCCTCCTCCTCCTCCTCCTCCTTCCTCTTTCTCTTCTTCTTCTTCTTCTTCTTCTTCTTCTTCTTCTTCTTCTTCTTCTCTTCTTCTTCTTCCTCTTCTTCCTCTTCTTCTTCTTCTTCTTCTTCTTCTTCTTCTTCTTCTTCTTCTTCTTCTTCAAGTCGACATCACTGTTTGGTACCCCTTTTACCCCCCTCCCTCTCCCCACGTCTCTCTCTCTCTCTTTCCCTGTCTCCCTCCTCTCTCTCTCTCTCTCTCTCTCTCTCTCTCTCTCTCTCTCTATGTGCGCGCGCACGCGAGTGCGTGCGTACGTACGTGCGTGTTTGTGTATATGACTCCCTCTTTCCCATTCCCTACCCGTTGTCCCCACCCCGACGCCATCCACAGCCCTCCCACCTCCTGTTACGTCTCAATAAAGACAGTTTAATGCAGTGGTCGGCTCATTCAGAGTCGGCTGCGTTCTCATTGTGCCCCATTTGAAAACATGGTATCTCTCTGCTTGCAGACTGTTTACTGGCCGGGTCTTTGACTCCACCGGTTTCGCCATACAAAAAGCATTTGGACGAGGAAGCAACTATGTATGGCCACACGTTGCTGTCAAAAGAAACCAGAAACGCCATACATTTATCAATGTCATCAGAATGGATATTTTCATGATCACTGTAGTCCTGGATTCACAGACTCTGACAGCAGAAGGCAGGATAAAATCCAACAGGTAGAGACGACATGCTGCAGACGAGTATCCAGCATCTCCTAGACAGTTTATCACAGAGACAGAGTCTGCCGAACCGTCAGGCAGCATGTTAGTCACTATAGAGACACGCCGGTCTGAGTGAAAAACTGAAGTGGTGTGAACGTATAACAAGATGAAGATCAGGCGTGCCGTCCAAGACCATCCTCTAACGAACATTGCAAAAGAAGGAGAGACGAGGGAGACAGCGAGAGAGGTGGACAGTGGGCCATTGAGGAGCGTGCCGGGAAGAGCTTCACCGCGACGCGGTCACCTGGCCACAACCGTCAACAGGTAGGGGAGGCAACTGGTGCAGGTTTCGTCATGGTGATAGCCCTATGCCCCTGATAGGTCCAGAACCAGTGAGACACATTAGGGCAAGGGTTGGGGCAGGTGTGTAGCGCTGACGTGGACTTCGTGGTCGGCTTGACCTGCGTCAACGGGGTCAACACCAGCAGGTAGTGGTGTCGACTTGATCGTGCGTCGGGCTTGAGACTTCAATTTCTGCTTAGAGGGAGTAGAACGGTAATTTTCCGGATCGGTAAGACATCTGCCTGGAATGCGAAAGTATCCTAAATGCAGGGTTCGAATTTGAACTTTAGATGATGGTCTGAGCGCCAGTCTTTCGGACAATATGATAAATATGTGCCCAACCCATGGCAAACCATGGCAACAAATGGCAGAAGAAAGTTGAAAAATCTATGCTCACGCGAATGCAAACCATTGGTTTTCTTTTCTTTCATTCCATAAAACACGCACGTACAAACGCGCGCGTATACATATACAAACACATAGTTCGCATTAGTACACCCTCATTTTCTTCTTCCACACATGCCCTCCTTTACTTGCTTCTTAACACACACACACCACACACGCGCGCGCGCGCGCGCGCGACACACACACACACGCACGCACACACGCACATCGACTGCACTCGTATACCCTTTCTTTTTCCATTTTCGTTTTTTTTTCTTTTTTTATTTTACCTATTTTCCTTCCTTCCACGAGGGGTGGTATCTGATAACGATGATATCAGAGGGCTGCATTTCCATCAGCATTGCTGTGGCCATGGGGGTTTGGGTACGGAAATGGAATTCAGGACTTCACCTCGTTGCTATTGCCAATGATTTTTCAAACTGCCTCCTCTTCATTCTAGTCCTGTCCCTCCTCTTCCTTCTTCACCTCCTCTTTCACCTCCTCCTCCTCCGCCTCCTCGTTCTCCTCCTCCTCCTCCTGTTTCCTTCTCTCTCCCCCCCCTCCTCCTCCTCCCCCTCCTCCTCCTCCTGTTTCCTCCTGCTCTTCCTCCTCCTCCGCCTCCTCGTTCTCCTCCTCCTCCTCCTGTTTCCTTCTCCTCTCCCTCCCCCCTCCCCTCCTCCCCTCCTCCTCCTCCTGTTTCCTCCTGCTCTTCCTCCTCCTCCACCTCCTCTTTCTCCGCCTCCTCCTCCCGTCCTCTTTCTCCTCCTCCCCTCCTACTCCTCCTCCTCCATCCTCGCCCTCTTTCTCCTCCTCCCTCCTACTCCTCCTCCTCTTCCTCCTCCTCGCCCTCTTTCTTCTCCTCCTCCTTCTGCTCTTCCTTCTCCTTCACCATCTTTTCTTTTTCTTCCTCGTCCTCCTCCTCCCCCTACTTCTCCTCTTTCTCCCGCTCTGCGTCCTCTTTCTCCTCCTTCTCCTCCTCTTCCATTACCTCTTTTCCAGCTTCTCCTTTTTCTCCTCCACCTCCTCTTTCTCCTCCTTCTCCTCCTCTTCCATTACCTCTTTTTCCAGCTCCTCCTTTTTCTCCTCCACCTCCTCTTTCTCCTCCTTCTCCTCCTCTTCCATTACCTCTTTTTCCAGCTCTCCTTTTTCTCCTCCACCTCCTCTTTCTCCTCCTTCTCCTCCTCTTCCATTACCTCTTTTTCCAGCTCCTCCTTTTTCTCCTCCACCTCCTCTTTCTCCTCCTCATTTTTACCTCCTCCTCCTTCTGCTCCTCGTTCTTCTTCTCCTCCATTTTTTCTTCCTGCTCTTTCATTTCACCCTCTTCTTCCTCTTCTCCCCCTCATTTTCCTCTGCACTTCTTCTTCTTCTTCTTCTTCTTCTTCTTCTTCTTCTTCTTCTTCTATGTCGTCATCATTGTTATCACCGTTATCTTCTTCGTACTATCTCTTCCTTGTACTCCTTATTCTCCTCTTTCTTCTTCTCATCACATTGCTCCTCCTTCTCCTCCTCCTTGTTCCCTTCTTCCCCTTTCTCCCCTCCTTTTTTTCCTCATCCTTGTTCTTCTCTTCTTCTTTCTCCCTCTCATCCTCATCCCGTTCTTTCTTCGTTTCGTTCTTCTTTTTTCCTGTCCGTCCGTCCCCATGTCCATCTGTCCGTCCGCCCGTCTGTGTGTGTGTGTGTGTTGTGTGTGTGTGTGTGTGTGTGTGTGTGTGTGTGTGTGTGTGTCTGTCTGTCTGTCTGTCTGTCTGTCTGTCTGTTTGTCTGTCTGGAGCAGTGAATATCAGAGGTGAAGGCATGGGGCCAGAAGGCAACCCACCAGGCCCATAGGGGACACAGAAGTGCCGCCACCAAGTCACTTGGATGGTGTTCAGTGGTGCCCTGTTCAGGACCAACACACAAGGGACTCCACCAGCTAGATCCCCTAGTCACGACAATGAATGCTTTGTCGAGGAGAGAGCGAGAGTGAGAGTGCCTTCCGAAGGGCGTCCCTACCTCCATCGGCGACAGTCCCCATGGAGTGGACAATACTAACGACGTCGACACGAACTTACGATGTGTAATTTCTCCTTCTTCTCCACCACATTTTCCTTTACTTCCTTCACTTTCTCCTCCTCTTGTTTTTCTTCTCTCCCTCTCTTTCATCCCTCTTTCTACTCCTCCTCCTCCTCCACCTCCTCCTCCTCTTCCTCCTCCTCCTTCTCCTCCTCCTCCTCCTCCTATTCCTATTTCTCTTTTTCCTCCTCCTCTTTCTCGTCCTCTTCGTCTTCATCCCTTTTCTCCTCATCATCCCTTTTCTGCCTGTTCTCCTCTTTACCCTCCGCCTCCTCCTCTTCTTCCTGATCCTCTTCCCCCTGTAACTCCTCCTCCTCCTCAAAGGGAAGGAGGGGATAGAGACAGGGAGGAGGTGGAGGGTGCATACTATGTACATGAAAAGAAAATCGAAACTGATATCAGAGTTGGGCAAGGTAAGGTAAGATAATGTTCCTTATAGCCCAGCCAACATAACAGGGCTGTCATCGTGCATGAAGTGTCACAGAATCTGACACTTTTTCTTGAAACAATGATCACTGAAGATAAAGAAGATAAACGATAATGTTCTGCAGTACCATTCTAATCTGAGACCACACAATGGGGCTGTATTCTGCACTTCCTCTCATGATATATCCTGTAGTTAAGTTGGTCGAGAGACAAAGAGACACTGGCTGCGTTGGACTGCAAATTCGAGCAACAGTCTCAGAGATGCATTCATTAAATGGTTACAACTCAGCCTCGTGGTTCCAGTATCTTATTTTAGCCCATAGAACACTTATCTCTGGATAGGAGCTGCGAGGGGTGGGGAGTGGGGGTGGGATGGGGCTGGAACCCCACAAAGAAATGCCTGTGACTGGACTCAAACCCATGACCTCTCAGCCCGCTGCTATTGACACAGATTAAAAGGTTAAAGTTCCATAGCCTGAGGGTGTAGGGAGTCCTGTGCACAGGCATTATGGAAGGTGGAGCTCGTCACTTTCCTCCTGCCATGTTCACAATCCTTCTGCCGCTCAACCTTTTCCTGAGCTGACTTAGTAAATACCCATTCACTGCTGGGAGACAGAGTTCTCAAGCTATAGAAACCAGACCTCACGAATGATTCCAACTCACGACCTGTCAGCTCCATGGCTGAATGCCCAAACCATTTGATCACGGACCCCTCTGTGACATCATTGGGGTCGCGACAGAGGACAAAGTGACATCCGCCTCGTTGTGCTGTAGGTGTCACGTTTGTAGAAACACAAAGCGCGTGACCCTGCATCACACATACGACTTTGCAGGAATATGCTGCCGCCATCGCGATTACCTTCCTTTTTTTTTTCTTTTTTGTTAGAATTTTGAACTGTCCACGTAACAGCCTACGCAAAGCAGCACTTGTCATGGGGATCATCTAGCTTCCAACAGATGTGGCTGTCAGCACCAAGCGGTGCGTGGGAGAAGACATAAGTCTACAGGACTGCAGCAAGGCATTTTGTGTCTCTGGGTCCGTGACAGCAATCGATTTTTTTTTTTCGAGAGGGGGGGGAGGGGCGGTAGGGAAAGGGACTGGAAAAGTTTGTAAGATGGTCAATAACAGAGGGGAAAGAAGGAAAGGAGGGGATAGAGAGAGGGAGGGGGTGGGGGAGATAGAGAGGGGAAGGAAGGTATATTACAGAATCTTCCCCCAAATAGGCCCGATAGGAGAGTTCCATGTGGTGCAGAAGGCCATTACCGAAGGAGCATGAAAAGCGGCGTGAGAGGCTGGAACTGATTGCTAACGACTCTTTCACTGTCTGTCTCTGAACGATTTTCCGTGAAGACTTTGATTTGCTCCCCCCCCTCTCTCTCTCTCTCTCTCTCTCTCTCTCTCTCTCTCCTCTCTCTCTCTCTCTCTCACACACACACACACACACACACACACACACACACACAAGCATATGCATGCACACACACACACACACACACACACACACACACACACACACACACACACACACACACACACGCACATACATAATATATATACGTATATTATATATACACTCTCTCTTGTATATATATATATATATATATATATATATATATATATTCATATATATATATGTATATATATATATATATATATATATATTGTTAACAATATTTTTTAAAATGAAGTGTTAAAAGATTTTAACACTTCATTTTAAAAATATTTTTAACAGATGTTCTCCCTAGACGGTTGAGCTCTTTCAGATTTTTAAGGACATTTTTATATTGTTCGTGATATATATATATATATATATATATATATATATATATATATACATGTGTGTGTGTGTGTGTGTGAGAGAGAGATGCTTTTGTATGTACCTACATAGAGAGAGAGCATGGGCAGAGAGAGAGGGAGAGACAGACAGAGAGCTTACTGAGTACCAAGGTCAAAGTTCTGTATCAAATGCTGAGACCATCGTCATGACTTGACATGTTGTGTCTATTCTAATTTCATCATTCTGTGCTGGCGAAGAGGCCAGCTCTTTATATTTCTTAAAGAGAGATGATATGCTTCAGGTAAAATGTATATAAAGATGTTTCATGACATAAAAAACAGAGCAAATCATTTGAAAGCCACTGATGTTACACAGCGAATGTCTTGTTAATGTTGTCTGAACCCCCATCTTCTCTCTCTCTCTCTCTCTCTCTCTCTCTCTCTCTCTCTCTCTCTCTCTCTCTCTCTCTCTCTCTCTCTCTCTCTCTCTTCAGATTTCACAGCAAATTCTTGTTTGAAAAGACTTCTTAATCATCACAAGTATCATCGACAACATCCTACTCCATTCCCCCTCCGTCGTAATCATTACCATCATTATCATTGTTGGTGACAAACTCATCAGCCCCCCTACTATTGCTGCTTTGATTACACTGTCGTGGCCAGATGATCCGCCTCTCCATCCTATTACAAGGCACATACATGGAGCGGAATCTCCCCACTGCGTGCCTCATCATCTGTATAACGCTCTTCTCCGGTGTCGGGGACCAAAGTTGCTCCACCACGAATTTTGACACCCTTCCCGTTCCACGTCCTCTAATCGTCCCGAGTAAATCCTTAAAGTGCTCAATATTTCTGTCAATACGTCTATCACTTGTTCTGTTTTGAAAAAAAGGCTGTGTCTGTGTGTATAGGGGAGGGAGATGGGAAGATGGAGGAGCGGAAGGAACAGAAAAGGTTAAGGGGAGGGGGTAGAGAAGGTGTGTGTGTGTGCGTGTGTATGTGTGTGTGTGTGTGTGTGTGTGTGTGTGTGTGTGTGTGTGTGTGTGTGTGTGTGTGTGTGTGTGATATCAATGTGAAATTTGTGTCTGGATATGAATGTACAGGTGAGCGCTCTAGCGTGTATCTGCGTGGAATTGTAAGCACACGCTTCCGCGAGCGCGCGCGCGCGCGCGCGGCGCGTGTATGTGTGTATGTGTGTGTGTGTGTCTGTCTGTCTGTCTGTCTGTCTGTCTGTCTGTCTGTCTGCCTGTCTGTCTGTGTCTGTGTGTGTAAGCAGACATACGATGAGTGTCA
Source organism: Conus canariensis (assembly GCA_033310375.1). NCBI lineage: Eukaryota > Metazoa > Mollusca > Gastropoda > Neogastropoda > Conidae > Conus > Conus canariensis. The sequence continues at coordinate 36,146,525 of CM065728.1, forward strand.
ATTTATGTCTAGATATGAGTGTGGATGTGAATGTGTTTGCGTATATCTGTGCTAGCATGTACAGGTGTTTGCATGTGCCAGTATTGTAGCGTGTGTATGTGTGTCTTTTGTGTGTGAGTGAGTGAATGTGTACGTCTACATGAGTGAATGTGTGTGTGTGTGTGTGTGTGTGTGTGTGTGTGTGTGTGTGTGTGTGTGTGTGTGTACGCGCGCGCGCGCGCGTGCGCGCGTGCGCGTTAATGTGTGCGTATGAGTATGTAAGTGTTTATTGTGAGGGAGGGAGTGAATGTGTGTCTGTTTGAGAGAACAAACGCGCGCGCGCGCGTTTGTGTATGTGTTGGTGTATGTATGTATATGTGCGCGCATGAGTATGTATGTATGTGCATGCGTTTCCGTGCGTATGTTGTGTGCATCCGTGCGTGCACGTGCGTGCGTACGCGTGTCCGTAACGGTCATGTGTGTACATGAATATAAGTATTTCTTTTGTCCGTGAGTGAGTGAATGTGCATCTGAGTGAATGAGTGTGAGCGTGCGTGCGCGTGCATGTGTGTGTGTATGTGTGTGTGCATGACCTTGTCTATCGGTTGATGTGGTTTCCAAATGTGAGATATGATCGAGCAATTTGTTCTAGAGTTAAGAATAAGAGAGCTCTTCAGTAATGACAAAGTATATTCTAAATGATAAGAGAGCTCTTCAGTAATGACAAAGTATATTCTAAATGATAAGCAACATGAACTGAACTGAAGAAGAAACCCACCACCAGCTGAGTTATCCAGCACCACCACCACCACCACCCCTGCCCGATCATTATTCGTAACCTGCTTAGCACGGAGTAACTGTGTGACTTCACATGGCACAGCCGATCGATGGAATTACATGTCCAAAACTTCCAATCAATGGAGGCGTGGGCAGTGTCGGTGGAGGGAAGCGGGGGGAAGGTGGAGGGGAGATCTGGTTGTTCTTGGACCAGTCTAAATCACTCTTTCAATTCAGCAGGAGGACAGAAGCTGTTTTTGACATATAATGTATTCGGTTTAATTCAAACGAATCATTTTTTTTTTTTATTTCTGGGCGCGAATTCGCTTACACCTTCATCATTGTCACCGTCCCTGACGGTAGACCATGATGGGAAGGTTCCAGACTTTGGGGTCCGCTTTTGATTTTGGACACGGAATCTTGGCAAGATACATGTTCGTATGGAGCAGGTTTCTAGTGCTCAACGACAGCCAGGAGAGTTTCGTAACGTAAGAGATGTGTTGAATTTGCTGTCTGACAGCTATTTGTCTTCTTTCCCTTCAGGAGACACAGCGATTAGTCTGAATTACCTGTTCTAAAGCACCTTGATTCTTCCTTCAAGATCTGCTGTCAGTCTGCAACTTTCCCATCCATAGGGGTTGTGACCTGTGGAGATTAACCTTCAGATGGGTGCTGACAGATCTGGTTTTCCGGATGACCTGAAGTCTGAACATGGCAGACATACCTATGAGGTCGAGGCTTGTTCTTACCTCACTTGTGAACCTCCCATTCTTGCCTAGAATAAACCAGACAGATTTGAAGAGGTCATGTCTTCCAGTGGCTGTCTGTTCAGTGTGATCTGTCTGCTTGTTCTTGTCTGAAACTGTAGAACAAGATTCTGCTTCCCAGTGAACTTCCATTCCCTATGCTACTGACACTTTTCCACACTGAAGATAACTTTCTTGAGTTTTGCTTAGCTGTCCCCTATGAGGTAGGTATTACTAGTATTGAAGATCTGATGAACAGACTCAAAATGAAAAAGAAAATTTCCAGAAACACAGGCAAAACTCATTACGAATAGAAACACGTGAACTTATCTTCAGCATCAGACTGGTAGGAGAGAGGTACCTTCAGGAACAACATAGTCTTTTCATAACTTGTTCCAGGCACGGTAAACAAATGATCCATATATTGATGATACAAATGTGGGGCTCCTACAGATGATGGAGTGTGTTTGTTCCTCCAAGCCGTATAACATCAGGATGTGTATGTGGTCATGTTGGTTAAGAATTGGGCCACCGGTTCTTCCAGTGTCCTTGTTCATGGTTTCCTATGTTGTTGGTGTTCTGTTTAAACAGTCAGAAGATTCCAGACGGTCTGCAGGAACAGAAGAACGTCAGCGATGTTACCATGGTCATCATTTTCCGCCAGTGGACAGAGCACAACCCCCGTGATCGACCGTTTCCACCGACGGCTTCACCCTGAGCCGACCCTTGCTGCTCCTGTGGAGAAGGGGACTAGATCATTGAAACCATTACCCAAGACTGTGAAGACCTCCAGGGGGTGAGACTGAAGGCCAGGCAGGTGCCCATCACTCTACAAGAAAAGCTGTGCAGGTCTGTGAGGACAGAGGAGAACCACAATCTCATCCAGAAGACCAGTTTCCAGGTTCCACGGCGTTACAACAGAAAAAGAACTGTGGTACAGATGCTGTGTAAGAACTGACGTCATTGTGATCGTTTGTTACAATACTTGTTACTCACATTTTTGCTCTCTTTAAAACCTTATGGTATGGTGAACATCGGTTTCTGTGCAAGGAAGATAAAATGAGGATGTCAGTGAGTGTACACACACACACACACACACACACACACACACACACACACACACACACACACACACGCACGCACGCACGCACGCACGCACGCACCACGCACGCACACACACACACACACACACACACACACACACACACACACACGCACATTCAAATACCCTCATTTTCTGGTGCAGGAATTTTTTTTCAATTTTACCTGATCCAGGAGGGGCATCTGCTAATGATGATATCTGAAGGCTTTGGCGCTAGGCCTGTAGGGGCAGCAGCACTATCAGCAATGTTGGGCGATGGCGTTCAGGGAAAGGAATGGCATTCAGGACTTGGAGTACGCTTCACATTCACTTCGCCCTATTGCCGCTGCTATTTCTGAGCGCTTCCTCCTCCTCCCCCTCTCTTCCGCCCCTTCTTCTCCTCCTCCTCCTTCTCTTCCTCCACCTCCTCCTTCCTTCTCCTCCTCCTCTTCTCCCACGTACTCTTATTCCCTTTCTCTTCCCTCCTCCTTCCTTCCTCACCTCCTCCTCCTTCTCCTCTCCTCTTCTCCCACGACTCTATCCCTTCTCTTCCCTCCTTCTCCCCTCCTCCTCTCTCCTCTCCTCTCTCCCACGTACTCTTATTCCCTTTCTTTCTTTTCCCTCCTCCTCCTTCTCCTCCCTTCCTCTTCTCCCACGTACTCTTATTCCCTTTCTTTCTTTTCCCCTCCTCCTTCTCTTCCTCCACCTCCTCCTCCCTCTCCTCCTCCTCTTCTCCCACGTACTCTTATTCCCTTTCTTTCTTTTCCCTCCTCCTTCTCTTCCTCCACCTCCTCCTCCTTCTCCTCCTCCTCTTCTCCCACGTACTCTTATTCCCTTTCTTTCTTTTCCCCTCCTCCTTCTCTTCCTCCACCTCCTCCTCCTTCTCCTCCTCCTCTTCTCCCACGTACTCTTATTCCCTTTCTTTCTTTTCCCCTCCTTCCTTCTCTTCCTCCACCTCCTCCTCCTCTCCCTCCTCCTCTTCTCCCACGTACTCTTATTCCCTTTCTTTCTTTTCCCTCCTCCTCTCTCTCTTCCTCCACCTCCTCCTCCTCTCCTCCTCCTCTTCTCCCACGTACTCTTATTCCCTTTCTTTCTTTTCCCCTCCTCCTTCTCTTCCTCCACCTCCTCCTCCTTCTCCTCCTCCTCTTCTCCCACGTACTCTTATTCCCTTTCTTTCTTTTCCCCTCCTCCTTCTCTTCCTCCACCTCCTCCTCCTTCTCCTCCTCCTCTTCTCCCACGTACTCTTATTCCTTTCTTTCTTTCCCCCCCCCCTCCTTCCTCCTCCTCCTCTTCTCCCACGTACTCTTATTCCCTTTCTTTCTTTTCCCCTCCTCCTTCTCTGCCATCTCTTTTCCTTTCTCGTCCACCTCCTCTTTTTCCTCCTCTTTACTCCTCTTCCTCCTCTTCCCCTGCTTCTTCTCCTCCTCTTCCTCCTTCTCCTTCTCTTTCTCCTCCTCCAACGTCCTTCCTCCTCCTCCTCCTCCTTCTCTTCCCCCTCCTCCTCCGTCTCCTCTTTCTCCTCCTGCTCCTCCTCCATCTCCTGCTGCTCCTCTTTCTCCTCCTTCTCTTCCCTCCGCGCCGTCTCTTCCTCTTCGTTCTCATCCTCCTCTTCCTCCCCCTGCTCCTCCTCCTCTTGTTCTCTTCCTACTCCTCCTTCACCTGCTTTTCCATGTTTTCCTCCGTCTCTTTCTCTTCCCCCTCCTCTTAATCTTCGTCTTTATTCTTCTCCCCATCTTCCTCTTTTTTCTTTCTCTTTCTCCTCCTCCTCCTCCTCCTCCTGCTGCTGCTGCTGCCGATATATCTAATAGCATTCACTCAGCTTACCAAAAAAAAGTAATGATCATACTAGGCGATTGAGAATAACAACGGTTTAACACTTGACTATACTGTGAACAAAAGTCTTCCAGAATTGCTACTTTAAATTGATCCTGAAAAAAGTATGATTTATTGATGGTGGAAATTTATGTTTAAAGGTTTAAAGCGTCTGGATTTGTAGAAAACGTTTCGCTAAATTGAAACGTAGTATTAAATCAACTCTTGCCATAAATCGTCGTACTTCATTATTTGAAATAGGAAGAAAGTACATGCAGGATGATTCCAATTCACCTTACTTGTTTATTCTTGTTAAGAAATACTGGTAATAATTGTAAAAGAAGATCAGCCTGTAAATATAACTTATTTTCATAATATGAAGCACAAAATTTCCACGTTTTCTGATGACACCCAGTTACTTAGTCACAATGATGACATTTTGTATCAGAAATCTGCTTGTGCCCTTGAAAGATCTGGGACAAACCCAGAATTTATTAACGGATAACATAAAAAGCAGACAATATAGCTTGGTAGCAAAAGGTCTAGAACTGAATTCTCTCCCTATCCACTTATGATCTGGAATCCATTTAATATCAGATACTTGGTATATTCATATTCTCACACACTCTAGAGGAGAAAAGATCCCCGTTAGATCAGTACAATAGTCGCACACCAAAACCCTCGGCATATTGATGTTCAACAGGAAAGCACAGAGACCATGACATATGTGTTTCATTAGATTGTGTTTTATTCATTTAAATGAATGACGTGCCTGGAGAGGGGCAATTCATAAGATATCTTTACGTCGTGCCCTATTTACTCCAGGCTTTTATATTATCACCTTTGTAGCTTTATCACTTGTTTCCTTCTGCGGTTTGTTTTCTCTCAAGATGAACAAACATTTTAAGTATTATTTTCTCTATCTGCAATTTAGCTTTGATACTTAGTAACACAGCTGCTGTTCTCTTATCCCAAAATAACCGTAAGTTTTCTGCATCTTTCTTCTTTAATTGTCTAATTGTATGTTCATATAACTTCCGCATTTAGAGTTTTTTCTATATCCCTCATAAGCTGATTTTCAGTTTTTCAATGTTTGTTTTACTGTGGCATATGTAATTATTTTTGCTCGGATTTTATCAGCATGAAATATAGAAAGTGTTCACATATTTTGTGTGTGTCTATTCTATCTTATTTTCAGATAGTTTATCATGATTTTAAGCTTCAAATTCTTCCATTACTTTCACAATTTCTGAGTTTTCTTCTACATATTTTTCATCTTTCAATAAAGAGGTACTAAATTCCGCCACCACAGCTACCCAAAAAATCTTGATTATTTCTTCATCTTCCAGACTTACTATTTTAGGGAACAATGCACAGTGATAATGACGGTATCCAAGGAGGGTAATAGTATCTTCAACATACCAAACTAAATGGTGAGACAAATATCAGGAAGTATGACATACCAAAGCACCTAGTACAGACAAAAGCATACAGGAAGAAACTGAACATCAGTTCCAAATAAAACCAGCCCTAGATAGAAAGATATCTGGGTCTCCCATCACATGTATGCGACAGTAAATTTTCTACTTCAGCTCATATACCTGTAGATTCTCTTACCAAATCCCCCCCCCCCCCCCCCCCCCCCCCCCCCGAAAACGAAATAAACACAGCTGCATGAGATTTGTTTTGAATTTACATAGAATGATAAAACGACAAGACAAAAAAGCAAATACGCAGTACCTACTGTCGAAAGTGGAGGTGTAGTACCTCATTTAAGCAAATATATACAAGCTCTAAAAATGACATGGGTCAAAAAGTATATATGTCAAATCCAAAATGGAAAAAGGTTGAATGCTATGTGTCCGGAAATAAATCTATTGGATGTATATGGACCTAGACAATTTCTCAGTAAACAAATAATGAAAAGCGGAAAGACATCTTCACTTCCTATGTTAACTTTATCACCTATTACCTATCCCGGAGTCTTGAAGACCGTTGGGGCACCAGAGAAGACTTCGCATCCAGCTTCCTCCACTCCTCCCGGTTCTCAGACGCTCTTAGGCAGTTGCTGAGTGTTAGGCCAGTCTATGCACTGATGTTGTCCTCCCATCTCTTTCTCTGTCTTCTCTCTCTCTCTCTCTCTCTCTCTCTCTCTCTCTCTCTCTCTCTCTCTCTCTCTCTCTCCTCGCACTGTTCCTTATTGAATGGTTTGGGCAAGTCTTGTTGATCTTGAAACATGACCATACTACCTCATTTTCTTTCTTTTCACTGTGGACAACAGGTCTTCGTATGGTCCAGTGGCATGCCTCACTCTGGTCTGGACCTCAAAGTTGGTAATGTGGTCTTTGTACGAAATGCCAAAGATCTTGCGGAAGAGTTTCATCTCTAATGCCTGAATCCTTCTCTCAAATTCAGCTGCCAGAGTCCACATTTCACAGGCATAGAGAAACATGGCATTGACCAGGCAGGGCATTAGCCTGATCTTGGAACTGATCGTTATTTTTTTCTGTAATTCCAGATGGGTCGTAGCCTGGCTAGCGCTGCTGTCGTTTGCGCAACTCCGGAGAGCACTTCAGGTTTTGATCCCTCATCTGAAACAATTGCCCCGAGGTACTTGAAGCTCTGAACTCTCTCCAGATTTTCTCCCTTGATAGCGATGTTAGCGCTGATTCCGTTAGTATTGTTGGTCATCAGGTTTGTCTTTTCGGCGCTGATCTCCATGCTGAATGCTGCAGAACATTTTTCAAGGCGCTCTGCTAGGTTGGCTGGTTCCTGCTCTTCTCCTGCTGCCCGTCGATGTCATCGGCAGAGCGTAGGTTTGTTACTACCCTGCCACCAATGCTTACTGACCTTGATGTCCTTCAGTGCGTCAGTCATCATTCTTTCCAGGTAAATATTGAAAAGAGTGGTAGAGAGTAAACAACGTTGCCACACTCCAACAATGTTAACTTTGCCATCAGGTAATATTAAATAATTCGTTTGAGGTATTAGCAGAGCCGTCATTCTATAATGACAACTTTAAAGTTTGTAATGATGTCATAGTTTTAAAAACTGGACAGCTAAGCAGATATTTCTGGTTAAAGATTTATTAATGAATTATCACAAACATTCTCGAGAGGTATGATATTAAGGTAAATCATCTAGTCTAATGGATACATATCATCAATAAAAAGGTATTTAAGAAGTGCAAATATAAGATAACAAACGATAATTATAAACCATAAACAAAAGCACTGCTAATGATATCAAGCCTTAAAAAAAAGGATCGAACATCTTCTACTGCACTCTCAGAAAAAAATAACAGTATTTGATATTAGCTCTTTTGCTAAGTGGGAAAATAAATTGAGCTGTGTACTAGACTGGGAGAAAACATTAAGACAAGTCAAACAAATTAAAGAAATTAGATTAAAATGGTTTTAAATAAGAATTTGTCATAACATTCTGGTTTCGAATGTTTTTTTTTAAGATAGGAATTCTTCTTAGTGATCTGTGCTCTTTCTGTGAAGCTTACGCTGATTCGATTCAACATTACCTGTTGCAGTGTCAGTTTGCGAAACATTTCTTGTGGGAACTGGAAAAAAATATGAAAAGAAAGATGTGAGCATTGTAGCGTATTGAAGTTTAATATATAGCTGGTTCTATTTGGAAACGATGAACACACAAAAACTGATGCGGTACTTGATCACATTATCTTATGGGCTGAACTCCATATATACAGACGTAGAATAAACTAGACAAAACCCACTGTCAAACACTTCTTGAGAGAACTTAATAACATATGTAAGGTTGAAAAATATATGCATTGTTTAGAACACAGCCAGCAAAAAGCAGTCGATGGTAATTCCTAGGTTAATGAAATTTAAGAAAACTCTTTCATTCATGTGAAAAATTCTAACTTGTACCCTGGTCAGGCATGTCGGAGGTGTCTACTTCACGATTGCCACGTAGATCAGAGAAAAGAAAGTAGTGTGTGTGTGTGTGTGTGTGTGTGTGTGTGTGTGTGTGTGTGTGTGTGTGTGTGTGTGGTGCGTGTGTGTGTTTCTTTATCTATGTATCTGTTTGTGGTGTTTTCTTCCTAGATTAATTATTTGAAATATTTGAACGCTTTTCGTGTGCAGTTCTTCCTTATGTATTTATTTCCTTGTTTTTGATCCCCCACCCCTACCCCTAACCTGTGTAGCGAACTGTTTACAGTTGTGTTGACACTGTTTGTTGTCAATGTTGGAAAACCTTTTTGTTTTTTTAAATGGAGGAAAAATTATTCACATTCAATTCAAAATCCTGTGCACTGGTACAGTCATGAATGATTAATAGAATTTTGTTTTTTGTTTGTTTTTATAAAAGCGGCACTCATTATTAGTAACCATGACCATTTCTTTGATAAACAGTTGCCACTGAGAACTTTGGATTTCCTTTATCGTTCAACTTAACGGTTGAATGAAAGGAGGGGAAAATGGTAACTAAATTCAAGTGAACAGTGATCTATATCCTGTTATCAATATTTATGGAAACTCCTCTTTTGATATATTCCATGTTCTTGTACATTTGTTCTCACAGTCGCTAACGGCCTGTTTTGGCGCTGCAGCGTAAGCCTTATGAAGTAAGTAATTGCGTCGTTATTATTCTTTTCTGTTCCGCAGTAATCTGTGTATAGCTTACACGTACGTTGGTATTCATTGACCACTTCCGGGAATAAAACGTTGCATGTGTGTGTTTATACGGTGACTTGTTTGTCATGTAGCGCGTATTCTAGCAACCTGCTTGTTACAGAGTCTTTCACCTAACTGGTGACTCGTGCAAGTTTCAACACATTTCAAACACATTTGTTGTGACATTTCCTTTGTACGTTTGTAACACTAACATTTAAAGGTCGGGATCGAATTAGTTGTTTAATTGTTAACTGATTTGGGGTTTTTTCCCCAAATGACACTTCCGTGCGTGAGAGAGTGTTAATGAGTTGAGGTAGGCAGCTGCCTGAACTGTTGGAACTGATCTTATTTCTTTGCTGAGGAGACCAGAAAGATGGCACCGGAAGCGTCTCTACTTTCAGTAACAGGTGATTTTCACCGCACCAAAAAGATTGCAAATGTACAGCGCAAAACAGAATCTGAAAGAAAAGTGGATAATTTTGTACGAATCGGTGCCTTTCAAACTCTTACTTTCTCCCCGTTTCTACTTCTTCGGTGTGATTGTGAAAATCTTGACTGACGATGATTGTGTGTGTGTGTGTGTGTGTGTGTGTGTGTGTGTGTGTGTGTGTGTGTGTGTGCGTGCGTGCGTGCGTGAGTGCGTGCGTGCGTGCGTGCGTGCGTGCGTGCGTGTGTGTGTGTGTGTGTGTGTGTGTGTGTGTGTGTGTGTCTCAGTCAGTGTCATTGAGTGCATGTGGGTGCATGCTTATACGTGTGGGCGTATGCGTGTGTTTGTTTGTGTGTGTGTTTGTGTTTGTATGTGTGTACACAAGCGTGCATGTGTGTGCACTGTGTGTGTTTCGTGAGAGAGAGAGCGAGACCACGCGCGCGCGCGATTGTGTGTGATCATGAAATATTTAACTGACAACAATAGTGTGCGTTGTGTGTGTGTGTGTGTGTGTGTGTGTGTGTGTGTGTGTGTGTTCGTTCGTTCTTCAATTTAACGTCTATTCACATAAAGTGATTTTAGACAGAGTTAGGGAAATAGCGTGTGTATGCATGCGTGCGTGTGTGTGTGTGTGTGTGTGTCTGTGTGTGCGTGCGTGTGTGTGCGCGTGTGTGTGTGCGTGTGTGTGTGTGTGTGTGTGTTGATGCACCGATAAGAGATTTGTTACGAGCAGTTAGCTATATACAGTGATTCATACTAACATTCTTTACAACTAGGCTAAACAGCACAAAGCAAGTATTAAAACACAAAAGGAGTACAGGATATCTGGTATAACCAAAATGTTAAGCGCTCATGTCTATAGGAACACTTGTTACAAAAAAGAGCCCATTGGACTAATCATCAAGGAATTAACAAAAGAAACAAGACCTTGTAAGTTCTGGAAAATACACGTGCCATCAGGTCGCAGGCAGTCAGGATTTTCATTTTTGAAATATGCGCAGTGGAAAAGAAGATGCTGAGTTGTAAAACTTTCAACTGCTCCGCAGATGCAATTTAAATTTTTGCGGAATTTTGTACGGAAAGCGTTTAGCTTAAGCCTGTAAAACAGGGATTCAAGTTTTCGGTTATTTTTTTCAAGTACGTTTATGTTGGCCAATTGATAGGTAATCTTTCCACTTTTAGCCGCGTTGCTAGAAGAAAAAGTAGCTGACTGGGATTTGTCACAGCAGAGCAGTTTGGAGTGAGGTAGATGTATTTTAATAAGAACCAAGTTTTTGTAGGCTTCATAAACCTTTTCAATACACGTCTTTTTTAAGAGACCATATCCTTCGTATAAACAGAGAGGAATGTTGATTTCTATGGATTCATCGGACTTTCGTGCTCCTTTTCTGGCAGCCCGGTCAGCCCACTCATTACCAGAAATCCCACAGTGAGACGGGATCCAGCAAAAATCAACTGTTGTACCTCTTGATATAAGAATACTGACAAGATGTTTTATTTCTAAAATCACCTCTCCTCGATTTTTTACAGCAATAGATTCAAGGCCTTGTAGGACAGATTTAGAATCCACACAGAAAAGTGCTTTGTAGATAGTAAGTGGAGTATCAACAAGAAAGTTAAGCGCCATTAGAATTGCCACCAGCTCAGCCGTGAAGATAGAATACCCCTTCCCGAGATGAAAAGATTTTTCAACTTTAAGGGTAGGAATAACAAAACCACTTCCAGCTTTTTCATTTAGCAGTGATCCATCGGTGAAAACTTTAAGGTGGTGTGAATAATTACTATCGATATGAGATTTGGCAAGAGAGGACAATATTTATTGTTAACATTTTTTTGTAGATCAGTATACTTATAATCAAAACGTGCAGTGTGCAATTCCCAATTTGGAATCGGGGATACAGGAAAACGATCAGCAATATTCTTGGGATCAATCTCAGCGTCTTTCAGTAATTTTGAGGAATATGTCATTATAGTTGTATTAGATTTAATAGATCTAGCTCGCTTCGGGAAATGGAAATCTGATCGTAAAGCTAATTCATCTTTGCTTGAGTTCTGAACAGCTGAGCTACGTAAGATGAATTTAGCACAGGCCAAGTTTCTATAGTCGTCAAGGGGCAGAACTCCGGCTTCGTAATACGTTCCTGATGCACTGGCATGAAATGGAACACCTAGTGCGAGTCTAAATGCCTTGCAGTCTATGCTTTGCAACTTTTTAAGTAAGTAGTTTGGTGCGCTGAAGAACACTTCTTGTGCGTATGATAATTTTGATCTTACGAGAGATGTCGAAAGGTGTACTAAAGTTTGTGTATCTGCTCCCCAATTTTGTTTACTGATCACTTTAAGAAGATTAAGAGATTTGCTGGCTTCGTTGATAATATGTTCAATATGGTTGTTCCAAGTTAACTTAGAGGTAATATTTACTCCTAAAAATTTTATCTCGGTGACATAATTCAATACATTGTTATCTACCTTAAAAGTAGGAATATTGCAAATACTTCCACCAGCATCAAATAGAATCATGTGGGTTTTTTCTGCCGATAAACTAAGGCCGTTTTCAAACATGAATATTGCTATATTATCTAGGTCACGCTGATATGTTTTTTTAATGAAATTGACAGATCTGACTGAAGTTTTCTTCTTTAAAGTTACGTTCATCCACATGCAAATATCGTCAGCGTATTGCACCAAGGAGCAGTTTTTAGATAAATGCTTTGGGAGATCGCATATCAGAATATTAAAAAGTAGCGGAGCGATTACCGATCCCTGAGGAATGCCCATTTGTAAATATCTCTTGCTGGAATAAACATTTTGTATCTTTGTTTCTATACTTCTATTGGTCAGAAATGCTTTGATATAGTTATATACATGACCAGAAAGGCCAATGGTTTTCAGTTTATATAGAAGTCTCTCATGCCAAACATGATCATACGCTTTTCTGACATCAAAGAAAGTGGCGAGGACATTTTTTCTTCGTGCAAATTGTTGTTTTACATGAGTCGTCAATTTTACCAGATGGTCTGTTGTTGATCTGCCTTTTCTAAAGCCTGCTTGTATAGCCGGAATTATACCACGTTTCTCACAGTGATATACAAGCCTACTTAAAACAATTCTTTCCATTAACTTACACGTGTGAGAGGTGAGGGCAATCGGACGGTAACTATTTATGTTGGATCTAGGTTTGCCCTGCTTTAAGATCGGTACGACTACAGATTCTTTCCAAACAGAAGGGATACTTCCATCTTGCCAGCATTTTGTTATGATGTTATGAAGTAACGATACAAAATTATCTGGCAGGTGTTTTAGCATCTCATTCGAAAGTGCATCCAGACCAACTGATGTTTTTTTTGTTGGTAATAATATTATTGCATTTTTTAATTCCTGTAGAGTGATATCTGCGTTTAGATAATGGTCATTTTTTCTTCTGGATCACAGTACATATCGTTATTCTTTGAGTTTTCCCTCATAGTTTTGCATTTATCAGAAAGGCTATTTGTGGAACTATTCTTTGCAAACAGATCTGCGAACGCCTCGGCTTTTTGAGCAGCAGTTGGAAATTGCTCATTTTCTAAAGTAACTGGATAAATTGGAAGATTCACTCCCTGTTTCATTTCATGGACCTTTGTCCAAACTTTTTTAACGTCGTGATGATCAGAGACTTCGGTGAGACAAAAGGACGACCAGTGGTCCCATTTAGCTTTTTCAATGACTCTGCTGCTCATATTCTTGGCCCGTTTCATAGTGACGTTGTTTTTCGGCTTGTCTTTAACATATTCTTTGTATTTTAGTTTCTTTTCATCAACAGCACGTTTGCAGGATTCCGTCCACCACACATTTCCGCTATGAACTGATCTTCTTTTGTGGTTAGTTTTTGGAATGGATTTGGTTGCAGCGTACAAGACCGATTCAGAAAAATGTGTGTACATAGTTTCAACATCCTGGTTTTCAAGAGTTGTTACATTAAAAGACATTAAAATAGATTTGAATTTCTCCCAGTCAGCTCGTTTGTAATTATATTTTGGAATTTTATCAACTGTGTTGTCTTGTGCAACTGTAAAACCTCTGAGGGATATGGTAATAGGGAGGTGGTCACTTCCCAAAGTATCTTTATCAACCTGCCAGGAACAGCTAAGAGCTAAAGATGGGGAGATGAAAGAAAGATCAATTGCTGAGGGTCTATGGTTAGGAACATCTGGCAGTCTAGTGACACGCCCATCATTTAGAAGGTAAAGGCCAGAATCAAGAATATTTTCTACCAGGCGATTTGAGCTAACTTTAGAGCAACAACTGTCCCAGAAGGGAGCATGTTCGTTGAAATCGCCGGCGATCAACCACTTCTGATTTTGCACGTCTATAGTACGTAACCAGTCAGTGTTACAGTCAAACACTCCTTTTGGGAGGTATATAGAAACTATGTTGAGTGTTAACGACTTATCGAATCTTACACACACTGCGCATGAGTGAATATTTGCTGCATTTTCTGGAACCGGCGACGTTATAAGGCGGTAAGACAGATGTTCATGTATGTAGATGGCTGTAGACACTTTTTCGCCTTTAGCAGTCTGTTGACACACTGGGGGATAGAAAAAGTTTGCCAGTCGTGGTAGTTTATATCTAGACACATTTAGTGACTGCAGAATTAAAACGGAGAATGAATTATCTGCAATGTGCTCTTGAAGGTGGGAGATGTTAGTTGCCACCGAGCGACAATTCCACTGCAGTATGTCTATTTTGGGCTCTTTAGCCATAAAAAGTCAAAACAGTCACAAAAATTACTAACGCTTTTAGGGGAAAAAAAAAAAAAAGAAGTAAAATAAACAGATGAATGCAAATGGGTGGAAACGAAACTATTCCACTAGAGGAATCCGCAAAGTCATGTACTTTGGTGGGAGAAATCAGTTTAACTGGGGACAAAAAGATATAACAAAAATGACGATGTTAAATGCAATCAAAGCATTGACACAGTTGTCAGAAAGACAGTCATGGAAACCAGCGGAAGAAGCCACGCCGTGGCGGTGGCACCGGAGCCATGTAGCTGTAGTGGTGCCGGTACTGTCGCCGTGGACGGGGTCCATCATCCCTGTAGGGTCTGCTGGGGGCAGGTCGTGCAGGTCGTCTTGGTTTGGACCAAAACAGGTGGTGAAGATGACGACCCAGGTTCCCAGCAAAGACACTCAAACCTCGTTTTGAAGGGTGGATGTTGTCCCGCATGTACTGGGTCTTGTTGCTGACATTTTCATGAGATACAAACGATACGTTCTTATCACCATGAAGACTAGACAGTACATGGGCGTTGAATATTTCACGTTTTGTGTTTAGGTCTGAAAGTCTGGTAGGAGCGACCCGGCTGATGATGATAAGCATTTTGGGATATTTCTTTCTCAGACTTTGAACGAGCTTGACGAAGTTTTTTGATGTTTCCTGAGTGTCTTTTGTGTTTTTGAGATCGTTCACACCTACATGGAGTACAATGGCATCTGTATAATCCACTGTATTGTCCAACAGAGTATTCTTACATTCCTTTATTGTGTAGCACTTCTGACGTTTAACGACGTGCAAACCATACCCCAAACCTAGTCTCTCTTCACATATGCCGTTTAACACAGAATCCGAGACGATCAAAACTTTGGGGAGGTCGGAGTTGCTGCCAGTTTCCTATCTCTCCGAACTGTTTGCTTGTAGAATTGAAATGTTGTTTACAGCTGAGGGGTGGCAAGGTTTGGGGGAACACTTTTTATTAGTTTGTTGGGTGTTTCCTGTACTTTTTGTTCTTTGGACAGTATCGATATGGGTTCGACACTTGAGATCAGGATCTTTCTCGTGACGTGATATCTTTTTTACAGCCTGTTTTACGTCATTTGTTTTTACGTCACTCTGATTGTCCACTGTATGTTGGGCAGATTTCTTAACTTTTACAACATCAGAAAAAGTTAGGCCCAGTTTGCATATGTTTTTGTCTGACACCGGTGTTTTTCTTTCGTTTGTTGATGTCACAGATTGTGTCTGAGTGACACTGTCCTTTGTATGTGTGACCTTGTTGTCTTTCAGCCGTATGATGGAACACAGCTTGTCCATTCTGTCAGTGATGGTAGATTTTAAATCTGACATAGAGATATTCATTTTTTCAATAAAGAAATCTGTTTTTGAAAAGCCTTCAGCCGAAACATCTTTTAAATGACTAGAACACACACCTGGGACCTCTGTCTGTTCGTTTTGATCTTGACAACGATTACCGACATTACGAATATCTGCCATATCATCTCGCTGGCCTGCATTTTCTTGCCCATTTTCATTTTTTTCTTTCTCGATCTCCGACAGAAGCTGAGGGGTCATAAATCTGGAGGCACATACCTGACACATGTATTTTCGGTGGGAGCGAATAAAAACACACAACATATAGTCCGGTAGATAAGTTCTTGACCAAGGAATCAGTGTAGAACACTCGGAACACACGAGCGTGCGGCCACTGGCATTACCGTTACCTTGCGAGCGTTCACCCTGGTTAAATTTTTCACTGTCTTTTTGACACAAATCTGAGGCTGCATCAGACTTGTTCCGAGACACAGCTGTAACTGGCATCTTACTGCACACATTGGAAGTTTTCTTGAAGCTTTTTGAGCCCCGCGTTCTCCCCATGACTGTCTTCTGACGGGAGCAGCTAAAAGAGAATGCCGTCCATCGCCATATTGTTACGTCATCCGTGTGTGTGTGTGTGTGTGTGTGTGACCTTCGTGACTGTGGAAGTGTATGCGTGCGTGGGTGTCTGCACTTGCTTTGGTACACAACTAGACTAGATGCAGACGCGCACGCGTGTGTGTATAGGAGGAGTAAGGGATGAAGGAAGAGCTAGTGGCGGAGGAACTGACATGCGGATCTCTCTCTCTCTCTCTCTCTCTCTCTCTCCCCTACACCCATACCATCACCTGTCAAAAAGGTTTCACGTGCTGCAAATTCAGACCCTAGCACCAGTAGTAACCCGAGTTTGACGGGAGTCAACGCCTGTGCAACATGTTCATTTATTCATAGAATCATACGTGCTTACATACACATGTACATTGATATGTACAAACATCCATCTATTTGTCCATCCATTCAACCACCCCATCCATCCATCCAGATATACATACATACATGCGTGCAAACGTCACGGTGCAAATGAGAATTCGGTGCATTTGCAATCGCCCGAGGCAAATGGCAGTTGCGATTTGCACGGGGATAACTGAGAATTGGCTATTATTCCGGTGCAAATGACAACTGTGATTAGCTCCGGGACAATTCGTCAATCGCCCCAAAATACGAAGCAGTCACTGATGTGTGTGTGTGTGTGTGTGTGTGTGTGTGTGTGTGTGTGTGTGTGTGTGTGTGTGTGTGTGTGAAAGAATTGTTATTCATTTGGCCCATTTTGATATTGCACCTGATTATTTCTTCAAGGAAAAACAACTCTGAATTACTGTCACTTGTCTCGGTTATCATAGTCGCTCTGCCTGAGTGAAAATGACAGGCATCTTTATTCCTGCTGCAGTTTGTTGTGGGTATAAGAGTAGATTATCTGTGGAAACAAATCTTGGAAGAAGTTTGAGCTCTGGTTTCAGGTTGACTATCTACTTAGTGTCGGAAACTACAGGGAAAAACAACAGGCGCTCGTGTCTGGACAGGTACAATAGGCACTCTGTGTTGTCCCGGAAATCCACGCAGACCCAAAAATGCTCAAAGAAACGGGCAGATGATGTTACAGGCGCACGCCCTAGTGCAGGACCAGTCTACGTTATTGATGGACCAGCCCGAAGTTTATATAACACTACAATATGCCATTACCGAGCCAGTGCAGGATTTTCTTGTGTTGCTATGAGTGTGTCCATCATCGGTGCAGGGCTGACTAAACACCATAAATGTCCAGTCTCCTTCGGTACTGGATCAGTCTGCGTCCCTGCAGCAATGTGCTACATCAATGCTGTACCAGGCATAGTCAGTATGCGAGCAGTCTACTTCAACACAGGAGCAGCATGTGATACTGCAGAAGCAGCATGGGATACTGCAGGAGCAGCATGTGATACTGCAAGACCAGCAAATGTTGGTACTGGAGCAGCCTGTATCATCGCTCGACCAGCCGACGTCAACATGTCACTCAAGTCGTCTGTTCAGGTAAGATTTCTTTTCAGCCCCCTATCTTCTCCTCTGTTCATTAAATTTAGTTGTAAATGATTTTTATGTGAAATTATTTGACACGTGTTCCATTTAAATTTCCCAAGCTGTCTCATTACACAGAATCTGAACTATGCTTCATTTTAAGTGGACCGAAACTCTTTGTTTAGTTCAATGATGTACGCGCACGAGCGTGCGCACGAGCTGATGTGTATGTGTGTGTATGTGCATGCGCGCGTATGTGTGTGTGTGTATGTGTGTGTGTGTGTGTGTGTGTGTGTGTGTGTGTGTGTGTGTGTGTGTGTGTGAGCGCGCGTGTGCGTGTGTGTGTGTGTGTGTGTGTGTGGTGTTTCCTCTCCATTTCTGATTTTTATTATTTGAAATCAGATCTGATACCCCCGCCTCGCCTCTTCCCCCCCCCCCCCCCCACCTCCCTCCTCCTACCCTCGTGCATATACATACATGCACTACATTTCCCGGCTAATAAGAGTTGTTGAACTGCCGTTGTAAGTTGTAACTCGTTACTTGCCGCTCTTTCAAGCATTGGTCTGCTGCTGCTGACATCACTATGACAGCTGCTGCGTCTATTGCAGCGGCCACTGCAGTAGTTAGATAAGTGATCACCTGCTTCGAATTCTTCCCGTGACGGCCTACACAACTCTCTCTCTCTCTCTCTCTCTCTCTCCTGTCCTCTTACAAGCTTAAGCACGGACACGTCGAGAACAGGGGAGATAAATTCAAACAGTCGCATTATCAATCATTAAAGGCGACCTTCGTTTGGCCGGGGCCTGGGTCACGCCAGCTCATGTGAGAGTGGCGGTAGTGGACATGTGGGGTCGTGTTTGAGGAGAGGAGGGAACTGCTGGGATAAAAATATACATGATGGTAGGGAGGAAGGGAGAGAACCCGAAGGAAGGAGGTGGGTTTGACTCGATGAGGAGTCGAGGGGGGGGGGGGGGGGGGGGGGGGGGGGAAGAGACAGGATAACATGGAGAGGGAGGGGGACGGAGAAGAAAGGAG
>CM065728.1:36170154-36180154 GCA_033310375.1 Conus canariensis
CTGGTTCATCATAGTAATACTCGCATATAGAAATGGTCCATCATAGTTACGTATGACACTGGTTCATCATAGTAATATGTGACACTAGTTCATCATAGTAATTCTCGCATATAGAAATGGTCCATCATAGTTATGTATGGCACTGGTTCATCATAGTAATACATGACACTGGTTCATCATAGTAATATATGACACTGGTTCATCATAGTAATTCTGGCATATAGAAATGGTCCATCATAGTTATGTATGGCACTGGTTCATCATAGTAATACATGACACTGGTTCATCATAGTAATATATGACACTGGTTCATCATAATAATTCTGGCATATAGAAATGGTCCATCATAGTTATGTATGACACTGGTTCATCATAGTAATATGTGACACTGGTTCATCATAGTAATACTCGCATATAGAAATGGTCCATCATAGTAATATATGACACTGGTTCATCATAGTAATACTCGCATATAGAAATGGTCCATCATAGTTATGTATGACACTGGTTCATCATAGCAATATGTGACACTGGTTCATCAAGTAATACTCGCATATAGAAATGGTTCATCATAGTAATATATAGACACTGGTTCATCATAGTAATATGTCACACTGGTTCATCATAGTAATACATGACACTGGTTCATCATAGCAATATGTGACACTGGTTCATCATAGTAATACATGACATGGTTCATCATAGTATATGTGCACTGGTTCATCATAGTAATACATGACACTGGTTCATCATAGCAATATGTGACACTGGTTCATCATAGTAATACACGACACTGGTTCATCAATAGTAATACTCGCATATAGAAATGGTCCATCATAGTTATGTATGACACTGGTCCATCATAGTTATAGTATGACACTGGTTCATCATAGCAATATGTAACACTGGTTCATCATAGTAATATGTGACACTGGTTCATCATAGTAATATGTGACACTGGTTCATCATAGTAATACTCTTATATAGAAATGGTCCATCATAGTTATGTATGGCACTGGTTCATCATAGTAATACATGACACTGGTTCATCATAGTAATACACGACACTGGTTCATCATAGTAATACTCGCATATAGAAATGGTCCATCATAGTTATGTATGGCACTGGTTCATCATAGTAATATGTGACACTGGTTCATCATAGCAATATGTGACACTGGTTCATCATAGTAATATGTCACACTGGTTCATCATAGTAATACATGACACTGGTTCATCATAGTAATATGTGACACTGGTTCATCATAGTAATACATGACACTGGTTCATCATAGTAATACATGACACTCGTTCATCATAGTAATATGCGACACTGGTTCATCATAGCAATATGTGACACTGGTTCATCATAGCAATATGTGACACTGGTTCTTCATAGTAATATGTGACACTGGTTCATCATAGTAATACATGACACTGGTTCATCATAGTAATACATGACACTGGCTCATCATGTATAATGACATGGTTCACATGTAACTGTGAATTCCATCATAGTATGTATGGCACTGTCGTCATAGTAATATGACATGGTTCATCATAGTAATACATGCACTGGTTCATCATAGTAATACATGACACTGGTTCGTCATAGTAATACTATGACATCATGTTGGATTCATCATAGTAATACTCGCATATAGAAATGGTCCATCATAGTTATGTATGGCACTGGTTCATCATAGTAATACTCGCATATAGAAATGGTCCATCATAGTTTTGTGTGGCACTGGTTCATCATAGTAATATGTAACACTGGTCCGTTACTTTAATATATGACACTGGGTCATCATAGTATTATATGACACTGGGTCATCATTTTAATATGTAATACTGATCCATTGTCTAATATATATGACAGTTATTCACCATACTACAATATGGCTCATTATAGTAATATATTACATTGGTTCATTATAGTAATATATGACACTGGTTCATATAGCACTATATGACTCTGGTTGATCATAGCACTATATAACGCTGGTGACGTCATTGTAACATACGACAGTAGTCTACTGTACTAATTTTGACACTGGTTCATCGTATTGATAAATGACTCTGATTCATTATCATAGTAACATACGACACTGGTCAGTCATAGTGACATATGGCACTGGTCAGTCATAATGACATATGGCACTGGTCCACCATAGCGTTATATAGAACTGCTCCGTGATAAACCATCCAGAACTTGTCCCTCATAGTAATGAATAACATTGGTCCTTCATATCAATTCAGAACACTGGTCCATCACATACGCCGTTGACCCGTCATATTGAAACAGGGTACTGGGCCATCGCAGTGTTATGCAACTGATCCACCTTGACAGTATATACCACTGGTCCATCATAGGAATGCATAGCTCCTATCCCTTGATATAGGCCACTGGCTCATCATAGTAATCTAGGGCCCGCAGTTAACAGCCGAGTATCCATCGTGGTTCTTCAGCGGTAACTTGCGTGAAGTATCATCATAAAATGTACTGGGTGGCTCCCTGTATAAGCCGTTAATCACTCTGCCCTGCTGTGTACGACAGTTCAAGAGATCCCTGACTGTCCAAACGTCGCTGAACATACCACAGCTATGAACGGCCCAGGGTGAGCAATGATCCTGATGAAAAACTAGAAAGGCGCCAGGGAGAATATAGACCCTTGCCACAGTCGAATGCATTCTGGATCCGCTTTTTTTTTTTTAATCTGGATCGGCACCAAAATGGAAGGCACAAAAAATAACAGTGTGTTTGCTGTAACATGAAAGAAAACAGATAGGGTCGACAGGTTAGACTTTTATTGTAGGATTAATTTCTTTTCACGTCTGTGAGCAAGTCAGTTCATGTGTGAAACTGCTTTGTTTTGTTTTGTTTTGTTTTTTGCCAGGGGCAGTAAAAGTAGGTATGGACTGAAAGAGTTACTCCCGTTGTACATTTTGTAACAGGAAAATGAAAATACCGAAAGTCAGCTTTCATGAGGCTGGAACGTATTGAGACTGCGTAAAAACATAGCACTACACGGATGTTTAGCCATTCTTAATGCCTAACAATTTTGCTGACGGATCCAGCTTTCACGATCCGGACCTGCACCACGGATTCTCCCCCAAACAGAGCGGGTTCATTCCAGGAATATTTTCCTACTTTTCACCAAGGTTTTTTGGGTGCTTTTTTTTAGCTTTGGCGTGATCTTGGTTACATACACACAGACAACGAAACAGACAAAAGCGAGGTACGTAGATGAAAACATAACCTCCCCTGAGGAAAGTCATATTAATAACGATAACACAGTGGCTGCTGATCGGTCGTTTCCATAATTCATGCTGCCTGTTGTCATTAGCACTGTCGTGGTCTGGCATCTTGACGAGCGTGTTGATGGTCACGCCAGTACCCCTCTGGAACCATTCCCTCGACACATTAACAGTTGTCGTTGGTGTCGGTGCTGGTGAGGCTAACCAATACGCAGGAGTAGCATTGCGGAGCGCTGTATTGTTTTTGATGTCCACTCTATACATTTGTTTTTGTGTCTGTCTGAATGTATATCTGTCTGTCTGTCTGCCTGCCTGCCTGCCTCTCTCTCTCTCTCTCTCTCTCTCTCTCTCTCTCTCTCTCTCTCTCTCTGTGCAAGATTTTCAACTGACTGGCTAATGTTCATATGACCGTAAAATTACACATTGGTTCCATATTTCACAATGGTTTGATGCGGATGTCTCAATTTTCACACGACTGACAAAATGTCTGATGGAAACCTGTTCGCAAACGAAAACAAAAAAGTGTCCCAGAGAGAACTGCGATTGTTTTATCTTGGCGCACGGATGGCTCTAAGTGTGCAGATCAGCGGTTCTGTTTTTCACCTCGGACGAGGTTATCTGCATGAATGTGTCTGGCGATGCAAGAGTGTTTAAGTGTTTGTATCCTGATGTTGATGACGGTAATGAGCAATGAAGGAGGCGGGGGGGGAGGAGAGGGAGGAAGAAGAGGAGGGTGTTTATCATTGTCAAACATGTCAACATGTATAGTTGGGTGCCTGCAATGTGCAGCATGTCTGTCAGTCTCTCTCTCTCTCTCTCTCTCTCTCTCTCTCTCTCTCTCTCTCTCTCTCTCTCGTTTGTTTCAACGACGATTTGATTTTTTTTCGTTTTCCAAGACCTGTACTTTATTAAGAGCGATCAAATCAATGGATGTAGAAGGCCTCATATCTGAATGCGTCCGCATTCCTATGTGTGTCATTTATATGATGGTATTTTTGAGACAAGGGTAGGGGGCGAAAGGTGTTTGTGTGCGTGGTGGGAGCGGGGGGAGAACCTAAAGATCTGTCTGAATCAGCACCTGAAAGATATTTTTCGCGTACTAGGGCTGTTCATTTGTGTCCTCGATTTAGTCTCACGTGGTTTCATTTTCACAAATACGCGTTGAACGAGCTCCAAAGTGTGTGTGTGTGTGTGTGTGTGTGTGTGTGTGTGTGTGTGTGTGTGTGTGTGTGTGTGTGTGTGTTTGTGTGTGTGTGTTGTTGTGTGTGTGTGTGCGCGCGCGCGCGCGCGTGCGTGCGTGCGTGCGTGCGTGCGTGCGTGCGCGTGTGTGTGTGTTCGTTCTTTAATTTAATGTCTATCCACTTTACAGTGATCTTAGACAAAAACAACAGACAAACGAACAGGCATACAAACAAATAAAGACAAAACAGAAAAACACATGTAAAAGGGGCCGGTGTGTGTATGTCGGTGTGTGTGTGTGTGAGGAGGGGGGGGGGGGTATAAGTGTGTGTGTTGTTTTAAAAATGTCATTAAAAGTGTATGGAGTGTGGAGGTAGTGTAGTATACTAATCTTTGCATGCATAGTCTATTTAGTTAATGAGATACCAATAAGTGACTATCACATTAACCCCATTCTAATCTACCGGCATAACGGTAAACTGCTTTAGCCTGGATTCATATCTGAACATTTTTAAAGAAAAAAAAAACATTTTAACCATTGCAATAATAAGAAAATAAATCAAACGAATAACTCGAGAATCAAAGTAAGTGTCCAACTGGACTCTTAACAATTGCCCTAACAACTTCTATAGCCTTCGCTTCGTTCCCAAAAATGTCCCAAAAATTCGCGATTGATGGGTTCAAACTTAATAACCAAATAGGTAAATACTTTTGAGTATTTCTGCAAAGGAAGATGACATGGAATAGTGTAATATTATGGCCACAAATGCAAGTGACATTTTTACAATATTTTGTTCTGTATGCATCAAGTCTGAGTCTAAAGATCAGACTCTTCAAAAGCCGTTCCTGGTGGAGATTGTGTCCCGTTTTATAATTTACAAGCTTCTTAAAGAATTTTCCCTTGTTCTCCTTTGTTATGTTTGGACACTCCTTTTGTCTTCCTATCACCGAATCCCATGATGCTTTACCTAACAGGCTATAATTTTCATACAAGGATAAAGGAATATTTATTTTTGTAAAGCTCTTTTCCTTAGCTGCACCATTTTTGGCTAACCGATCAACCCTTTCATTTGCTGCTAAACCACAATGTGATGGAATCCAACAAAAGTCAATAGAAGAACCACGTAAAGACAAAAAATGAATTAAATGGTATATCTCAGATATCATTTCTCCTCTCACTCTTGTATGAGAATATTTTAAAGCTTGTAAGACAGATTTTGAATCGACACAAAATAATATTTGATGTATTGAATATGGAAAACTAAGAAGATAGTTCAGTGCCATAATAATGGCAATTAGCTCTGCTGTGAATACAGAGAAAATTTTTCCCAATGTGATACGATTTCTCTATTTTTAATGATGGAATAATAAATGCAGCACCTGATAATTGGTTTTCAAGTAGAGAACCGTCTGTATATATTTTAAGATGATTTATATAATTTTCGTTTATATGTGCCTTGACATATGTTGGCAGCATGGTCCCATCACTTTTCCTTAAATCTGTATAATTAATATCGAAATTAGCCTTACTAAGCTCCCATTGAGGAATATTACTGTAACTCGTTTGAGGAGCTACTGTTTCGGGTTCAACACCAGCATCTGTAAATAATTGTGACGTATAGGAGCCTATAGTTTTTACAGAGTCAAAACTCTGTGCTCGCTTTGGAAAATGTATTTCTGATTTCAAACCAGTTTCCTTGATACATGAATTTTGCGTTGAATAACTCCTTAATATATATTTTGCTGAAGCAAGTTTCATATTTTCAGCAAAAGGCAAAATTCCTATTTCTGTGTAGGTTTTTAGTGTTGAGGCATGGACAGGGACACCGAGAGCTATCTTATAAGCTTTACTATCGATGCTTTGCATCTTTGTTATCAAATATTTTGGAGCTGAAAAGAATATTTCCTGAGCGTAAGATAATTTGGATCTCACAAGCGCAGTTGCTAAATGAATAAGTACCTTACTATCTTTTCCCCATGACTGTCGACTTATCATTTTTAATAAATTTAATCCTTTTCTGGCTTTTGTCAGAATATTTTCCAAATGGTAGTTCCAATTCAATTTAGAAGTCAGGCTTACTCCTAGAAATTTAACAACTTTCTTATATTCAAGCGGCATTCCATTTATTTGAAAAGAGGGTAGAGGTTTAGGATCATACCCAGAGTTGAAGAGAACCATATGCGATTTTTCATATGAAAGGGTTAGTCCGTTTTCAATCATGTATTTGCTGATTTTGTCTAGTTCATTTTGATATACCTTTTTAATATAGTTAATTGATCTAATTGGTGTAAGCTTTTTTAGAGTGACTTTCATCCATATGCAAATATCATCCGCATATTGTGCTAACTCGACATTGTTTGAGACCACTTTTGGAAGATCATGCATCAAAATGTTGAAAAGGATTGGGGCTATTACACCTCCCTGTGGGATTCCCATCTGTGTACGTCTTTGATTAGAGTAGGCATTACCAACCTTAGTCTGTATTGTTCTTTCACTTAAAAATACCTTTATATAATTATACATACAACCTGAAATGCCTATTGTTCTTAGTTTGTTTAGAAGTTTTGAATGCCAAACTTGGTCATATGCCTTTCTAATGTCAAAAAAAGTGGCAAGTACGTTTTTCCTACGTGAAAACTGATGTTTAATCTGTGTGGTAATTTTTACTAAATGATCAACTGATGATTTACCTTTTCTAAAACCCGCCTGTTGTATTGGTATTATATCATTTTTTTCACAGAAATGTTCAAGCCTTTTTAGAATTATTCTTTCCATAAGTTTTCCCACATGTGATGTAAGAGCGATAGGCCTGTAATTATTTTCATCTGATTTTGACTTTCCCTCCTTGGGAATAGGGGTAACAGTTGATTGTCTCCATAAAGATGGCTGAATCCCTTCAAACCAACATTTTTGAAAAAATGAACTTAGAAAAAGTTTTATATTAACTGGTAAATGCTTTATCATTTCATTGGAAATTGCATCTGGTCCCACTGATTTTTTCTTTGATCCAAGGTTTGAAATTGCATCTTTTGTTTCCTGAAAAGTAATAGGAGCATTTGTATAGTGATTGTTATTGGGACTTTTTTCATTGTCTTCGTTTTCGTCCATTTTTTCTCGAAGCTGTTTTTGTTCTTCAGAGAGGCCTTCGAAGTTACTATTTTTTGCAAATGCATCTGCAAATGCTTCAGCCTTTTCAAAATTGGAAGGAAATTCGTTTTTTTTCCAATTTTAAGGGGTACCCAGGAAGACTTACTCCATTTTTCATTTCTTTTATTTTTTTCCAAGTTTTCTGGAGATCTTTGTGATTTTGAACCTCATTTTCACAGAAATTTGACCAGTATTCTTCCTTTGCCTTTTCATTCACTCTATTACTATGATTTTTTGCTTTGTTTTTTTCAGCAATCTTTTCTGGATCTGTTTTATTTTTTAGATACATTTTATAAGCCTCCATTTTTTGTTGTCTTGCTTCTTCACATGAAACATTCCACCAAACATTTCCTGTATATTTTCTTGTTTTATCAGGATTACATTTAGGGATTGAAAGCTCAGCTGCACGCAAAACAGTATCAACAAATTTCATGTAGCTTGTATCAACATCATCAACCATCATGTCCTCGCAATTGCAAATAGAAAGCATGTTTTCAAATCTATCCCAATCAGCTTTGTTGTAGTTAAATTTGGGGATTTGATCTTTTGTGAGATCAGAAACAGTTTGTTTTACTTTGATGGAAATAACTATTGGTAAATGATCACTGCCTAGTGAGTCTTTAAATGTGTCCCATTCACAACTTGGAGCGATTGCAGCCGACATGAGAGTTAGGTCTATCGCTGAAGCCCGATGATATGAAATATCCGGGATTCGAGTGACACTACCATCATTCAGTATACAGAGTGAAGAGTCTACTACATTTTCAAGGAATCTGTTATGCGTTATGATTTTGCACTCATTATCCCAAAAGGGGGCGTGTGAATTGAAATCACCTGCAATTAGCCACTTATCGTTTTGGTCTTGTAAAGTACGAATCCACTCTGTGTTTTGATTGTCAGGACCTTTTGGCAAATAAACCGACAATATGTTAAGTATCAATGATCCATGGAATTTTGCTTTTACTGCACAAGCATTTATGTTTTTAATGTCTTTTGAAAAAGGTGTATCTATTTCGAGGTATTCTACATTTTGTCGAATGTACAATGCGGTACCAACCCTTCCCGTTTCATCACTGTTTTGGTATATTGGTGGGTAGTAAAAGTTTTGGATTTTTGGAAGCTTTTGTTCATGTACATTAAGAGATTGTAATACTAATGCTTGGTAGGTATGATCTGAGAGATGTTGAATCAGCTCCAGAATATTTGTTGATATTGATCTGCAATTCCATTGCAGTATGTTTACATTTTTTGATCTTGTCATGTTCTTTATAATTTAATACTATATTACCAGAATTAAAAAAAAAGAAAAGAAAGTAACAAAACTAAATATACAACAAATTTCTACAAGGATAGATAGGGAAAAAAAGAGGGGGGAAATATTCCAGGGATTGTGAAAAATAGCACAAAAAATTGAATGTCAATCTCCAACGATCAAAACATTTCTGATGCTGAATAAATAACAACTCTACAAATCATTATGCTAGAATAATGTCTTCAGCATCTTAGACTGTTTAAAAGTATTTATTCCCACTGTGTTAGCACGTCAAAATAGTTCCACCAGGGTCCATGGAAGGGGCGGCCGAGTTCCCTAGGATTGTAGTGAAAGGAATCTTCCCATGATGGATACCGTGCGGGGTGTTGTTTCAGGGGCCTCTTGGGTTTAGACCATAACATTCTGTTGAGGTGTCTGCCGATGTTACGGGCAACGACGCTGGTTCCTGTCCATGTCAGATGAATGCCATCACGCTGGGTTCCAGTGTTTGCCCGAAGAGTGTCGTGACTGACGAAGCTCACGTTTGGGGTGTCAAACAGGTCTGCCGTGGTGGTCGCATTGAACAGGTTGCGTTTCATCTCCAACTCTTCGTGTTTAACAGGGGCGATTTTGCTCACAACGATCTTTGAGTGGGGGTTTTCTTTTGAGATCTCCTTGATTGTTTCAGTGAAGGTTTTGCTTGTCTTGGTAGCATCATTGTTTTTTATTTCGTTTATGCCGCAATGGATTACGATTACTTCTGGGTGTTTTTCTGTGGACGTTGATGTTTTCAGGGACGGTAGGATCTCTTTGGTCGTAAAAGTTTTCATAGATGTTGATTGAAAACCATATGAGGCTCCCA
The DNA here is from genome assembly GCA_033310375.1 of Conus canariensis. Taxonomy (NCBI): domain Eukaryota; kingdom Metazoa; phylum Mollusca; class Gastropoda; order Neogastropoda; family Conidae; genus Conus; species Conus canariensis. The sequence continues at coordinate 36,179,857 of CM065728.1, forward strand.
GTCTTTCCCCATCCACTCTTTTCAGTACAGAGTCGTGTTGTAGAAGAACATTTGGCAAGTCCTGCTTGTTTTCTTTTTTTACTCCCTTCCTTCCAGAGTTCGAATTTATGACGTCATTCTTCTTCTTCTTCTTTGCGTCATTTTTGGAGGAAATTTCTGTCATAGTGGTCGGAGTAGTTCGATTTGTCGTTTTTTTCTTTATCTTTTGAGCTTTTGTTTTGTTTTTCTTTATCAGCATCTTTTTCTGATGGAACCGATGCCACCATCTCTGCAAATGTAGGCATAGGCCTACATTTTG
>CM065728.1:36185154-36200154 GCA_033310375.1 Conus canariensis
AGGAGGAGAAAAAAAAAATGTGCGAGTGGAGAAAAAAAAGACAATTTTTTTGTGTGACGGACTAGTGCATTGACAGGAAGACAAAAAGACCAGGAAAATAAATTGAGGATGAATGGAGAGAGAGGAGAAGGAGAAGAAAGAAGAAGAAGAAGAAGAAGAAGAAGAAGCAGAAGAAAAAGGAGAAGAACGTAGTGTAAATGATTTACTTTGCCAAGAGCTTCCCTCTTTATTAAGAAATGTCTCATCATTGAGTGGGGGGAGACAGAATTGGGGAGAGAGAGAGAGAGAGAGAGAGAGAGAGAGAGAGAGAGAAGATGAGAACGAGGGGTAGGGAGGGAGGGGGGAGGTGGAGGGATCAAACAGACACACGGAACGACACGGAGTGAAAAAGAGATAGAAGAGATAGAGAGAGAAATGAGTACAAACGAGTCATTGTGGTCAGTCAGTCTGAAAGAAATGGACACAGACAGACAACATTTACTAATTTTTTTCCCGGGTAACTGAAACAATTTTGTTTTTTACAAAATACGCACAACTGTTTCCGAACTTATAAGCACTGGTAGCTGACACATGAAAGCTTTTTCAAGGACTGCTCAGAATCCTGTCATGTGGAGCAGACCGGAGGCTGACCGGGGAGTGGTGAGCCGCCAGAGAGATGTGTCAGCAGAAACAGCCATTACAGAACAGAGCTCACAGTCCTCACGGCTCAATGTCGGCACTGAGCCAGAAAAGACGAGGGCAGCCCCGTTACAAATGCGCGGGCATGTTCCAGTTTTCAGTGTCTTTTTACCGGGATTGGAGCAAATCAATGATAGAGACAATCCCTCCGCCTTTATCAAAGGAAGTCTCATCACAGACAGAGAGGGAAATGGAGGGAAGGGGAAGGACCACGAGAAGAGAGAAGGCGCTTAGGAGGCGGGGGGTGGAGAGGGGGGGGGGCTAGAGAAAGAGGATGTAGAGAACAAGAAGAAAGTGGAGGTAGAAGGAGAAAGTGAGAGCGAAATGAACTGACACAAAAACATGCAGGCAAAACAATGTCGGAAAAATGGGCTAGGTGGAAGAAAGGAGGGAGGGGACTAGAGAGAAGAGGAAGAACAGACAAAAAAACGGAGAGAAGAAGAGGAAGAACAGACAAAAAAACAGAGAGAAGAAGAGGAAGAACAGACAAAAAAAACAGAGAGAAGAGGAAGAACAGACAAAAAACAGAGAGAAGAAGAGGAAGAACAGACAAAAAACAGAGAAAAGAAGAGGAAGAACAGACAAAAAACAGAGAGAAGAAGAGGAAGAACAGACAAAAAACAGAGAGAAGAAGAGGAAGAACAGACAAAAAAACAGAGAGAAGAGGAAGAACAGACAAGAAAACAGAGAGAAGAAGAGGAAGAACAGACAAAAAACAGAGAGAAGAAGAGGAAGAACAGACAAAAAAACAGAGAGAAGAAGAGGAAGAACAGACAAAAAACAGAGAGAAGAAGAGGAAGAACAGACAAAAAACAGAGAGAAGAAGAGGAAGAACAGACAAGAAAACAGAGAGAAGAAGAGGAAGAACAGAACAAAAAAACAGAGAGAAGAAGAGGAAGAACAGACAAAAAAACAAGAGAAGAAGAGGAAGAACAGACAAAAAAACAGAAGAAGAAGAAGAACAGACAAAAAAACAGAGAGAAGAAGAGGAAGAACAGACAAAAAAACAGAGAGAAGAAGAGGAAGAACAGACAAAAAAACAGAAGAAGAGGAAGAACAGACAAAAATCAGAGAGAAGAAGAGGAAGAACAGACAAAAAACAGAAAACAGAGAGAAGAAGAGGAAGAACAGACAAAAAAACAGAAGAAGAGGAAGAACAGACAAAAATCAGAGAGAAGAAGAGGAAGAACAGACAAAAAACAGAGAGAAGAAGAGGAAGAACAGACAAAAAACAGAGAGAAGAAGAGGAAGAACAGACAAAAAAGCATGAGACAAGAAGAGGAAGAACAGAAGAGAAGAAAAAAAACAGAGTGTGAATGATTTACTGTGCTGAGAAACTTCCATCTTTATTAAGAATGGTATAGTTTGTTTCTCCAAGTTACGATCAACTGAATGAACTTTATTCGATAACCACTGTCAGATGACACACTAAGAAGTTTTTAAGGAATCCCCGGAATCCTGTCATGACTTAGAGGACAGGCCTAGGGCTGACTAGAGAAAGCAGAGCTGCCAGAGAACCAGAGAAAGAGAGGGAGGGATGGAGAGCGAGCGAGCGAGAGAGAGAGAGAGAGAGAGAGAGAGAGAGAGAGAGAGAGAGAGAGCAGAGGATCCGACAGAAGAATTTTGATTACATTTTTCGCACTCTGTCACTAGTCATGTAAATATGCACAGTAAAATTCATAATACCAGTGCATACGCCCCTTCAAGTCATTCTCCAGCTTCACGTGTGTGTTATGATCATATCACCAACAAACGTTATGACTCGTTTTCCTTTAGTGATTATTGCTACAGCGTACAAGTACCATCGTTTCAAAATAATTTGCTACCGCTAATGGCGATAAGACACACTATGGCGGTGATGTCAATATCACTATGTTTCAGATTTGCAATGTACTTCACGCTGTTTGCGCACGTGAAAGCGAGGTTACTGCTCAAATAATCATAACTACTTTTTTCTCCCCCCTCACCCCTCCGCCCTCCCCCCAGCGTTCCCGCCCTTGGCGCCAACATTGTCTCCCTTTTCCTCACTACCATCAAAACCAGTCTTGTTTCATGAATAAGAATGTTGACTATACATGCATGTGTACTTGGACATGATGCAAACGATGGACATGATGACTCACTGTTCCATCTTTCTCAGGCTGATGCTGATGGTGTGAGTTTTGATCACTGATCGTTCTGGTTACTCCGCGTAGAAGAGAGATTCAGATGAGGAAAGGAGGGGCACAATTCTAAACTCTGCCACCACACAAATCTGACAAGTTCTATGCAACAGGAAAATGGAAAATAAGACACGAGTGAGGGTTACATGTCCACCACTCTTTAATGCCAAAAGAACAGCGGCTATGATGGTTCTAACAGTCCTTTTCGGTGCCTGTATCCTGTCACATAGTTTTAAAACGCTGCTGAAAGAGACGCTCATAACTGACTGTTTGAAAAAGAAAAAAAGTCAAAATAAGAAACATGAAAAATGGAAGAACAAAGTCACACAGTCACGTGATTGTTAGAATTTGTCTATAGTTAACTACACATCAAGCACACTTCTGAAAAAGAAATTTCTGACCGTCTTTTTCTTCTTTTTTTTAATTACTATTTTTCTTTTTCTCGAATTACTCTTCAGATAATTCACACCTGCATTTTTCCCACGTTTGGTCGGGATGTAGGCTTCACACAGTCCGGATCAGTACGGGGGCACTGTTCAAGCACTGCTCCTTGCATATATGTAAGGAGAAAGAGAGAGAGAGAGATTAAGAGAGAGAGAGGGGGGGAGGGAGGGAGAGAGAGGGGGGAGAGAGAGAGAGAGAGAGAGAGAGAGAGAGAGAGAGAGAGAATAAGAAAGAAAAGAAAGGAAGATTTGCAATGAAAGTAGGCGGCGGAAAGAATAGGATGCGTGTCCATCTCCAGCTTTTAACATCTTTCACTCAAGGGGACATTGGACAATGACATGGGGAAGAGGGTGGGAGCAGGAGGGGGGAGATCAGGAATGGGAAAATAAGACAGTGAGATATGAAGTGTGTGTGTGTGTGTGTGTGTGTGTGTGTGTGTGTGTGTGTGTGTGTGTTCATGCCATCATTTTGCTTGTGTGTAAGTGGGCGTATGCGTGCGGGCACGCGCGCACGCGCGCGTGTGTGTGCATGTGTGTGTCTGTGTCTGTGTGTGTAGGTTTCAGTTGTCTGTGTTTGTGTCTGTCTGTCCGTCTATCTATTTGTCTGCTTGCCTGCCTGTCTGTCTGTCTGTCTGTCTGTCTACCTGGCTGGCCGGCTGTCTGCACGATTCCATGTTTGTAGGGCGGTGAAGAGGAGAGTAGGTGGGAAAAGGAAGGTGGAAAAGGGGAAAGGGGGCTGAAAAAAAAACATTGTTCCAACTCCATGCAGCGGATGCAGTCTCTTTCTATGTTTGCCCCACTCATAGTGAGCATATGAAAGAAAACTCTTTGCCATACCATGGCTTGGGGGAAAGGACTTATGTCAAACTGATACCAGGACACAAACTGACCATCTTTCAGCGCTCAAACACTCCCTGGCCAAGAGCACCACGAAGGGAAGTTATCCAAGACGGTTTTGAACAAGGGGACCCATTTTCAAAACTCCACTGAATAACTTCCCTTTTTAGACACAGCCTCTTTCTCATTTGAATATAACGCTTTGCTGAAGCTATGAACGTGCCCGCGTGAGTGTTTTATTGGGCGTTTAAAGAACACGCAACATTTTTTTTTCAAGATTAATCAAGTTCACTTTGATCTTTGACGAGAGAAATGCTGTTTGTAGGCAAGTGAGCAGTAGTTCTTTCTTGTGTACAGGAATTGTGTGTGTGACGCCAGGATAGGAGAGAGGATGGCTGGAGGGACAATTCCGCCCGTGTGGAACTTAATTAAAAGGAAGTCTGGCGGTAAAACTGGTAGGTTGGTTCTTTCCTTCCCTCCTTCCTTCCTTCCTTCCTTCCTTCCTTCGCTGGTTGTCTGGACTGGGTCTCCTTTTCCTTGGCTGATTATCTTGTCTGCGATTTTTGTTGTTTGTGTGTAAGGGGGAGTGAGGGTAGGGGGGGGGGGGGTAGATGGATAATTGTAAGCGTCTTTTTTCTCTCCACATGTTCGATTTTCAATCAGACAGAGATGGAGAGAGGCGGTTTTACTGCTAAGTAATCTGAATTACTCCGGGTTTTTTTTTTCTCACGAATTCAGACTTCTGATGTGGACTGTAGCTCTTCTTTTTTCCTTTCACGTCGAGCTCCGTTGTTCTCTTTTTAATTAAAGGTATTAGCGTGTACATACGGGTGTCCATGCAAAACTGTGAGTGCGCGCGCGCGCGCGCGCGTGTGTATGTGTGTGTGTGTGTGTGTGTGTGTGTGTGTACATATACATGCATGTGTGTATGTTTGCATGTATCTCTGTGTCTGTTTGTCTGTCCGTCTGCGTGTGTATATGTCTGTATGTGTGCATATGCGTTTGTATGCATGTGTGTGTGTGTGTGTGTGTGTGTGTGTGTGTGTGTGTGTGTGTGTGTGTTTCGAACTGCCTTTTCATTCAACTGATAAACTAAAGAAAAAGTTACCAAAAGAAGCACACATCTTCCAAAGAATAGCACGTGAATGTCCTTTAAAGAGATATTTTTAACAAACAACACTTTGAAACTTCTGTTAAGTGGCATTGTAGGAAAACCTGCAGTGGCTTCGTGTATAACGTCTTTTTTTCTCCATAGCATCGGCCGTCACACAGCAAGTCAAAAACAGTCGCTTTTTATTTTCCCCCAAGGGGGTGTCATCGCATACAGACTATTTTTCCCTGAATGCTGCGTCATGTCAGCTCTGCCGTGGGAACTCTCCGCGCTGGGTTTACAGCTAGATAAATAGATAAATGGTTAGACCTGAATCAAATCAGGACGGCTGCACGCACCCCATAGGTCGTGAAGGCTTGGTTCCGCTCTCAGCAGCAACAACAAAGGCAATAATGATAAAGCCGTCCCGTTGTCTCCGTTCTTCCATCTCTCCTCCACAGCCACCGCTCCGCCTTCCACTCTTCACACAGTTTCAGACCCAGTTTCACCGAGGATGTGTCACTTCGTGCAGACAAGTCCATACGCGCTGCGCTACATCTGCGAAGCCACGAGATCTCAGTGTGCGGAGTTTATTTGCTGGGTGGCTGAATATACAAATGACGATAAAAGGAAAAATGTTAGCAGGGGGTTTCATACACAAGACTTGGCAGATACCTTTTTTTTTTTTAATTTTTATTACTTGGCAGATACCTAATCTGCATGTGCATGTTTATGTGTGTGTGTGCGCGCGCGTTTGCACACTCTTGTTTGTTGCACGACTGTATGTTGTTCTTTTGCATAAGGGCGTGTGCGTGTGTAAAAGCACATATTCATGTGGGCGTTACCTTGTGTGTATGGCATGTATGCATTTGTATACATGTGAGGAATGGTTGATTAGAGGATGACATTCGCCGCAATCGATTCTCACGCGCACATGCACGCACGCATGCGCTCCCCCCCCCCCCTCACACACACGCGCACACGCACACACACACACACACACACACACACAATTTTATATATATATATATATATATATATATATATATATATATATGTGTGTGTGTGTGTGTGTGTGTGTGTGTGTGTGTGTGTGTATACGCAAACACGCGCGCGCGCACGCCCGTGTGCGTGTGGAAGTACGTGTCCGTTTAAATGCTGAAAATGTTAACTTTGAATCACTGCGTCCGTTTCAGGCAGTCGTGATTAACTTCAGTGCCAACTCCAAGATATTCTAGACTATCCCAATATGTCGTTTCCTAAGAAACATGGAGCGACGTCCGTTCAAGAAGAACGGAAAGGGGGTCTCATGGACCACTTACAAGATGTCTGATCTACGCGTAACACAACAGTCCAAACATACCGACAAGCTGAACTGAAGCGAAAGAATTGTCCACTCCCAGCTGCCGCTATTCGGTGTCTGGATTGACACGAGGTTCTTGTACTGTCCTCCGCCTTTGGTGATGTAAATGCAGGAGTACGAACCGACCTCTGCGATGCGTTCACAGCCAACGATCACAGCTGACGAAATCACGGTGGTTTGTTTCGTTTTCAACTCCTTTTCCTTGTTAAACCGACGACGTTATCCGAGATCTCATCACAGCAGATGAAAATGTAGTCAGTCAAAGCATGCTTTTTTTCTTTTTGAATACGCTTCTCTCCTTTCATTTGCAACAACAGGTGAATTAATGAGTTTTGATGAGTTAACCAGCTTCGATTTTAAAACAACGGGGCATTTCTACACCTTTTGAATTGAAGTGTAATGTTCCTTTAAACCATGAATAGGAGCAGCTATCTCCCTAAATGACGATAAGCAAAGTCAACCCGGCAAAAACAAAATATTTGTAAACAAAGCACACTTATGGGTGAAAATGTGTGTGTGTGGTGGGGGGGGGGGGGGGGGGAAGCGTGCATTAGATAAATTGGTCCCGGATGAATAATTGAACAGGTGGTTTTAACGGTGATCAAAAGAAGCATGTATAACAGAAGAATAAAACAAAAGAAAAACAATTGACAGCAACTGATCGAACTTCCTCTCTCTCTCTCTCTCTCTCTCTCTCTCTCTCTCTCTCTCTCTCTCTCTCTCTCTCTCACACACACACACACACACACACACACCACACACACACACACACACACACACACCACACCACAACCACCACACACCACCACCACCACCACCACCGAAGAATAGCAAATCAGTACTCTTCTGCGTTCAATGCTTTAATCCCCTACCCTCCTCTTCATCCCAATCGTAAGCGATTGGATGATAATGACGACAAAGATAATGATGATGACAATGATAGTGATTATGACAATGACAATAGATGTTGAAATGATAATGATAAGAAATCCAATGAAGATATAAGGCTGGGTCCGGAGAGTGAGAAAGGCAAAAATCGAGAGAGAGAGAGAGAGAGAGAGAGAGAGAGAGAGAGAGAGAGAGAGAGAGAGAGATCTACGAACAGACAGGCAGACGGACAAAGCCAGCGAAAGAGAGAGACTTTACGAATGAATTCAATAGTAGTGAACTAGATATAAATCTTTTACATCTACCCGTCTAGGGAGGGAGGGAGAGAGAGAGAGACAGAGACAGAGACAGACAGACGGACAGAGACGGACGGACAGACAGACTGACTGACAGACGGAGTCAGAGGGAGAGAGAGATTTGTTGTGGGCGCGACAAGGTCGTTGGCGGTGCACTTCGTTCACGCGATGTTGGCATGCATTATCCACAGACTGTGGCAAGAGGAGATGATTGTTGCGTGCAGACAGTGAGGTGGCTGCAGTAGTGAAGTGGTCAGCACTACCCATTACATTCTTCTCATTCTGTGCGGTTTTTTCCCCTTTTTATTTCTCTTCACGACGACGCTCCTCCCTAAAAAGAACAGACATCACCCATTGATGTGAGTGGAAGATGAACTTTCATAGCCTGGCGTGGTCAGAGAGACAGAGAGAGAAGGAGAGAGAGAGAGAGAGAGAGAGAGAGAGAGAGAGAAGACAGAAGAGAGAGAGAGACAGAGAGAGAGAGACAGAGAGAGAGAGAGAAGAGAAGAGAAAAAGAAGAGAAGACAACATTCATTTATTTTCAAGGATAGCAAATCAACTTTACGTACGTTGTTTCATCCAGTCCTTGGCCTGTACATGGACTTGATTACTGAAAGGATGTGGGAAAATCGTTCAAATGTGTTCAAAGAAAACAACTGCACCAACAACAAAATATATACCACCATGAATCTAATGAAATGAACGATAGAAATGTGAGGGGGGGGGGGAGTCATGTGTTGAGTGGCACACAATACAGAAATGTGTAGTATTCAATGCTAGATGCAAGGTCAGTTTGATTAAGAAATAATTCTAATGATATGGTGCGGCTACATGCAGTAGGATGGCAGCGAGAGCGAAGAATGTGGAGAGAGAGAGGGGGGGGGGGGGGGGAGGCAGGCAGGCATGCAGGCACGCAGGGAGGCAGGCTTTTATTTACTAAGATCTTAACTCAATTAGGCGCAGGACATAAACTAGCACCTTCCAGTCGCACGATGATGTTGGATTGAAATGACTGCTGCAGCCAATTCGCTTTCTTCATGCGTTGTTCAGATAGACAGTAGCTCACTGACATTTCCTTTCAAGAAGGGAAAGAAGAGACAGATAACTGTATAAATGAACAGACAGGCAAACAGAGGGACAAAGTATATCTGTATACTTACATTCAATCACAAAAAAGAAGAAAACCTGTTTGCTTACCTCTATGAATCAAAGGTGAAAATGTTTAGCACCAAACCGATTCCATATCAAAAGCCTGACAAACTGGATCCGATCCTTCAGGAGCGGTACATCAAAGAGGTGCAGCTGGTTTATTGGTGACATTCGTACAGCTGCGGTTTGACAGATTTCCAGAGATAGCTTCATCAACTGCATTCTCCCCACCCCTCCCACGTCCAGAGTGGTTACCATGTCTTACTCGGTCTGAACTGCTGGTAAAGCAGGTTATGGTCTGTCTCAGGAATCTGCCATGACGTGTTTAACGTGCAGTTGACGGAGGTGTTACATGACATCTTCCTTGTTTGTATTTGGGTGATATCCATGTTGTGAGTAGTGAGTTTAGATGTAAGTACATAAAACAAAAACACATCAAAAGAAGCCCAAAGGCTGTGGTTTTGCCCATTATATATGCGTGTGTGTGTATATGTGTGTGTGTGTGTGTGTGTGTGTGTGTGTGTGTGTGTGTGTGTGTGTGTGTGTGTGTGTGTGTGTGCGCACGTGTGTGTGCGTGCGTGCTTGCGTGTGTGTGCTTGTGCTTGATGTTGAAGGGCAGTTTATACTGATCAAGGAAAGAAGTTTATTTTCTTTTGTACATCTGACTGAAATGGTCACAGTTTGAATGGATGTCGGGGAAAACAGCTGGACCTGTCAAAACACCTCCAAGGTCATCACCGCACAAACACAACGCCTTACACAGGACCCTAGATGCTGTGCACTGCTGACATGGCGGCTTTGCAGCTGTGGCCCATTGGCTGCCTTACTGGGTACAAATCCATGTCACACTGACTGATTATCTTCCTCACACACGGCCAAGGAATTCCATCAATCTCAAATCATTTGGTCGAAATGTGTTCGCACAAGTTAAACCAATATGACCGCAATAGGAAAGCCCATTAACCTCCTAGCAGACTGGCCAGAAGCAAGCCGAGGGTGAAGTGCACTTCAACATCACTCACTGCACCATCAGTAGACTGTGGACTGAGTTCTGCGCCACTGGTATTACCGCAGTTCTGCGCCACTGGTATTACTGCAGTTCTGAGCCACTGGTGTTACTGCAGTTCTGCGCCACTGGTGTTACTGTAGTTCTGAGCAACTGGTGTCACTGCAGTTCTGCGCCACTAGTATTACTGCAGTTCTGCGCCACTGGTGTTACTGCAGTTCTGAGCCACTGGTATTATTGCAGTTCTGCGACACTGGTATTATTACAGTTCTGCGCCACTGGTATTACTGCAGTTCTGAGCCACCGGTATTACTGCAGTTCTGCGCCACTGGTCGTACTGCAGTTCTGAGCCACTGGTATTACTGCAGTTCTGAGTCACTGGTATTATTGCAGTTGTGCGCCACTGGTATTACTGCAGTTCTGAGCCACTGGTATTACTGCAGTTCTGCGCCACTGGTATTACTGCAGTTCTGCGCCACTGGTATTACTGCAGTTCTGCGCGTTCTGCGACACTGGTATTATTACAGTTCTGCGCCACTGGTATTACTGCAGTTCTGAGCCACCGGTATTACTGCAGTTCTGCGCCACTGGTCGTACTGCAGTTCTGAGCCACTGGTATTACTGCAGTTCTGAGCCAATGGTATTATTGCAGTTGTGCGCCACTGGTATTACTGCAGTTCTGAGCCACTGGTATTACTGCAGTTCTGCGCCACTGGTATTACTGCAGTTCTGCGCCACTGGTATTACTGCAGTTCTGAGCCACTGGTATTACTGCAGTTCTGCGCCACTGGTATGATTGCAGTTCTGAGCCACTGGTATTACTGCAGTTCTGAGCCACTGGTATTATTGCAGTTGTGCGCCACTGGTATTACTGCAGTTCTGAGCCACTGGTATTACTGCAGTTCTGCGCCACTGGTGTTACTGCAGTTCTGAGCAACTGGTGTCACTGCAGTTCTGCGCCACTGGTATTACTGCAGTTCTGAGCCAATGGTATTACTGCAGTTCTGAGCCACTGGTATTACTGCAGTTCTGCGCCACTGGTATTATTGCAGTTCTGCGCCACTGGTATTATTGCAGTTCTGAGCCACTGGTATTACTGCAGTTCTGAGCCACCGGTATTACTGCAGTTCTGCGCCACTGGTCGTACTGCAGTTCTGAGCCACTGGTATTACTGCAGTTCTGAGCCACTGGTATTATTGCAGTTGTGCGCCACTGGTATTACTGCAGTTCTGAGCCACTGGTATTATTGCAGTTCTGCGCCACTGGTATTGCTGCAGTTCTGAGTCACTGTATTACTGCAGACAGGCCCTGATCTGGAAGACTAAGGGCGACAACTTCATGTGGAGTTGTTTTCTTCTGTCTCCACTTCAAACCACGCTCTCCTTGGTGTGCGCTTAACCTCTTACCCGACAGCGCGAAACTGGTGACCTGCTACAGGACTGAGCACCCGAAGACCTGTCTCGGGTAAGCTCGCCAGAGTCGCCCCCAGACAGTACAACGTGAGTGAAGAAGCGTTCGTTTCAGTGAGGAGACCTACTTCCTGCTTCAGCGCCATGCCAGGAGAAGGCATATCTATCGCAGACCAGACGAATGTCAGGCTGGAAACTGTGTGGATGAGGCAACCCCTCATGGAGTCGTACCGTTGAGGTTTGGGATGCTATCAGTAGTACCCCCTCATGGAGTCGTACCGTTGAGGTTTGGAATGCTATCAGTAGTACCCCCTCATGGAGTCGTACCGTTGAGGTTTGGGATGCTATCAGTAGTACCCCCTCATGTTGTGGTCTTGTTAAGGTTTGGGATGCTATCAGTAGTACCCCCTCATGTTGTGGTCTTGTTAAGGGTTGGAATGCTGTCAGTAGTACCCCTCATGGAGTCGTACCGTTAAGGTTTGGGATGCTATCAGTGGTACCCCTCATGGAGTCGTACCGTTAAGGTTTGGGATGCTATCAGTAGTACCTCCTCATGAAGTCGTACTGTTAAGGGTTGGGATGCTATCAGTGGTACCCCTCATGGAGTCGTACCGTTAAGGTTTGGGATGCTGTCAGTTGCGACAGAAGAACCCCCCCCCCCCCCCCCCCCCTGTGCAGCGCCACCTGACTTACATCCTGCAGCCACAAACCCTTCCTTGCCAGGCTCTCCCTGCCACTGGTTTTTCTGTTTTCGGGGATGCCATGGCCAGTGTCCGGCCGCCTGAAGCACGCTTTACAGAGGATGTCCTGGCCTCCCACAACAAACGTCAACACGCTGCCCTGGCCTCCCATCTCTCCAGATCTGACTCCAATGAAGTCCATTGGGGACGACCTGGACAGACGTGTCAAAGCCCAACGAAATCCCCTGCAGACCGACGTTGGATCTCCTGGGCACTGTAGCAGGAATGAAACAAACCTCCCCTGCCGGTGATCCGAGGTGTGGCTCAATCCACGCCCAGTTGTCAGCAGGCTGTGGTTGCCACTCCAGGTGGCCATGTCCTCTTCTGACATCGTTCTTTCTATGCTGCAAAAAAACACACACACTTCTGAACGAACTGAATGTACATACTAACAAAGCATTCAGAACGAAACTTTTCTATATGAAAAGCTTTATGATCGAATGTATTATTAGCTGTTTGGACTATTCAGAGCATCAATTCAATTCATGGGCGAAACTAATAAGTGTGTATTTTTACATCTTGAAATTATTGATTCTGTCTCTCTGTATGTGTCTGGTTCGAGCGTATTACTATTCAGCCTTAGATTGTACTAGTCTTTCATGTAATCAACGTAAATTGTGAGGAAAACAGTACCAAAGCCTTGAACAACTCAAAACAATTTAAGAGAACGGCAAAAAAAACTTCACAAAGAAAGAAGAGATACTATACTGGGTCATATTAGAATTGGATCCTAGGTATGGGCCTACTGTCCAAAATAAGATGATCTTGACATCAATACGGTGAACTGCTGTACTTTCTATAAGCAATACTAGACCCTCTATTACACGTAAAACAGTACACTTACGTACCCACTAAGATCAGAAATCATGAAACTACCTTATGGTCAAAAATGACATCATCATTTTGACAAAAATCTCACGGCCAAAACTGCGACACACAAATTCTTCACAAACACGCAATAACCGACCAAGTAAACACCTCGTCACCACAGTATCGGAGTCTGTCCTCCTCACAAAATGTTCAATATATACAATTAATTATTGAGACAACACTGTGTTCACAAACACCAGGGATGTGAGCTCGGAGACAACACACACACAAACGCGCGCGCGCACCCCCCCCCCACACACACACACACATACGCACTCTCTCTCTCTCTCTCTCTCTCTCTCTCACACACACACACACACACACACACACACACACACACACACAGAGGCAAGCATGCAAACACACACACACACTACACACACACACACACACACACACACACACACACGCACGCACGCAGACGCACAGACACACACGCACACGCGCGCGCGCGCACACACACACACACACACACACACACACACACATCACACACACACACACACACACACACACACACACAAAAGTGTGGGTCCACTGAAGAAGCTGAAAACGTGGCAATGTTACTGAAACACACAGACATTTCCACCCCCATGTAAACAAACACATCATTACATCGAATGATTGCGAGTGTTCCACTAAGCGCTCTCACCAACTCGATTGGCCAGCGGGAAATAGAAACACGTCATGTTGGTTGTTTGGGGCTGTGGTTGATTGCGTTTGTTTCCGGCGAACGTGAATAACTTCATTGCTGCTTCGAAGGTGACCTAGACGATACTAGCACGTCGTTGCCATGATAACGTGGAATAACATTAACAAAAGGAAGAGATTTTGGAAGAGACTCAATGGGCCATTCTGACATGACGTCAGAGCTACGTAGTAACGTAACGGTCAAAACACACCAGCAACTTAAAACTGAAGCAATAGATTTTACATTCTAAATTGCCACCATTTCTGTTCTCAGTTGACAGGTGATTACGCCCCTGCGCTTGATGACGTAAATAAAGGAGTAAGAATTGAGTTCTGCGATGCGTTCGTACATACCCAATGCCATAGCTCACACTATTTCGATGAAAGTTTTGTTTGCTCTCCATTCTGTCAAAAACCGACAGAATTATCCAAGAGCTCAACACAGCAGAATAAAACTGTCAGGAAGTAAAGCATTTTTTTTTCTTCTTCTTCTTCTTTTTGAATACTTTCTCTTCTCTCATAAACGACAACAAGTGAATTGACGAGTTCACAATGTATCCAATTTTCGTGTTGAAATAAAGACGGGAGATTTCTCGCAGTTTGAATTCAAGTGTAATGTTCCTTTAAACCATGAAGGGGACAAGCAATATCCCGACATGACGATCCGCAAAGTCAATCTGGCAAAAACCCCAAACAAAACAAATAAACAAAAAAACAACATGTATGGGTGGAAACGGTCTGGGGGAAAAACGTACATTAGATAGATTGGTCCAGGATGAATAATTGAACAGGTTTTATAACGGCGATCAAAAGAAGCATGGACTAAACCTAAGGAATAAAAGAAGGAAAACAAAAACAGGATGTGATTGAACTCTCTCTCTCTCTCTCTCTCTCTCTCTCTCTCTCACACACACACACACACACACACACACACACACACACACACGCACGCATGCATGCTCACACACACACACACACACACACACACACACACACACATACACACACACACACACACACACACGCACGCACGCACGCACGCACACACACACTCACTCCCATGTGGAAGAGAATGTAGAAGATGACGATGTTGTCAAAACTAATGATGACGACAATGATGATGATCGAATTACAATGAAAAAGAAGAGACTGCGTTCGGAGGGAAAGAAATACAGAATCAAGACAGACAGACAGACAGAACGATATAGACAAACAGAGACAGAGAGACGGACACAAACAGCGAGAGAGAAGCAGAGAACTAGCGAACGAATTTAAGGATAGTGAACTTAGTATGAATGTTTTATATTCAACCGTCTGGAAAAAAGGGGGTTAGTGTACTGAGTGTGAATCTTCGACATCCACCTGTTTGGGAAAAGAGG
>CM065728.1:36205154-36207654 GCA_033310375.1 Conus canariensis
CCAACCAGTTCGCATGTTTCTGCACCATCATATGATCCCATGGTTACGTCAAATGTTGAATTTCTGTTCGTTTTCTTGATCCAGGTTTCGTTTCTGCTGTGCAGTAATGTTTTCTTGGTGTGGAGAATGATTTCCATTTCTGACCCTGTTATGTCTGTGTGGTTACTGGCAAACTTCAGTGCTTTGTTGAGTAGTTCCTCATCTATAGATGGGTAAAAGTCTACTATGTCAAATGTGATGAATACTGTATTACTTTGTTTATTAAGTTGCAAAGCGAGAGGACTGCAGGCGGAAATCTAAACAAATCTTAAATAAATGTTAGCGAACCGCCCAGAGAACGTGGACAAACGAGTCACAAGACGAAACACAACTAGTTTCG
Organism: Conus canariensis; assembly: GCA_033310375.1. NCBI lineage: Eukaryota > Metazoa > Mollusca > Gastropoda > Neogastropoda > Conidae > Conus > Conus canariensis. Next base: position 36,205,534 of record CM065728.1, read on the forward strand.
ACCTCTTAGGTCTTCATCAGGTGAGACAATAACGAATATAGGTCGAAACTAGTTGTGTTTCGTCTTGTGACTTGTTTATTAAGGTTTTTGAACCATTGGATAACTTCGTATGTGTTCTTCCAGAGGTTGTATTCAGAGTTTGATTTTATATTCTTTATTGTTTTTTCCAGAATTTTCTTGCTTATTTTGCCTAGTTCAGATTTGGATGGATTTATTAGTCTACATGTTGGATTGTTATGAAAGTTGGGCTTGTGGTCTTTGAGTGTTATGAAAGCTTCTTTTGTTGCTGTCGCTTCTATCCTGTCACTTAAGTCTATGCACTGTGCAAGTTCTTTTTCTTTAGTGCGGATACTGTCATGTATATTTTTGTCGGCTTTTTTGTAGTTTTTCTGGATGTTTTTGTCAAGGAGTTGAGAGTATTCCTTTGGTTCCATTTTGTAGTAATTGCTAGTTTTATCAGCCTTCACAAATATTTTTTGTCATTTTGTACTTGTTTTATTTGTTTGTTTTTTTAATGTTGTTTGGAAATCGTTGTTAGATTTTTTTAAATTCAATATTGGCTATCAATCTTTTCATTTTATCTTCAAAAGGTTTCATTTCGTCTATGGCTGGTGGTGATCGCCATGATTTGAAATCGTAGGTGTTTTTGTCCCCTTTTTTTGCGTTTGGGTTTAGAAAAAAGAAAGCTTTCCATCTCATGTTGTGCACAAACTTTTCTGTTTGTTCTATTAATATTTTATGTATGATTGCGGATTAAAAAACGTTATATTTTTTGTTGACTACAGTCAGTAACCCCCCCCCCCCCCCGCCCCCCACCACCACCACCACACTGATCTATATATATATATATATATATATATATCGCTGAACAATTTCATAGTGGGGGAAATAAATGCAGGCTAACAATTCTTCCGTCATTACAGTAATGACTTCGCAAAGATTTAAATGAAAGAAAGAAGAAAAAAAACGGGGGTGGGTGGGAAGACGAAAGGGAGAAGAATAAAATGAGATCATATATATCCGTGTGTGTGTGTGTGTGTGTGTGTGTGTGTGTGTGTGTGTGTGCGTGCGTGCATGGGTGCGTGCGTGCGTGCGTGTGTGTGTGTGTGTGTGTGCGTGTGTGTGTGTGTGTGTGTGTATGTGTGTGTGTGTGTGTGTGTGTGTGTGTGTGTGTGTGTTTAATGTGCTTTCTAGTCAACACATATACACAAATACACACCTGCGCGCGCGTGCACGCGCACGCACACACACACACACCCACTCACACACACACACACACACACACACACACACACACACACACGCACGCACGCACGCACGCACGCACGCACGCACGCACACACACACACACACACACACACACACACACACACACACACACACACACACACATCAAAAACACAGGCTCTGTTGCACTTTGTATTGAAGTATTTGTGTTTTATATTTAATCATGTGTGTTTCGTATCAAATGGACAGCAGATTTAGAAATGCAGTGTGTACTGGTCAAGAAAGAGGGGAGGGGATGGGGGGGGGGGGGGGGGGGTACTGACTGTATTAAGTAGTCGAAGTTCAAGATGGTATCGGGAAAACAGCTCGCCCAGTTACAAGAGTCATCATCGTTATCACTGCACAGGAACAACACAGTACGCATGTTGCATACGCTGTGTGCTGCTGATATCTTGACTTTGCAACTTTGCTGCGATCGACGCCTCGTGTGTTACAAGTTCATTTGACAAGGACCGATCACTGTCTTCTCAACATGGCCATGGAACACCATGAAAAGAAAACGATTGGGTTGAAATGTCAACACATAAATCTAGTGGCAGAACTAATTTTAAGCCAAGGGCAAGCTGGTCAGAGGAACGCCGACACTGAAGAGCTCTTCGACATCACTGACGGCACCATCAGTGGACTGTGGACTCGGTTCCCAGGCACTGGCTCTGCTGCAGAGAGGCGCCATCCTGGAGGACCAAGGGCGACAATTGCAGGCTACGGGTCGTTTCATCTGCCTCCGCTACAGTCCAGACTCTTCCTGGTGTGCACCGAGTGTCCACCCAGATAACATGAAGCAGTCTACACGCTGAAGGATTGAGCGCCCAAAGGCCAGTGCTCACCCCCCTT
>CM065728.1:36212654-36237654 GCA_033310375.1 Conus canariensis
CAGTAAAAACAAATCGGCCATCGTTTCTTGTCAGCTTCAAATGGAAGTCACTGGGTCAGAAGAACTAAAAGTTCCAGACAGATTTTTCAAATTGTATGAATGGACTGATTGAAAGGGATGCTTTAGTAGCTTTATCATGAACACTCCGTGATTCTACATACATCAGACAAAGCATGTCATCGTTACGATTCTCTGAAATGAGTGAAGCTGAAACTAGACATCAGTTTTATCAGTTAACACAAAACGGAATCAGAAAATCTGTGACTCAACGATGGACCGAAGTGAAATCACATGTTGAATCGTTTTAGCTTTCAGACGACTACATGGTCGGCTGCACGTTCAGCAACATGACCAGAAACGCTGAACCAGCCAAGCGGAAAAATTGGAGAACTCGATAATTAATGTCATCACAACAGAGCGTTTCCTTGGCGCATCTTCACATTAGAGCCAGACAGCGGAACAGATTACACGTTTCCTCTTTCCATTAGTATCCTTGGAAACATTAAATCACAGTGACCTGTTAGCGCTAGAACTTCTTGTTCTTCGGTCCTCAGTTAGAACTCCATGATTCACCACAGATGAAATTTTTTTGGACGTGACCGTTTTTAATTCTGGCTTTGAGGTGGCGACATTCTGCCTTCTGGAACTTATCTAAACACACACGTTTACCTGTCTGTTTTCCCTAGGTGCTATACAGTGAACCGGCACAGGATGGCGTACCGTTCTGTCAAGGAGGGAATGGTTTTCAAGGTTCGTTCAGGAATGTTTTCTGTTAATTCAAGCGTTCACACATGGGACCTCCAATTCAAATCTGACTGAGCAGACCTGGAAGGGACTGAAGTCTGGACACATGTTGACTGAAGTGAACGTCTCTTTTAAGCTGGCAGGAACCTTTGATTGAAAGAAGAGTGTTTAATTCTCTGGGCCATATAGAGCTCCATGGCTGAACAATCACCAATCCGATTCTAGTCGCATGAACTGAAATTGGCTCAAAATTCATCTCTGAGCCATTGATTCAACAATGCCATTACCGTGTCCAGTCCTTCGTGTGACAAAGAAATCAGATTTCTGTATAACCTGCAAGCAAGGAAAGAATTTATTTTATTTGTAGCAGTGAAAATTGCAATAAACTTAATAGTAGGAGTAGCAGCAGCAGTAACAAGGATATTATAAACAGTAACAGTAACACTGAAGACATCTGAAAGGTCTTGCAGGTTTTTATGACATCCTTTCCTTTTAAATGTTATCAAATTTCAGTGTAGAGATACATTCATTCTGAGATGTTAATTAAACAATGAAATCAATTTGGTTATTTTTGGCCCCCATGCAGGGAGTTCTTGACAGGAGCCACGTTCTGAACCTTTGTAAAACTGTGAGGCAATCAGCTGTGGCCACTAGTTGGGTTATGGTCACTAAGTGAGTCTGTATGGAAATCAGCTCCAGAGTGCTCTTCGAAGAGTTAACTCTTAAAGAAAACCAGATCTCAACTGCAGATCTGCCAGAAGATCATGTGCAGCACTACCACTCTGATCATTCGGTTTTTCTTTTTTAGAGAGGGGAAGAGGGGGCACGCTCAATTATTTTCACTTTTTGAAAATGCCAGTCTAAAAGCTTTCAGCCTACGCTGAGCAATTAAGGAGAAATACAGAACTGAAGAGACCTAACGTTGGTCCAAATTTGGAAAATGGCAGCCATATTTACTAAATAAATGTGAAATGTTTTGACGATATTCGTCAATAATAACCCAAATGGAGCCGGCATTATAGGTTTGTGCCGCCCCCTACGGTTGCGAGTGACATTTGCTTCTAGTGATTTGTTTATAACTTTTTAATTGCATTTACTGAGGTAGGTCTAAAATTACGTTTGTAGATAGAAAGAACAGAGGTAACAGTTCAAAGATGAGACTCTTCCATGGCCATAAATCAACAAACACTGCGCCAAAACTGATGGATCTGAAGCAGAAGTCCTTTACAGGGCAGGAAAGTCAACATTAGCGCTGTCCTGACTGAAACTTGTGCGAAATATCAATGACATCTCCATGAAACACACGATCAGGCTCTTGCATGTACTGGTATGTTCCACATTCCTCTATGGATGAGACACGACCCTCCCAGTGGATCTGGAAAAAAAAGAATCTAAGGCATGGAAATGAGAGTTATTGCAAGGTACTGGACATTAGCTATGAAGATTGTACCATCAATGAACAAGTGCGTCAACCCTCAAGCAGGATATTGGACAATATGAAGATCTACCGACACTGGTCAAGAAAAGACAACTACGTTGGTGATGCCATGTGACAAGGTCCAGTGACGTCACTAAAACAATCCTCCAGAGGAACTGTTACTGATGGACACAGAAAGGAAGACGGGGGAAATGGATGGACTGACCATACTGCAGAATGGAGAGGGACAGCATTGACAGAGACCCAAGCCTGGGCACACAGCCCACAGAACTGAAAGGAACTGGCTGACAATTCATCACTTTGGCACCCCACTGGCTCTTCCCAGAGTTAAGAGAGAAGAAGACCAAAAAGACTTATGTAGTGATTTTCTATCCAAACTCGATGAAAATGGAGACAGCAACAGTGAAATTCGAAGACCTTTATGTTGTAATGGTCACTTCTGCTCAGGCATGTGAAAAGACAAGTTTTTATTTTAATGGCAGTCCTGAAACTTGAGACAGAACAGAAAGTAATGGTAGTAGCTGAATGCATGGTCACAGTCACACTGATCATTATAAAAGAAAGAATGTTCTTGAGTAAGAAGACATGGCACGGTGGCCCAGAACAGTTCATTTTCATAGTTGAAGCGTTTTACCTCCATTGTGTGTCACTATTGCAATGGGGAAACTGACATTATTAGGTATGAAAGGAAAGGAACTTGGAAGTGAGCTTACGTTCTACCGTAATAATGCAGAATGTACACACCACAGGGTTTTTCCTACTGACATGAGCAGACATCTGTGAAAGACATTAATATCAGCCCAGTCAATAGATGGCCATTGTTTAGTCTGGTACGATCATACAACATGATCACCAGAACAAAGCCACTACAACTGTGCAGACTGTTACTGGCAAAAACAAACGGCACCGAAAGAATAGCAGGTGGCCACCAGGGACGACCTTTGATGACCAGGTGATGGCAGGGAGATGACACGAGGTCATTCGTCTAAAGTAAGGTTAGGACAGTCATACTGATAAAATAGGTAACAGGAAGAGTTTTGGATCCTGGAAAAATCAAAATCGATACTCCGAGCGTTGTGACTACTGGAAAACAAACATGACAGGAGTGAAGAAGGCAGAAAGTGGTGTGAGTCAGTGTTGTATCACAGACAGACAGTCTTCAGCTGCTATTGACATGTTTGGCCAGCCACTTTAACTGTATCACTCTGTCACACCAGATTCGTAAATGACTGTGACTCAAACACCTTGTATAGAGCAACAGAATCCAAATCGTGTGTTTACCAAAACGTATGAATAGATAGGCCATGCGCCATAGTGCAAGGGTACAAGGCTTCACCATTTGAAGAGAAAACTCCTGGAAGACAGAACGTTGCCTGACAAAAAAATCAGTTTGTGGAAAAGGAAAACTAACAGACATAGCTTTGTTTATGCCCGTGATGTAAATGTCATTCGTGGCAATACAAACCACTTAGACAAAAAGGGAAAAGGTATATTGCCAACATTCTTCAACCTTCAACCAATCGACATCTGACGATAAGACAGCAGAGGAAAAATAGACGTGCCATGATATCCATACTGTGTTCCTACATTCCCAAGAAGCAGCACACACATTTTCCCAACCCTGCCTAGACGCAGAGTCCTACGATGGTGGTGAATGTAGCCACAACTGTTTTTGAACAGCCGTGTGCATTCTGCTCAAAAATTGCCATTTGGGATAACAGGAATTGCCAGAGTGTGAATAGCCTTGTACGGGAATACCGTTCCCTGAGTATCACAGATTATGTTAGACTGTTCGTGTGTGTGCGTTTACGCGTGTGGGTTTTTGTTGCTTCGTGTTGAGTTTGCCCTTTGTGTGTGTGTGGGGGGGGGGGGGGGGTGCTCCCTTCTGCATGTTTTAAATTAAAGCCTGTGCAGTAATCACGAAATTGGAGGTGGGTGGGTGGGTGGGTGGGAGTGGGGATGGGGGTTGGTTCTTTTCTTCTATTCCCAAATTCTTGTCGAGGGTTGTTCATAAAATGTCATGTGTGTGGTGTGTGTGGGGGTGGCGGTGGGGGGGGGGGATGTGGCTTATGCATCTGTTTTAGTGCTTGCTTTGTGACCTTTTGTTTTGATGCCTTTTTCTCAATATTGTGCAATGTTTATGGAAACTTTTATTTTTCCTGTATTGTGAAGCGCTCTGAGGATGACTCTTTTTCTCTCATCGAAGAGCGCTATATGAGCTCGATTTATTATTATTACTTCAAACGCCTACACATCGCGGTTGACAGAGATAAAAAAAAAAATTATTGCTTTGAAATATAGTTGCATTTTTTTTACTGCCACTTTAGCTCAGTGCCGAATTAGATTTTTTTTCGATGTCGGTGACATTTTGTGATTTTGTGTCGCACTCTTGTCTGCCTTGAAGTCTAGTGCCTCGCTGTCCCATACCACACACCCTCCTCTCTCTCTCTCTCTCTCTCTCTCTCTCTCCTCTCTCTCTCTCTCTCTCTCTCCCCGTCTCTCTCTCTCATACTTATGTTTGAAAATACAAATGTGTTTGCTGTCTACTGATAATGGTTGGAAAAGAACTATATTCTTAATTTTTTCTTGGTTTGTTGCAACAACAAAAACACATTTAAAACAGCATTGCTCATGCTTGCATATGTTTTTGTGTAAAATATGTTACAAAATGAAAATAAAAAGCGTAGAAATGCTTCAGTAAACACCGTGTGTAGGTGTGTGTGTGTGTGTGTGTGTGTGTGTGTGTGTGTGTGTGTGTGTGTGTGTGTGTGTGTGTGTGTGCGTGCGTGCGTGCGTGGTGCGTGTGTGTGTGTGTGTGTGTTGTGTGTGTGTGTGTGTGTGTGTGTTTGTCAGTACAACCTTGAGTTAATCTGACAATAAATTGGTTTCAGCTAGTCAGTCAGTTGTGTGGTGTGTGTGTGTGTGTGTGTGGTGAACGTGTGCAGGTGCTCGCATGACCTTTTCGTCTGCGATATACTACTCTCATTCTAAGTCTTAGCATGTCTGGAGCATATTTTGATCTGTCTTCTTAAATCGCCAATAAAACACGCCCATTCGTTTGCTGTTCTGTAAGCTCAGTCGAAATCGCCATCTCCCGATTACAATTTAAGGAGAGAGTAAAACACACATAAAAGAGTAGGTGAAGACCTCTGTCTCCTTAGTTCCTCTTGAGAACCAGCCAGAAGGCAGTTTTAAGTCCATGAAGGAAAAGCTCTCAGTGCGTGAAACCCATGCCAGAGACATCTTTCAACGCCACAAGCGTCTGGACTCAGTTGTAGTCGCTTACTTGACGTGAAGAGGTTCGTTTCAGGGCGTTAATGAAGCGGAAGGGGTGGGAACGGTCAGACGACACTGATGGCACGTGATGGACTGTATCTGTCTGGTCCGCGGAGTGGAAGGGGGAGGGGAAGAGGTAGAGAAGACTGGGAACACAAGATGAATCAACGGTGAAATGGATCCGATTCATCACAAGTGTTGTCAAGGATATGTTTTAGTGTTTAATCACTGCAGTGAGACTGTGAAAGTGAGGGAGGTCATATGCGTTGACTAGAACCAGTTTGCTGTCGTATCAACCATGATTTGTGCTGACATTTATTACTTAGATTATTAAACACTGTGAAAAATATTTCCGTTAAAAAGTGAATCAATTGCTAACGTGGACATAGAAGTAAACCATTATGTAACAAAATCGTAGCATTTACATCATTTTGTCTCTCTAACTCTCTCTGTCACAAAACACACACATGCATGTACCAATCCCCACTCCCACACCCTTCCCCAGACCCCTTACTCTCTGTCTTTCTCTCTCTCTCTCTCTCTCTCTCTCTCTCTCTCTCTCTCTCTCTCTCGTCTCTCTCTCTCTCTCTCTCTCTCTGTCCCTCTCTCTCCCTCACTCCCCCCCCCTCTCCCTCTCTCTCTCTCTCTCTCTCTCCTCTCTCTCTCTCTCTCTCTCTGCAGTGAATTACACATGTATGTATGCGCGCACACGCGCGCGCGCGTGCACACACACACACACACACACACACACACACACACACCACACACGCGTGTGCACATGCATGCCAGCAATACTCTTTCAGGCCCCTTCTTCCCTCATTACCCCTTCCCCTTTAACCCACCCCTCTATCATTAAGCCTCTCCTGTCCCGCTGTCCTGAACTACACAGAGAGGACTGTCATATTTCCCAAGATGATTCGCTTCTAACGTTTCTGAACGTTAACATGGTTGAAAGAAAAAAATCCGAATAAACCCATCCATTACTTCCCATTTATCTTTAAATAGGAGCATTCAAGTGCATGAATGAGAGCCCTTTTTGTTTTTTTATAAAGTGCGCGTGACCGGAAGAAGGAAACGAACAAAAACCACCAACCATCATTTCCTCTTGGCCTAATACTGAAAGCATTCAGTGGTCTGAAGATCGCTTTAGAAGTCTCGCCAGACCACATCCACATCAAACCCATCGCTGAATCGTTTCCTTCACGAAACTTAATGACGCTGTAACGCTGCCAGCGAAGCTGAAAAGACAGTGACGTCAGAGAGCAGGATGCCGTCAGCATTGCTCTCTGTGTTTAAAACAAAGTCCAAATGCAAACATGGACGTCTCAGATCTCAGCTGAGATGGACCTGGTTTACAGCTGGGCATTGAACAAAGAGAAAACAAATTGCTGAATCCGGCGTGCATTGTGTGTGTGTGTGTGTGTGTGTGTGTGTGTGTGTGTGTGTGTGTGTGTGTGTGTGTGTGGTGCATATGCTACAATCGTATTTGAAAGCACACACGCACATGCACATACCATTAAAATGGGATTTTGTGGAATACGTAAAACTCTTTTGAAAACATTTCTTCCTTAAAATTTAGATCGATTAAAAATGTTAATCTCTTTCAAGGAAGCAAAAAATCACACCAGATGGTACATCTCTGTTTGAAGTACTATAGGTCTCATCAGTCTCTAAGGATATGTTTTAGAGTAAGTGGCACATCACAAGAAATACACAACGGATTATCTTGTGGAAATATTACAAAGAGCTTTTAAAACAATGTGTATGTTCGATGGTAAGAACTCTCTGCAAGAACGGAACCAAAGTTTGTTCTCTAGCATCACAAAGCAGAACATGCGCCGGGAAACGTGTATTCATCAACTCGCAGGTGTTCATATATACCCACCGATCAATTGTTTTGGGGGCTGTGGCTTTTCTACACAGATCGATTTTGGTAGGTATAAAGGAGAGGGAAAACAGAACTTGTGAAGAATTTACCATTGGAAGCTGCTGCAATGACTTTCCTTTGATTTTTGTACTCCCAGTTCTTTCAGAACATGGAGTACTTTACAATGGGAACGAAGAAATGCTCTGCGTGGTGTGGTGTGTGTGTGTGTGTGTGTGTGTGTGTGTGTGTGTGTGTGTGTGTGTGTGTGTGTGTGTCTTACTAACGGCTATAACGGCCCATAACGGCTTTTCTTCTTTATGGAATATCTCAGAAAGTACTTGGCCGATCCTTCTGAAAATGTGTAGGTATGTTCATTATGGGTCATGGATGATGCCCGATGTTTTATTTTACCGTTATATCCGTTGCTAACGGCTATAACGGCCCATAACGGTTTTTCTTCTTTATGGGATATCTCAGAAAGTACTTGGCCGATCTTTCTGAAAATTTGTACGTATGTTCATTATGGGTCATGGATGATGCCCGATGTTTGCCAGAATAGCCGTTACTAACGGCTATAACGCCCAAAACGGTTTTTCCTCTTTATGCAATATATCACGCGTATTCAAGATAAACTGGGAGTACTTTTATATGCTTTACATCTTGTTAAATGTCCAGGCTTCAAAATACGCTGACACCTAGATGCCAGTCTCCATTGTCTTTATTCAATTCGTATCATTTATTTCATGTGGGAATAACATTTGATGAAAAATCGCGTGGTTGTGAAATTAGTTGTGTTTCATTTTAAAGTGCTTAGAATGATTGTGTATTTGTTCAGTGTAAACTCTTTCCCTCAGATTTTCTTTTTCTACGTGTCACTTTCATACACTTTCAAAAGTTGAGCTGGATTTTTCTTTTATCTTCTGCTCGTTTAATTTTGAATAAATATACCACTTAAACTCATTTATTATGAATTGTTCCAGTACATTTGTATTGCATCATCCAGTGTGTGTGTGTTGTGTGTGTGTGTGTGTGTGTGTGTGTGTGTGTGTGGTGTGTGTGTGTGGTGTCTGTGTGTGTGTCTGTGTCTGTGTGTGTGAGTGCGCGCGCGCGCGCCTGTGTATGTGTGTCTGTGTGTTGTGTGTGTGTGTGGGGGGGGGGGGTATGCACGTGGTGTGTGTGGGGGGGGAGAGTATGCACGTGGTGTGTGTGTGTGTGTGTGTGTGTGTGTGTGTGTGTGTGTGTGTGTGTGTGTGTGTGTGTGTGTCCTTCTCTGTAACCCCCCAGGAAGTCAGTATAACGCTGGAAAGCATTGGCAAACCTCTCCCCCTGACCCTGATAACTGGGTGTTCTTTAGAACACTGGCCCATCTCTGCCTGTTTCACCTCTCCCCAAATGTCAACAGCCTCCAGGGAAAAGGGGTCGTGACATTTGGCCGATCCATAAAAAGCAGACGAACAGAAATAAAACAATGAGTGGCAGACAACCCACACACCACTCCCTCATTCCTTTTCTCTTGCCAGTCACAGATGTACAGTAGAACGACACCCGGAGGGTGAAGACCTCGTCTGACGTCAAACGGTTCCTAAATACGAATCTTGAAATGGATCCTCACCAACATTTATTCCGTGGGTTCCTAAGCAGCCCACGTTCTTTTATTTTTCCGTCAGATGTTGTCAAAATCGGTTCTGTGATTTCTGTGGAATCTTGCCAGGAGACAGACAAATGAACAAAGCAGCAACGAATGCAGGTGAGGAACTTCACACACTAGGCACAGATATCACTAGTCAGTGTGTCCTTTGGGGGATTTAGAATCTCTCTCTCTCTCTCTCTCTCTCCTCTCTCTCTCTCTCTCTCTCTCTCTCTCTCTCTCTCTCTCTCTCTCTCTCTTCTGCCATTTTCTCTGTCTTTCTCAAACACAGAAGCATCATTAACGAGCTACCCGTCTATCTGTATAAATCATGAAGAAGGTGAAGTATTTCCCTCAGATAATCTGGACAACCAGACCAATATCAACGTTTTGTTTGAAGATACTAATTTGAAGGTTTATGGCCTCTATGAATTAAGCCCCCATCCCCACCTCTCTCTCTCTTCTCTCTCTCTCTCTCTCCTCTCTCTCTCTCTCTCTCCTCTCTCTCTCTCTCTCCTCTCTCTGTTTGACCATAATATGAGGTTCTGAAAGTTAGCTCTTCCACGTACGTCAACAGACGATGCCTGACTGTTCTAGGCAGAGCGGGCCAGAAGAAAAACATTGGGCAGAGTGAGAACAGTGTAGTGACCATTGCTGACCTCCTTGCTATGGCCGTAACATCACGGTCAGCACGCAGTGGTCATCTGGTCTTCACATAGACTGTAGGTGATATACGCGAACATGGCATGCACGCTGTGCACCTTTAACACATCGATGTTTGCACAACAACTCTCTTTGTCTCTGTCTGTCTGTCTGTCTGTCTGTCTGTCTCTCTGTCTCTGTCTCTCTCTCTATCTCTCTCTATCTCTCTCACTCTGTCCGTGTGTGTGTGTGTGTGTTCTCTCTCTCTCTCTCCCTCTCTCTCTCTCTCTCTCTCGGAAAATGTACCTGGAAGGGAGAACGTGTTCAGTCTGTCTCGGAAAAAGTACAAATTCGGGTACTAAGAAGTGTTGGACTGCAATGAAAGCTTGCAAGACGGTGTATGAAGGTGTGCTGAAGACGGTGGTACCAATGGTTTAGTTTGATTGACAGTGGCATCGACGGTACCTCCTACTAATTAATTAATACATAAAAGAAGAAAACAGTGATGTGATAGGAATTCAAGACTTGGATCATTTTCAGTTGAGGCAGCCACGCACGACATGCGCTTTGCACGTGCACGTTTTTTTTTCACCTCAGTGGACAGGTAAGGTTACAGGCACAGGGAATTAAACTCTCCTGGCCTTTGACTCTGCCTGTGACAATACTGTTGTGTTCACCTCTGACTGTAGTTTGTTTGTCTTGTTCTTGTTCTTGTTGTTCTTTGTCTGTCTGTCTGTCTGTGTCTGTGTGTCCGTCTGTCTGTCTGTCTCTCTCTCAGTCTCTCTCTCTGTCTGGCCATGTGGCCGTCTATCTGTCTTTCAGTCTCTGCTGTCTCTCTGTTTGACTGTCTGTCTGCTTATCTGTTTGTCTGTGCTTGATTCTCTCTCTCTCTCTCTCCTCTCTCTCTCTCTCTCTCTCTCTCTCTCTCTCTCTCTTTCCTCTCTCTCTTCTCTCTCTCTCTTCTCTCTCTCTCTCTCTCTCTCTCTCTGCCTGTCTGTCTGTCTCTGTCTGTCTGTGTCTCTCTGTCTGTCTGCTCTGTCTGCCTGTCTCTCTCTCTCTCTCTCCTCTCTCTCTCTCTCTCTCTCTCTGTCTCTTCTCTCTCTCTCTCTCTCTCTCTCTCTCTCTCTCTCTCTCTCTCTCCTGCTTATCCGTCTATCTGTGTGTTTGTTTCTGCCTCTCTCTCTCTCCCTCTCTGTCTCTCTCTCTGTCTCTCTCTCTCTCTCTCTCTCTGTCCTGTCTCTGTCTCTCTCACTCTCTCTCTCTATCTCTCTCCTTTTTTCTCTCTCTTTTCTCTCCAAATCATTTTTTACCCAGAGGGTTGGAAGTAAAACATTCATGCTTGTTCACTATGTTCAGAAGCTGTTCGTTAGCTCTCTCTCTTTCTATCTGCATCTGTTTGTGTGGCTCTGTCTCTGTGTGTCTATTATATTGATTCTGACCTTCTTTCTCTCTGAATCTAATCTTACGCCTTTTTCTACTTTGAATTGTCATTATCATTGTCATTATCATTGTCATTTTCGTCATCGTTGCTTTCGGCATTATCATCAACCTTCCGATCCTCCTTCACATGGGATGGGGAAGACAGGGGGGGGGGGTTGTTTGGGGGATGTGAGGCAAAGACAGATCCCAAAGCTTGCTATTCTTTGCTGGTTTGTGAGTGAGTGAGTGAGTGAGTGAGTGTGTGTGTGTGTGTGTGTGTGTGTGTGTGTGTGTGTGTGTGTGTGTGTGTGTGTGTGTGTGTCTGTGTGTGTGTGTCTGTGAGTCTGTGTATTTGTGAAAGGGGACGGGATTATGCTAAAGCGGATAAGAGATGCAATGGTAAGTTTGCTTGATTCTCATTTCATCTGCTTTTAATGAGTAAAATGTACATTTTTACCTTTATTTGAATTGATTCATTTTTCACACAGATATGGCCCTTTGTGGTCGGCTGGGCTATAAGCAACATTACCTTACCTTACCTTACTAAGGTTAAATTGTATCACCGTTGTCATTAAATGTCACGACAACCAAAAAATAATTTTGAATCCTTTTCTGCAGCACCGATATTACTTTGATCTTTTTTGAGTTGGCATTAACTGACCACAGCCTCTGTCAATGTTCCATGGAAAACCCGGGAAATGTGCTTCAAATGGGTCGATGTCTGCCGTTAGTTCTGTCCTCTGCCCAAGGAAAAGGGGACGTCACTGTCGATCACTGTGACTGGCTCTGTGAGGTCTGGGGGAATGTAAGCCTTTGGTCTGTTATACGAGTGGGTGGGGTTAAAACTGAGAGAGAGAGAGTGGGGTGGGGGGGGGGTTGCTGACATCAGAATAAGAGGAGGGAGAAAGAGAGACAGAGAAAGAAAGCGAGAGAGAGAGAGAGGAGAGAGAGAGACTCACACGCGTACACGCACGCACGCATACACACACGCACGCATACACACGCTCGCGCGCGCGCACACACACACGCACACACACACGCACACACACACACACACACACACACACACACACACACATACACACACACACACACAAACATACAACACACCCATGCATGCACGCAGACACGCGCACGCGCATACACAGTGAGATGTAAGGGTGACCACGTCTGCATGGGGGTGGAGGGTGAGCGGGGTTAAATTACATCAATGACAGAAACCTGCATACTGTTGAAAGAGAGAACAATAAAACGCTGTTATACCACTCTGCCCCAATATCACATCGTTGGTATCACGTAGTTTGGGAAGAGGCAGGTTCTGATCCCATCAGAATTATAGGACTGAAAGTGTTCAGTATGGACATCTCCTACCCCGAGACAGTGAGTGTCTTTGCAGCTTTTGATCGGGAAGACTGGCATCCACAGTGCTGCTCAGAATTTCCAGACCAACAGCTCTCGGATCTAGCTGACGCCAGGATAGGTTCTGAAAGAGAACGAAGAGGTGCAGGTCAGTCATCGGTCTCAGTTCAGACTGACACTGAAAGAAAAACACAGATTTCGCCCAGTTTTCGAGGGTTTCCGCTGGTCCCCCTGCCCTGGTTTAATGAAAACTTGAATCGATATCTAATTACTGGAAAGCCAATCACTTTCTTCGTCACACGTTCGTAAGCTTTCGATCTAAGAAAAAGAAGAAAAGAAGGAAAGAAGAAAGAGAGCTGTGCGCAATGTGCATCTCCTTTGTCAGTTAAAGGATCCCTTGTAGTCAGTAGTGATAAGAAGAGCTAACTGTCTTGTCCCCCCCCCCCCCTCCCTTCCTCAGAAGAGTGTCACAACAAAAGTGCCCGAAGACATCGAGTGGCATGGACCACGTCTGTGACAGTCACAATGGAGCTGTTCTGAATCATCAGTGCACCATAAAGAAAACGAAACAAGTGATCTCACGACACTGAGGATAAAAGACAGCTGATGTCCTTTGTGTCAACGTCTGCACATCACTTGGATCCATTGAAGCCCGGCGAAGAGGAGAACAAGTTCGAGTGATCATGGTGGCAGCAACTTTCCGTATTCTGTGACCACTAGCGGTCGACGTCACTCTTCTAGCAATGACAAGCAAAACAGATGGCTGGGTACTTATGGAGCTGACATTGTAGGCTTAAAACCTACGACATGGATGAACATACACAAAGAAAAAAAGGACTACTTGCGAAACAGGAGTAAGTCTTACAGTGGGTCTGTGCAAGCACTGATACTGTGATAACAACAGCTAGACTCGTTTTCTAAACACTTACAACAGCTGGGCTGGGTTTTTTAAACACTCAGTTTCTTCTCACAGCAGTAAGGAAACATCATGTGCAAGGTTTACACGTTGCCAGTTTCATGGCAGGAAAAAAGAAACCGGGAAAGAAAACACTCTCTCTCTCTCTCTCTCTCTCTTCTCTCTCTCTCTCTCTCTTCTTCTCTCTATATATATATTATATATATATATATATATATATATATATTCATATTTCGTATTTTTGCTTGGGTCTTTTAACCCATCTTCAATTTGATACATGTTATATCTTTCTGCTTGCCTTCACATAACTTATGGAACAGGTGATTTTGCTGTCGTTCATGTCCTTCTCTCACCCCTTCGTCTCCTTCCCCACTCCCCCTCACCTCCACAGGCCAAACAGATAAACCCATCGCGTGTCTCCAGTGTCGTCTGACCATCTCCACCCCTTCCACTTCATCAGTTTCCTTTCTTCCAGACTTCAAGTCAAGCGAGCGACTACATCAAAGTCCAGAGTCCTGTGGCATTGAAAGATGTCTTTAACATGGTTCTCACACACTGGAATTCTGCCGTCATGGCTCTTCATCGATTCTGGGGAATGGAGTTAGAAGGGAGAGAAGAGACCTTTGGTCCTCTGTTGATTTGTTTAAACTGAGACAAGAGTTGGATGTTTCAACTGGATTCCACCAACTGAAACATCGATGACTATGGAATAGAACCGCTTCATAATCTTTCTTTGAAGACAGCTGAAAATGCTAACTGTATATTTAGAGACAGAAGTAAGCCAGAAAATTTGAGAGAGAGAAGATGATTTTCGTATTGTGTGGACACACACTCTCTCACACACACTCTCTCACATGCAGGAATGCATTCATGCATAAACATATAAACAGATACTGAGAACATTCTCGTTTCATTTCGACATGAATCGATATAACTTTTCTTAACGTCCACATGACTGAAAAGTTACACTTAATACAAATCGCCTTCCTTTCTTCTTGTCCGCTTTAAACGAAAGTGACAGGGTCATTGGAACTAACAGCTCCAGACTGGTTCTTCAAAGTGTCTGAATAAAATGATCGAAAGGGATGCTAGAGAAGCTTTATCTTAATCAGTCATTGATCTGACATACACCAGATAAACCATGGCACCATTTCTGTTCTCTGAAAGAAATGAAGCTGAAATACGATATTTATAGACTAATTCTCTCCTCAGAGACGTGGTCTATAATCACACACAAAACGGGATCGGGTAAAGGGTGATTTGAGGACGGACCGAAGTGAAATCACTTGTTGATTCGTTGACCTTTCATACTTCATGGTCGGCTGCACGTTCAGCAACACGATCAGACATACTGAACCAGCCAAGTGGAATAATTGGAGAACTCGATAATCTAATGTCCTCACAACAGAGCGTTTCCTTGGCGCATCTTCACATTAGAGCCAGACAGCGGAACAGATGACTCGTTTCCTCTTTCCATTAGTGTCCTTGGAAACGTGAAATCACAGAGATCTTTCTCTTAGTATCAAAACATATTCTTCGTTCTACAGTTAGATCTCCATGACTCACCACATGAAAGTTTTACGTATGTGACCGTTTTTAATCCCAGCTGTAAGATAGCCCCATTCTGGAATGACATAACAACACACCTTTTTACTGATACATTGCCGTTGTGTGTCTTCCAGTCTTCCAGCACAGGATGACGTACCATTCTATGATGGAGGGAATGGGATATAAATTTCGTCTAATATATTCTCTGTTAATTCAGGCGTTCACACACGGCACCACAGTTTGAAGTCTGATGTCTGACAGATGTTGACTGAAGTGAAAATCTCCTCTAACGTGGCTGAATTGAAACCAGGACCCTTCGATCGGAAAGAAAATGCTATAACCGCCGGTCCAATCAAGTTCAGTTGCTGAACCATTACTTATTCAGTTTGAATCGCATGGACAAAAATTAGCACAAATCCAGCTGAGAGCAACGTGATTCAGCAACTGACGTTATCATGTCCATCCTTTGTCTGAGGAATATTCAGATTTGTGTGTAACCTGCACACAATTGGGGTTGGGGTTTAGTAATGGCTGCAATAATTGAAGTAAGGAATAGCAATAGCAGCATTACAATAGTATTATCAGTAGCAGTAATCGTTGATTACGTTTGGAAGGCCTTACTGCCTTTTGTCATCCTTTCCTTTTTCAATGTTATCCAAATTCAGGATACAGAATATCAACACACACACACACAAACACACACACACACACACACACACACACACACACACACACACACACACACACACACACACACACACACATGCGCGCGCACACTCGTAGGCACGCACGCGCTCATATATACACACACACGTGCGCGCCGCATACGCACGCACGCACAGACGCTACAGCGATAAAGCACAGGCTGACTAAAGCTGGTGTCCCTGTTGAAACATTGATGCGTCATGTAACAGCAGTTAGGTGACACCATGATATTCATCTAACGCAGGAATGGAGCAGCGATATTGGCGGTGTGACTATTGGAAAACGGATATTCACTAAAGCAAATGCAGTTTGTGGTGTGTTGGAGTGTAATGTCACACGCAGAGTTGTCAGGGGGCGTGGAAGGAGCGACTACTGTTAACATGTTTGGTGGGTGAGATGAACTCCTTCAGCTCTGTGACACCAGATTAATCGATAATGGTAACACATATACCTACCTACCAGACAGCTAGCGAGTCTAAACCACGCAGTTATGAAAAGAAGAAAACTGAAAGATAGGCCTTTTGCAACATTGCATGGGTACAAGCCTTCCGTCAGTTGAAGAAGAGAAAATGGAAAGGCACTATGTTGCATGACACAAAACCCAGTTGATGGTAAAGGAAAACTGACAGACAAACACATAAATCGTTTTCGACCTATGATAAAAATGCCAGCCATGACAGTTCAAACAATCTAGGAAGAAAAAAAAGCTGTGTGAGCCATTTCCTGTAACTAATCAACATCTGACAATAAGTCAACACAGAACAAACAGAGGTTCCAAGATACCCTCTATGACGTAAAACTGTCTTGACATGTAGTGACAGCTGCTGGCACACTATGTGAGAACACTCTCTAAACACAGTGTCCTGCAGAAGTGATGAATGTAGAGAGACCTATTTCTGAAAGGCTTTTCACATCACAGTGCGCTCTGATCTTCTTCTTCTTCTGCGTACGCAGGCTGATACTCCTGCGGACACTCCCTGTCTAGACAGGCAAGGATTAACCCCATCTACCCAACAAAGGGAGTGGAGTTTTGTGTGTATGACCGTTTTATATCCCGCCATTAAGGCAGGCATACTCCAGTTTCGGGGAAGGTGCATGCTATGTGTAACGTCTCATCCATACCAACGGCCAAACTGGCCTTCTCTTCCGAAAGTTGGTGATGGGATTTGACGTCTGTGCAAGATGTTGTGCGTGCGTTCACACACGGAACCTCGGTTTATAGTCTCATTCGAAGGACTGTGTGGGAATGGAGTCAGAACCAATGTTAACTCCGAGGGAAAAATCCCCTGTACCGAAAAGGCCCGGCGGAGATTCGAACCCGCAACCCCAAGATTACGAGTCCGGCGCTCTACCACTGAGCTATTCCGGCCCCCGCGCTCTGATGAAAAAAAAAAAAACTGCCGGTAGGAACAGACACACATTACCATTGAGTGTATGTGTGGGAATAACGTCCCCAGTCAATCACAAACAATATCAAGCTTTGAACGCCTAAGCACCGCTGTTAAGAGAGGCATAACACCCAGTTATGCTCTTACATCTGTTCTTACTTTTACTGTCACTTCAGCCAAGTCCATACATAAAAAAGATTCTGAAATGATATTTTGTGAGTTTGTGTTGCACTCTTAATCATGATTTCTCCCATGAAGACTAGTGCTTCTCCATCCCATACCCTCTCATCTCGCAGCACTCTGTCTGTCTGTCTGTCACTCTGTCTGTCTGTCTGTCTTTCTCTCTGTGTCCCTGTATGTGTCTCTGTCTGTCAATCTCTCTCATATATTGAGCATAAAAATGCAACGTAATATATGTGATTGATTGATAATAGCAGGAAAAGAACTATATTCGTAATTTCTTTTTGGTTTTAAAGAAAAATAACTAAAACAGCATTGCTAATGCTTAGATATGTCTTGTAAACTGAGTAACATCTGTCAAAAATCAACAAAAGAAAACTACAAGAGTAACTCTGGTGAAAATGGCGGCAGCATCTGTGTTTTGTGAACGGAGCGATAGTGATGATGTGCTGTGTCGCTTGAGAAGAAAAGTGGTATTCCATTTCGGAGGAATCTGGAACCAAATGAACAAATGCTGACAAAAAATATATCATGAACTATGAATGTTTCACTGAAGGTCAAGTCGTCTCTCCATCATTTCAACTTTGATTACTAGTGTGTAACAGTAGTAGCAGCAGCAGCAGCAACAGCAGTAGTAGAAATAGTAATAGCAGAAGTAGTAGTAGTATTGGTAGCAGCAGTAGTAGTAACAGTAGTCGTCGTTGTCGTAGTGGCAGTAGTAGTAATGATAGTAGCAGTGGTAGTAGTCGTGGTCTTAGTACTAACACTAACAGTAGTGGTGGTGGTGGTATCGGTGGTGGTGATGCTAAGAGTATCTGTGGTAGCAGTAAAAGTGGAAGTCGTACGCAGAAAGTGAAAAAGGCATGCACAATATACATCCGCATATAAGAAATTTTGTCTGTCTGTCTTCTGTCTGTCGTCTCTGTGTCTGTGTTTGTCTCTGTCTCTCTGTCTCTGTCTCTTTTTGTGTGTGTGTGTGTGTGTGTGTGTGTGTGTGTGTGTGTGTGTGTGTGTGTGTGTGTTGTTGTTGTTGTTGTTGTTGTTGTTGTTGTTGTTGTTGTTGTTGTTGTTGTTTTATAGGCTAAATAACGGTCACGGTCGAAATGCTGCTTTGAAACACAACATTCGGTTTTATCACGTTTCATGAGCGGCAATGATCACACAAGATTCGTTGGATGTGAATCTAACCTGGGGAAGCTTGAGAAGAATGCCATGTACACCAGATGCTTTCTGAAGTTAACATGCTGTAAATGATTGATTTGGAGCTGTGAATGTTTTGGACCCAGTTATGCTTATTCAACACCAAATAACAATGAATAGATGATATATCAAAGTAGTTTTCTCTTTGCCTTTAGAACAGTTCGACAACAATTTTCAGGGAACTAAACGAATTGTGTGTGTGTGTGTGTGTGTGTGTGTGTGTGTGTGTGTGTGTGTGTGTGTGTGTGTGTGTGTGTGTGTGTGTTTGCGTGCGTGTGTGCGTAAGAGAGAGAGAGAGAGAGAAAAATGCGAGTTTCTGTCAACGCACAAGCGACTGGACTGTGATAGAGCCGTGAGCTTGGTTTGAAGAGATCCCTTTTAGGGCACTAACGTGGTGACATTGGAGCGGTCAGTGGACACTGAAGGCGCTCTGTGGCCTGTATCTTTTGGACGTAGGGAGTGAAGATGGCAATGCGAGGAGGCCGAGAGTGAAGGAACAAGAGATCAACGACAGAAACATAGCTGTGCATTATCGCTGTGTTGTGATGATAGACTGGAAGATGGTGAAGGCGTGACCAGAGAAGAAATGAATTGTGGAATGTCAAAGAGAAGGATGGTACACAGACACAGGCACGTGCGCATGGGCACACGCGCACACACGCACAAAGACATACATGTATCCATGCAAACACAGACAGAACAGGCAGACAGAGAGACAGACAAACAGACACACACGCACGCACACACGCACGCACGCTGACACACGCACACGCACGCACGCACACACTCACACACACACACACACACACACACACACACACACACACACACACACATACATACATACACGCAGGCACGCACGCATGCACGCAGGAACGCACGCACGCAGATATGCACACACACACAGGCACAGGAAGACAGACAGACAGACAGACCCACGCACACATTCACAAACACACCGACACACATTCACAGTCGTAATGTTGACTTACGTGGTAATGAAGTATCGATTTGTGTTCACATTTTTCATGTAAATGCACTTCTGTGCGTGCGCGCGCGCACGCATGTGTGCGTACGTATGGTGTGTGTGTGTGTGTGTGTGTGTGTGTGTGTGTGTGTGTGTGTGTGTGTGTGTGGTGCGCGCGCGCGCACCCGTGCGGGCACAAACGCATGCACATTTGTATGTATGTGATGACTGTTGCCACTGCCTTCAAGATTTCCTAAAGTTTCACGAAACTGCAAAACACGCTATTCAGTTGTCATTCATATTCTATTGCTTCATCGATTTAAAGATCCACCTGCCGTATTTACCCAATGTAACACATTCCATGACAAAGCACAGCAGAAAAAGCACAGCAGAAAAAGCACAGCAGAAGCCTTTTCTCCCCTCTGATCTCATGATCCACCACACAATCCACCCAGGATGTGAAGACAGCATGTGAAAGTTTGAAAAGCGTCAGAAATACTTGTGTCAACACCACAAACTCCTGACGTTGATGGTGCTGCCTGCTGGACTTCAACAGTGTCCTTTCTGTCCTCAGTGAAGTGGAAGGGTCTGAGATCAGACGACGCCAAAGGCACGCTAGAGGCTGTGTTTTGACAGGCAGGGAAGTGGAAGGGGTTGGGGGGGGGATGCAGGGATGCCGAGGGGTGAAGGAACAGGAGATAAATGGCAGTAACATGGGTCTGTTTAATGACAGTGTTGTGAAGACAGGCTGAAAGATAGTGAAGGTGTGCTTAGAGAATAAGAAGACCATGTATGTGGAAGAGAAAAAGGACAGACAGACAGACAAACAGACAAATGCATATAGAGACGCACAAAAGCACACACACACACACACACACACACACACACACACACACACACACACGCAGGCACGCACGCATGCGCGCACGCACGCACACACGCGCGCGCGCGCGCGTGCGCGCACGCGCGCACGTACGCACACACACAAACATTACACACACGCGCGCGCGCGCGCGCGCGCGCGCACTCACACGAACATTACACACACACACACGCGCGCGCGCGCACGCGCGTACGCACGCACGCACACACGTATTGAGTGGTATAGAGACATATAACCATTGTGTTCCCCACTGGAAAAGGAATGGAAGGCTGCAGACATATCCTAGAGAATGTTCAGGTTAAATCATCTGAAGACGTATTTGAGAAGTTTCCTAAATGACACCCACACCGAAAAACTTATGTTTATTTCCATTCACAATGATTGATAATGAAATTGAATTGCTATGTTTATTTTTTTTTTTTTTATCCCATCCAAGAATTTATTCTATGAGGCAGCAGAACGTGCAATACAGAAATCTGGGATTTTTCAAAGATAGACCATGATTAAATCACTGAGTGCATTGATACCTGAGGTGGCCTTTGAGGTTAGCTTGGCTTTGAACGACTTGACTCAACTCTGAAACGCTCTTATGGAACAACGTCTTTAAGAACGCGTAACCTGTTCCAGTCTCTGGCTCGACCATTAAGACCGATCAGATGGGCCAAGGAAACATTTTCCAGTTGTTCCACGATCCTATTGAGCCACTGAACACATCTGGCCGCTGTGGTGCGATGGTGGGCATCGTGGATGAGGGGTTATGCGTTTGGCGTTATGTTGGGGGTGGGAGACTGTGGGATTTGAGGTCTGTGACATGGAATCATCTGTCAAACTTTTCAGCCCTGTCCGGCTCCCGCACAGAGATGAAGATGGTCTGAAATGGCAAGATTGATACAGTATAGATTGGTACAGTATAGGTTGATACAGCATAGATTGGTACAACATAGATTGGTACAGCATAGATTGATACAGCATAGATTGGTACAGTATAGATTGGTACAGCATAGATTGGCACAGCATAGATTGGTACAGTATAGATTGGTACAGTATAGATTGGTACAGCATAGATTGGTACAGCATAGATTGGTACAGCATAGATTGATACAGCATAGATTGGTACAGTATAGATTGGTACAGCATAGATTGGTACAGTATAGATTGGTACAGCATAGATTGGTACAGCTTAGATTGGTACAGTATAGATTGGTACAGCATAGATTGGTACAGCATAGATTGGTACAGCATAGATTGGTACAGTCGAGACTGGTACAACATAGATTGGTACAGTATAGATTGGTACAGCGTAGATTTGTACAGCATAGATTGGTACAGTATAGATTGGTACAGTATAGTTTGGTACAGATTGGTACAGCATAGAGTGGTACAGTATAGATTGGTACAGCATAGATTGGTACAGCATAGATTGGCACAGCATAGATTGGTACAACATAGAATGGTACAGCATAGATTGGTACAGCATAGATTGGCACAGCATAGATTGGTACAGCATAGTCAAGTTTTACACACTTAGTGGATGCGTTTCTGAGACCATTTGTTGAAATTTTCTGACCAACCCTGAGGGTATCTATATAACTGAAGCCTGGTGACTGCTGGAATATTCCATGAAAATAAGCATAGATTCCGGCTCTGTCTTCTGACCAGAATGAAACTCCCCAGCATCATCTTTATCATCCTGTCACCATTCTCTAGCCCCCTCTCGCCCCCCGGTCTTGTAGTGACCTCATTTTTGAATAGTTTCTCTCCACGCCCACACCCAGGGTGAGCCTCGTGTTCCAGTTCGAGGCGACGGTCATTGGACAGACATGGTGGCATTCTTCGAACGGCGATTTCTGTACTGCCCATGCAACAAAGCAATTATCGTCATCAGTAGTTCGTTTAGCATGCAGTGGCTTATATAATACGTATCAGGACAGGATTCGCTGAACACTACCAAAGTAACTCGGCAAAGTGCATGGTCTCCTCTCTGGGGTTGCCTCGTGACGTCTTAGTGTTAATTACAGCTTGTGGATTCCTGCTGTAGAGGCTGCAATGGCCAAAGCAAGGACTGGCCGTGTGTAGGGGTTATGGAGCCAGCATCAGCGTCGTGGGACCAGCAGCACTGGGTAGGCGAAGGATGGGACAAATACCACGAGCATCCGGAGTTTGATGTAGTCGCTTGCTTGACTGAGGAGTTTTCCATCAGGGCCTGAAATGAGTTGGTAGGATGAAAAGATTCGGACAACACTAACAGGACAAGTTGGGCTGGTCTGTTTAACATGGTGAGTTGGTAGGATGAAAAGATTCGGACAACACTAACAGGACAAGTTGGGCTGGTCTGTTTAACATGGTGAGTTGGTAGGATGAAAAGATTCGGACAACACTAACAGGACAAGTTGGGCTGGTCTGTTTAACATGGTGAGTTGGTAGGATGAAAAGATTCGGACAACACTAACAGGACAAGTTGGGCTGGTCTGTTTAACACGGTGAGTGAAGGGGAATATGACAGTGTGTGTGTGTGTGTTTGTGTGTCTGTCTGTCTGTCTGTCTGTCTGTCTGTCTGACTGTGTATGTGAGAGAGAGAGAGAGAGGCAACAGGATATAATTGACTCTGACGGGATTGTCATGGCATGCACAGAGATTTTGAAGGCATCTTTAGGGTCAAGAGTGCCAATGAGACAATCTAGGAATCACACACACACACACGCACGCAAGCACACACGCACGCAAGCACACACGCACACACGCAAGCACACAAGCACACACTCACGCACGCACGCACACACACACACACACACACACACACACACACACACACAGGGTCACACACTGGTGTTTGTTGTTTGTTTTCATTTGAAACTTCATCACTGAAAGAATGTTTGTTAAAGCAAAACCATGGATTTTTTTACAGATAAATGTATTTGATTTTTTAAAAATCCGCCGACCTGCACACAAACGAAACCCCGCGCACAACGATTAATAGCTCCAGATTGACCTTGAAAGCGTTCAGATTGGAAGATGTACTTTTACATGGTGTCCCAGATCAGTTCCACATCAAACATACCAAATCTGTTCCCAGAAACTGACTGGGTGAAAGGCCATGATTGACAGCAAAATCCATATTACTGTGAGTGAAGTTTATCAGAAAATATTAAAAAAAAGAAAGAAATCTGGTAGATATATTCCCGACTGAGGATGGAACATGGTCAGATGTCGGGTTGAATAGAGTCACATTCAGGGGGCCTTCTGAGCTTTTTCGGATTTGAACAACATGAAACCAATTGCTGAGTCGCTCTAGCGGAATAATAGCAAGCCTCCATGGTTGAATGTCTTTGAGAACATTGGTGAACACTGTGAAGTGTGATCCGTTCCACTGTCTGGTTCCCAGATTGAGAGGACTCTGAAGATCTGCAGAAGAAAATCTCCTCCACTGACTTTAAATCACCAAGATCTCCCATTATTCCAGTCCGGTGAACGGCTGATTCATGTAGACTGTTTCCTGCACCTTGCCTTTCCTTGCCTGACTGACGGACCACTGACTGCCTGCCCACCAACTCCTGTGCTTCTCTCTGGCTCTGTGGCAGCTGGCAGATGACAGGGGGCTGTCCATTGACTGACGTTGTTCTCCCACCTCTTCTGGCACTGTCCTCTTTTCCGTCCTACTGGCATTGTAGTACGGACCCTGAAAAGCCAGTAGAGCAAAATGATTCACAATGCGCTTTTATTCGGGTCCATGTTTTGACGTGGGAAAGCGCGTTTATCTTTTGGACAAAGCTGGTTTTACGTTGGATTCGCTTGTCAAACTTAACAATACAGTACCATTGATTTACGTGAATGGAAATGTTTGTGTGATTATTGATATTTGGTCCAATCAATGAGCAATAGAAGAGCAATGTCTAGTTCCTGACAGTTTCTAATTCCTGTCTTCAAATCTTTTAATCAAATGCTTTGAAGACCTAAGTGCCCCTGAGCTTTTTAACCTGTCACAGTCACGTAAAGCAGAGTCGGTGGTTTTGATGTTGTCCATGGCTTTCAACAATACAGCTTGTACAGAAATGGCTGTTCTCGCACATAGGATAAAAACCCCGAACATTCTCACACTGGAAACTCTTATTCACGTGGCTATGAAGTATCATTCTCTGTGTGTGTGTGTGTGTGTGTGTGTGTGTGTGTGTGTGTGTGGTGTGTGTGTGTGTGTTTGTGTTTATGTGCATGTGTGTGTGTGTGTTTGCGTGCACGCGCACGCACACATGCGTACGCACGCGCGCGTATGTGTGTGTGCGTGCGTGCGTGTGTGTGTGTGTGTGTGTGTGTGTGTGTGTGTGTGTGTGTGTGTGTGTGTGTGTGTGTGTGTGTGTGTAGACACGTGTTACTGTGTGTGTCGATCATCAACTCTTGACATTTTGCAGGCAACTAACTGTAAGCTTCCCTTCATCATCTCTCAGCCTGTCTTCACATATCTGTAACAAAACTCTGGTCCCTTGTTACCACTTGAAAGAAGAGAGGAGAATACAAACAAAGTAGCAGTAAAAGACACCCGTTCCATTCTTTCCACTTAGAAACCATCCAAAAGGTCAGTCTACTGTAAGAGAGGACATCATTTGAATGCCTGGAAACCATGCAAAAGACATCTTTTAAAGCCACAAGTGTCTGGACTCGGTTGTTGTAGTCGCTTTATTGACGTGAAGAGGTTGGTGTAAGGCCGCTAGAAGGGAGAGAGGGGTGGGAACGGTCAGACGACACTGATGGCGCGTGATGGACTGTATCTGTCTGACCTGGGGACTGGAGGTGGAGAGGGGATGGAGGGCACAAGGTATGTGACGGTGAAATGGGTCTGCTTAATCACA
>CM065728.1:36242654-36250154 GCA_033310375.1 Conus canariensis
GTGAGACAGAGAGAGACAGAGAGAGAGAGAGAGAGAGAGAGAGAGAGAGTGTGTGTGTGTGTGTGTGTGTGTGTGTGTGTGTGTGTGTGTGTGTGTGTGTGTGATTCCGTAATATTCTCATCGGCACTCCTGACTCTAAATATGCCTTCAAAATCTCTTTGCCTGCCTTGACAGTCACGTCAGAGGCAATCATATCCACACACACACACGCACACACGCGCGCGCGCGCGACACACACACACAACACACACACACACACACACACACACCACACACACACACACACACACACACCACACAGAGTCATATTCTCCCTTCACTCGCCTGGTTAAACAAATCAGCCCAACTTATCACTTCATTTCAGGCCCTGATGGAAATCTCCTAAGTCAAGCGAGCGACTCCATCATAATCCGGATGCTCGTGGCATCTGTCCCATTCTCTGTCCGCCCAGTGCTGCTGCCGGCACGACGGTCATTGTGGCTCCATACCCCTGTACACGGCCAGTCCTTGGTTTGGCCATCGCAGCCTCTACAGCAGCCTCCTCACGGAGGAATTAACATCAAGACGTCATCATGCAACCCCGGAGAGGAGACCATGCACTTGCCGAGTTGCTCTGGTAGTGTTCAGTGAATCCTGTCCTGATACTTAATGTGTAAGACATTGCCTACTAATCCAACTACTGATAACAATAATCGCTTTGTTGTATAGCCAGCACAGAAATCGCCGTTCAAAGAGCGCCACCATGTCCGTCCAACGACCGTCGCCTTGAACGTGTCACTATCAACTCCTTTAACATGACGTCACCATTGATTTGGGAATGGAGAGGAACTACTTCAAAATGAGGTCGTTACATGAGTGGGGACTTGAGGGAGCTAGAGAATTTGAGACTTTTTTTTTTACTGTAATAATGGTGGTAGGATGATGAAGATAATACTAAGGCGTTTCATTCTAGTCAGAAAGAAGACACGTATTCTACGCTTATTTTCAAATCATATTCCAGCATTATGCAGCCTTAAGTAATAACAGACATCCACAGTGTTGGTCAGAACACTTCAACAATGCTTTCAGAGAGGCCATCTTTATCTGTGTGCGGGAGCCGGACAGGGCTGAACATTTTGACAGATAAATCCATGTCGTAGAACTCAAATCCGTGATCTCCCACCCACATCACAACGCCCAACCCATAACCTATCACCCACAATGCCAACCACTGCACTATGCGGCAAAATGTGCTCAGTGGCTTAATCAGGACAGTGGAATAACTGGAGAATGATTCCTTGGCTCGTCTGCTGAATCGTCTTAACGTTCGGCCAAAAGCTGGAACAGGTGACACATCAGCTTTTTCATGTCGTTATTAAAGACGTTATTCCACAAGAACGTTTCAGAGATGAGTCAAGTTGCTCAACGTCAAGCTAATTTCAAAGGCCATCTCAGGTATCGATGCATCACGTGATTTAATCGTGGTCTATCCTTCAAAAGTCCCAGATTTCAGTGTTGTGCTTTCTGCTGCCTTGTAGAATAAATTCTTGGCTGGGATTTTTATTAAACATAGCATTTCAATTCTGTCAATCTTTGTGAGAGGAAATAATTATGATTGTTGTGTGTGGGTGTCATTTGGGAAGCTTCTGACGTATATCTTCAGATGAGTTAGTCCAAACACTTTCACGAACTGTCTGCAGCCTTCCGTTCCTGTGAATCAGTCAGTTCAGGCGATTTCAGAACATAAGGACAATGTTTCAAGGTGGAAAAAAAAACGTATGTCTTTTTACCGCTCAATGTGTGTGTGTGTGTGTGTGTGTGTGTGTGTGTGTGTGTTGTGTGTGTGTGTGTGTGTGTGTTGTGTCTTTATGCCTGTCTGTCTGTCTGTCTCCCTGCCTGTCTGGCTGGCTGTCTGTGTCTGTGTCTGTGTGCTTGTGTGCATCTGTCTGTCTCTGTCTGTCTGTCTGTGTGTCTGCCCTTTCTCTCTTTCACATACACAGTCTTCCTCTTCTCTCTAAGCACACCTTCCTACCTCTCAGCCTGTCTTCACAACACTGTCGTCGTGAAACAGACCCATGTTACTGCCATTTATCTCCTGTTCCTTCACCCCTCAGCATCCCTGCATCCCCCCCCCCCCCCCCCCCCCCCCCCCCCCCCCCCACATCTCTTCCACTTCCCAGCCTGTCAAACCACAGCCCATTGCGTGCCTTTAGCGTCATCTGATCTCAGACCCTTCCACTTCACTGAGGACAGAAAGGAAACATTTCAAGTCCATCAAGCAGCACCATCAACGTCAGGAGGTTGTGGTATCGACACAAGTATTTCTGACGCTTTTCAAACTTTCGCATGGTGTCTTCACATCCTGCTGTGCTTTTCCATTCAATGTGTTACATTGAGAAACCACGGCAGAAGGATATGATATATTGATTCAAGTAACGTAACAGAATATATATGACAACTGAATTAGTGTATTTCGCAGTTTCGTGAAAGCAAACTTAAAGATACTAAAGAAAATCTTGCAGGCAGGAGCAACACATGCACGCGCGCGCACACACACACACACGCGCGCGCGCGCGCGCCCACACACATACACACGCGCGCGCACGCACGCACACACGCACACACACACACGCGCGCGATAAAAAATGTACATACAAATCGCTGCTTTTTCGACATAAATCGGCATCATGACTGAAAAAAATGACAGAAAAAGCAAAAGGTTTGATCATTTCCTAATCATATTTACATTCTATTAATGGAAAGTGACAGGCTTCAAAGAAATAACAACTCTAAGACGATTCCTCAAAGCGTTAGATCAAACGAATGGCATTTAGATCAAATGAACGGAACGTATCGTCTAAATGAAAGTCCCCATGACTGCTCATTACACCATCAAACAAGTCATGTGAACTTTTCCTCTGGCAGAAATTAATGAGGTCCCAGTCCCACGTTTGGAAACAGCACTCTGCTCTTGGAGAGCGAAGTCTTCAAAGTGACGAGAAATCAAAATCAAGTCGGTGACTTGACAGACGATCTCTTTCACATTGAATTATTACAGGCACAACTGAACGTCACCAAAGTGACTTGACAGACGATCTCTTTCACACTCAATTATTACAGGCACAACTGAACGTCACCAAAGTGACTTGACAGACGATCTCTTTCACATTGAATTATTACAGGCACAACTGAACGTCACCAAAGTGACTTGACAGACGATCTCTTTCACACTCAATTATTACAGGCACAACTGAACGTCACCAAAGTGACTTGACAGACGATCTCTTTCACACTCAATTATTACAGGCACAACTGAACGTCACCAAAGTGACTTGACAGACGATCTCTTTCACACTCAATTATTACAGGCACAACTGAACGTCACCAAAGTGACTTGACAGACGATCTCTTTCACACTGAATTATTACAGGCACAACTGAACGTCACCAAAGTGACTTGACAGACGATCTCTTTCACATGAATTATTACAGGCACAACTGAACGTCACCAAAGTGACTTGACAGACGATCTCTTTCACATTGAATTATTACAGGCACAACTGAACGTCACCAAAGTGACTTGACAGACGATCTCTTTCACATTGAATTATTACAGGCACAACTGAACGTCACCAAAGTGACTTGACAGACGATCTCTTTCACATTGAATTATTACAGGCACAACTGAACGTCACCAAAGTGACTTGACAGACGATCTCTTTCACACTTAATTATTACAGGCACAACTGAACGTCACCAAAGTGACTTGACAGACGATCTCTTTCACACTCAATTATTACAGGCACAACTGAACGTCACCAAAGTGACTTGACAGACGATCTCTTTCACATTAATTATTACAGGCACAACTGAACGTCACCAAAGTGACTTGACAGACGATCTCTTTCACACTCAATTATTACAGGCACAACTGAACGTCACCAAAGTGACTTGACAGACGATCTCTTTCACATCAATTATTACAGGCACAACTGAACGTCACCAAAGTGACTTGACAGACGATCTCTTTCACACTCAATTATTACAGGCACAACTGAACGTCACCAAAGTGACTTGACAGACGATCTCTTTCACACTCAATTATTACAGGCACAACTGAACGTCACCAAAGTGACTTGACAGACGATCTCTTTCACACTAATTATTACAGGCACAACTGAACGTCACCAAAGTGACTTGACAGACGATCTCTTTCACACTCAATTATTACAGGCACAACTGAACGTCACCAAAGTGACTTGACAGACGATCTCTTTCACACTCAATTATTACAGGCACAACTGAACGTCACCAAAGTGACTTGACAGACGATCTCTTTCACACTCAATTATTACAGGCACAACTGAACGTCACCAAAGTGACTTGACAGACGATCTCTTTCACACTGAATTATTACAGGCACAACTGAACGTCACCAAAGTGACTTGACAGACGATCTCTTTCACATTGAATTATTACAGGCACAACTGAACGTCACCAAAGTGACTTGACAGACGATCTCTTTCACATTGAATTATTACAGGCACAACTGAACGTCACCAAAGTGACTTGACAGACGATCTCTTTCACATTGAATTATTACAGGCACAACTGAACGTCACCAAAGTGACTTGACAGACGATCTCTTTCACATTGAATTATTACAGGCACAACTGAACGTCACCAAAGTGACTTGACAGACGATCTCTTTCACACTCATTATTACAGGCACAACTGAACGTCACCAAAGTGACTTGACAGACGATCTCTTTCACACTCAATTATTACAGGCACAACTGAACGTCACCAAAGTGACTTGACAGACGATCTCTTTCACATTGAATTATTACAGGCACAACTGAACGTCACCAAAGTGACTTGACAGACGATCTCTTTCAACTAATTATTACAGGCACAACTGAACGTCACCAAAGTGACTTGACAGACGATCTCTTTCACACTCAATTATTACAGGCACAACTGAACGTCACCAAAGTGACTTGACAGACGATCTCTTTCACACTCAATTATTACAGGCACAACTGAACGTCACCAAAGTGACTTGACAGACGATCTCTTTCACATCAATTATTACAGGCACAACTGAACGTCACCAAAGTGACTTGACAGACGATCTCTTTCACACTCAATTATTACAGGCACAACTGAACGTCACCAAAGTGACTTGACAGACGATCTCTTTCACACTCAATTATTACAGGCACAACTGAACGTCACCAAAGTGACTTGACAGACGATCTCTTTCACATTGAATTATTACAGGCACAACTGAACGTCACCAAAGTGACTTGACAGACGATCTCTTTCACATTGAATTATTACAGGCACAACTGAACGTCACCAAAGTGACTTGACAGACGATCTCTTTCACATTGAATTATTACAGGCACAACTGAACGTCACCAAAGTGACTTGACAGACGATCTCTTTCACATTGAATTATTACAGGCACAACTGAACGTCACCAAAGTGACTTGACAGACGATCTCTTTCACACTCAATTATTACAGGCACAACTGAACGTCACCAAAGTGACTTGACAGACGATCTCTTTCACACTCAATTATTACAGGCACAACTGAACGTCACCAAAGTGACTTGACAGACGATCTCTTTCACATTGAATTTATTACAGGCACAACTGAACGTCACCAAAGTGACTTGACAGACGATCTCTTTCACACTCAATTATTACAGGCACAACTGAACGTCACCAAAGTGACTTGACAGACGATCTCTTTCACATTGAATTATTACAGGCACAACTGAACGTCACCAAAGTGACTTGACAGACGATCTCTTTCACATTGAATTATTACAGGCACAACTGAACGTCACCAAAGTGACTTGACAGACGATCTCTTTCACACTCAATTATTACAGGCACAACTGAACGTCACCAAAGTGACTTGACAGACGATCTCTTTCACACTCAATTATTACAGGCACAACTGAACGTCACCAAAGTGACTTGACAGACGATCTCTTTCACATTGAATTATTACAGGCACAACTGAACGTCACCAAAGTGACTTGACAGACGATCTCTTTCACATTGAATTATTACAGGCACAACTGAACGTCACCAAAGTGACTTGACAGACGATCTCTTTCACACTCAATTATTACAGGCACAACTGAACGTCACCAAAGTGACTTGACAGACGATCTCTTTCACACTCAATTATTACAGGCACAACTGAACGTCACCAAAGTGACTTGACAGACGATCTCTTTCACACTCAATTATTACAGGCACAACTGAACGTCACCAAAGTGACTTGACAGACGATCTCTTTCACATTGAATTATTACAGGCACAACTGAACGTCACCAAAGTGACTTGACAGACGATCTCTTTCACACTCAATTATTACAGGCACAACTGAACGTCACCAAAGTGACTTGACAGACGATCTCTTTCACACTCAATTATTACAGGCACAACTGAACGTCACCAAAGTGACTTGACAGACGATCTCTTTCACACTCAATTATTACAGGCACAACTGAACGTCACCAAAGTGACTTGACAGACGATCTCTTTCACATTCAATTATTACAGGCACAACTGAACGTCACCAAAGTGACTTGACAGACGATCTCTTTCACATTGAATTATTACAGGCACAACTGAACGTCACCAAAGTGACTTGACAGACGATCTCTTTCACACTCAATTATTACAGGCACAACTGAACGTCACCAAAGTGACTTGACAGACGATCTCTTTCACACTCAATTATTACAGGCACAACTGAACGTCACCAAAGTGACTTGACAGACGATCTCTTTCACACTCAATTATTACAGGCACAACTGAACGTCACCAAAGTGACTTGACAGACGATCTCTTTCACACTCAATTATTACAGGCACAACTGAACGTCACCAAAGTGACTTGACAGACGATCTCTTTCACATTGAATTATTACAGGCACAACTGAACGTCACCAAAGTGACTTGACAGACGATCTCTTTCACATTGAATTATTACAGGCACAACTGAACGTCACCAAAGTGACTTGACAGACGATCTCTTTCACACTCAATTATTACAGGCACAACTGAACGTCACCAAAGTGACTTGACAGACGATCTCTTTCACACTCAATTATTACAGGCACAACTGAACGTCACCAAAGTGACTTGACAGACGATCTCTTTCACACTCAATTATTACAGGCACAACTGAACGTCACCAAAGTGACTTGACAGACGATCTCTTTCACATCAATTATTACAGGCACAACTGAACGTCACCAAAGTGACTTGACAGACGATCTCTTTCACATTGAATTATTACAGGCACAACTGAACGTCACCAAAGTGACTTGACAGACGATCTCTTTCACACTCAATTATTACAGGCACAACTGAACGTCACCAAAGTGACTTGACAGACGATCTCTTTCACACTCAATTATTACAGGCACAACTGAACGTCACCAAAGTGACTTGACAGACGATCTCTTTCACACTCAATTATTACAGGCACAAC
>CM065728.1:36255154-36275154 GCA_033310375.1 Conus canariensis
GTGAGTGTGTGTGTGTGTGTGTGTGTGTGTGTGTGTGTGTGTGTGTTTGTGGGTGTGTGTAGGTGTGTTTAGGTGTGTGTGTGTGTGTGTGTTTAGGTGTGTGTGTGTGTGTGTGTGTGTGTGTGTGTGTGTGTGTGTGTGTGTGTGTAGCTTTTGTGTGTGTGCGTGTGTATGTGTGCTAGCGCGTGTGTGTGGGTGTGTATGTGTGTGAATGTATGTGCGTTGTCCTGGTGGCACCCTTTTGTTTCTTATTGACAATTCATATTTTCTTAAATAGATATGGCTGCCATTCATTAACTCTAAGACTGACACAATGTCTGTTCAGTGTCTTTCTATAAATGATTCAACATTCATAAGATAGGTAAATTTTCAGCAAGGTTGTTTAAAGATCTCAAACTAATTAAATATAAGCCCTCACTCGTCCCTCCCTCCTAAAAAGAAAAGTTTTGATCAGAATGATTGTGCCACAAATCATCCCCTGAAAGGTCTGCAGGTAAGACTTGGTGTTCTGTATTCTGAATGTTGATAACATTTAAAAAGGAAAGGATGACAAAAGGTAGCAAGGCCTACTAAACGTAAACAATTTTTGTACTGCCACTGATAGTACTATTGTCATGCTGCTGCTGTTGCTACTATTAACCTTACTTCAGCTATTACAACCGCTACTAAAACTGAATCAATTCTTCGGTCATGTGCAGGTTATACAACAATCTGAATCGTCCTCAGACAAAGGATGGACATGATAACGTCAGTTGCTGAATCACATTGCTCTCAGTTGGTTTTTGTGCTGGTTTTTGTTCATGCGATTCAAACTGAGTAGGTGATTGTTCAGCACCTGGACCTGAGTGACTCAGCGGCTAAAGCATCCTTCTCTCGATCGAAGGGTCCTGGTTTCAATTCGACCAGCTTAGAGATTTTCACTTCAGTCAACATCAGTCAGACATCAGACTTCAAACTGAGGTGCTGTATGTGAACGCCTGAGTTAACAGAGAACATACCAGACGAAACTTATAACCCATTCCCTCCTTCATAGAATGGTACGTCATCATGTGCTGGTAGACTGGAAGACACACAACGGCAATGTATAAGGTAAAAAATGGTGTGATGTTATGTCATTCCAGAATGGGGCTATCTTACAGCTGGGATTAAAAACGGTCACATACGTAAAACTTCCATGTGGTGAGTCATGGAGATCTAAGTGCAGAACGAAGAAGATGTTCTGGCATTAAGAGAAAATCTCTGTGATTTCACGTTTCCAAGGACGCTAATGGAAAGAGGAAACGAGTCATCTGTTCCGCTGTCTGGCTCTAATGTGAAGATGCGCCAAGGAAACGCTCTGTTGTGAGGACATTAATTATCGAGTTCCCCGATTATTCCACCTGGCTGGTTCAGCATTTCTGGTCATGGTGCTGAACGTGCAGCCGACCATGAAGCCGTCTGAAAGGTCAACGAATCAACAAGTGATTTCACTTCCGTCCGTCCTTCAATCACCACTTGCCCATTCCTTTTTGTGTTTGGTTAAAGACCACGCTCTCCGTGGAGAGCATTAGGGTTGAAATGTTGTATTTCAGCTTCATTTCTTTCAGAGAACAGAAACGGTGCCATGGTTTATCTGGTGTATGTCAGAGTCAATGACTGATTAAGATAAAGCTTCTCTAGCATCCCTTTCGATCATTTTATTCAGACCTTTGAAGAACCAGTCTGGAGCTGTTAGTTCCAATGACCCTGTCACTTTCGTTTAAAGCGGACAAGAAGAAAGGAAGGCGATTTGTATTAAGTGTAACTTTTCAGTCATGTGGACGTTAAGAAAAGTCATCGATTCATGTCAAAATTAAACGGGAATGTTCTAGGTTCTATTGGTATGTTTATGCATGAATTCTTTCCAGCATGTGGGCGAGAGTGTGTTCATGTGTATGTATACAATATGCAAATAATCTCCTCTCTTTCAAATTTCCTCTCTCGCTTTGGTCTCTAAATATACTGTTAGCATTTTCAGCTTGTCTTCAAAGAAAAATTATGTATCAGTTCTATACCACAGTCATCGGTGTTCAGTTGCTGGAATCCAGTTGAAACGTACAACTCTTGTCACAGTCTACACAAATGAATGGAGGCTCAGGCGTCTCTTCTCTCCTTTCAAACTCCATCCCACAGAATCGATGAAGAGCCATGACGGCAGAATTCCAGTGTGTGAGAACCATGTCAAAGACATCTTTCAATGCCACAAGAGTCTGGACTTTGATGTAGTCACTGGCTTGACTTGAAGACTGGAAGAGAAGGAATCTAATGAAGTGGAAGGGTGGGGGATGGTCAGACGACACTGAAGACACGCGATGGGTTTATCTGTTTGGCCTGTGGAGGTGAGGGGGAGTGGGGAAGGAGACGGAGGGGTGAGAGAAGGACATGAACGACAGCGAAAATGACCTGTTCCATAAGTTTTGTGAAGGCAAGCAGAAGGATATAACATATATCAAATTGAAGATGGGTTAAAAGACCCAAGCAAAAATCCGAAATATGAGAGAGAGAGAGAGAGAGAGAGAGAGAGAGAGAGAGAGAGAGAGAGAGAGAGAGAGAGAGAGAGAGAGAGAGAGAGAATTCTTCCCCAGTTTATCTTTTCCTGCCATGACAGTGGCAAGGTGTAAACCTTGCACATGATGTTTCCTCACTGCTGTGGCAAGAACACCGACAGAGTTTCAGCAGAAACGAAGTGTTCAGAAAACGAGTCTAGCTGTTGTTATCACAGTATTAGTGCTTGCAGCGGTCCGTTTCTTTTTTGTTTGTGTATCTTTGTCCATGAAATAGGTTTTCATCCTACAATGTCGGCTCCATAACCACCCAGCCATCTGTTTTACTTTTCATTGTTGGAACAGGACTAATACGTTCGAATTTCACATCCCAAAAAGAACTGACACAACAAACTGCGCTCTTAACTTGACTTTGATATTATTGCAGGAAATTTCTGCGCCGTGGTTTGCCTCGAAAGGCTGGTTATCAAAATGTTCACTTCTGAGCAGTTTTCTTCCAGTCTCCGAAAAAGACGGGGTTTTTTTCAACCTTAAAAGATGATACCAATGCTGTTCCGTTTATACCGTCCCTTCTTCAAAGACTAGGTAAAAAAAATCCATACGATTCAAGACTGTTTTACACACACACACACACACACACACACACACACACACACAACACCACACACACACACACACACACAACACACACACAGAGAGAGAGAGAGAGAGAGGGGGGGGGAGTGGGCGTAGGATGGGAGAGACAGAGGGGTTTGAGTTGATGTGCTTCCGGAAGAAAAACAGCGCCGATTCAAACTTGATAAACATAAAAATGAACAGGAGTTAGCCTTCTGTTACAGAACTATATGATACATCAAAAGTCAGACAACGTGTGAAAAATTAGAGGTCAAAAACATTCGGCTTGTGATACATTAGTTGTACACTGCTGCTAATGATGGTTTAATAATGAGTGTTTTGGGGAACCGAGTTCATTATAACTGAATATCATATTGTACACTTTAAAGAGTTCTTTTATTTACGAACTGATAAATCATGAACAATTGAACATCAACCCGTTTTCATTATAACTGAATTTCATATTGTACACTTTAAAGAGTTTTTTATTTACGATTTGTTCAATCATTAACTGAGAAGCAATCAAACTGTAATTTGACAGATACATACCACCAGATTCAGGACCTTTTTCTTACTGTAATTTGACAGATACATACCACCAGATTCAGGACCTTTTTCTTACTGTAATTTGACAGATACATACCACCAGATTCAGGACCTTTTTCTTACTGTAATTTGACAGATACATACCACCAGATTCAGGACCTTTTTCTTACTGTAATTTGACAGATACATACCACCAGATTCAGGACCTTTTTCTTACTGTAATTTGACAGATACATAACAGATCAGACCTTTATTTGTCGCGAATTTGCAGATAATAACAAGTATCAGACCTTTGTTCTACTGTAATTGGACAGATACATCTACCACAGATTGCAGACCTTTCTACTGTAATTTGACAGGATACCAACCAGATTCAGGACATTTTCTTACTGTAATGTGACAGGATTTCATACCACCAGATTCAGGACCTTTTCTTACTCAATTTGACAGATCATACCACCGAGATTTGGACCTTTTGCTTACTGTAATTTAGAAAGATACATACCACCAGATTTAGGACCTTTTTCTTCTATTCTTCAAGTATAAAGTCACACTCTTGTTTTCGTGCGTGGAAGAGTTATGTTAGTATAAAGAAGTACTCTACCACTGTAACGCTCGTAACTTAGGACAGTATAGCATCGACCATGGAGTTGAGACAATGATGCACACGAGGGATTTTCCAAACCAGCGACCAAGAGCGATGCAATATTTCCCTGAGGGAAAGTCAAGGCCTTCAAAGCCTCTGATCAGATTGTCCCTACACCCCTCCACCATTTCACACTGCCAACGAGGTGACGTCGACCGCTAGTGGTCACCAAATTACAGAAAGTTGCTGCCGCCATGATCACTGGAACTTTTTCTCCTCTTCCTCGGACTTCAATGGATCCAAGTGATGTGAAGATGCTGACACAAAGGACATCAGTTGTCTTTTACCCTCAGTGTCGTGGGATCAGTTGTTCTGTTTTGTTTATCGTGAACTGGTGACGATTCAACACAGCTCCATTGTGACTGTCACCGACAGACGTGGTCCACGCCTCTCCTCGTCTTCTGGCGCTTTCCTCGTGACACTTTTCTGAGGAAGGGAAGGGGGAGGGGACAAGACAGTCAGCTCTTCTTCACACAGCTGACTGACAAAGGATTTCTTCAACTGCCAGGAGGAGGATCGTCTTACACACAGCTCTCTTTGTTCTTTCTTTGTTAGATTGAAAGCTGACGAGGTCGTCACGAAGAAAGTAATTGGCTTTCAGGTAATCAGGCAACGATTCAAGTGTTCATGGAACCAGGACGGGAGGTCCAGCAACATTATTCAAAAGCCGGGATTTTTTTTCTTCCATGTAAGTCTAAATTGGAACAAATGACTGACATGCACATTTTTATATGTCTTCCCTTATGCCCTCACCTCGTTTTTCCCATTGGAAGAGGAAAAAGAAATCTTTCCTGTTTTTACTCATGCAAAGATGCGCACGTGTGTTGGTGAGGATGCATACGCAGGCAGAGTTACTTCCCTTTGTAGACCTAGATGTTTTGGCTGGTGCCGCATTTAAACCATGAACAACTACATGGGCATACAGAACAACGCAGATCTCTGCCAAACACGAACAGTGGTCTTTCCCCCCACCCCTTTCCACCCATTTACACCCCCGTCCCCAGCCCTAGTGCTAATCTCACTGTCCCGGCTCCCCCCCCCCCTCTCTCTCTCTCTCTCTCTCCTCTCTCTCTCTCTCTGTCTATATATGAATATATATATGTATATTTATATACATAAATGAGTGTGTGTGTGTGTGTGTGTGTGTGTGTGTGTGTGTGTGTGTGTGTGTTTTTTTCTCCCTACTCTATTCTACTCTCAGCTACCCTCTCTCTCTCTCCTCCTCTCTCTCTCTCTCTCTCTCTCTCTCTTCTCTCTTTCTCCCTCTCTGTCTCTCTCTCTGTCTGTCTGTCTGTCTTCTCTCTCTCTCTCTCTCTCTCTCTCTCTCTCTCTCTCTCTCTCTCTCTCTCTCTCTCTCTCTCTCTTTTTTAACCCCACCCCACTCGTACACCATCGCAGACATTCCCCCAGACCTCACAGAGCCAGTAACAGTGATAGACAGTGACGTCCCCTTTTCCTTGGGCAGAGGACAGAATTAATGGCAGACGTCGACCCATTTTGAAGCACATTTCCCGGGTTTCCCGAGGAACATTGACAGAGGCAGGTCAATGCCAACCCCAAACAAAATGAAAGTGATAATAGTGCCGCAGAAAAGTATCCACATATTTTTACGGTGTGCGGTTGGTGGGGGTGAGGAGAGCAGGGGTGGGGGAGTGTACTAAGCACTGAAATCTAACATGGATTTTGACCTCACAAAGTTTTGGTTGTTTGGGAGATGGTTATAGGAATGGACGAGCGGAGGGGGGGGGTGTCGGGCGGTGGGGGGGGGGGGGTCGTGTGTGTGTTTGTATCTGTATGTCCACCTGTCTCTATCTGTGTATATACGTAGACGTTTTGAATGTGTGCGTGTGTCTCTGGGGATGGGTGGGGTGGATGTGTGTAAGTTTATGCCTGTGTGTTTACCACGTGTGTGTGTGTGTGTGTGTGTGTGTGTGTGTGTGTGTGTGTGTGTGTGTGTGTATGCGTGTGTGTGTGTGTGTGTGTGTGTGTGTGTGTGTGTGTGTGTGTGTGTGTGTGTGTGTGTGTGTGTGCAGTTGAATTCAATTGTATGACGAATTTTTGGTTGTCGTGGCATTTGATAGCAGCTATGGGAAAATCTCACCCTTTTGTGTGAAAAATGAATCGATTAAAAAAATAAATAGAAGAAAACATCATTGTTTACTCAATGTGAACGGATGAAATAATAATCAGGATGACATAATAATCAGGAAAACTATCACCAAGGTACCCTTTCCTCTCCCTTTCTAAGTATAACCCCCGTCCACCCACCACCTCCCCACTCCCCACTCCCACATACACACCAACATAGGATGACGAGTCAATGCACTGTTGGAGTCTCTCTGCGTTCAACCCACCCCACCCCACCCATCCCCATATACACCTTCCCTCTCCCTCCCATATCGAAAAGGAAGGGCAGGTTGCCAAAGTAATAATGACGACAATGACAATGATCGAGAATTCAAAGTAGAAGAAGATATGAGACTGGATTCAGAGAGACAGAGACAGACAGACGGACAGACAGATGGACGGACGGATGGACAGACAGGCGGACGGACGGACGGACGGACAGACAGACAGATTGATTCAAAGAGAGAGACAGAGAGGTTTAATTCACAGCGGTTGTAACCCTTAAAACTAGTATCTTCATGTTGAAAGTTGATATTGGTCTAGATGTCTACAGTAACTGAGAGAAATACTTCACCTTCTCGATATTTATACAGATGGACAGTTACTGATGTGTTTGTGTATGAAATAGACAGAGACAAAGGCAGACAGAGAGACAGACGGATAGACAGATAGGTAGATATAGATAGTAATAGATAAGATAGATAGATAATTGGATGGATGGATCGATAGACAGATAGACAGATAAACAGACAGACTTACAGGTTGACAGACAGACTGATAGACAGATCACTACGTAGATGGATGGATAGATGGATGGAAGGATAGATAGATAGATAGATAGATAGATAGATAGATAGATAGATAGATACAGATCAGACAGATAGACAGACAGACAGACAGATAGATAGATAGATAGATAGATCCTAAACATTTCGATCTATTGATCTTTACAAATAAGCAAGGTGTGTATAGCACTGTCAGCTTAATGTTTCGTTGTTAAGAAAACAATGCCAAATGAGAGCACAACACACACACACACACACACACACACACACACACACACACACACACACACACACACACACCCACACACACACACGCACGCACGCACGCACGCACGCACGCACCAGCACGCACGCACACACACACATATCTGCATATTGTTATTGACAGACACAATCACACTATATCCACACATATGCACTCACATACTGCAAAGCCGATGATTAGATAAATGGGCAGACAGACAGACAGACAAATGAATAGGGTAAGACAGAATGACTGAGAGACAGAGGAGGTGCGCAGGGAGGAAGAAAGGAAGGAAGGTATAGGGAAGGAAACGGGAGAAAGGGGGTAGGGTGAGAGAGAGGGAGAGATGTAAATAGATACAAAGACAGACAGACAGACAGACAGACCTGTGTATCCGTGAAATCATAGTTGATCACGAAAGGATCTGTACATTTCCCCTCTGTAAATCAAAAGTTGAATATGTACTTGCACAAATTCACTCAATATCATAAAACCTGAGAAACTGATTGAAGGCTGTCCCTTTGGAGGGATAACTCACAGCCATGCGATCGATCTGTCAGCTGCCTACAACGACAGTCTGGCAGATTTACAGCGATAGCTTGATCAACTGCACCTCCCCCCCCCCCTCCTTCCCCTCCATCTCCTCCCTCCCCTCCCCATCCCACGTCCAAAGTGGTACCCATTTCTCACCCTTTCCCATCTACCGTACAAGGCGGGTCACTTTCTATCTCGGCGTTCCATCACGCGTGTTCCGTGATTTATTGGCGGCGCTGTGGGGAAGTGTAACGTGACACTGTCTGTATTTTGTTGTGATATACATTGTCTGTAGTTTGTTGTGATATACATTCTCTGTAGTTTGTTGTGATATACATTGTCTGTAGTTTGTTGTGATATACATTGTCTGTAGTTTGTTGTTATGTTCATTGTGAAGATTGATTTGGATGTAAACACTCCACAAAAGAGAGAGAGAGAGAGAGAGAGAGAGAGAGAGAGAGAGAGAGAGAGAGAGAGAGAGAGAGAGAGAACATGCACAAACACACACGCGGAACAAAATAAGTCTGTTTTGCCCTCTTTTTTTGTAACTTTTGTACGTTTCCTGTTTCATGGGCAGTGGCTATGGACATGTAATACACACTGCTCAAGAAAAGAAACGCATACTGTTTTCCAGTTCTCGATAAGATGGTTGGAAACTGGGAGGCTGTTGGGAGAAGAAGAAGTCCTCAGAGGAGTCACCAGCTTCGTCACCGCGCCTCCACAACGCGATTTGTGCGTTTCATTCGCGGGACTTTGTCGCAGTCTTGACTGTTGAACTTTGACCCGTTACCTGCCTAGCTTGTCATAACTTCAGGTGAAGATGAATCATTACCGCTCACACCAAAGCAATGGAATACCAAAAACAAATTCTACCAGTCAAACACCAAACAAAAAAGTAAAGAAATTATCCTTGACTCCAGCACAACAGGAAAATGCATCAGATCACTTTGCAGACTGGTCAGAGGCAAGCTGACGAGGCAGAGCACTTCAGGTCAACACAACCCATCAGCAGACCGCCGGCTCAATTCCCAGCCACTGGCACCACTGCAGACAAAGTCTGCTTGGAAGACTAAGGGCGACAACTTTTATTTTCTGCCAGCAAAAAAAAATTGTTTCATCTGTCTCTGGCTCCAAAGAAAGCCCTTTGTTGTCTGCCTCCGCTACAGGCACTCCCTGGTGTACGTCGACAATCCAACCAGTCAGTTGGAAACCGGCCACATGCCTCTGAATTGAGCTCCTGGAGATCTGTCAGAGGGTCTGTGCTCTCCCAGCGTCATGGACAGGCCTGACTGCAGTGGACTATTCAGCGTCGCCACTGGACTATACATCAATGGACGAAGGTTCATTTCAGTGATGAGTCTCGGGTCCTGCTAAAACGCCTTGACGAGAGAAGGCAGGTCTACCGCAAACCCAACAAACGTGACGCTCAACCTCCCGTGGTCCTCCTGTGGTGGTGGTGTGGTTTCAGCTTCCATCAGCTGACAACAGAAGAAGTTCCTTCACGCAAAGTACGAGACCTCTTCGTCGTCCAGCACCACGTCACTGAAATCCTACAGCCACACGCCTTCTTCTTCTTCTACTTCTACTGTTTCTTCTTCTTCTTCTTTCTTCTTCTTCTTCTTCTTCTTCTTCTTCTTCTTCTTCTTCTTTTACGGTCGGCTGGCTTTAAGCAACATTACCTTACCTTACCTTACCTTATTCTACTTCTACTACTTCTTCTTCTTCTAATTCTGCTTCTGCTTCTGCTTCTTCTTTTTTCTTCTTCTTCTCTTCTTCTTCTGCAGCTG
This sequence comes from Conus canariensis, assembly GCA_033310375.1. Classification (NCBI taxonomy): domain Eukaryota; kingdom Metazoa; phylum Mollusca; class Gastropoda; order Neogastropoda; family Conidae; genus Conus; species Conus canariensis. Next base: position 36,264,961 of record CM065728.1, read on the forward strand.
CTGCTGCTTCTTCTTCTTCTTCTTCATCTTCTTCTGCTTCTGCTTCTTCTTCTTCTGCTTCTGCTTCTGCTTCTTCTTCTTCTTCTTCTCTTCTTCTTCTTCTTCTGCTTCTTCAGCTGCTTCTTCTTCTGCTTCTTCTTATTATTCTTCTGCTTCTTCTGCTTCTTCTTCTTCTTCTACTTCTTCTTTTTCTGTCTTCTTCTTCTTCTTCTTCTTCTTCTTCTTCTTCTTCTTCTTCTTCTTCTTCTTCTTTTCCCTGCCCCTGCCATTCTTTCCCAGCATAACACTACCTGACCATGCAGCACGACTCGCAGAGAATTTCCTGACTGTCAGCAACATCAACATGCTGCCCTGGCCGTCCTTTTCTCTGTATCTGACTCCGAAAGAGACTGGTTGTGGCACAAGTGTCAGAGCCTGTGTAAATCCACATGCAGACCTGATTCAGCTCTTCTAGGCGCTCCCGCAGGAAAGGAACAACATCCTACAGCAGATGATCCGAGGTGGGTTTGGATCCATACCCTAGCAGTGCCAGACGGTGATACGCTGCAGGCGGCGAACATATTCCTATAGAATATTGCGACTTGCATGATGTGAGACATAAACACTTTACAGCAGACTCCATGAAAACCTTGTTCAAAGATGACCCACCTGATGTGATCTCTGAAGTTCTGAAAGAGATCAACATTCTTCATCTGATCTAAGATGTTTACAGAAGAAAGGTTTTTAACAAAATTTCCGATGTGTTTTTAGAAGGTGCCTTTTAAAGAGTTGTGTAAAATGACTTCCGCGCGGTGGCAGCCCTGATGTGGCCCTTTGCGGTCGGCTGGGCTATAAGCTACATGATCTTGCCTTACTGTACTGACGGCATTCCTTCTGAGCTGCGTCATGAGGCACTTCGGTGCTGAAGTAACGCACCGACAAAGGGTCAGAGCACAAGACGTTTCCTATGAAAATTTCCACACAGTTTGTCTTTTTTTTTTTTTTTTTTTGTTAATTGAGTAGGCTTGTATTGACTGAAATCACAAACGTGAAGAATATGAGGTGTGTGTGTGTGTGTGTGGTGTGTGTGTGTGTGTGTGTGTGTGTGTGTGTGTGTGTGTCGTCTGTCTGTCTGTCTGTATGTCTGTCTGTGTGTCTGTCTGTCTGTCTGTGTGCATGTGTGATATATGTGTGTGTGGTATGTGTGTGTGGGGGTGTGTGTTGGTTGTGTGCTGTGTGTGTGTGTTGTGTGTATGTGTGTGTGTGTTGTGTGTGTGTGCGTGTTGTGTGTGTGTGTGTGTGTGTGTGTTGTGTGTATGTGTGTGTGTTGTGTGTGTGTGCGTGTGTGTGTGTGTGTGTTGCGTGTGTGTGTGTGTGTGTGTGTGTGTGTGTGTGTGTGTGTGTGTGTGTGTGTGTGTGTGTGTGTGTGGTGTGTGTGTGTGTGTGTGTGTGTGTGTGTGTGTGTGTGTGTGGTGTGTGTGTGTGTGTGTGTGACCGTCTATGACCGTAAAAAAGAAAAACTGACACAACAAAGACAAAGGGAGTGGTATGTGGGAAGTCTGCAAGTCAGCTGTCCTATTTCTGTGCCTGTGGTGTTCCTGGATCGACCAGGTGCCACGACCCCTTTCCCTGCAGGCTGTTGACCTTTAGCATACAGGTGACAGAGGCAGACATGGGCCTCTGCTCACAGTGATCGGTGTTAGGGGAAGGGTTTGATCCATTCTTTTTTTTTAATCCACCGACGTGTTTACTTTCTCGAGTCTGCGCGCACGCGCACACACACACTCACACACACTCTCTCTCTCTCTCTCTCTCTCTCTCTCCTCTCTCTCTCTCTCTCTCTCTCTCACACACACACACACACACACACACACACACACACACACACACACACACACACACACACACACACGCACAGACACACACGCACGCGCACACACACACATGTGCATGCATGCTTGCACGCACGCAAGCTCGCACGCACGCACGCACGCATGCCACACACACACACACACACACACACACACACACACACACACACACACACACGCACGCACGCACGCACGCACGCACGCACGCACACACACACAAGAGCGTCAGCTAACCTTTTTCCAGGGTCAAAAGGTCGTGTCTTTGTAAAACATCTGTCTTTACCTTTCCTGTCAATGACTGTTTATTCTCTCTCTCTCTCTCTCTCTCTCTCTTCTCTCTCTCTCTCTCTCTCTCTCTCTCTCTCTCTCTCTCTCTCTCTCTCTTAGCTTATCCATTTTACCCTCACTAAAAATATTCGTATTCATCTCTCTCTCTCTCTCTCTCTCTCTCTCTCTCTCTCTCTCTCTCTCTCTCTCCTCTCTCTCTCTCTCTCTCTCTCTCTCCTCTCTCTCTCTTAGCTTATCCATTTTACCCTCATTAAAAATACTCGTATTCATATTCTCTCTCTCTCTCTCTCTCTCTCTCTCTCTCTCTCTCTCTCTCTCTCTCTCTCTCTCTCTCTCTCTCTCTCTGGCGCATATGTGCACGTAGGCGCACGTACAACAGGTAAATACAGACCGATATTTTATTGCCTCATAAATCAGAGTATCCATCCGGAACGTTAATACGACTGAGAAACGACACCACAAGAAAAAAACAAACACTCCCATCATATCATATTCAGCTTTCTAGTCTATCAATTAAAAGTGACAGGCATAAAAGACTACATCTCTGATTGACTCTCCAAAGCATTCAGCTCCAAAAAGAACCGAAAGACATGCTTCAGAAATATTCCACGATTTGCCGGTTAATGACATCCACACAACACAAAAAAAAAATTTAAATCACGTTAATTTTACCCATGACAGGAAGTAATGAACCCAAAATCCTACGAGTCAGAATGGCATTTAATTCACCGACAGCTAAATCTCCGGCCAATGAAAAATCAAAATGAAACAAAAAAATTGTTTTCAGTAAGCGGCTTAGCAGGGGTCTCTTGGCATGGTGATTTATGACAGGCACCACAGAACATCAGCACGTGGCGGCATGGCAGTGTCTCTGCTGGTGAGTGACCTCGTGGCGGCCTGATGCTGAAAGTTCTATGCTGACAGCTGACTACAGAGCTGTGACTGAGGTCAACTGGGAGTGGCCGTGTCTGAGACGGTCTGAATCAGCTTCATGGCGGCAACTCCAGAGATCCACACATATGACTATTAAACCAGAATTTGATCTTTTCTAGATCAAACATGGGTTGAGGATGAAACTATAACTTGAGTCATTCAGCCTTTGAGATGTCCTCCACAGTCGGCTGCGCCATCAAACAATACGAACTGGACTGCTGAACGAGTCTAATGGAACAATCAGATTGTGTTTCCTTGCCTTATCTGAAGAACTACCCTGGCATTAGCCGATCAGAGAGAAGAACAGACCACGCTTTAACCTTTCCATCAGCGTTCTGTACGACATTGTTCCACTACAACGATTCAAAAATCACTTCAGGTTGTTTGAAGCTAAGGTAGCCACAAAGATCACCTCACGACCACTTCAGTAACTGACTTACTCGTTGTCTGTTATGAAGGATCTTCCATGTATGAAGCGTAATGCGGCTTGTTCAATTAATGGACTCTTAGGACAGCACTCTTTATCAAACAGAACATTTCAGCTTTATCGATTTTTGTGAATGTAAACAGGTGTGATTTTTTTTATGTGGATGTCATTTGGAAAGCTGTTAAAGCACATCTTTTGATGATTTCAACTGAATGCGTTCAGGATCAGTCCCGAGCCTGAAATTCTTTTGAACTGATCAGTTTGATTTGAGATGAATTGAACAGAGAGGGACAATGGTTTATGGGGAAACAAAACATCTGTCTGTTACAAGAGGACAATGGTTTATGGAGAAACAACGTGCATGTGTGTGCATGTGTGAGTATGTGTGTGTGCATTTGTGTATGTGAGTGAGTGAGTGAGTAAAAAGAGTGAGTGAATGAGTGTTTGTTTGTGTGCGTGTGTGTGTGCGTGTGTGCGCTTGTGCCTGCACGTGCGCGTGCACGTGCTCTGTGTATGTGTGTGTGTGTGTGTGTGTGTGTGTGTGTGTGTGTGTGTGTGTGTGTGTGTGTGTGCGTGCGCGTGCGCGCGCCTTCTTCTCTTTACATTCCCAGTCTCAGTCTTCTCGCTGAGCGCCCCTGCACTATCTTTCAGCCTGTCTTCACAGCACTGTCATTAAACAGACCCATGTTCCTGTCATTTATCTTCCGTCCCCTCATCCCTCGGCCTCCTCCCACCCGCCCTCCCGAACCCCTTCCCACTCCCCAGGCCCAACAGATGCGGTCCCTCGCGCGCCTTCAGTGTCGGCTGACCGTTCCCATCCCCCGTCATTAGCGCCCTGAACGGACACTCCTCAAATCAGGCCCACAGCGTCGTCGCTGGCCAGACGCTTGTGGCGTTGACAGAAAAACAGTCTCTGTGTGTCTGTCTGTCTGTCTGTCTGTCTTCTCTCTCTCTCTCTCTCTCTCTCTCTCTCTCCTCTCTCTCTCTCTCTCTCTCTCTGCGGTAAGTAAGCGTTGCAAGCCTGGCACTGTTTGTTGCAGTTTTAGGACAGCGGATCTTTCAAGCAGAGCGAAGTTCCATTACATTCCTCATTGCCATGGGAACACCGCATTTGTGGAGTGTTCAGAAAGTGTGCTGTTGCTGCTTCTATACTATGTTGACACCATTTGACGTCACAGAGGGTATAGCATATCTGCTTTGCTCTGCTAATATGTTGTCAGATGCTGATCAGTTCAAGAATGGCGCCCACACGGCTCTTCATTAATCTGGGTTGTTGTTATTGCCATGGATGGCATCTTAATCGTGTGTTTGATAAAAGTTACATGTGTTTGTCTGGCAGTCTTTTTTTTTTTTTTACTACTGATAGATTTTGTTTCACTTTCCGCAGCTTTTCTTTCTTTCTTTCTTTCTTTCTGCGTACGCAGGCTGATACTCCTGCGGACACTGCCTGTAGGAGTTTTGTGTGTATGACCGTTTTTTTATCCCGCCATTAAGGCAGCCATACTCCATCTACGGGAAGGTGCATGCTATGTGTAACGTGTCATCCATACCAACGGCCAAACTCTTCTCTTCCGAAAGTTGGTGATGGGATTTTACGTGTGTGCAAGATGTTGTGCGTGCGTTCACACGCGGAACCTCGGTTTATAGTCTCATTCGAAGGACTGTGTGGGGAATGGAGTCAGAACCAATGTTAACTCCGATGGAAAAAATCCTCCTGTACCGAAATTCGAACCCGCAACCCCAGGATCACGAGTCCGGCGCTCTACCAACTGAGCTATTCCCCCCCCCCCCCCCCCCCCACCCCCCCCCCCCCGCAGCTTTTCGAATTATGAACCCTTGCACCCACGCTTTTGCACAAGGCCTGCTTATTCGTTTCTGCTTTTTGTTTTTGTTTTTTCCCCCTTCATTCTTTTTGATCACCACATTGTTTAGCTAGTGTAACTCTTCTGTTGGTATTTGTCTCACAGCCATCTGCGAATCTGGTGGGAAGGAAATCGATGCAGTGCCACTGACCTGTCAATACATCATTAACAGTTGATGCTTCCTTGTTTCCTCAAAGCCTTTTATGGGTGACATTACATTGATGTTTCGCGCCAGTTTCTGTGTTCTTCACTCCTACGATGTTTCGTTTTTCCATTAGTGGCAACGCTTGCAGCGTTTGTATCTTGTTCCTGCTTGCAGAACTCTTTCTGTTGCACGCCCTGTCAGCAACGTTGTCACCACTACTGCATGGGATGGGTGCCCTAGTATCAGCCAGCTGCTGTCATGTGACACATCAATGTTTCGTCATCACCCTCTCTCTCTCTCTCTCTCTCTCCTCTCTCTCTCTCTCTCTCTCTCTCTTCTCTGTGTGTGTGTGTGTGTGTGTGTGTGTGTGTGTGTGTGTGTGTGTGTGTGTACTTTGTTTTCCACGGTTGTCGTGACCTTGTTTCGTTGATTATATTGCTTAACCTTACCAGAACTGGGGGTGTCAATCCATTACCCTCCAAAATGTTCCCATTTCAGCATGGTCACAAAACCAATACCCAATACCTTACGCTGCAAAGGCTGACTGTCTATTGACTGAGTAAACACGGAGGTTTCCTACACAAAACTGCTCATATCCATGGGCAAGACCTCTGTCGAAGCATTTAGTACTGTCGCAGTTGAAAGCAAGCTCCAAGTTTGTATCGCAAATTTGATATGTTGCAAAGAGTGACAAATTTTGCCTCGGCGATATTTTCTAATGAGGCCTCCATAATTTGTCGCTAGGCAAAAATCGTTCGACTACGAATACAAAATCAAACTGTTATGTAATCCTGCGCGTGCCTTTTTGAACATTTTCTCTTCGTTCCAGCATTACTGTGACTGTTATTACGGACTGAACTACTTCCATCACTGTCTTCACTGAAGCTCCTGAAGCTTTTGGAATGTCATCAAACATCTTCGTTTCATCTGGTGTCAGAGTAAACGATGCATTTTGCTAGAATCCAACTGAAACATCCAACTCTTGTTACAATTCAGACAACTGAAACAAATTTATGGGCGACTAGATCTAAAATAGACATCTCTTCAATACGACTCCATCCACAGGATCGATGAAGAGCCATGACGGTAAAATTCCAGTGTGTGAGAACCATGTCAAAGACATCTTTCAATGCCACAGGAGTCTGGACTTTGATGTAGTCGCTTGCATGACTAGAAGACTGGAAGAGAAGGAATCTAATGAAGTGGAAGGGAGAGGGTGGTCAGACGACACTGAAGACACGCGATGGGTTTATCTGTCTGGCCTGTGGGGATGAGGGGGAGTGGGGAAGGAGGCGGAGGAGTGGGGGGAACAGGATATGGACCACAGCGGAACTGACCGGTGTCATCAGCCTCATGAAGGCAGGCAGAAAGATAGGAGATTGAAGAGGGGTGTGAAGACCCGAGTGAGAGCTGAAATATGACAAAGAGATAAACAAACAGAGAGGGGGAGGGCGGAAGTGAGTGAGAGACAGAGACAGACAGACAGACAGACAGACTGACTGACTGACTGACAGAGAAAGACAGACTGTCAGAGACAGAGGGGCATTTAAAGACAGAGAGGCTGACATAAAACAGAATGAGGGAGGTGGAGGTCTTTTCCTTTTATTTTTCCTACCAAGAAACTGACAACGTTCAGAAACTGCATATGATGTTTCCTGACAAGTATTGGAAGAAAAACACTGACAAGTTTTCATAAGAAGCCATCTGTTTAGAAAATGAGGCAAGTTCATTGTTCACAGTATCAGAGCTTCTACAGACGAGCTATCATTCTTGCTTCACTGGGCGTCGGCTTCTTTTCTGTTTATTTATTCTTGTCCACCGCATCGGTTACTATTTGTATCATTATCAGTCGTCGGTCTGGCGTTTGCTTTATCGACTCCATAACCACAAAACGCGGTTTGCTTGGCAAGCCTTTTTTTTTTTATTTCAAGACCTCATTGTTACATGCCTAATACAGTCAAAACTTCACATCCGAGGGGACTGCAAGATCCAAACTACGGATTGTTCGATTAGTCCGTGAATATTCTCGGCGCCGATGAGACGTTGTGCGAGAATCTCGTGGCAGCTTACAGTTTCCGGTTCCGTTTGCTTCGATTTCAAGTCGGAGGGAGTAACAGTGTCCTCCAACAGTCTAAGTGAAGATAAAAAAAGAGGGATTTTGACGCAAGACGATCAGAGACTGGGCTAAGGGTATGGATGTACGACGATAGTGCTGTATGTATTCAAACACCTACAGAATCAACGCTGAGAGAAGAGAATGGCGTCGACCTATATCGAGTGCGACCCTTGTTGCCAAATTTGCTCCAGGGGCCAACAGACTGAGTCGCACTATTTTATTTTATTTTATTTTATTTTACTTTACTTTTTAACATGCGCTCTGGTGACCTACTCGTTTTTGAGTGAACCAGTATTTTAGGAAGAAGAAGAAGAAGATACACAAAATGTGAACACTTTCTGACAGATTGGTTTGGGTGTTGGATAGTGAGTCTGGCAGAAGCATAGAGGAGTGGAGAGGGAGGGTTGAGATATACAGGGGAGAGGGAGGGTTGAGATATACAGGGGAGAGGGAGGGTTGAGATATACAGGGGAGAGGGGGCGGGGAGCAAGAAAGTAGGGGAGAGCGGGGAGTGGTTGAAGTAGCTTTGCATTTATTTTCCGTGTTTGCCAACAGCCGTGACCGTTGAACGGACTGACAAAACACGATGATGAAGTGAACATACATCTAGTAAGTGATTCGACACGGCGGGCAGTGAAAAGTGGGAGGATGTAAAGAAAACGCTGTTGCTTTCTGCTTTTATTTAGAAATACTTGCAATTTACAAATCACGATCGGTCAGGGCGTCATATCTAAGTTTCAATGCATACAACGAACACGTACATCGCATGCATGCACACACACACTCACGCAAAGTCGTGCGAGCGCGCGCGCGCGCGCACACACACACACACACACACACACACACACACACACACACACGCACACACACACACACACACACACATGCACGCACGCACGTACGCACGCACATACGCACACACACACGCGTGCACACGTCGGAAGATAAGCGTATTGATGCACCGACATGTAACCAAGCAAACTAAATAGCCAGATCAATGTGTTTTATCATTTCTTTACTGTTGTTTATAGTTTATTGCCCTTCGATTTCGCTCTAACAATGCAGCTTCACTTCATAGAACGATCTGGGTATAACACGGATCTAGTCATATAAACGAAAATCAATCCTGAGAATTCTCCGACCATTTATCATTTAATTGTTGATGAGTTCAGGAATATACTTTGTTGTCTCTGAATGTCAAAAGCAAAAGCGCCTTATCTTAAAATCGGATAAAACATACACAACTGGTGGACAAAAAAAAATGATAATCGGATTTGTGACACTGAACCTGATTCACAACTTTTCTTGTAATGCTCTTGGGTTGAGTCCTAACAGTTAGGTCAGAGTCAGTAGACTACCATCGTTTCTTGTAATACAGGGGTTAGGCTTGTGCTGTTAATGTTAGTGAGTATTTTGGACTGAAGACATAAATGCACACACGGGATTCTCCAGCTAAGTGACAGAAGACAGTTGAATTGTTCTTGACCAACAGCCAAAGCCTCTGACAATTGGATTGATCTTCACCAACAGGCAAAGCCTCTGGACAATTGAATTGTTCTTGACCAACAGCCAAAGCCTCTGACAACTGGATTGATCTTCACCAACAGGCAAAGCCTCTGGACAATTGAATTGTTCTTGACCAACAGGCAAAGCCTCTGGACAATTGAATTGTTCTTGACCAACAGCCAAAGCCTCTGGACAATTGAGTCGTTCTTGACCAGCAGGCAAAGCCTCTGGACAATTGAATTCAGGCAAAGCCTCGGGACAATTGAATTGTTCTTGACCAACAGGCAAAGCCTCTGGACAATTGAATTGTTCTTGACCAGCAGGCAAAGCCTCTGGACAATTGAATTGTTCTTGACCAACAGGCAAAGCCTCTGGACAATTGAATTGTTCTTGACCAGCAGGCAAAGCCTCTGGACAATTGAATTCAGGCAGTCTCTGGACAGTTGAATTGTTCTTGGCCAACAGGCAAAGCCTCTGGACAATTGAATTGTTCTTGACCAACAGGCAAAACCTCTGGACAATTGAATTGTTCTTGACCAGCAGGCAAAGCCTCTGGACAATTGAATTGTTCTTGACCAACGGGCAAAGCCTCTGGTGCGCTTGAGGAGGTTGCCCCCACTCTTCTCCTCTCTTCCACACTGTCAGAGAGACAGCGTTGACAAGTCGTCACACACGACGAAAAGCTGCCATCATTATCATTAGCTGTTTCTCATCTTCGACAAGCCTCAATCGACACAACCGATGCAAAGACATTAATACAAATGACATCGCTTGTCTTTTACTTTCAATGGCTTGAAATCATTTGTTATATTTTGTTTAACGTGAATGGGGATGACTCGAAATTGTTCCATTGTAACTGTCACCGGCAGACGTGGTCCACGCCGCTCCATCTCTTCACGCATTTTTGTTGTGATACTTCTCTGGGGAAAGGAAAGGGGTGGCGCAAGATAGTTAGCTCCTCTTCACACATTTGACTGACAAAGGGTTCTTCAACTGGCAAGAGGAGATACGTCATGCACACAGCTTTCTTTGTTCTTTCTTTTTGAAATTGAAAGCTAACGAGGCTG
>CM065728.1:36280154-36285154 GCA_033310375.1 Conus canariensis
GACCAGTGACGGACGGACCTGTCTCCCAAATTGTGAAAAGCCTGACAGGGACAACGCGGCATATAGAGACCGTGCTGATGATCCTAGCAGGCACATCGGTCCCAAATGACACGGCTGTCCTTAGCAACGCTAACTAACAATCAGAGTTTGCTCCCCGACCAATAGTTATGAAACCTGTTAAAGTGTTAATGCGCATCCGATTCAAGCAGCGAATCCAGGGCCCGATTAGCAAGATTATCACAAATCCGAGCACGCAAAAAAAAAAAAAAAAAAAAAAAAAAAATTGCAAACTCGTTTGAATCAAACTGAGTGAAAAGGTGACGTATGTCCCTGGACGAATCCGTGAAATGTGGGGGGTGGATCCATGACGTTGATCCGCATCATCAAAACGGCGGATCTTGGAGCCTTTAAGCAAGATGATCAGTAGTTTTCCATTGCAGATGAACACAGCGCAGGAACCGCTGCGAACTGGTAACACTTTACGCACCAATACATTGTCACGGAATGGAAAAAAAAAAAAAAACTTTCACGCAAGGTAAAGGCTGAGATGTGGTGTTTTCCGTGACCTATCGAGCAAAACATCCGCCGTACCCCTGGCTGAAAAATCATTCAATCTTCCACTCATGAGCCGACTCGGAGCATGGATCTAGTATCTGCTCCACATTGACAGGAGTCTGCGCTCTCCCTGACCCTCTGATATTTACATGAGAGCGATTCAAAGTCATTCATGTATGGTTATGTTTACACCAGTATCAAACCCGGGGGGGGGGGGTGCTGTAGGATTCCCTTTCATGACATGAACAGATCGCATAGTGCTACAGTTTTCCAACACAGTCTGCAGCTAATGTTCAAATAAAACTATGTGGCCGGAGAGAGTGGAGGACGAAGAGGGCTGCTTCATGGACTGCATGTAACTGAGGCTACAGCAACAACAAGAGGGGGACGAAGAGCAAGACAACTGAATGCTGTCATTTTCCTGCCCCTGTTTTTCCATCACAGAAAACAAACGTCTGTTTTCACTTTCCACGAATGTCAGACATTTCGTCCTCTGCTGCAGAGGTCCCAAGACACATTATCTTGACACTCTCTCTCTCTCTCTCTCTCTCTCTCTCTCTCTCTCTCTCTCTCTCTCTCTCTCTCTCTCTCTCTTGTGCCTCGTACTCGTATCCCTCTTCCACCCCACTGTTAGGACAGCCTAGCTCCTGTACCCGAGCAGCCCAGCTCCCCCAATTAGGATGCATTCTGACTCCCCCCAACTGCTCTGCCACACCAGACCAATATCCTCCCCGTCCATTCCATGCACGTTCCTCAAAGCCCGCCACAGAGAGTGGGCAAAGGGAGGTAACTGGATTGATTTCCTTCCTCCGGGGAAATCTAAGCGGGCTGTCGGCCTGTGAAAGCGGGTTTAAGGTGGCCCGCTACGGCCAAGAGCATCCCGGCAGGGCAAGGTCTCGGGTGATACACTGGGTAGATGTTGCGGCGAGGAAGGGGCACTTAATGAGCCGCTAAGCAAACATGATGCGTGGTCGCAACTCAGGGAAGGCGGACGGGGGGGGGGGGGGGGAGGTAAGGTGGTGAAGGTCACAGGGAGAAGGAAATGGCGGAAGGGGGGGGGATGAGAGTGGGAGAGGAGAGGGAAGGGGGAGAAAGGAGGGGTATTGGGTTCCAGTTCTTTGGGTTCACCTAAACGCAATCGATGTATTTCTATTAGGCTGTCGGTCACTCAATGAAATTCGTTCGATGCCTTGCGAACAGTTGAGAAAGTTACATCCCAAAATTAAACGATGCAGTCCTCTTCTTCTTCTTCTCTTCTTCTCTGCTTCTTCTTCTCTCTCTCTCTCTCCTCTCTCTCTCTCTCTCTCTCTCTCTCTCTCTCTCTCTCTCTCTCTCTCTCTCTCTCTCTCTACTCTCTCTCTCTCTCTCTCTCTCTCTCTCTCTCTCTCTGTACGTAAGGATTTTCGATTCGTGCAATCTAACATTTGATATTTTTGTAAATAGTAATAAAAAAAATGATCAAGATAACTCTCTCTCTCTCTCTCTCTCTCTCTCTCTCTCTCTCTCTCTCTCTCTCTCTCTCTCTCTCTCTTGATAAAAAACGCTCCCCGAACCAGCGAATTCTATCCCAACAGCACCCTTTTTGATTCCACAGCTTTCTTTATGATTTCACGAGCGTCTGTCATTCATCATTAACCAACCAACCATTCATCTATGTCAACCAGATCCTTTCTCGCCCATTGTCAACAGTTGAACACGAAGAAAAAGTATCTTTCGACTGCAGTGATGGGCATAATACTGCTCAGTCGTTAAGTATTCGCACGCACCAATCATATTTTCATTCATTCTGACAGTAATAGCTTAGAGTACGTCGTTTTCCTTTTTATTCACTTTCAAAGAGGTAGCTTATAGTATAACATAATGTAAATGCATGAGTTGAAAACAGGTTGCACACTTAAAAAAAAAAAAAAACACGAACATATCTGAAACCAAGCTTTGAATGCAGGCAAAGCGAACAGATTTTGTTCACCGAGACGCATGCAGCGAGGCAGTAGTACGGTAATGTTGCTTATAGCCCGGCCGACCGCAAAGGGCCATATCAGGGCTGGCATGCAGTGAATTCCAGATCACAGGAACGGCTAAGCTGACGGCCCGACACACAGTCACGAGTCTCCTCCCCCCTGTGGCTCCCAGCCATACCCCATGAACTGCGACACCTCTCCGCTCATTGTCTGCAGTTCCTCCCGTCTGTCGCCTTCGTTCTCCGCCTCTTTCAAGCGGTTCAACATGCTGACTAAACACAAAGCCCCTTCTGGGTTCGCCCTGATCACTCTGTCTCCCTCACACGCTTCTTCTTCTTCTTCTTCTTCTTCTTTGGGAGGCCTTGTTACAATCAGTCGTTCTCTGATCTGGAAGGTTCTCCAGTCTTTGCGGAGAGAGGCCAGGTGCACCACCTTGCGGCTATGTATCCGTCCGTAGAATGTCAGGTGACGGAGATGAGGACAGCTGACCACCAGCCTGACCAAAGCGTCTTGACAATGATCATGAGCTTGAAAGCATGAAAGCGATTTCAGCGAGTTGCTGCACTGCTGCAGCAGAGTCAACAGCACGACAGAGCAGCGGGCGTGCTTGAAAACCGTGATGCCAGAAAGTGGAATCCCAGGTGTGAAAAGTCGGAGAAACTCGGCGTCACCAGATCTGGACACGAAGCTGCAATGCACTTGTAGCTGAGGGCAGGCTGAGGACAAGGTGACCCAGTCTGAAGAGGTGACGGTCTTCTGCTCGCTGCTGTCGTCTGATTTAGCGAGGGCGTAGCTGACGAGAATGGACAACGTTTTCATCTGACCTCTGCAGTCAGCAATGCATTTCAGGAGTTCGCTACTGATCATGCAGTACTGGACATACAGGTGCTGCAAAGCTTCAAACTTCCGAACCAGTGCAGCGACAGACAAAGGTGACTTCACAAACAAACGTGTTGCGTACCAGTCATCGGACACTTTGTGGAACAAGTTCAGTGAGCGCAGTGCAGGTAGAGAAGCTTTCTGTAGAAGGTATTCCACAGGCAGGGCCCCACTGGGAGGCCACAGAACGATCTCCAGTCGCGTCAAGGCCGAGGCGTTGTGGATGATGTTCTGTAGAATGGCCAAACTGTCTTTTCGGGTTCCAGACTAGCTGGAACAGTTCCACTGGCGGGGCTATACGTACCAATTGATAGCGTAAGCGTACGTAGTTTCCAGCGAGCATTCAACTTAGTCAGGACCTGTCGCGCATCCTCATCAAACGTCACCAAATAACCATATACACACAGAGTGAGGTCTTGAAAGTACTGACCAAACCTTTCGGCCATCTTCTTCTGATGCTCTGGGATCCTGGTGTGGATGCCAAGCCTGCGTTTGGAGTCGGTGCCAGTGAAGTGCAGAATGGCGCATCTCCACACAGACGGGTGGTTGAACAGCGAGCTGAGGCGATGACAGACGAGAGAGAGATGAAACCTGTCCTTTAGTGACGACATGCTCAGCACGTTCAGCAGTACAATGTCAGGCAAAGACAGAAGGCTTTCTGCAGAACCGAATGGGTGACTGTCCCCCGCATCGTCAACTGCAGGAACGGTCGGACCCTCCGACGTCATGGGTCCATCCATTTCTTTGAGGTCCTCTGTGTGACACTGTGGAAAGTCACCTACATGAGCCATAGCTCGCGTCTGTCATGATCCGTGTAGAAATCCGGAACGGGGCTGTAAAAACACAATATAACACTAGGAGGTCAAACTATTCCCTGTGTTTCGTCAGTCGATTTTATTCCTTTTTTTAAAGTTTTATACAATGTTTAGACATTTATTTTATTTGTGTTACCGTGTGATTTCATAGCGCGTAATGCCGTATGCATATAAGGTGAAGGAGTCTAACAACAACAACAACAACAACAACAAAACAACAACAACAACAACGAAGTGAATAAACCGATGACCGTAATTTATGCATTTTACAAACGCCAGCTGTATTAAAGATTAAAGTAACCCTCCAGTCAAATTAAACTCGTACATGTTTCCGGGTCTGAAAAGTTGAAAAGTCCACAGGCGTGTACTTACGATTTTGCCTCAGGCATCAGTGTGATAAAAACTTACAACACTATCAAAAGGTTTGCAAATGGAATATCAAGCTTTGGTTTGGGGGGGGGGGGGGGGGGGGGGGGATTCAAAATATAAAAAAAAGGGAAACGTAAGCCCCAAAAGGGACCACCAAATGAAAACAAAAAAGGCAATGTGACAAGTTATGAACGCATGCTATAAAACGATGCAGGGACTGGGATGGGTGAGGTAGAAGAAGGGTATGTAGACACAGTTCCAACAACTTCCTGCAAATGAAGCAAAAGAAGAAAAGAAGAAAACAATATAAAAAAATACAAGAAGAAAACTGAAAGAAACAAGTGTCCCACTAGCCATGTCCATGTCTCCATTTAAGCAAATCTTGCTGTTGTAGCGATTCCTATTGGGAGATAAAATCGCA
>CM065728.1:36290154-36427654 GCA_033310375.1 Conus canariensis
ACACTTTTGAGGAAATAATTCCCTCATGAAAAACTCCAATCAGTTTCAGCTCCGACTCAGACAAACAGTTTACATGATGGCACCATTATACCTACATGGTGTCTGCAATTCTTGTGACAACACCTACTGTTCGCTCTGTGACAGGGTGTTACAGTCCATTTGCAATCTTTGACCGCTTCTTAATTAATGAAACTGACTGTTGAAGCACTTGCCAGCAAGTTTGGCTGACATTTTATTCTACTGTATGACCATGATGACTGTAGCTAAGGAAGAGTGTATTTAATGTCTTTTATCCGTTCGTGTGAGAGAGAGAGAGAGAGAGAGAGAGAGAGAGAGAGAGAGAGAGAGAGAGAGATGCGTGTTTTGGGGGGTGGTCTCTTTTTTATACTTAAAATACCCTCTCTAAAATCGCTTTTTCATGATGATAAGTTAATTTCGACTGAAAATTCTTGGGATCACCCCCAAATGCAAGAGAGAAAAAAACTGGGAAAAAGAGTGTCCAAATGCATACCAGAAAGCCTGCTCAGCTTAACATTACAAGGGGGAGGGGGGTTGTACATGGGTGTACAATGCCTCCCTTCCGGCACCTCGGAGACCAAACTTAGAGACAAAGTCAAAATTTTGTCCTTGAATTCAATGTTTATATGGGGTCGAGAGCCGGCAGATTTGACTGTGGACTGTTCCCACATATTTCAATTTTTGTTGCTGGGCTGTTTGACGCCCTTATCTCTTATTAATTTTCTGTTTGCTCACTATTTCTTTTCTTCTTTTAACCTACCCCCCTTCAAGACATAATTTCTGTAAAAGGTGCAAAAAATGATGACTCTTTCCCACATGGGTCAATTTATGATGAATGCATAGTTATCCGCAAAATAACAAAGTTAAGTAATTCTTACAGCGATGTTGATGTCCAAATCGTTCTTTGCTGAATAGACTCTGAGACTCTGTGTGTGTGTGTGTGTGTGTGTTGTGCATGCATGCGTGCATGCGTGTGTGTGTGCGTGTATGCACGCATGTTCGTGTGTGTGTGTGTGTGTTTGTGTGTGTGTGTGTGTGTGTGTGTGTGTGTTTATATGTGTGTTTGTGTGCATGCATGTGTGTGTGTGTGTGTGTGTGTGTGTGTGTGTTTAAACAGCAATTTGTATTTCATAGACAGTGAAAAGAGCATGGGAGTTGTTCATAAGACACAGGAAGAAAAAGAAAGAAGAGGATGATGTAGAATGGAAAAAGAGTGGAACATACAGGTGGAGAAAGGGAACAATGGAAATGGGGGAGGAGGGGTGGAGACGTATGGAAATACATATAGCCTACACATACCATGCATACACACAAAACACACACACACACACATGCACACTCGCGCGTGCACACACACACCCACATATACACACACAAAACACACAAGCATTCCACCACCACCATCACCAATAGTTCCACCATAATGTTATACACATGCATTCACGCATGCACCGACTCACCCACGCATCTTCCACTACCATATTGCATATGCACACGCACGCACACACACACGCACAGAGTGAGAGATTAAAAGGGTGAGAGAGAGCTCTCGCGCGTGCGTGCATGTACGCATTCACACATGCATGCTCTGACTCACTCAAGCACGCACGCAAACACACACACACACATGCACACATGTGCCAATGTGCAACACACACGCACACGCATACGCATACAAACGCACTTGTACGCTTGCGTCACAAAATAATACAAAGATATACTGACTCGAAGATTTCTCCTTTGCAGCTTGTTAATTATGTGCATGAACACAACAAAAATACACATAAATTGAGTGTTAACAGACATGCTACATTTTGTTCTGAGACCATGTACACCCCTTACCCCTCCCCCCAACTATTATGCCTACCCCATGGCCCAGAACCCCCATCCCTCCCCTCTTCACACAAATACACATATATACACAACTCTGTGTGTGTGTGTGTGTGTGTGTGTGTGTGTGTGTGTGTGTGCGCGCGTGCGCGTGCGCGTTTTCCACGTACCACCAAGCTTTTTGTCATGCTAAAACGCTTTGATTAAACAGAGTCCACTAGAGGGTACAGTTTCTCAAGAAAATCGTACACACACACACACACATACACACACAAGCATTCCACCCCCACCACCATCGTTCCACTACCATATTACACACACACACACACACACACACACACACACACACACACACAAAGCATTCCACCACCACCATCACCAATAGTTCCACCACAATGTTATACACACGCGTGCGCATGCACACACGCATTCACGTACGCTGACTCTCCCACACAACTTTCACCACCATATTACACATACACACACACACACACACACACACACATACACACAGCCCTCGCTCACACATACATGCACGCATTTACGCATGTACGCACTGACTCACTCACGCAAGCATGCAAATACGTTAGCACACACACATGCATACACACAAGCACGCGAGGGCGCACGCACATACACACACATGCACATGCACACCTATACACACAAGCACATGAACGCATGCATGTGCTTGCATCACAAAATAATACAAAGACATATTATACTGTCTTTCCTCTCTTTTGTGCATGCAGAAGACAAACATACACATAAATTCACTGTTTACAGACATTTTACATTTTCTTCTCAGACCATGTATACCCCTCACCCCACAACTGTTGCGCCTACCCCAGAGCCCCCACCCCACTCCCTCCTCACACAAATACACAACACAAATGCTTTATCCATTTGACCAAGGGCTGTTAAAATATAAGCATAAAACCATTCACCAACAGTAAACGGAAACTATCCAAATTGAAGGGGGGAGGGGAATGAAGAAGAGGGTACTGTTAAAGTAGAAGTACAAAACCATTCACCAATAATAAATGGAGACTACCCAAATTCTGTCTCTGTGGACACAAGTATTGGTTCCATCTGGGAGACTACCAAATTCTGTCTTTGTGGACACAAGTACTGGTTCCATCTGGGAGACTATCCAAATTCGGTCTTTGTGGACACAAGTATCGGTTCCATCTGTCTGGTCACTTTTCTTCTCGATTTTTTTCTCTTTAGTCTGGTAGACCCCCCACCCACCCACCCAACCCCCCCTTCCTAAAACAAAATGAGGTTAAAAAGTTTGAGTCCATCTTTAGTTTCTTTCTGCTATGCTGCTCTTTGCTGGGCTGTGTGGTACTTTACAAGAACTTTTGCAGCTGTTTGCATCACTGTTTCAGGTTCCCATGAAGGCACTGCTGTGCAGACTATTGCATGGAAAGCTGGCCTTAGGGCCTGAGCACATGACTAGGAAATCAAAAAATCCCAGGTCCATTGAAGGGTTTCTTCCTCTCTCTCCATTAGAGCTGGTCCGAGTGCCAGTCTTTCAGCTGAAATCACAGTCTCCCTCATGAAGTATGTACTCAGCACCCATGGCAACATCGAAGTAGCCCCATACAAAACCATGCAGGAAAAAAATACACTCTTATAATTTATAATTTAAAAACACAGACAGAAGCACAGAAAAAAAAAAAAAACAGCCCAACCATACTATGAATACAGGCCGTCTCTGGAAAGAATAACCTAACAAAAGGGTTATACAATAAATACAACAGCGCGAAAGTTTGGCTACAGACAGATCGATGGAGAGAAAAACAGGGAGAGGAGTACACTGGGAGATGCCCCTCACTGTGCCCCCAAAAGCCCCATGTTTTCTGCAATGCACTGATCAGAAATGACACAAAACTCAAGCTACAACTTCTAATATGAAGAAATGTGCCAGAAATTACGGAAAGTATCCACTCTGTTATATCCTACTCATAGCATGCGATGTAGAAAAGCAATGAAAACAGTAAGCAAAGGGAGAGAACCAACCCAATAGTGACTTCTAAGTGAACTAATCACAAGCATAAATTTTAATATCTTCCCAGATGAAATAGTGGCATTTATGTTAAATTAGTTAAACTTAGCTTCAATGTGTTTTCTCTTGTGACTTGTTTGTTCTTGTTTCTGGCAGACTCACTAAGAATTTTTCTTAAAATCAGTTTCACTTGCAGGGCAAGTTTGGTTGTTAAGTTGCCAAACTATCTGGTGAGTCTTTGCCATCTAACCTGCTTATTCATCCATGTTCTAAACTGCAGTCTCCCTCGCATAGTTAAAATCATAATTGTAATCATAGCTTGCTTAGCGCTCAAACTCTGAAACTGTTTCTCTGAAGCTAAAAGTACAAGTCTCAGTGATGGCTACAGTAACCAAGAGATTGAACGACCACATCTACACAAGTTGTCTGAACTGAATTACGCAGGCTTTTGTTTGAGTTAGGTGTTCCATCTTTCCATATATCAAGTTTCCTCCATGAAAGTACTATAAACATCTGCATACAAAGTGAAGGTGAGCAGGTGGGGAAGAAGGGAAGATGGGGGTGAGCAATGGGAGGCAGTGATAGAAGCTGGCCCCATACAGGAGCAGCTACGCATGCAAGAGAAAGCCCAGTCAAACTGTAAAGAGTTTCACCCAGCTTAATAACTCAGACCCAAGTGTGATTGCATCAGATCATTATCCTTTTCGCACCCATTCCTTATTTTTCTAATGCATCACATTTACAAACAGAAATGGTACATACCAATATGATGTAGCTTAGGAACTAAAACATCTTTTGCAAAACAATATACACCAAACTTTTATATGATGTAGATTAGGAACTAAAACATCTTTTGTAAAACAATATTCACCAAACATTTAATAAAAAAAAAAAGCCACAACACTGACCATCTGTCATTTAAAAACAAACATCACTCATAAACCGGACAAGAAACGTTATCACGTTGCTGATGTGCAATACTGAAAGTGTCCAACAAGACTGGCCTGTAAATTGGTACCCCAATGACATGTCTTTGATAAAATATTTTGGTGGTTCATGGAAAATAAACACTCCTGCCTTAGAGGTGTAACATTAAAAAAAAAAAAGAGAAGGAGGGTAGATTGACTTTTGCTCAACGATTACTTATCTTATGATCTGCGCTTTGAACTATGGTCAGAACTTTTTGATTTATGCCCTTTAGATTTCTTTGACTTCTTGTGCTTCCTTTTCTCATGTGTGTGTGTGCCATCTTTCACACTTGTCTTTTTGTGATGCTTCTTTTTCCGTTTTTTCCTGTCTTTCCTCTCTCCGTTTATCTCCTCCACATCAGAATCAGAAATCGAGGATCTCAGCCGTTTTTTACACGACTGTCTCCTTTCACCAAAGTCACAAATATCTATTTCTTTTTCCACTGTTTTTGAACAGCACTCCTGTCTTTTCCCAGAACACACCGATTCATGCTGTGATGATGTGAACGGATCTCTTCTGCAACCAACTAAATCCGACCAAGAACCTTTTCTGAGATCATTTCCATTGTCCACAGTGTCTTGTTCCTTGCAGTCTCTGTCAATGTCACTGAGATCACTCCCATTGTCCACAGTCTCTTGTTTCTTGCGGTATCTGTCACTGTAACAAAAAAATGTTTCACTCTCAGTGGATCTCCCAGGAGCAGGGTCATTATGGCTGGAATCTGGTCGACTGCGGCCTCTAGGTCTGCGCTTGAAAGGTCTGTTATCTCGAAGAGTGGACACCAGCATGTTCCGAAGGAATCTCTTGTTTGGGGGAGGGGCTGGGTTCTTCTGCCTGTAAATATATAAAACATTTCCATATCACAGCACCAACAATGCACTCTCTCTCTCTCTCTCTCTCTCTCTCTCTCTCGCTCTCTCTTTTTCTCTCTCTCTCTCTCTTTTTGTTTTCAATGAATATAAATATACACAGAACCAGTAAAACATAATTCATCTTTCTCAAATTGCAATGAGAAATGCTCCTTGTCAGAATTGAAAAACGTCTATGAAGGACTCGATATAAATCAATTTTATACTGTATATGTACATAATATGTAAATAGATGTACATATATATATATATATATATATACATATATATACACATAAAAACATATATATATATATATATATGTATAATGCAAACAAAAGCCCATAATTTCATACTGTCACTATGATTGAGCTCTTAGTACATGCATAACACAGTTTTCTGTCAATACAAAACAGTCTGAACACAGGCGGTGTTATTCATTTAAACATTGTGTTTAAAAACTGTTTCAGCAAATCCTCTATACTCTAATAACAATAATGCAGAATTTAGGAACCAATGCTAAAACATTTCGTATTGCCCACACTGCAGTGACAGAACAAAGGCTGGGAGTGGGAACCTTGGGACATCTAATACATGTATACACTACTATTGAACTATCTGTTTTCAATTCCACTTACTTGTTACCAACTTCAAACTGCAATTTTTTTTTTTTTTCCAAATAAAATAAACCACAACCTGCAAATCTTTTATACAACAATTCAAAAATCCTACTATCCACTCATCTAAATATGGTCAAGCTACCATCCTTCCAAACACACACACACACACACACACACACACACACACACACACACACACACACACAGGCCTCCACAACATCCGTCCAAAGACAGTCTCCATGGACTCGCCACACCGGTTTGACACAAACTAAGGGTACCAATATGTGAAAAGAAATAAAAATCAAGGCATCATGAGAGCAAGGCATGAAGGACTACAGAATTTGAGGGGGTTTTTGTGCTGATTGATGAGGACAAGGATTATGAAGATGATGCCATGGACTGAGGTAGATCCACTTTGGTCTGAAACAGCATGACAGTGCTGTACTCTGCCTTACTTTCATGACATATTCCAGCGTCAATAAGGTCCGAGAGATACAGACACCTGTGGTCTCAATCAGAACATTTGAGCATCATCCAAAGGGATGCTTCCATCAACTTGATTAAGGGGATGGAACTCAACTGTTTGGTTCCAATCTTCCAAACTGAGCCCACAGTAAACTCAGCTTTGGGTAGGAACCAGTCATCTCCTCCTTTTAATATTTTCCTAAATTCTCCATTTCACAGTCCGTGAAAATGGCCCCAAGTCTTACCTATAGGAAAAGTATCTGCCCTCCCCACTCTCCCTCACTGCCCTACATCCCCCCACTCCCATCCACCTCCTCCCTCTTCCCCCTCCCTGACATCCCTCTCCTGCCCTCTGCAATCCCCCACTGCCCTCCTCTCTCACTTTCTTTCTTTCCCCCTCTTACAATGGTAATTGCCTTTCCTCATCTCTAGACCCATCTATCACTGCAACTTAATCACACACACACACACACACACACACACACACACACACACACACACACATCCCTCCCCACCTTTCACACTGCATTACAATGCCACGCAAATGTGTTGTTTTTTTTCTTGGTCCCCAAGTTAAAAATACTTTGCAGGCTTTTGTTTGTTCTGTGTATGACATGTGTGTGTGTGTGTGTGTGTGTGTGTGTGTGTGTGTGTGTGTGTGTGTGTGTGTGTGTGTTTGCGCTGAGGGTGAGCAAAGGGAAGGGTTGAGAGATCGCAAGGATTTATGCGCCAATGTGACGCATGCAATGTGTTATCTGTATGTAGAAGAACACAACAAATCTGTGTCTTCTGTTGACTGTGTTCTCTAAGTCTACGCATTATGGCTGTGTACAGTGAATTCATGTGAATCAGATCATCTGACTGTGTGAATGATGTGCCACTATGTGTGTTCATGTGTGTCTGTATGTGCACACAAATATAGGTAAGCAGGACTGTATCTGGAATAGTGGAAATATTATTTTACATTTCTTAAAAGTGTGTAACAGACATATAAATGGTTCATACATACCATGTGTGTACAAAAACAGCTTTTGTAAAAGGACAGAATTAATCCTATGCTGATTTCCCCTTTTTCTAGAGTGTCATCTACTTTTCTTAATCAAAACTTGCATTGCAAGATTTGCAGACCATGAAAACTAGTACTGATTTTCCAGCTCCCTGTTAGAACTGTTCCACTAGTTAAAGCAGTCAGAGGGAAACAGAATATTAGTATAGGTTTTATCATAGACAAATGAACTCAATAAATACAGGCACAGTTGATGTCAAGCTGCTTGGAATAATATCCAGCAATACATCACTAGCTGGGATCCTTTTTCCTTTGTTTCTTTGTTTTTTGTTTTGAGATGGGCTGAGGGGAGACTGCAGGAGGGAGGGGGAGCATTAACAGTAGGCCAAGTCAGCGTTTGGAACAGTTCTGATTTTCTCTAAATTAGAAAAGTCTTTATAACACCAAAAAGTGTATTCAAAGTTTATCTGTCATGAAAAAAAGAATGTCATAATACTAACCATCCAAGAGCTCCGTGCTCTTTTGCTCTCTCTGCTCCTCGCTTCAGTTCTTTCAGTATCTCCTCCACAGCCAAACTGTAATCACAGATGATGCCAAACCATCATTTGAACATTATGGTATGTGAACGTACTGTTAAAATTCAGCTCATCGGTTCAAATACACGCAGATGATGCCAAACCATCATTTGAACGTTATGGTATGTGAACGTACTGTTAAAATTCAGCTCATCGGTTCAAATACAGTTTGGGGAAAACTAACACTCAGTCTACCAATTGTTTAAACAGAATATTGCTTAATGGGTCAGATGCCAAATTAATACATTTATGTATATACCAGTTGGCTTGAACATTGTATAGTTCTTCGCACATGCTTGCCTAGTATCGTCAAACTGTAATCAAAGATGATGTTGACTCATAGTTTGACATTGTCATTTGCTACCATATGGTTATAATTCAACTAACATGTTCAAATACAATTCTTGGGCAAATATCATTCAGTCTAACAGATGCATGAAGTTAAACAGACTGTTGTTTGGCTTATCAGGTGCCAAGTTAAGCCATTCATGTACATGCCAGTTAGCTTGGACATTCATCCAATATCAGTATATAGACGTAAAATGAAAACCCTACTACTTAACTTGAACATCTGAAAGTTCTCAGACAGTAAGAGCTTGCCTAGAAGTTATTTAGGACTGGGATATTGTTTAGGCCTGTATCCCACCAACTGGCCAGTACCACCCAACAGCACATGCTGACTGGACTTTGGGTATTACCAAAGTAGACCACAGAAGTCCTGAAGGGATTTCTACCCATGCAGACAAACATGTGAAAACATAAATAAATATGCAGACACAGGCAAACTATAAATCAGAAACCTCATCATTCTGACCTTGCTGCATGTGTATTGCCTGAATAAAAGGCATGTTGATCATAATTTCACGACTTAAGATACACAACATTTAAACAGGGGCTGACCTGTGCCAGTATACTTTTTATTAGGGTCTATCCTCCGACTTACTGCATCCAGCTTTGGCTGAAAAAGGGAATAAAGCTTATTGCGCATCCTGTCAACCATCACACACAGACATGTGGCTTTGACCTACACTGGTCAATCATATGCCATGAGTTTTGTTTACTAACAGGAACGGAGGGATTACGAGCAGAATGACTCTCTTTGTGGTAATCAGGTAAGCAGGTAGGGAGCTGGAAGGAAATAAAGCCTAGCTTTTTTTTTTCAACAGGCAAAAGAATGGAACCACAAATGCCTCAAAGTCATAGTCCTACAAAAATGCAATGAATAATACTCTCTATTTTTTTTTAGAAGAATCACTGCCTTGCCTGGGACCAATTGGACTACAAGACTAAGATAATCAATGTTTCACACCCCCTCCCAGTGCAGCTACCAATGCCAGTCCTACATCCATACTAATACAGAATAGGTAGAGTGTGGTACTCTATGGGCTTGGACAGAACACTAGACTGTTGCCTAAGCTGTACTGATTCACCGATTCATCACTGGAGACTGAACAGGAATCACTGGAGACTGAAGGAAAAGGAATCACTGGAGACTGAAAAGGATTGTGCCTGTCAGCAGCTCCATACAGTGCAACAAATGGGTTGAACTTGAATGATTGCTCTTTTTTCCATTGTTTTCTCTTTTTCTTGTACTCTTCGAAATCCACTATCACAAAAACGGCATCAAGGAATCAATCCACCTCAATCAGGGGACGGGTCACACACATCCAGATGAAAAACTACCGATTAAAGCAGAAAGCACTGGCCGCATTAGCAAAGTGGTTAGCATCGCAGACTCCCGGTTCGGAGGTTGAGGACTCACTTCCCAACAGAACTATTCTGCCCTGACCCGCTCCTGCCCTGGGTTGAGTTTGCTATGGGCTCGACTAGGAAGACTGAAACTCTTGGGCCAAGTTGATGTTCAGATATATTATGATTCAAGCAAGTGTAGAGTACAGCCCTGTCTCAGTGTCATGCAGTCTCAGATCAGGATATAAATCCATCACCTTCATCCCCATCAATCAGCATAAAAAAAAGGTGTTTTAAATTCTGCGGCTGTTCATACCGTGCTCTCTTGGTCAAACCATCACCTTCATCCCCATCAATCAGCATAAAAAAAAAGGTGTTTTAAATTCTGTGGCTGTCCATACCGTGCTCTCTTGGTCACCTCAGTTTCATTTCCTCTCCAAATCTATGCCCCTGTTGAGGTTCGGTCGGGACCACCAGTACTGGCTAATTCAAGGGGACTGTTGTTGGACAGACATGACAGCATCAAACAGAGAAGAGCTCACTCATGCTGGCTCCATTATTAAGCAATAACTGCTATCAGTTAGGGGCTTAGTAGATGCATCCACAATTTGTTGGATCAGAACAGGCACCATCAAAATGAATCAGAAGCAGCACAGTGCTTCCTCTTGTGGGTTGCCTCATGACCGCTTGACATAAATTCTCCCTGTGAACTACTGATGCAGGGGCTGGGGAGAGACTAGTCAAGCTGTGGCTCTGGATGCAAAGCCAAAATGAGTGGCGTGAGTGCAATACCACTGAGGTGGCACAGAAGATGGGTTGGCACAAAAAAAATGTCTTTTTAAACTCTGCTTCACCTGGCCCATAGCC
Organism: Conus canariensis; assembly: GCA_033310375.1. NCBI lineage: Eukaryota > Metazoa > Mollusca > Gastropoda > Neogastropoda > Conidae > Conus > Conus canariensis. The sequence continues at coordinate 36,301,053 of CM065728.1, forward strand.
CCCTAACTACATCCAATCAGCTGACTGGCAATATATATGCATAACAAAGGGCTCTGTCATCAGCTGTAAAAACAGCAAAGCTGGGGGCTTTATGTCTGTGGCAGCCTAGTGATTGAGCCTAACCAAATCAAGGCTAATTACTCTTATTTGGAGAGTGTTTAAGCTTAGTAAATTAAAGTCTGGCCAATCTTTCATAGCAAAAGACCAAGCACACACAATGTTGGATGCCGGTGCGATCTTCTGTTCTGACATCAGCTGGTAACAAAAATCCCCCTTTATTTTTTTTAACAACATTTCGGGTATGTTTTTAGCAGATGTATTTTAAAGGTTGTGTGAATGAATGACTTGTGAGTTGACTTCAACTCTGATATGGCCCTTTGGGGTCGGCTGGGCTATAAGTATAAGCAACATCACCTTACCTTACCTTACCTCCCCCCCCCCCCCCCCCCCCCCCCCCCCCCGTTTCATCAGCTTGTTACACACACACACACTGATCCCCGTCTCCCCTCCCCCCACCCCCTTACACACACACACACACACACACACACACACACACACACACATCTAAACACTATTCGGTATAACGCATTACAAGGCAAAGAGCCTTGTGACCTGTTTATTTGCTGCAGTGAGCCTCACAAACGCTTGTTGAACTAGTCTCACTCTCTTCCATATCCATATTATTCAGGGACTGAGTCCCATTCCATGTCAAAATGCGATACGATGGTAAACAGGTCGATGCTGACTGCTTTACGTTAATGACTGTGTCAAGAACTAACACCAACAGAAAACTCATCACGCTTGAAACTGTATTTTAAAAAGTCACTGGTTAGCCAGCCGGAAGGCCTGCACAATCGCCAATAACAATCCGTCCCACGAAATGACAATGAATGATAATATGCGCTTTTCCATTTTCATCCAGTACATATCAATTGTCACAGTCTCTCTGATATGCACTACTGTACTGAAATCTATTTTTCAACTCACTCTTCCAATGTTTTATCATCCATCTGCATACGGTTTGTGTTGATGACCAGTTTCTTCTCTGATTTCTTCTCCACTGAAAGTTTTTTTTGTTTCCGGCGAAACATCGTCTGGTATCAACTTCCGGTTGTAAATTTGCCGGTGTCTTGGCAGAGGAAGACCCTCCCCCCCCCCCCCCCCCCCCCACACACACACACGCATGCACGCGCGCGCGCGCGCGCGCGCACACACACACACACACACACACACACACACACACACGCACGCACGCAAGCACGCACGCACGCACGCACGCACGCCGCGCGCGCGCGCACACACACACACACACACACACTCACACGCATGCACACACACAAAAAAAGCAAGCGCGCCTGTGCACGCTTAATCAAGCGTGTGCACACACACACACACACACACACACACACACACACACACACACACACACACACACACACACATGGAGTACATAAGGAAACGCACCCCAAAGAAGTCTTAGCTGGAATGAAATATAAAACATGGCACCTCATAACAATGCTTCAGCCTCAGATCTGATTATGAGCTTCTGCCCTAGAATTCAAACCTGGTGAAATAGGAGAAACCAGATGACCCTGCATGTTCGCTCTGTCAGGGTAGTGGAACACTGATGCCCTGAGTTCAGGCAAGGCAGCGCCAAGCCATGGAAGGTCACATGGAGACACAGCCAGGTGCTTAAGGAGACTACACATCCGGTCAGCACTGTCACAGAGAACACTGTGTCACCAGAAGCTCTGCCAACAAAAGTGCACACGGAGGGAGTCTCAGTTTCAGTTTCATCAAGGAGGCGTCACTGCGTGCGGACTAGTCCATATACGCTACACCACATGGGCTAAGTTTTGAGACCACACTACGCATGATTTGAAGCTGATGGATAAATGAATTAACAACTAAGATGAGACAATAGAAGAAGTGGGTCTCGTGACTACGACTCAGCGGATGTCTGACCTACGCATTAGCCCAACGCGTGTATGCGTGTGCGCGCATGTGTGTGCGCAGGCGTGTGTACACGGGGTTTCGTGGATGAAATGGATGACAAAGTGTCAGGAGACCTTCCAGGGTGTGAATACCATCAACAGATCATCAGGAAGAGTGGCATGATACCGGATATTGTACTGCACTCTGGGTCATCAAAACAATTGTTTCTGATTAAACACAATATGCCATAGCAGAACAAGCTCACACCTATAAGGCTAAAACGTATGCCAGTCTAGCCAGCAGATTCCAAGCAAAAGTTCTCACGCAGAACTTGGAGCAATGGTAGTTCATGTGGCCGGGGTTTGGCGGCGGATGTGCGAGGGTGTGAGTGATCTTTAGGCATGGCACTCATAGGCTGTCCTTGTATCACACGCTTGCAATAGTGTTGGAAATATAAGGCATTGTACACCTTCGATTTTGTGGCAAGCTTTCCTCTTCCTTACAGTTTCTTGTGACTGTCTGAAAGCTGAACTTACCACGCGGCAATACGTGCATCGACCTCGTCTTCACTGTTCACAGAACAGGAGAGCGCGCTGCCTGGGTATAAGTATGAAGAGGTCAACAGCCTTCAGAGTTTCCCTTTTTAAAGTGATTTCTGGTTCCACATACCGTTTCTGTGTTGCAGGCTGGCTCGAGTTCCTCACGGTCTTCTAGGTACTGATCGTGAGCCCGAAGCTGTCACAAGCCACGGAAACGCAGGCATGCTCATGGAGCCTCAGTGGCAATGCCGTGTGCGCAGTCATCTGCAAACGAGAAGTCGCCTAGTGATTCGTCTTCCACCTTGGTCTTGGCCTGGAACCTCCATTGGTTGAAGAACTCGCAATCAGTTCTGAAGTATTCTTGATGCCGCCAGTTTTCGTCACCGCTAGCAGAAAGCATTTAACAAAACGGCTGACAACGTCAGTCTGAAGAGGCAGTGTGGGTACTATGATACAAGCCTGCTTGACTCCAGTTGTAGCTGGGAAAGCATCGGAAGAGTCTCCATCGCCCAGTACTCGAGCAAGCCATGCAGTTATTGAACTGATGTACCGCATGTTGATGAACTTGTCTGGGCGTCCAGGCTTTGCCGCCATCCTGGGATGATCTCATTCTGCTCTTTAGTATGAATGCACCAGTTAGAAAAAAAATGAACGACAGCATCGATCCTTTCTGCTCTTGGTCTGTGAAAGTATGTGCACGACTAATAGGGCGTGGTTAATATCACAATTTTCCTTGGTCCTATCATTATTATCCCAACCCCCCAAAAGATCTGGTACATGCACATGCGCACAGACAAATCACTGACGTAGACACACACACACACACACACACACACACACACACACAACACACACACACACACACAACTGCATGGATGCACTTAATTATAGCATGTCACATTTGTGTGCAGAGAGAGAGAGAGAGAGAGAGAGAGAGAGAGAGAGAGAGAGATGGCGTGCAATGCACACTGAAATTAAGAGTGACGGTCACACATACGAGTGAAGATAGGGATTTAAAATTTGTGAGCACTAACTTAAGTAGGCGTGGTACTAAAACTTTTATTGTGCGATAATCTGGTAATGTTTTATATTACATCATCAACAACAGGAAAAAACGTTATGGTTACAAGGGATTTTCACATTAATTTTGTATTTTTGTGAGCTTCTTAGTGGCATGTGTATTTCTTGATGTGTACTTACGCCTGTGATAATATTGAAAAGTGAATTTCATTTGTCTGTGTGTCTTTTTTGCTCAGTGATCTTTCTGAGCCCGCTGATAATGTCTGAAGTGATGCACGGATGCTGTGCATACAGGCGAGCTAAGCGGAAGTGCACCTCGCGTGAGAAGTGTTCACTGACGGTCAGGTAAACGAGCAGACGAACTCCGGCTGTACGACACGTGGGCACGAAGAGGGCGAACCGGTTAACTCATTATTAGCTTAGGAGCTACGCCGTGCTGACAGTGACACTGGAGACAGACCAGTGCTAGGGCCTTCAGTTCTTAGGAGACAGTGTAGCCTCCTGGATCTGGATCTGGATCAATACGTCGCTAAACATCCATTTACTGGCGTAGGCGCGACGGTGGGGGTGCGCAGCGCTATGATATTATCGGCTTCTGGCTTCTGCCAGAGCCGACTTGAAACTGTCGACTGATCATTGGTGGACGATGGTATCGTCGAGGTGGTTCCACTCAGCTATTGTCTTTGGGAAATATGAATGTCCGTACTGATCAGTGTTTGTTTCAGGAACGCAGTAGCACCTATCGTTGTTCCGTATGTAGTTTTCCACTGCCTTAGCACTGCGATAGGACAGAACAGCCGTAGACGGTTAGGACGGCATAAACGGCTTTGACAATACTATTATATATCTCTAGTTTCACCAGGCCGGAGACTCGAATAGGGTGACAGACCCCGACTGGGACTTGGTAGTTGGTGCCTTTAAAGGGCTTGGAAAGAATCCTGATGAAACACCCAAGCCAGTGTCTGGACTGACCCGGTAAGGTAGAGTGCGCGCGCGCGCGTGTGTGTGTGTGAATTTGCAAGTGCTGAAGTATATAAACGAACTTCTCAAAAGTAAAGGGCAAGCACTTAAAAACAAAAGTCTATACACAACCACACATACACTATGAACGCACTCGCACACACGTCCAAAAATCCATTCCTGTATTTGACACCAGAAAATCGAAAGTAAGACGAATGCTAATAAATCACAGAATAAAATATACATTTGAAAAAAAAAAAAAGCGTAGACATGTTCATCTTACTGAGACAGTTGTCCACTTAAAGGTTTAGACAGTATGTGATGTGTATGTTCTACGAGTAAAAGATAAGAAGAAAAAAAAAGCTGAGAAGCTAACCATCAAGTAAAATAAACTACTTTTTTCGCTTTTTTTTTTTTTTTTTTTTTTGTTTTAAAAAATGTGCCGTGTGTTAAATTTTACATGGGATGTCATTTTCGAAAAAAAACACATCAGGCTCGAACGTCTCGCTTTTTCTCGCCAAAGGCGATTTGGGGAGGCTACTGTCACAGACAGCTGATCGTCTGATTTCGTTGGCTAAATCACAAATAAATAGGCCACAGCACTCGAGACCTGTTACTCGGTCAGGTATGTAAAGTACTTTCATTCTGAAACTAGAGATAAACTGTTCTTCCTCAAAGTTTCCTTCAAGCAGTTATTTAACAACCAGCTTCTGACTTTAATTTTACCATGGACTCGACTGCCTGCGCTAAGTTAGACGACTATACAATCACAATGTCACAGTGGATGAATGTGACCGTGACTGACAGCTGATGCCGTGATGGGAGCGCGATGAAGTAACATTATGCATAACAAAGGAAGCTTATCAGTGAATGAGTGGGAATGCTCGTGATGCATTCTGGTCATTTCTCTGATTTCAGAGATTGTCCATCTTGATCCAGTCGGAAAAAGCGACCATGATGTCTTGTCATTCCATCTGAATTTAGATAAACAGAAAACTAAAGATCAAACAGTATATTGTTTCAATCTGAATAAAGGAAATTATTCAAAATTCAAAGGTATACTGAATGAACATGATTGGTCAGCTTTATCAGATATGAATGTAGAGGAAACTTGGAAGTATATAAAAGATGCCATACATGAAGGTATGGAAAAATGTATTCCCAAAACAAGAAAAAAACAACAAAAGATATACCCCAACTTGGATGAATAAGAAAGCAATGAGAAGTATTAAAAAGAAATATAACTTATATAAAAGGTACCTAACTACTAAATCAGGAATTAATTATAGGAAGTACATATGTGAGAGAAATAAATGTACAAAATTACTGAAAATAACGAAAAGAGAATATGAAAAAATGATTGCAAAGGAGTGCAAGGACAATCCTAAATTATTTTGGAAATATATTCAAAACAAGTTAAAGATAAATACTAATATTGGTGCTCTAAATAATCCTGATGGCTCTTTAGCAACAAGTGATAAAGAAAAAACAGAAACTCTAAATTCTTTTCTAGTGTATTTACACGGGAAGACAGGTCTAATATACCAAAATTAGAGGAATGTACATATTCAGATGGTATATCTTTGGCAGAAGTAATAGTAACCCCCAAAGCGGTCAGAGATAAATTAATCAATTTGAACCCAAAAAAGGCGCAAGGACCAGATCAAATTCCTCCAAAAGTCTTAAAAGAACTAAATGTAGAATTATCACTTCCCCTATGTATACTATTTAATAAAACGTTAGAAACGGGTATCTTACCTCAGGACTGGAAATTAGCAGAAGTAACAGCCATATTTAAGAAGGGGTCAAGGGCTGAACCAGGAAACTATAGACCGGTCAGCCTAACGTGTGTCACTTGTAAAGTTTTGGGAGAGTATAATTAGAGATCAAGTGGTAACTCATTTTACAGATAATAACTTGTATGCAAAATGCCAACATGGATTCCGTAAGAAACGTTCTTGTGTAACACAATTACTTGAGGTAATAGACAACATGACAAAGTTATTAGATGATGGTCATAATGTTGATGTTTTGTATCTAGATTTTAAAAAAGCTTTTGATACTGTACCACATGAAAGGTTACTAGTTAAACTGGCTGCTTATGGCATAACAGGCAATCTACTAAAATGGATACAAGGTTTTCTATATGACAGAGTTCAGTATGTAAGAGCGGGTGAGGAAAGATCAGGTAAAGCTAAGGTTCTAAGTGGTATACCTCAAGGGAGTATCTTAGGCCCAATACTATTTACGGTCTTTATAAATGACATGCCATTATCATTAAATAGTACTTGTAAAATATTTGCTGACGATACGAAACTTTATGACGATACATCCCATTCCGTAGACTTACAAAATGATATTTATAAACTCCAAGACTGGTCAGAAGTATGGAATCTGTATTTCAATGTATCAAAATGTGGTGTTCTACACATTGGTAAAAATAATCAAGAGCACACTTACTATATGAGGTATAATGATGGCTTACAGGAAATAACTGCACTAAAAGAAGAAAAAGATTTGGGAGTGACTTTTGATACTATGTTGTCTTTTGACTTACACATAAATAAAATAGTAAACAAGGCAAATCAAATGTTGGGAATAGTTAAAAGAAGTTTCTCCTATTTAGACAAGGAAATATTCTTAAAACTATATAAATCCTTTGTTAGACCTCATTTGGAATATGCAAATGCAATATGGAGTCCACAATTGAAAAGACAGTCTAAACAAATAGAAAGTGTTCAAAGACGTGCAACAAAGTTATTAAAAGAATGCAAAGATATGTCATATGCACAAAGATTGAAATATTTGAATTTACACTCATTGAAAGGTAGGACAAGGGGGGATCTTATCCAGACATATAAGATATTTAATGGTATTGATGACATAAGTATTGACTCACTGTTTATTCCTTCAAGAAACAACACAAGGAATACTGAAGGCAAGATTTTTATACAATACTGCCGCACTAACATAAGGAAAAACATTTACTCACACCGAGTTGCCCCCTTGTGGAATGCACTTCCTACTAACATAAAATTTGCACAAAATACTATTTCAAGAATTTTTTGGATGAAATACCCAAATTTAAAGAATTATTTGTGGATTATGATGACTGAGGCCCATTTGAAGCTAAATATGAGATAAAATGCGCACAACACATTATGAAGTCAAAGAGGGGACGTATATAGGCCGTGAGGCCTAGGCAAATAGCCTGTCCCTATTACTACTACTACTAACTACTACTGTTTCTGACGCGGTAAACCTTAAAGTTGTCAGTTTTGAGTGACACTGAATAAAGAAAGTAAACATCATTCGCACGAGTCGTGAAAAAGTCCTGCAGGGAACGTGCAGTTGCACCCACACGGGAACAAGGTACATGTTGGCTATTCTAAGAAATGATCACCCACCCGTTTTCTGTCATGGTTCAGACCTGTGATTGTGGTCGCTCTATGGAAGAAGAAGAAGAGAAGACCTGACGGCAAAGAGTTTGCAGTGATTGGTTGTTGTCACCGTGACTCTCAGGGGGACAATGTATGAGGCGGGGAATAGCCTGACCCAGATGCGATTTTGAGATTTAAAAGATGTAAATGAAAGCACTTTGTTGGGGGGGGGGGGGGGGGGGGTGAGGGGTTGGCAAAAGCCTAATGTTGCTTGTTGGCTTGTTAGATTTTGTATGACCAGTGCTAGCAGGTGTTCCAAACCAGTGGTGACCAGTACAAATGATATTCTACAGCTGCAGTCCATTAATTTTTTGAAAATGTTGCCATATTGTTTTGCAATGCAAAATCTTTAATTGAGGATAATAAAACATAAACTCTGCGTACTGTACAACATCCATCTGATCGTGAGAGGCTATAGTATATTTGTGTTTGCAATGCAAAAAATCTTTAATTGGACGGATAATTAAAACATAAACTCTGGCGTACTGTACAACATCCAGTTCTGATCGTGAGGAGGCTATAGTATAAAATTGTACATGCTCAACTAGAAGCAAGCAGCGAGAAAGTTAAGAGAGAGAGCATATATATATATATATATATATATATATATATATATATTCTCTTTTAGCAAAATGGAATGAAGGATACAATGAGGAATATAAAACACATATATACACACACACAGTCATGTTTCAAGTCCAAAACTTAAAAGTGAGAGGGAAAATCAAACCCGTAACAAATTCAGTCAAGTTACATTGTTCATTGCCCAGCTGCCTAAAGAGGCCATAAGGCTGGTAGCAAATTCCACTTGAAATTCAAGTGGCACATAGCTACTCAACGAAAGGGGAAAGTAGAGAGAGGGGAGGGGAGAAGAAGGGAGGGAGCCAGACAGAAAGTAGAGAGACAGATGAATAGTTAGGATAAAGCATTAAAATAAAAAGATAAATGAAAAAATTAGGAACCCTCCCCCCCTCTTCCTCTGATGAGAGAGCATGCACACACGCACACACACAGCCCCCCCCCCCCCCCCCTCCCACACACACACACACACACACACACAGGAGGAGGAGGAGGGGAGAGAGAGAGAGAGCAAAAACAAGTAAAACCCCAAGAATATTAGTATTCATTTTTACAAATATTACAAGTATAAAACAAATTTGCAAGGGACTCCACAGTGAAGGTTTGAAAGATGAATGAGCGATCTTAAAAGTTCTTTTAAATAAGCCATGTATTTCTGATTTTCCAAGAAGAATGCCTAGGTCCATTACATGAAGTCTTTGTTTTAAATCAACAAATATACTATCACATCATATCTTCATCTTTTTCTCCTTGCTCCTCCCAAACTCCAAGGTCAACCCTCCCTTCCTTCTTCCATCAGTATCGGAAGTTCTGATATTCAACTCTCATCCCAAGTTTGTAACCTCAGTGTGACTTCTGATTCCACCCTTTCTTTCAAGCATCATGTGTCTAATGTTTATAAGGCAGCATATCTGGAAATACGTAGGATCAGTCCAATCAGACATTTCCTTTCCACTGAAGCCACAAAAACTCTGGTTTGTACCCAAGTTCTCTCAAGGCTGGACTACTGCAACAGTCTCTTGGTTGGCTGACTAAAGTACCTACTCAATAAACTGCAGAAGGTTCAGAATAGTGCTGCCAGGCTTGTTTGCAAAGCGTCCAAACATCAACATGTCGCTCCTCTGTTGCAGTCCCTCCACTGGCTTCCAATCCAGAGTCGAATTGACTACAAGCTGGTTTCTATCTTTTTCTCTTCTGTTTCTGGTACTGGACCAAAATATCTTTCCGACATCCTCCACATCTACACCCCATCCCATCAACTTCGTTCCTCTGCCGACAACCGCCTCTTGCGCATTCCTTCTGTCAGAACAAAATCTTTTGGTCAACGTTCTCTCTCCTTCCAAGGATAAACTGTCTGGAGTACACTTCCCATCAGTGTCAGACACCTACCTTCACCCTCTTCTTTCAAATCTGCTGTTAAAACAAATTTCTTTCTTCATCAGTCGTAACCTCCCCCCCTTCCCCCAACTTCCCAATCCACCTTCCGAGTGTCTTGAGTGGGTTTTTGCGTGCGCACGTGAGTGCCTGGTGGTTGTGTTGCTTGTACGTGCAGGCTGTGTTGATGTGAGTGCATGTGTGCGTGCGTGCGTGCGGATGTCTGTGAGCGTGGGTGTGTTCATGTGTGAGCGCGTGTACGCGGCGCTCCTGCGCGCACGCATGCGCCCGTGTGTGTATATGTGGTGTGTTGTTATGTAAAGCGCTTAGAGCCCTAAATTTTAGAGAATAGGCGCTATATAAATTACAATTATTATTGTTATCATATGTAGTTATTGACTAGCTAAGCCACTCATCTGCAGTTATTGACTAGTTAAGCCGCTCATCAACCTTGTTAAGGCTGTGAATATATTTCTTGAAAACCTGAATGCACTGGAAAGCAGCTGGTATGTAATCAAGTGGTGGAGAATGTATGTGTGAGGGGGCACCTGTGTGTTTTAAAGATTTGCCGGAAAATGGAAATGACTGTGAGTGAGATTGTAGTTTGCTGAACCAGGAAATGCAAAATGAACATAGTATGAGTGATTACCTGTGTTTTAATTTTAGGTGAGTAGTTCAGAAGGTAGAAAAATGTGAGAAAATGAATATTCTCAGTCATAAAACTTATCAAATTGACTTTCCTTTGTAGGTTATTTAAATTATTATGAAATTCTTTGAAGCAAAAATGTGGCGAAATGTCTTTGTGAAATTATGCTTTAAGAGTAGAATATCTTCTTGCACTGTAAGTGTTTCACTGAGACTGTGCTTAACAGTTACTTCCTACATACTTGTAGTATTGTTATGTTTGCTGTTAATTTGATTATCTATTTGTGGTGGCAAGGCTAGAAATTCCCAGTTAATTTTTAGTTGTCCAGGGGGACAAGCAGATTGAAAAACACTCTACTTGTCCCATTAAATTTCTGCTTGCCCTCCCTAAGTACAGAGATGGTTAATGAAAATAATGCCGGTGGTGCAGAGCTGAGTTATCAGAGACAGTTCAGTGACATGTTCAGTATATTAGTGATTAAGGCCTAAAAGAGAGAAAGGAATAAGGTATGAAACAATTCATAGATTCCTGGAGCATAAATGGCAAAATGTTTCCCTTTCGTGTTCAAAAGTGTAAAGAAACTAAAAATAAAATAAAATCATGTTTCCACTACCCACACATTCCTGGGCTGAATTGAAATTATAACATGTCCGTCGTTCTGTCTTATCTTTCTCTTTCCTTCTACATGACATACATTTTACAAAAGAAATCCACTTGATGTAATATGATCTGCATGTGGCTAAAACCAAAGGGAGTAAATCCTATCATTTCCATGCTGACCAAGCACAATATTTACATGCTGATATACGTTTTAGGTATAGAACACCTGCGCCTTGCCTCAGCAAGACAGAGCACTGCTAGGATCCGGTTATAAGAAATACCAGAGGGAGGGGAGGGGTTGAGGGGGGGGGGGGGGGGGGAGGGGGTAATGGAAAAGGGGATAATGAAGCTGGTTGCTTGCATGGATAGGCAGCAAAATGCTATGAAAACAATGGTTGCCCTGCATGACGCTTGAGCTTTGCCATCTTTCTGCAAAAATGTTGTCAATCGACAAATATGGGTTGGGATTAGAGCAAGTGGAGAACACCACTTTTAATTTTCTCGTAAATAGTTGTTATGACAATTTAAAATGGTGGTATCACTGGATGGATATGGGCCATTTAATTCCTTCTAGAGTGATTTGACCCATTTGAATGGTGAACCATGGTTGATAGATAATGCCATATTGGTGTAGTTATTCCTTCAGAGGGATCTGACAGCATTTAAGGTGAACCATGTACAAGGGAAAATGTGAAGATATAAGCCTTTGGTGTTGTTTAATCAACATTCGACAGCCTCTTTATGGTGGAATGACATATCTTGTGCTTTCAGTGTATTAAAAAAAATAGCCTATTTCATGAAGTATGCACCTAATGTCATTCCTAAAATCTGATCGGCACAAAACTGTACACAGAAATAGATTTTATTTCATGTTTTGATTGTGTTTTGTAGCACATTAATTTCAGCAAGAATGATGTTTTTCAGTTAAATAATTCCAATCTGACTTTGCGTCAAAACTCTGGTGAACTGTTTTTTTCCATAGATTAGCTGTTACATGTCACGAATGGATGCAAATATTTTGTAGATTTGCCTTTGTAGTGCAAATTCAGTTGCTGCTTTCTTTTCAGGGCAGGATTTTTGTTTTAATTTGAAAGTGCCATATGTGAACAGTTGGGCTGTATTAAGATGAAACTGAAATCTCTCTCTCTCTCTCTCTCTCTCTCTCTCTCTCTGTCTCTCTCTCTCTTTCTCACTCTCTCTTTCTCTCTTTCTCTCTCTCTCTCTCTCTCTCTCTCTTTCTCTCTCTCTCTCTCTCTCTCTCTCTCTCTCTCTCTCTCTCTCTCTCTTTTGAAAATTTTGTATCATTGATGTTGAAGATTCTGAGAGTTTTGCCAAATTAATTACAGTTCCAATTCTTCTTAACATAACCTACCCCCTCAGTCACAAACCACCCTAACCCATTCAGGCTTTGTACAAGGGCCTTGTTAAGTTCATGTGTTCAATATTTTATAAACATTTCAGTTCTGTATCTATTTCCATCTCTTCCTTTAAACACAGACATGTGCCCAGCTTTTCCTACAATTCACCATGTGTGCCCACTGTATATACTGATTCATGTCATGTAGCCCAGCTGACCTTACCTGATAGAGGGTGTTAAGCCCACACCTTCTCAGACACTCAAGTATGGTAAATATTTGCCTCTGGACTTATTTTGATTTGTATGAATGCCAGGGGAACATGGTTATGTATGAGAAGTTTGCATGAGGCTCAGGGGAACTTACTCGATAATCTCATCTCCCAACATGAATCATGCCTTTTAAAGTGTTATAAAGTTGAAAGTTTTAGCTTTTGAAATTTGAATTCTCAGAGATGAATTTGTAAAGGAAAAAAGTCTTAAATATGATCAATAATGTATATTTATGATAAATAACTATCCTGAATCGGCTTGCATACGATTACACTCTGTGCTTCTGTCTTCCACAGCCTCATATTCCTTCCCTCTTCCTCAGTTTGTCTCACCGTGTCTGTTCTGTTCTATGTCTATGTCAATGTGTGTATGCGCATATGTATATATGGGTATGTGTGTGTGAGTGTGTGTGTGTGTCTGTCTCTGTCAGTGTGTGTATGCGCATATGCATGTGTGTGTGGGCGCGCATATGCATATATGGAAGTGTGTGTGTGCGTGCATTTGATTTATTCTCCAGTATTGTTAGATATATTTGTAACACATTATTATATGTTGTGCCTCATATGATGTTCTGTAGTCAAAACATTAAAAGTTTAAGAGTGATATAGCAAAATTTTACATTGTTTGATAATTGGTGTGATAAGTAAGTGTAACTGTCAGGAACAGTTTTAACATGGCAGAAGTTTTTAATCTAAATAACGCATGTGTCAAAATGTGTGTGTGTGTGTGTGTGTTTGTGTGTACATATGTAGGGACTGTGTGCTGTGCTCCTCCCCCTTCATGAGATAGTTTATTATGCTGGCAACTGAAACACTGATTCTAAAAAGAAATATATGAAATGTGATCAGGTTAGGTGATGCTTGTTTCAGTGGCCAAGGTGGTGACATGTTCAGTTCATGACCTTAAAGTATTCCTGGAAGAGACCTAACCCTGGTGTGTGAGACACCTTCACCAAGTAGATTGGAGGTCAGTGACATGGTCATGAGATGATCCTGTTGTGTAGTACTGGTAGAGATACTGGCAAACATGTTACCCTAGAAATCCAGTGTGTGCTTGGTATTTCTGTTATATGTTATTTCTGGCTATAAGGACGAGGGGACAGATTCAAGTTGTTTGTTGATACAGTACATGTTTTAAGTGGGTCTGGAGTGGATTTCTGGCAGTGAGGTTGTGTGGACAGGTTTAAGCTGCTTGTTGATAGTGTGTTTTTGAGTGGGACTAGCGTGTCCCAGGGTTGAAGGCTGAGACAGAGCTGCTTTCAAACCAGTTACAACTTCGTTTAACCTTTGGTTAACCTTGGCTGTTAAGTCTGTTGCAACAGCCTTGAAAGGAATACTCCATTCAAACTGAGCTATTACCTTTGAACCACATTGGTAATTGTGGCTCTGTTCTTATACTTCCTGGTTGAAGATGCTCACATTTCAGGATATCTGCATGATTAGTCATCCACTGGAAGTGTGAATGAGCCTACTACAGTGTGCCTGTGGAACAGGATATTTGTGTGCTGCTGTGTGCTGTCATTCTGAGGCCTCTAGGAGAACAAAGGTACAAACAAACGAGCATGGTTGACTCCATTTCTCACTGTGATGACCATACAGAACTTGTGTATTGCTAACCATTTCGTTTTTTCATTAATGAGTGTTCAGGAATGTTTTTTTTGTGTGCGTAGTTATTGTGTCCACTCTGATATGGTGCATGCACTGTTAAATTCCTTCTTCCTGTATGTGTGTAAGACATGGATCCTCACAGTGGATCTGGAAGTCAAGGAAATGAGATGGTACAGAAAGATGGTATATTGATTATATCAGCAATGAACAAGTGTGTCAAACCATCAAGCAATATGAAGATTGGTATGGTCATATACCAAGATAAAATGGCCTTGCTAAAACTGCTGAAGGATGGAGAGGAAGGCAGAAAAAAAATGGTCTGTCTGACAATATTGCAGAATGGACAGTGAAACCATTTGCATTGGCTGAGGCCTTGGCACACACCAGACAGAACTGAAGGAACCAGATGGATTGTTCTTCAGTGTGGTGCCCAGATGGCTTACCACTGAGTAAAGGGAGAACAAGATGAGAAGAGTTCACATTCATTGTGAAATTTTAATCAATTGTGAAGTGTCTGCTTTGATCCTGAAAACAACTCATGAAAGATACAAGAAAAAAAAATGGGGTGGGGGTGGGGAGGAGACTGTGACTAAACAAAAGATTTCTGGTTTTCCTCACCATTTAGTCAGTGGGATGGTCAAAGTTGAATCTGAGCTAATTTTAACCAGTCCCTGTCAGCCTTGCCCGTGTTTTAGCCCACACTGCTTTAGCAGTAGACTGTGATTAATCAGCAGCAGCTGCAACCAGACTGACACTGTAATCTACAGCCCTTGTCAGGGGTGCCCTTTATCCCCCACCCCCCTCCAGGCTTCTTCATCCTGCCTCTCCCCACACCCCCTCCACTAACCCATCCTTCCTTGATCCCTTCCCTCCACCCCCAACCTGCTCCTTGGCCTGAAAGGAATGAAAGTGTTGGTTATTAATAGTATCAAGCAACAGCCTTTGGGTTCAGGGTCCATTGTCAGATTGCAGTATTGTTTGCAAGCCAGTTGTTGTTGGTTTGTGTTTTCAGTTCTTTATTGACCATTGGGATCAGTTTCAGAGACAGGTTTTGTTCAACTGTGATGAGCATAACTGACGAACATTGAGTAGATAATGATTTGAGAACATTTTATAATGTTGCAAATATGTATTGACATGAACATGATTATGTGTGTGTTTAGTGTGAGTGCAATTGTAACTAATGTGTGAACAGTTACTCATGCATGTTTGTGTATACATGTGTATGCATGCCTGCCGTTGGACACATACATGCATGCACATACCCATGTGCACACACATGCACATGTGCACACAGACACACAGAAACACACACACACACACACACACACACACACACACACACACACACACACACACACACACACATTTTAGAGGCACATTCCATCCAGGTTGGTGGAACTGTTACAGGAGATATGATCTGGGTGACCTATCATTTTGTGTCTGAAAAAAAAACAAGCAGGTCACACGCGCGCGCCCACACACACACACACACACACACACACACACACACGCACACATGCACACACTGAATGATTGAAACCAGTTTAATGTCATATTGACATTGGTGTAAATTCCCACCAACATACAAGTGCAGTGATTCACTCACGTGCGCACACACACACACACGCACATATGCACACACCTCTCTCTCTCTCTCTCTCTCTTTCTTCCCCCACCCCCCTCTTTTTCTTTCTGTCACACACACTCACAGACACCAAAAAGAAAGACCAACACGCTCGCACAGAAATACGCACACTCGCACACATTCACACGCACGTGCACATACACTCTCTCTGTCTCTGTCTCTCTCATCTTGCACTCATGTCCGCACACACACACACACACATCACACACACGCACACACACACACACACACACACACACACACACACACACACACATGCACTCACACACACACACACACACACACACACGTCACACACACACACACACACACACACACACACAACACACACACACACACACACACACACACTCACACAAAAGACACACACAACCACACCACACACAACACACACACACACACACACACACACACACACACACACAACTTACACACACTCACACACACTCACACACTCATCCATTTCAGTCAGACACTGTCCATAAGATTGATGCAGCTGTAACAGGATCTGACAGGGAACTAATGGCTTTGTTCGGATGATGAAGTTTTAATGTCTTTGAAGTTAAAGTTTATTTTTTTTAAAACAACTTGCCAATAGAAAAAAAGTGAACATCTGGTCATTGTGCCTGTAACAACATTATCAGAATTGTCAAAAGAGAAAGGTTGGTAACAACACTGTCGGTAACAACACTGTCAAAACAGAATGTTCATATTGCTGCCAGGTGTGCATGAGAGAAAAGAGACAGAGAGAGAGAGAGAGAGAAGTGGCAGTGTGGTAAACACATTACTCCCAGGAACCTAGGCATTTTGGCTGGAGAAGCATGAGTCATAAACACCTTGGGTGACTCCCCACTTGCCCTCAAGGAAAACGCACCAGTTCCTTTGTCAGAGGAAGGAAATCGGTGTTGCCACGGATTCATATGGATCATTGCTGTCATATGGATCATTGCTGTCGTGTGTTGGAACAGTAGTGGGGTCTTCTCTTTGGAAATGTGTTTATGGTGGTATCGGTTGTTTGCTTCAGTGGAAGAGAGAGGTTAAAAGCTGTAATATAAAAATACATTTAAAATTTTTTTTTTCTTTTTTTAGGGGAGAAAGTAATATAGAGTTTTACATTTCTTTTGTTGCTTGCTCTCCCTCCCTCTCCCCTGTTCTCTCCCCCCCCCCCCCCCCCCCCCTCTCCTCTCACCCCACCCTGCCTTCTCCAGTCTCTCTTTCTTGCCATTAGGTGCATTCATTAATTTCATGCATTTTGTGGATATTATTTTGATGAAAAAAGGAAGGAAATTTGAATGGATGGAATTTGAATCTGAGAAGATTAACTCCCCTTTTGTCTCAGTTACTACTACAGTTTTCTCTTTGTAACTTTAACAGTTGCTTCAACGATGGCAACAAAAGCCAGAAGTGAGTGCCTGGTTTGCAGATGTTCACAAGAGTGTGCATGCATCTTGTTTGTGTACACATAAAGCATGTACATACATCACACATGTGCACACACCCAGACACACCTTTATGCGTTCAGTATTCTGCATGAATTGTATTTGTACATACCATATCAAATGGCACTTAAGGTGCTTTAATTATCCTTTCATAACAACAGGGTATGATGGCAAAATAAGCTAGTGCAGTACAATTGTAAAACTTATCCTTCAGGTGTATCAAAAGCATGTGCATGTTACAAACAGCACAGTGCAATAGTTGCATTTTTCTCTCTCCGGGCATCAGAAACTCATAGAATGTAAATACCCCTGCCAAAGAGATCATGTGTCCACTTGCTTCTGTTGCTTGGTTGGTGTGTGTATTAGCAGGATTCTGCAGAAACTACTACAGCTATTGTGATCAAACTGCTTCAGAAGATGTAGGTTTCATTTCCTGACCGTGCCTTGTGGGAATAGAACAAAATTCTCTCAGACAACTTGTAAGGCCCATGTAGAGAATGTATTCGAGTTGACAGTCCTGATATGGCTTCTTGCAGTCAGCTGGGCTGTAAGCAACATGAATCAAATTGATCCATAGCGTTATGATCAGAGGGGCTATGTCCCATCTCTGTTTTGAAGCAGTTAGGTGAAAGTCCAGTGTCAAACTAAGCGTTCTTTTCTCTTTTTGTGCACGGTCGGGAGGTCAGTTCATGAACGATGCTTGACTAGTTCACTTGGAACGTTGTATCTTGCACTACTCCTGCCCACCCCCTTTCCCAGCTGTTACAGACATTTGGAAGGCATCATATGATACATACATCCCCATCCACTTAAACAGAAATTTGGCATATCCCCCCTCCCATAGCCCTACACACTCGCCACTCACTCCTGCTTTCACAAAATTTGAACTCCACAAAATCCACCCTCAAAATGATGTGATCTGCATATGAGAATTGTTCCCAGAAGCTTGGTGGATCACATTACAGAAATGACCCATAGGATTTGGATTGCGAGGGCCATTCACCCATGCTCCTGGATTTCCAGAATGAACCCAGAAGATGGAATGTTGCATACAAACAAACCCAGTGAATTTGGGCACAGATCTATTGTACAGCTCTGGACTAAGTGTGTGATACCATAGACTTGAAAATTACAAACAGATTGAATATGTCTTATTTGCTGTTTGATGTCACAGTGAAACAAAGGACAACAGACAGTAGATTCTTGATGTTGTAAGTTGACACATGAAATCTGATTATCACATGTGCACCGATTAAGCCATCAGATTTGCAAGTTTGTGTAATTGTAAAATCGTGATAATTTGGAGACACAACTCCGTGTGTGTGTGTGTGTGTGTGTGTGTGTGTGTGTGTGTGTGTGTGTGTGTGAAGATGTTTCAACTTTGGCAAGGATCTTGCATTCCCAAGTGCGTTTGTAACTCTGAATAAATTTTACTTATCTAAGCTTATTTCCATTGTCCAATCATCAGTCAACAAAGATAGAGACATCCATAAACATATATTATATGGAACTGAAAAGTATGCAGCATGAACATGAAGTATGAAAGAACTGCTTCAGTCTTGTAATGCTGATAATGGTTTGTTTTTTTTTAAAGAAAACAGACAGTGACTTTCTTTTTGAAATGTGTAGCAGTTAAATAAAAAAGAAAAGAAATTCAAGTTTTGTTTTGTTTTGAATATACTGCATGTTTCTAAAATTTGTAGGAAGCAGATTGCAAAGGGTGTAATTTTCATACCTTTGACTGGCTCAGAGGTTTGTACCTTGCACATAATTGTGTTCGAAAAGTTTAGTAGCCGCTGAGTCTAAATGTCAGAAGATTGATATGAGCTCAGTTCAAAGGTTTGTGCCTTGCATGTAATCGTGTTAGAAAATTTTTAATAGCTGCTGAGCTTAAGAGATGTGGGAAGATGGATATCAGCTAGGTGAAACAGTGTGGTCTTGATGGACACAGTCTTAATATGTCTTTGTTGTTGATGTGGCTGTTGCACAGACCCTGTAGCAGGTGACCACCACCAGGTGTCAAAGACAGCGGAGAGTCGGCCTGCTACAATGGCGCAGTTCAAGGCACAGATGCTCTGGGAGAACATCAAGAAGGGGGATCTGACTGCTGTCCATGGACTGTTGGAGAGTGGCAACATCAACCTGGAGGAACGCGATGAGGTGGGTTGCTTCTGAACAGGCTCAAAACAAAGCCTGTTTGGTGATTATTGATATTTTCTTTTAAGAAATTGTTTTTATTTATATTGTTTTCAGTTATATCTATTTATTTTCATTCTGTTGACTTATTTTATACAGTTCATTTACCATTCATCAGATTAAAATAATAGTTTTTTTCCCCCCTCCCTTTCTTAAGTTTAAAAAGAAGAAAACACTTTTGCCGTACAGTTATGCCACGGTGTGTGAAGTATAGAATACTCTGCATTACTGTTTGAGTTCTGTTCCTTGCCGACTATTTTTCATCATAATCATTTTTATTTTAGTGTAGGGATTGAGACAAGGAGGAGAGTTGGCAAAGGGTATGGAGGATCTTCTCATTGATCATATGTTCGAAAAATATAGGAAGAGTGGGGTTTTTTTGGGGGGGTGGGGGGGGGGGGGGGTTGTTAGGCCAGGGGCTTCCAACTTAACCTGATTCACGGAATGTAGTCTGAGAGGACCCTTATAAATTTCAGCATTCGTGATATTAAACGAAAATGAGAGCAAAATTAGAGCAGGCAGTGAATGAAGTTACTGGTATTATACCAAGCATGAAGGCAGAAGGTTAGGTACAAATGTTTCTTTGTATGAAAAATTGCATCTTTGTTTCATGAAGGATCTAACGTGTATGGTTTCAGACTGGGCGTACCTTCCTGATGGTAGCCAGTGAGAAAGGAGAGCTGAACATTGTGCGAGAACTGTTGGAGGCTGGTGTGGACCCTAATGCAATGGACAATGTAGGTTGTACAAGTGTTGTGTGTGTGGAAAGTGAAGAGGGGTGGGGGAGGATTGGAGCAGCAGGTAGAATGTGGGGGATGGGGGTGCAGGTGGGGGACAACTGAGGAAGTGAACATTTGGTATCGATGAAGATGATGCAGTTTAGCTGGTTGTGTGTATGCATGCATGTAGTGAGAAAGGACAAAGAAAAATTTAGCAAGAATGGTTGGAAGCTGATATATTAGACACAGTGGAAGGGCTAGTCTTCGTGTGTGTGTGTGTGTGTGTGTGTGTTGTGTGTGTGCATGCTTGCATATGTGTACGTGAGTGTGTGAATTGTTTTTCTGAAAGGGGAGTTTAATGAATTGTTGCAAACTTGTGTTGATTTTAAAGCATTGGACAATGCATATGTGAGTGCATATGACCAATAATATAACTATGACTACATTTTCATTTCATTTCGTTTTTCTTTTTTGACCTGGCATAGGTACAATTCTATGTCATTTAGCCAGAAACAAGGTCACTTACCAGAAACAAGTCACTAACGTCACTCCGCCCAGAAGGGACTGCAGTGTCAAGTGAATGCTGTTTTCCATGACCTTTCACACTCATTTAAAAGAAAACAAAACCTGTGGGCGATTTAGACACCTTTTTACATTAAGTAATCACAAATGACATGCAAGTGTATCACTCTGGAATGTACATGAGTATTTTATTTAAGGTATAAGTGTATCAGGAACAGACAGCTCCTACTTGGGGAAGTGAAAAACAGATCTGATTTCTTGGAAAGATGGGAGAGGAACATGATTCACTCTCCAGAACTCAGTTTTGCCTGTTTTTATTTTCACATACTTTCCATGAAAACCGTATGTACCACTTTTGATGTAAGTTTTAAAAAAAAATGAAAATTTGAAAAGGACATTATTAAGTTGGGATTCTTATCATAATCATTATTAAGGCCATAGGTGTTTACATTAGATAAGAATACATATAAAACTAGAAACCAAACAAGAACAAATAATACATGAAAACGTACAATTCTGTCAGACACATACTCCACACCCAGGGCTCCAGATGTACTATCACCCAGCCCTGCCCTCTCTCTCTCCCTATCCACCACCTCTTTAACAAAACCAGTTTCTTTTTTAGACAAATAATTATAGCATCCGAATGAGTATGATAACACCCCAGAACAATACTTGTGTTATGTTTGGATATGTCAGGTGGATGGGATAAGCAGAGTATGGGTTGATGGGAGATCATTCTAACAAAGGGGGTTTGACAGAGGGAGAATGCTTACAAAAAGTCTTAAATACGGACGGGGGGGGGGGGGGGGGGGGGGTGTTGGAAAAGAGGAGAGCTTGTTATTGAATGCTGATGCAATATTATTATATGTTGCACAGGCCTGATCTTTTGAGCCCTGTGTAACATAATGAAAGTTGTCTGTAATGGTGCATATGCCACGTTCCCTACTATATTTTATTCAACAAGAGTAGGAGTACTCTTCTGTTTATCTCTCGCAAGTTAACTCTCAACAGTTTTTAAGGTTTTTTCACACTTTTTGAGCAATAACTTGGCAGCAATACCTGAAATAACTCAGATGTATTTGTTTAAGTATGTTTTAGTAAACTGTTACTTCAATAACAAAAAGGATATTTTGAGATGTGATCATGATTTAAAAAAACAAAAAACTTCAATCATGGGAAATTGAAAATCAAGGGGGAAAAAGCAGCAGAGAGTGATTGCAATTGGCTTCTGTTATGGTTTAACATGAGACGTTCAGTGATCTTTGTGTCACTGAGGATTATTTGGGGATTGTGATTGAACTTTGGTAACTTTTTTTACTTCTTCAATGGCAGCACAATAAAACTAGACTGGTATGTAATCTCATGTGGCATTGTGGCCATGATTTTGAAATATGGCAGACTTAAACAAAAAGACCAAAGTGTGCAATTTGTCTGTACAAGACTTCAGTTTATTGTGTTTTTGTCTTATTTGTCTTAAGAGATTTTTCATGAGTGTTTCATGTGCCTTTCTGAAGGTTTTAGAAATACCTTACTTAATTCTTAAGAAGAAATTGTGTGAAAGGCACGTTTTCATACCTTAGGATGTTTCTAAGGACCGTCCATCAGCAAATGTAGTAGGGAAATGTTTCTTATCAAAGGAATGTTGGTTTCATCATGTAAACACATTTATTGTAGGATCGTTCAACTATAACAAGTTCGATGACCTCTGAGAATGAGAATTATTTTCATCCCATCTTCCTATTTTCGAGAAAGAGTGACCTCTGACCTGTCTTAAAACGACACTGTCAGAGAGAAAACCACACAGTTGGTTCACAAGGAAGAAATGGTCAAGTTAATACCCTGTGTAATTGCTCTTGGATTGCATGCAGCTCACATGTGCATGATAACAGATTTGGCGACCTGCCAAAGTTAAATTATCAGCATGTTACAGGTTTTTTGGTGGGCACCAAAATTTGCAGCACATTGTCATTAGGATCACAAAAGAGCTGGTGTGCTGTTCCATGCATCTATGGACAGTTACTTAAAGTCAAAGATTGTGGTGGAAGATTGTGATGAAATGTCACATTTCTAACCAAAAGTTGGAGCACGCTTCAGTGTCTAAGGAAAGAGGATCACATAGAGATTGTGATGCAATGTTATAGGTAGAATCGGAAGAGGTGGTATGCTGTCTTAAGTACAACCAGAGAGGATTGCTTGGAGATTGTGACTGAATTTTTGTTTTAATTTCATCCACTTCTTTGTGCCACCAAAGTGGGTTATTTGGAGATAGTGATTGAACTTTATAGTTTTATTCAACAGGAGAGTTGGAGCGCTCTTCTATGTGCCACCAAAGAAGGTTACTTGGAGATCGTGATCGAACTCTTGGAACATGGGTCCGATCTTGAACACAAAGACATGGTGAGTCTCTATTTTCCTGTGTATGTGAGAGACTGCGTGGAAAACAAAATTGAACTCGGTCAGTTTGAGCTCAACTCACATAATAATGCTTTGTGTGAGTTTTCGTACGTCTGAAATTTGTGTTTAATTTAACTGTTAAAATGATTTGATGATTGGTGTCAAATATTGTCAATGTTTTTTGTCAGTATGGCTTTCCTGATTTGACTGCTAGTGTGATTTGAATATGGCAGTCTCTTTTTTTTTATTTCATCATTTTTTTTTTTTTTTTTCTTTTTGCCTGGGATGGTGGTGGTAGTGTGTGGCGTGAGTAGCGCTCATGCACTTGGGTAGAGAGATGGAGAGGAAGGATGAGAAATTTGGACCTATGATATCCTTTCATGTGTGTTCACATATGGGATTGGTGGGGGGGGGGGGGGGGGGAGTTGTTTAGGGAAGGGGGGGAGAGTTGGAGAGGGAAAGGGAAAGAAAAGGGAAAACAACAACAAAACTCTTAAGTCTATTGTCATGCGTCTTGGCTTCCCTTGTCTTCCTTGTGGACCCTTTCTTTTCGCTATAAGGATGGCCGTATCGGGGAATAGCCAATTGGTAAGACGATTTGTAACAAATTTTGCATTCATTTCTACGATGCCACCTCTTGTCTGTTCATCTGTCTGTCTCTCTCTCCCTCCCTCCCTCTCTCTCTCTCTCTCTCGCTCTCTCTCTCTCTCTCTCGCTCTCTCTCTCTCTCGCTCTCTCTCTCTCTCTTTTTGGGAAAAAAATGAAAAAAAAGAAAATTGTCTTGTTTTAAAAAAAAAAAGCTTAATTTTGTGTTGAATGTTAGTGGGAATTGATTTTATCAGAATGAAGTAACTTGTCAGCTATGATTTATGTGTAATTTGACAAAGTGTGATTCCAACTTAACTACTAAGTCTCAGATTGATTTTATAGTTATGATGTTTAGATTTTCAGCATTATTTGTCTCATCATCGTGACTTTAATTGTAGGTGAGATGGGATTGAGAATGACCAACTGAGAGTAATGACATTGTTAGGCTTCTCTATCGTTGAGTTGATTATATGCCTGGTAAATGACTGATCTGACTGTCACATGATTGCAGTGGTATGACGTGACTGTCAGGAATGATTTGTGTATGGTTTGACTGTTTGATCAAGTTCTTGAAATATCAGCATGATTTGACTTGCCATTGAACTCTGTATTTGACTTGACGGTTGATGTGCTTTGACTGTGGCGTTGAGATTCTGTGAACCTTTTCATCCCAATCTTTTGTCTAACTAACCCTCCCAAGCTGCTTTATGCAAACTGTCATAAATGCAGATTTGCAAATCAAGTTCGATGCAGCTTTACAAAGTTAAAAAATACAATCTCTTTCAATCACGTATTAAATTTTCATCATGGTTGAATCATCCAGTGATTGATATTTTATTGATAAACATAGACTATACATGTCATTCATCACTTCATCAATGCCACTTGTGACTGGTGATCAAATACAAATAAAACTTGTGTGTCATAGTCAAACATAGTTTCTGCAAGTATGTTATTGTTTTATCACTTTTATAATCATTGTTAATTGCAAGGATCACCCCCAAAGATTTCATACAACACTTGCCCCATTGTAGAGCAATGTGTTTTGGCTCATGGTGTTGGGAAAATGAGCAAAGAAGAAAAAAATATAATCGTTTGAATTTTTTTCGTTTACAAAGCAGCATATACAAATATCTTTGAAGCACTCTCCTTTTACGTATTTTATAAAGAGTAAAGAGTGAATGTGCCTGATTTGACCCAGGTGTCTGGACAGGCACAGGGAAATATGTTGGAGGTTCCACTAGTCTGGTAAAACGCAAGTGAACAGTATTGGCAATAAAGAGAATTCCAGTACCAACTATCTGTTAGCCAGTATGGTCGACTCAAATGTTTAGAGAGCAAACTAAAGTATACACATATTCTCCCCTGACAAACCAGACACGAGAGACCAGAGAAGAAAAGATTGAATGGTCCATGTGGTTTGGCCATTCCTGGAGCAATGAATATAATCTGATGGTCCTAGTGATTTTGACCTTGTCCTTGAACACTAATCACACTCATTGATCAGTGATCCATGTGATTTGACCTTGTCATTCAACACTAATTTTGATCTGATGTCCTGAGTGATTTAACTTTGTGACTGAACACTGTTTATGATCTGATGGTCCATGTGATTTGACCTTATCATTGAACTCTGATTACGATCTCAAGGTTCATGTACTTTGACCTTGAACACTAATGATAGTCTGATGGTCCGTATGATTAGACCTTGTCATTGAACGCAGATTAGGATCTGACAGTCTGTGTGATTTGACCTTGAACTCTGATTGTGATTGGACAGTCAGTGTGATCTAAGTTTGAGCTCTTTATTATGATGTGATTTTCAGTGCAGTTTGGCCATGTCATTGAATTCTGATTATGAACTGATTGTCAGTGTGATTTAACTTTGTTATTGAAGTGTAATTATGATCTGATTGTCAGTGGGGTTGGACCCTGTCATTGAACTCCCAATATGATCTAAATGTCAGTGTGATTGACTCAGTTATTAAACAACCACGATGATCTGTTCTGTGTGATTGACTAATTGTGTAATTTTATTGTGTAGTTTTACTATCACTGTCAGTGAGGTTTGACTGTTAAAAAGGATATGACAAGTGAAGTAATTTGATTTTGTAATTTGACTCTCAGTGATTTGAATGTTTATGTGATGTGACCAGTGGAGTTATTTGTTTGATTGTGTTGTTTAATTTTCAGTGTTATTTGTCTCTCAGTATATGATATGATATGTGCTGTGTGATTTTATTGTGTAATTTGACACTTGCTTTTGGGCGACTAGTTGTGGAATTTGATTCTGTAATTTTGACAGTCACTGTGGTTTGACTGTTTTATGATATCATAGTTGTTTGACGGACAGTGTCATTTGAGTATCAGTGTGTTGTGACTAGTGTGAATTGACGGGCAGTGCAGTGTCAGTGTCACTAAAGAGGTTGCCTCTTGCTGTGCGCAGTGTGGCTGGACCCCCCTGATGTGGGGCTGCTACAAAGGTCGCATCATGGTGGTCCAGGAACTGCTGGACAGAGGGGCTATGGTCAACGCCAAGGCAGATGTAAGTGATTTGTCTACATGTCAGCTGACTCTCATGGATTTGCATAGCTACCAGTCTTGTCTGAATTTTTCTGAATGTTCTCATTTCACAAGCCTTTACCGGAAGATGAAATTTTAGTTTTAAAAAAAATCTAGATTTTTTAAATTGCTGAATGTAGGTGACTTTTGTTTGTTAAAGGATGAGTTAAAGTGTTAATAAGCAAGGTCTGAATACAAGCAGGGGCAGATCAAATATCTCTGAAGAGGGGAGGGTATGGTTCCAAACAGAATGCAAT
The DNA here is from genome assembly GCA_033310375.1 of Conus canariensis. Taxonomy (NCBI): domain Eukaryota; kingdom Metazoa; phylum Mollusca; class Gastropoda; order Neogastropoda; family Conidae; genus Conus; species Conus canariensis. Next base: position 36,327,708 of record CM065728.1, read on the forward strand.
GTCCAGGGGCCTCCAAGTCCCAGACTGACAACACAGTAGGGAATCTGAATTTTTGAGGTGCATTGGAGGCCTTTCCTGGAAAATTAGGAGTGTGTTCATCAAATATGCAAGTGTAAATCTGTCCCTATTGGAGGGAAAGGAAAACTGTAAAGGGAGAGGGGCTGAGGAGTGGACACCGAGAAACATCTTCCTGAATAGGCCCCAGGCAAGGCAGGAATGATGTTGTGGACAAGCTTTTTCTATGTGGTTCTTCCATTGATCATTTCAAACAGTTGGGTGTGAGACTGCTTAAAAGTTGAACTGTCCTCCCCGTGGCTCCTCAATTGTTGCCGTAGAAGGATTATAGATATCTCATTGCATATTTCTTCATAGGGATCTTTTAAGATAGAAATTAATATATTGTGTTTGTTTTTTAATTGCCAACGGCGGTGGACTGCTTATGTATGACCATTTTGCCAAGATGAGAGAATTGAAGCATGAACTTAATCTGACTTTTTAAAATGCACTGAATTAGAAGTTTACTCTCCATATAATCCGAATGAAAAGAAAAGGTTGAATTATTTCTTTTTAATGGTAAATATGATTGTTTTGAACAAATAATAACTTGTACAATTTTCTTTTAAAGATAAAAATCTAATTTTCAGCAAACGCAGCACTGCATTCAATGTTTAAAGTAAGTGACGAAATTCCTATTTAGACTGGGTTTTTTTTTTAAAGGAAAGGTCTTTGACAAAACATTTAGTCTGTTTTTGAAACTGAAAAGACTTGTCATTTTCAGACATGATGCTTTTTTCCCTTACAAAAATCAATTAAAATCACAGTAATTTTGCTCTAAATATAGAGTATCTTTAATTTCAGTGCATGTTGGTTACCTCAGATTGTCAGGAATAAAGCTAATGGCTTCATAGAGCAGATTTGAGGTCCTGAGAAAGGGTATAATGCTTGGTCATGATATGTATTTCAGGTGAGGATAGAGAGTGAGGGAAATGAGGCTGAAATCAAATAAAAAGGAAGCGATAAAGAAATTGTAATTTTTTTTCTCCAAACATTTGTTGTAGTTTTGTTGCTCATTGGTGGATTACACATTTGTGTGAGCAGCATCACATGACCTCCTTGACCTGGGCAGCTGGACGAGGTCATACAGAGATTGTGCAAATGCTGATCAGTAAAGGGGCCAAGGTCAACACTGCTGACAAGGTTAGTCATGTGGTTCTGTGTGTCACTTATGTTAAAGTGTAGGTGTGTCATGTGTACCTGTACTAGACTTTTAGGGGGGGGGTGTGTGTGTGTGTGTGTGTGTGTGAATGTGAATGAGTGAGACATGAGATAGGGAAACAGTAGATTTATGTGCATGTGGAAGGTTTGATGAGCGTGTGGAATATGTGGTTTGTTCTTTTTTCAGATTGTGTATTTACAGAAAGTGATTTTACTCAAGAAAACAGAATGGTTTGTGTATGTGTATGCACACCACATGTGAGCAGAGGCTCTAAGAGGATGAGAATGTGTCTGCATGTGAGTTTCAGAGTTTTTTGTTTCCTGTAAATACCACATTTTTAGTGTTATCATCCAGAGAATAAATTCCTAACAATGGAAAAACATGAAATACAGATGATTAAATTGATTGGGAGAATGGGTTGCTGATACAGTCTTTTTTTTTTTTTTTTTTTTTTTGAGTAGTAGACATACTTTCTTCAACATGTTTGTTACTGAGTGCACAGGTGTAGCCTTGAGCTCAGGGTATTGTTTCTGGTCTGTCTAGTCTGTCTATTCTGGTCTGCCTGTCTGTATGTCTGTCTGACCACAGGATAAAATAAAAACTGGGGAGATACACAAGTATACAGAATTCTTTTTGGGGTCAATATCTCAGAAGTCATTGAATTTAAGGTGAAAACTGATAAAAGCTATAAACATTTTTTTTAATTTTAGAAAAGAGTGTACAAAGTGACCTAGTTTTCATTTGTGGAGGTGTCAGCTTGAGTGTGCTGAGGATGCTTTCCATTCGTGAACCCTCCTCTTCTTGTTTTGTTTCTTTTTTTTTTTTTTTGATCAATTCAAACTGTTATGATACCACTTTGCTGTTGGTTGACGCAGTATGGAACAACCCCTCTCATCTGGGCCTGCCGTAAAGGATACATTGAGATTGTGGATTCGTTGCTGACAGAAGGGGCTAATGTGGACGCCTCTGGTATGGTGAGTTTTGGTGTATTTGTGTTGGTGTGTTAGGAGAAGCAAAGGGCAGGGGGAACAGAGGTGGAAGGAAGTTTGAATTACTGGAATTCGGTCTCGTAAAAGGCAAACAAAATAGTTTTTAAAAAAATTTCAGGTGACAAGTTGAAAAAGAAATAAACTGAATTGCTGGAATTCGGTCTGGTAATAAGCAAACAAACAAACAAACAAAATCAAGTGATAAATTAAAAGAAAACATTTTCTTTCATCTTGGCTTTTCAGTTTCACTTCAAGATTTAAACAGGTTAGAAATAAAAAACAAGATGAAATTGTCAGCTGGTGAGAGCCAGTTAAGAAAAATGCAAGGAAATTATTTTTATTCTCACACTTCAAGACGGCAAGGGATGAGTAATGTGGCAGGTGATGAGTGACCAGTTGAACACTATTTTCTTTCAGGAGGTATGGTGTTAAAGCAGCTGTGTGAGCTCTGGCATGTTGCAGCAGTAGCCCTCTGGTTCCACTTCTTGGACAATATACATACTACCGGTACACTTGAAACAGCTTTGAATGGCAGACAGTGATGCTCCACTCAGAGTTTACTGTTCTCCCTTTTGGAGGGGTAATGTTGCAACATGGCCTGATTTGTAAAGAAATCAAAGAAATTATTTGTTTGGAATGACCCTTCAAATGACAGAATTTGTTGGTACTCTTTCATCTAGAAAGATTCAAATGGTAGATAGCTGCTTTCCTTCTAGGTAGTACTGGTACAGCCATGTTTCATTACCTAGTTAAATGTCCCAAACATGATATGAACATCCGCCATTGAATTTTCACATTATGTAGCTGTACAATTCATCATTAACCTGTTTCTGCTCTTCTGTTAATTGGTGGTGGTACTCAAGGGTGTTATGCATCCTTATGTGGAGGTGTTCGTGAAGTATGGTGCTAAAAAGCTTCCTGATGACATTTCCATCTTCTTTATTTCACCAGTGGTAACATAAAGGTTGTCTGTGATTATAGACCTCACCTGAGCCACTTTTTCTTCAGTTACCACTGTTAAAGGTTGGCCACAATAGTCAACATCTTTCAGATTAGGTTCTCTATGCTGAAACATTGTACTACGTAAACCCTGTGGTCTGTGATGGTGTTTGCTTCCCAAAGCAATTTAACACACTTCAGAAGCATTGTATACAACTCTTTCCCAGGTGGAAGTCATACAGCATCTCAGCTTGAAAATCCCACTGATACAGCTCAGTTTCAGCCACACGGGGACCGTTTTCCTGATCTGACATTTTGCCTTCCTGAATACAGAAGGTTATATGTAAAGGATTGAAATTTTACATTATACCTTTTCCAGCAGTGCTGTATATGATGAAGTGATGGTGATATACTGACCTCAGTTATTCATCCATATTGTGACACTTTATGAAGCATCCTTGTACTAGGGGAGATTTGTGCTAGTTTGTTCATTTGTAATTTGATAATGACAACCCACTTTGCATATCGAAGAATGATTTTGAATATATTGTATAGGAAAGTGTTGAGGCAAAAATTGCTCAACACTATATGTACTTATTTATATAAAGTAGTATATTTAGATGGGTTCTTTTAGATGTAAATTGTAGTGTGTGTTCATTTTTTGAAAAAAGGCGTTTTCACAGCAGCTTTATAAGAAGAAATTGCTCTTAATTATAAATCGCTACAGAAAATGAAAAGATTATGGATGTTTTCATCATTTGCTTTAGTTTAGTCTTTTTGTATCTCTTTTAAAAATGATTTTTGTCTGTTCTTTTTCAGTTGTTTGAATTGATTGTTTCTGTACATACGTCACAGTCATTCTGCATGAGATAATGTTCTGGGTATAGGGCCTTGCCCACACCCCACCTACCTATAACAGTGCAGTGTGAAGATAAGTAGTACAAACATTCTTTGTGGGCAGAATTCCTGGACTCCTTTGCTGGTAGCCACCAAGGGAGGTCATGCTGAGGTTGTCAACTCCTTGCTGCAGTATGACCCCAATGTCAATGCCACAGATAAGGTAGGACAAAGAAATGTTTAATGATGATCTAATGATGGCAGCAGATTGCACTAGGATATTTTGTTGTTGTTTGTGTGTGTGTGTGTGTGTGTGTGTGTGTGCGCGCGCGCGTGTGGTGGTGGGTTTTTTTCTTTTTCTTTTTTTTTTTTTGTTTTTGTTTCCTGGAAAGAATTTACTCCACAAAGGTTCTGATATTTTGTTGTTGTTGTTATATTGTGATGGTTACCAATCAGTTTTACTCAAATAGGATGCAGTTATTTGTGTAGGCAGACAATTTTTAGGAACAAAGCAAACAGGCACATCCAACAGTATTTAAACAGAATTCTCTGAATGAAAGACAGTACATTTATGTATGTGAGTGCCAATTTTTAATCTGTAATCTTTTTACCCCAGGATGGGCAGACGTCTCTGGCCATTGCTGCTCGTGAGGGTCATGTGGAAATTGTCAAAGACTTGTTGAGCAAAGGGGCTTATGTGAACGTGCCAGACAGGGTGAGTGTGTGTATATGTTAGTGTGGGCGTTGTGGTGTGTGTGTGTGTGTGTGTGTGTGTGTGTGTACATCCATGTATACATGCTGATCATTGAATTTGGTAATAGAAATCAAGACAATGCGCAGTTGTTGTATGCAAAATCCTATTTATTTATTGCTGACTGTTTCTCGTGTTGATTTTTTCTTCTCATCTTCCATGCCAAACGATATATAGCCACACTAAGGTGGGCCCCATCATAACATGAAGTTATCAGTGTCATATCATGAGATCACTCCCCACGGGAGATACTGCTCTGCTGCTCAGTCAGTTCAACTGGTAACAGAAATTGCATAGTTGCAGAACCATCATGAGTGAGCATCCCCTTCCTGTGGGTATCATCACGTCCATTCAAACAGTATTCCCCTTCAGCAAGCCATGAAGGCTTTGACACAAACCCATCCTGAGTATGGAGAGATACCAACTGTACTGATTCAGCAGTGTTTTGTTTCAAGTTTTCCCTGTCTGCTCTGATAGTTTCACCAACCAGTTATTCTTACTTATCATTTTTTTAATTTTCAGCTGTGTTAGCTCATGTGTCTGCTTCCTTCTTGCAAGATGCCTGATAGTTTCATGAGACACAAGGTGTACTGAGCACAGATTGGGATACTGGGTTACATTACTAGTCTTGGGTGAAGAAACCAAGCCAAAGCCAATAGCATGCGCATTTATACTGCATCAGCGTTGGCCAATCAACTGATTTGTTTTCCCAAACAGGAAAGAATATGATTTAATTCTTTGAATCGCAACTGCAAGTGCTGCAGCAAGAGCAGACACTTTAGCCAAGTTATGACGAAAATTACCCATGCATGGAGCTGTCCATTCTGGAACCATACCCACATGTTGCACCAAAAACAGAATTACACTTTGTTGCAGGTTAACATTGTATTTATACAATGGACGTGAGGTTACATGCATGCAAATGCAATTGAGGGTCTGGGTGTTTAGCAGAAGTTCAACTAGTTCATATGGATTGTCCAAATTGTCTGTAAAATGAGTTTAGAGGGGTTGGTATTTCAAGAGTAGGATGTAGAGAGGAGTCTTGAGATCACCACATGAGCAGAGCATGAAGGGGCATGAAATTTGAGATGTTTGTCTTGAAACTATGATCAGTGAAGATTATGCAAATAATAAAGATCATGCAGATGATAGATGGTATGGATTTCCTTTCTGGTCTGAACGCATTTGACACATATTATTTGACATGTGTGACTGTTCATTTGGTGGATTTTAGGTTTGTGAGAACTAATCTTGTATGGATTAATGGTGGGTTTTTTTTTTTTTTCAGTTGGCTGCTGTGTGTTATGTATGAAACAAAGTAATAATGATAATGATGGGAAGTCATAATGCGCTTTACCTCATGAACAAGTGTCAGGGGCCAAAGCACTAACTAAAACTCACAGTTGAGTGCACAGGACATGATTTGAATATTGAGGTAGAATTCAATAAATGAAATATATGAACTAACACAATTTGAAAGTGATGAATTATGATTAGTAAATAGTGTAAGTAGCATTAGCAGCAGCTGCAATACTTAGAGTTGCAGGAATGTGGTAGTGAAACTGTTTTGACAGCATCAAGAACATCAGCATGGCTAGTTTTGATGCTGTTGTTTATGGGTAGATTTTTTGTATATATCTGTAGAGAACAGTCGGTTGATGTTAAAAAAAAATGTAGTATAATCATAGCAGCAGCAGTTGTATTGGCCCTTGCTATGAAAAAATCGTTCTGCAGCCATAATTATACCAGTAAACTGAGTTACTAATGGTTCAGTCATTATTCATCTTAGTAGTTATGCTGAGTTTGTGTGGCATTGTGAGAGACATAGGTCCTACTATTAGCTTAAATGATATGTACTAGTATTAGTAATAATAATGCAATTAAGATCGATTATAGTCTGTTGTGTCCTATGGATTTTCTGTGCAGTGCCATTGTTGTTGTTTTTGTGTCATAATGATTTTTTAAGATAATTGATCTGATTTCTTGCCTGGGAACAGGGAGGAGATTCCATCTTGATCCACGCAGTGAAGGGAGGGCAGGTGGAGGTTGTCAAGGCCTTGCTGGACAAGTATGTGGATGTGGACGTTCAGGGAGCAGTAAGTGCATTCTTTCTTCCTGTCTTTTTCCTACTTTTCTTTCTTTCTTTTCTTTGTTTTTTTTTATCTGCCCACCCTGCCCTGTCAGTGGCACTAACCCATCCTGCTCATTCCGTGTCCACATGCACAGTCACATTCATTGCTTGTCCAGTCACAGTCCCCGTGCCAGGGGTCCACAGGGACCAGTCAGTATCATCTGGAGGAACAGAAAGTGGCTTTTATGTCTACAGTTAGCTATTGCAGCCATCCAGGCCTGTACTGGATATATATATATATATATATATTTTGGCGTCATATACTATACCATGTCAGACCATAGCATTCAACGGCAGTTAGCCAGCTCTGTCAGGCCGAATTTTTCCGTGGCCAATGCAGTCATAAGACAGTCACGTGCAGTCACGTGATGTCACCCCACTTCCGGCCCCGGAAGAAGCCAGTGTCAACTTCGTATACGTCATTCATCTTCGGCCTGCCGTCAAAGCAAGATAAGTCTTGTGCTCTGTCTCGCCTATACTTGCCTTTGTGTTAACATTGCTGTGTTTTGTTTCTATACTTGATTCAGTTGTGGCTTGCACTAGACCCTGAGTTTTTTTGCCGTGTGAGGCTCTTGGTGGGAGCGTATTTATTAAAAGATTTGTCCCTTTTACCGGCACTCTCGCGACTTTGTTACTCACGATCGTCGGCACCGCTCGCCGGTCGTGTTCCCCCACCATATTGCCGAGCCTCGGGTTCAGCACGCATTTTGTGCTGGTTCCGGCTTGCACTAGACCCTGAGTAATTTTGCCGTGTGAAGCTCTTGGTGGGAGCGTATTTATTAAAAGATTTGTCTCTTTTACCGGCACTCTCGGGAGCGTATTTATTAAAAGATTTGTCTCTTTTACCGGCACTCTCGCGACTTTGTTACTCGCGATCGTCGGCACCGCTCGCCGGTCGTGTTCCCCCACCATATTGCCGAGCCTCGGGTTCAGCACGCATTTTGTGCTGGTTCCGCTTATTAAGGTTTAGTGCTCAATAACTATCACACCTGTACTCTTTACCCTTCACAGGTAGAACGTGTTCGAGTAAGGGTGCGTGACACTGATCTGCTTATTAAGATTTAGTGCCCAAGAACTATCACACCTATACACAGTGATACTCCACGTGTAGAGATTGCTATTAATAGCCATACCAGTCACACGACCGGTGGCGTGTACGGGTAGTTCGAGTTTTCAGTCGATCTCTCGAGCACTTTGCACGACACCACACGGACGATCGAGATTAATTGATTTTCTCGATCGGCCACCTTGTCTCCTCTTTGCGGTCGTGTGTTCCGGGTTTGCTCTATCCACCTGTGCCCAACATGGTGAAGGACACCGCCGGGTCGAGCCACTCCACTGCTCGGAGTTCGCTCAATTTCCCGGAGAACCCGCGGGTCGATTCCATCTCGGAGCAATCCGTTCGCACTGATGAACGTACGGTTCGGGTAGACAGAGACGACTTCTCCGCGGAAGGGACGCGTGATCTTTCCTCGTCTACCAAACCGACGGACGCACGACCGCGGCGTCCCAAGGCTGATAGGCAAGCGGCCACCATTTCAAAATGCCTTTCATTTGATCTGCCTGCAAAGTCTAAGGGCAAAGCTCCCCTCAAGGTGCTGCCCAGAAAGTCTAAGGGCAAGGCTCCCCTCAAGGGGCCCGGCCGAGCAAAGACTAGCCAACGGAATTCGCCCTCCCCCACCCCTTCTCCATCGGCCAGCTTGCCCTCTAGCCTACGGACTCGCTCGGAGACTTCTAACTATCATGCTGAGTCACGCGAATCTCGGCCCCCGGGGCACCTTGCCGAGCCGCGGACCAGCACGGGTGACGGATCTGGGATGGAATCACCATCCGTCACTCGCCTTGATGAGTCACGTATCTCTTTTTCCCCCCAAATTGATACGTGCACTCATAGCGCTCGGCCCCACCGGGCACAGGTGCAGCCAACACCTGAGCTCGAGGAGCGCTTCGACTCCGGAAGCAGCCTTATGGTCACCCCGACGCACGACCTCGGTGGTGTCCATAATCCTGGGCGTGCGGGCACGCCGCGCCATGGGCCCGGCCGTGCCCATGCACAAGGACGGTCGACCTACCCCGATCGAACGTCACCTTCTTCCCTAGGGGTATTGGACGTTGGGGAACCGACCTTTTCGGATCCCCATTTGGGCAACGTCCGCGGTCCCGCTCCTCCGGGGGGAGGATCTACCAGCGGGACCAAGGGTAACCTGACATATTCCTCCAGGGGGAGGAACACGGGACCGCATCCTGACCAATCCGCACTTTCGCGGGTTGGGGGCTCGACTTCCGCATCCTCCTCCATACCATTATGGCCCTCCCAGGCCCATTCCAAGGACGTGTATGGTGCAGTGCACGGACCTGGACGGGGACGACAGGCGCATCCCGTGACCAGGGAGATGGGCATTTCCCAGTCGGACCGTCGGTTGATCCCCCACCTGCCCCCCCTACTTCCGGCACCATCTCCTTTAAGAACCTAAAGGAATGGGACCGAGTAGCCAGGATGGGCTTCCTCCACACCACGGCGGGACACACCTACTTGGACATGCCCCTTCAGCGAGCGGAGGCTCTATGGCCGGAGGACGATGGTGCCATCCCAGTACCGGGGGACTCGGGCTCTGAGGCGCACCAAGAGCCTGACCCTCGCTTGTTCAGCGATCCTTTCATGCGACACCTAGTTAACAGGATTTCGCATCACCTTTCGGCTGCGGCGGACAGCGCAGCCAGAAGCCACTTCAACTGCTTGTTGGTCGCGAGAGATGCCATACTGGCGCGGACCTCTCTCTCCCCGACGCTTAAGGCAGCCCTGCGATGCATCCCGGGCCAGGACCAGTCGCTCTTTGGCGACTACTCGGCTGACGTCATAGCACAAGCAGTTGAGGAACGCAAGCAGGCTGTGTCCTTTGCGCCCAGGCCACCGCCACGCCCTGCTAGACCCCCACTTCGTTCCTTCCCCAGGCACAGACCCTATCCCAGACAATCGCCTTCCCGCACCGCACGGCCCGCCAAGCGACCTAATCTTCTCCCAAGGCCTAAGCCAAAACCCCATCAGCAAAATTTTCGGTTAGGCCAACAGTCACGCTCCCGGAGCTGACTAGGGAGACAGCCCGAGGGGGACTTAGATCAGGTAGCACCCCCCCTCGCCCTATCCCCCACCCACCAGCCCAGACCCTCGCCCCCCCTGGCGGGCAGCCTCTCCCGGCATGCCCACCAGTGGAGACGCATGCGCCTCACCCCTGGATAGTGGCGGTGCTACAGGAAGGGTTTCGCCTTCCTTGGGCCCACGAGCGTCCCCCCCCTCATGCTATCTCCCCCTCCCTCCCCCAACGAACCCTCCCCCGCCAAAGCAGAAGCTCTTCGCACGGAAGTCCAAGACCTCCTCAAAAGAGGGGCCATCTCGGAGGTTTCCCACCCAAACCCCGGCTTCTACTCTCACCTCTTTGTGATCCCAAAAGCCTCGGGAGGATGGAGGCCCATTCTAGATCTTTCGCCCCTCAACAAGTTCCTCAGGCCCACCAAGTTCAAGATGGAGACCCCCACCCAGATCCGAGACTCCATCCATCATCGCGACTGGGCCACATCCATAGACCTGAAGGACGCCTATTTTCAGATCCTGATTCACCCGGCCCACAGACGATTCCTACGGTTCGTCTGGCAGACCCCGGAGAGGCCTGCACGCATAGTGGACCTCATCTCCTGCCTGTCACAGGCACCCACACCTCGGCCAGAACCCTGTCCTCCCTCCTAGGAATGATGGAGTCCCTGTCTCCCCTCATTCCCCTGGGGCGGGTCCCCAAACGCCAACTTCAGAGGGAGTTCCGCCGACGTTTGTCACAGACCTCCGACCGCTGGGACCAGGTCATTCCCCTCGGACACTGGTTCATTTCGGCGACGGAGGAGCGGCTCACTCCAGCCACTCTCTCCACCGGGGTCCCCATCTCCCTCCCAACCCAACCCAACCACTGGAACTTTATACAGACGCCTCCAACTTGGGCTGGGGGGCCCACGTGGAGGACAGTCACGCCTCGGGGGACTGGGAGCTGGAAGCGGTCAGGCTAGCCCTTCTCCAACTCCAGCACAAGGTCGCGCACCGACTTGTTCTCCTCCTCACGGACAATACGTCGGTAGCTTGCTATGTCAACAAAGGGGGAGGGTCCCGCTCCATAGGCCTCTCCCTCAGAACAGAGGCCCTCCTTCGCTGGTGTCGCGCAACCATTGGTTTGTGCCCATGATCGACCTGTTTGCCACCAGCTTCAACCATCACCTGCCCCTGTACGTCTCCCCCGTTCCAGATCCCCAGGCGGATGCAGTCGACGCACTATCCCTCCCCTGGACGGGCCTACTGACGTATGCCTTTCCCCCCTTCCCCATCCTACACAAGGTGATCAGGAAGGCAAGGCTGGAAAGACCCAGGCTGATCCTCGTAACGCCATGGTGGCCGACCCAGTCTTGGTTCCCGGACCTCAAGTCCCTCACCCACGTTCCCCCCCTCCGGCTCAGCCCTCGCTGGGACATGCTGAGACAACCCCGGTCAGGTCTTCCTCGCTCCAATCCCAAGATGCTTCGCCTACACGCGTGGCTTCTATGCCAGCCCAACTGCGAACATCTGCATCTACCCCCCACTCGGAGAGACCCCAGTCCGTCCTAGACACACTAGCCGGGGCAGGGGCCTCTCAGGGATTACGGGACTTCGCCTCGGCATCTCGCAGAGCCAGCACCGAATCCCTCTACAACTACCGTTGGGAGAGATGGATAACCTGGTGCTCAGATAACTCTGTTCCCCATGACTGCCCCTCCAACATCCAGATAGGAAATTTTCTCTCCCACCTATCCTCTTCCCTTAAGCTGTCGGCTGGCTCCATTCGGGGCTACAGATCAGCTATCTGCACCACCATTCGTCAACTGGGGGGCCCTTCTTTTGACAATGACTTTCTCCTCAGAGAGGTGTCTAGAGGAGTTGCTCTACGGGAAGCTCAGTCCCCTAGGCGCATTCCCCTCTGGGACCTTTTTACGGTCCTCGATGCCCTCAGAAAACCCCCTTTTGAACCCATTGCTTCTATTCCTTTTGACCTCCTCTCCTTTAAGACCACCTTTCTCCTCGCCCTGGCCTCGGCCAGAAGACGAAGTGAGATTCACGCCCTCAGCGGTGACCCCACAGATATCGCCTTCCACAGGGACGGCTCAGTCTCTCTCAAGTTCCTTCCGGAGTTCTTGGCAAGAATCAGGAACCGGGCACCCCCTCTCCCTTCCTCGTCATCCGTTCCCTGACGGACATCTTGGGAAAGGGAGAAAAAGATGGAGACATGGACCTTTGCCCCTCCAGGTGTCTCAGGTACTACTGGGAACGCACACGCCCCAGGCGCTCCTCCCAGAGACGACTCCGTATCTCCCTCAACCCCAACAATACTAGAGATATCTCGGCGGGAACTATCTCCAGATGGCTCTCCAAGACGGTGAGATCTACCTACGCTCAGGCGTACAAGGATCTCCCTGTCCTATCACCCAGGGCCCACGAGGTCAGAGCACTGGCCACTTCCACAGCGTTCCAGTACTCTGTTCCCGTGCGCCACCTGCTGGAGGCAGCCTACTGGCGTTCGGAAAATCCCTTCATTAATTTTTACCTGAGGGATATCCGCATGACCAGAGCTGATGGGTCTAAGGGGATTTCCTTTGTGGCGACCAATGCAGCCATATCGGTCAACCCCAAGAACCATTAGGGCGCTCGCCCTCCTCCGATTCCTTTAAATTCTGCTATGGTCTGACATGGTATAGTATATGACGCCAAAATGGGGAGTTTGTGTTATACTCCCTGTTTGGCTAATATACTTACCATGTCAGACTCTAATTCCCTCCCTACCTTCCCCTCTGGCGCCAAGGTTCTCGGGGTTACCATACACACAGGCCTCGCTGAATGACGTATACGAAGTTGACACTGGCTTCTTCCGGGGCCGGAAGTGGGGTGACATCACGTGACTGCACGTGACTGTCTTATGACTGCATTGGCCACGGAAAAATTCGGCCTGACAGAGCTGGCTAACTGCCGTTGAATGCTATGGTCTGACATGGTAAGTATATTAGCCAAACAGGGAGTATAACACAAACTCCCCATATATATATATATATATATATAAAAACATTTTTAATCATATAATCTTGCAGCCTTCTAGGCATAATTTGAATATGTAAGTTGGATTGTTTTTGTCTTTTGACCATCGTCCTATGACTTCTGAGGTTTTGCTTGTTTTTTTTAGGTAATATTGTAGGAAATACCTGATTTTCAATAATATCAAACAATTTTGAATTGAACTTTTGAAACTTCTGAATTTTTCAGAAATCTGCTGAACAAATACTGCATTAATTTCAAATCCCATGCCTGAGTGTGCGACAGTGACAAACTGGCCTAGTAGGTATGTGTTTGAGGGGTACAGGATCCAGCATGTTGAGGGTCTGTGTGCATGAGACAACTGTCTGTGTCAGCATTGATGCCTCATAGTTTGTCTGACGTCTTGATGCTGCTGCCTCAATGTTCAATAGCCAAATGGTGACAACAGCTTCTTTATGTAAATTGTTGGAATCCATGGGAACTGAGTTTCCATGCTCATGGAGTGAGTTTGAAAAAAAAAAAGGTCAGGACTGAGAATGATAAGTTCAAAATGAGTCTTTCCTGTTGACAATCTTCATGTGCAGACCATAGTGTTAACAGTATTAGTGCAACAATATTGCTGCAATATTTGTTCTTCATATGTCTGCAGGCTGCCTTAGCCATAAGATTAATTAGCAGGTCATGATATCAAGTTCAGTACAATAGTATTGTTGCAGTATTTATTCATTTATGTCTGTTGGCTGCCTTAGCTGTAAGTTTAATGTGTAGACCATGATATCAACAAGATCAGTACAACAGTATTGGTGCAAAATTTATTGATCATATGTCTGCAGGCTGCCTTAGCCATAAGATCATAGTTTACAAAGCTCTTCTGATATGAACTAAATGAAGCTGGGGTAAAAAAAAAATGGCCTGGTAAACTTGTCTAGGTGACATGATTCTCGGTGAAATACTTATTTTTCACTTGTACTGTTCGATCAGGATGGATGACCAGATCCAAAGTAGCGGTTATAGCAGAAGAAAAAAACCCTTAAAATGCTCTCACCCCTCTCTTCACCGCCACCAACCCCTACAAAGAAAGAAAGAAAGAAGAAGAAAGAAAAAAGGCAGAAATTGAACCACCTCATACAAATCATCTAAGTTGTTTTTTTTTTCTTTTTTTTAATTCTTTTTCCTGTAGGTCATCAATTTTGCAGTTAGGATTGATCAGCTTTACCCTCACTTATGTAAGAATTGAAGAGGTAGAATGACTGCAGGTAGGTGAAATGAAATGAAAGATGGAGAACTGAACTTCTCAAATGTAAGATAAAAAGAACAAAACAACAAAAAAGAACCCCCCTCCCGCTTGAAATCTGTGTTCAGTTTGATGCTTTTGATGAATTCATTTTGACACCTTAGATTTGTGTGTACATAGTGGGCATAGTCCCTTGTTTTGTACTTCATGCTTTTCGTCCTGTTTATGGTGAGTAACTTTGTTTTTAAACTTATATATTCTTGTCAGGTCTCAAACATTATTTTCTAACTCATGTTATTGTCAATTCTCAGAGATTGTAGTGGGTTTTTTTTTTTTTTTTATCTTATCCTGTGGTATTGCTGATAAAAGAGAAAGAGGGAGATAGTAAAAATAGACAGAGGCGAGAAAGAGAGGAATGAAATGAGAATTAAAACAACTAATGATTTTTAGTTGATCAAGAAAGAGTAAGGACAGGGTAGTGGTAGAATAACATGGTGCTGAAGAATAAACAGTTGACTAATTCTTAGTATCAGACTGTGTGTGGAAACAGGAAGACAAGACTGCTCTGTACTGGGCGGTGGAAAAGGGGTACAATGAAATTGTCAGACTCTTACTGGCCAGTGAACCAGACCTGGAGATCCCTACAAAGGTGAGAGACACTGTGTGTGTGTGTGTGTGTGTGTGTGTGTGTGTGTGTGTGTGTGTGTTTGTGTGTGTGTGTGTGAGGGAGAGAGAATGTGTGTGTGTATGCGACATAATTCAGTTGGATGTTTTTGATTTGTATCTGGTGATCAATCTGTATATCATGTGCTACCACTATGATTGTGACAGTAGTAAATAGAGGCTGCTGGAGTATGGTGTCATAGTCCTGGTGACTGTTGTAAAGACAGCAGTACTCCGTCATATAATGCTATAGAAAGAAAAGTCAGTTCCTCAGTTTTATTTTCTCAGATTCATTCTGTTATCTTAAAAGCAGAGAAAAATGATGCTTCTGATTGTGACAGATGTAAACAAAATTCTGTGCTCACTCATTGTGTATGCTCACACAAGCTCACAAATAGCACACACACACATGCACATGCACTTCTGCACACGCACACACACAAGCGCGTGCACATGCATGCGCACACACACACACACTCTCTCTCATATATACACATACATGCACATCATGCACACACACATGCGCTCGCACACACACACAGGCCCATGCCCACACATCCATACACGTGTATACTCACTACACACACATACAATGATAAAAATGGCACAACCAATGTTAGGTAGGTACTCAAGGTATGACAAGTGCGTTCGGCTAGTGCATAGGTCAGACGTCTGCTAGGTCGTAGCCACTAGACCCTCTTCTTAAATTTTCTCTTCTTAGAATCTAGTCGGCACGGAGTGACGCCTTCTTGATGAAACTGAAACTAATGATGGTTCAGCATTTATTTGAAAAGTGACAGGTCTAGCTGAAGACCTTGTATCAAGATGTTTCAGGTGATGTGATTTTCCTTTTTCTTTTTTTTCTTTTTTTTTTTTTAAGGAAATCAGTATTCATTTGATCTCATTTAAACATGGTCAGTCATAAACTTTGCATTAGATCAGTGTTTTAGTTTCAGGATTTGGTTTTGACTGTTGGTCTTGGCATTTTGATGTGAACATAGTTTGGTTTTTTAAGTTACTTGCTGCCTTGATGTGGCCTTCATAATCAGTTGGGCTGTGAACATCATGGCTTGACTGAATTTAGAAATTTTCAAGTATGCACGAGTTATTTTTGTGGTCGTCACATTTACAGTAAGTTTGAGGGAAGATGTCCTGTACTGGATGTTTGAGAAAAAGGGAAGTTTTGGGGGAAAAAACATCCTATCATGATTAGCGAAACTGCTGTCAGTATTAGATCAGCCGACATGGGAAAGAGTTGCATGTAAATTTAAACTCACTCCTCATTGTTTATGTTCTCAAAGAAGTAGACCAGTACAACCAGTCAGTAAACTTCTCTTCACATATTCTTAATGTTTATCATATGTTGTTAGTTTACTCATCATTCATTGATTTATCAAGCCACTCATTTATTCATTGGTTTTGACAGGATGAAGACACTGCCTTGTTGAGGGCTGTGCGGAGTCGGAATGAGGACTGTGTTCGACTGCTGCTGGAGAAAGGGGCCAAAGTGTCGGCCAGTGACAAGGCATGTGATATGAACGAGCTGCGTGTTCCACAAGCACCCTGCTTTCCGACTTACCTTTCCTTTGTGACTTTGTCCAAGCTGGTCACTACCTTTTCACTCCATTTACTGCCTTGTTGATTTTTTTTCACTATATTTTTATGTTTTTTTTTTCTTCTTCCTTTTCCAACTTTCATTTACATTTTCTTATTTTCTTTTTTTCGTGTGTTTTTTTTTTCGCTTTGTTTTAACCCGTTCGCTGCTTGAAAATGTTACAAACAAAGGCTTTCCCAGTGCCAGGGAAATCTAATGATTTGGGGGTAATAATTAACAAAAAATTCTAGCTCAGAAACTACAAAAGATATAACAATGAAATATATATGATTTTTGAAGGAAATTGAATGAAGATTTTGAATCTGGGCTTCTTTTGTTTTAATTTTGATAATAAAAAAGTATTTAGGCAATTAGATTTGGATAGATTTTTTTGCACGATCAAAAGCATATGTATTTACCACTACATCTTCACATCCAAACAAGAACACAAAGCAAAAAAGTTGAAAATAAAGTTTGTATTGTCACACTACACCTGTAAATGAAAGTAAAACAGTTTAGAAGTCTATCAAGACGCTCACACTCTATGCAGACAGGTCAGTCCACGACCACGCCCCCCTCTCCCCACCACGCCCCCTTGCTGGACTTCAACCCTCTCTTTCACTGCTCCTCTTCCCCTACCTTTCCCTCTGCCCCGTTCCACGCCGCGAGCAGGCCGCGCTCCCCTCTTGCGCTGACTATCACGTCACTGACCACTGGCACGCAGTGCAGAGTACACACTAGGCGAGCTCGTTCGACGCTGGCAAACCAGTCAGCTGAACACACACTGAGGTCACACAGTACGACACAATAACTGACGAATACGGTCGGCAATTCCATCACTATCATCATCTCACCTTCATGCTCGAGTGAGTCGTTGAATAAAAGATTATTGTCTTTGTCAAAAATCATTAGCAGAGCCTGCTCAGCTGTGTAAATAAGTTGATTTGGTCGCTGCGCTTGTCGAAGGTTGTGCCGCCATCTTTGCAAGCGAGACGAAGTGCTGGCTGGTCATCCAGTCAGTGATGAGAATAAATGGGCTTTCCCCTCACGTGTGGTCATTTACATATCATTTTAATACTACAGACATATAAGGCTTACTACGCACACTCTATTTAAGTCCGTTGATAGAAATAGTAACGAATGAAAATTCAAGAAAAATGCATGACGTCAGTGGACGGCCCATAGGCACTGGGAAAGCATTTTTAATGTGGCGTCAGCTGACGGCTAAAAGGCACTCTACGGGTTAAACTCTACTAAATTTTCTGAGCTTTCACAGTTTTCATGTTAATTTGTTTTTCTTTTTACTTTTTCCTATGTTTTCCTATTTGTCCTACATTTGATAAGCTTCTAAAAGATACAGCAGGAAGTGCTTTCATTGTTATGTATTGAATATTAGTTTAGGTTGACAGAATGACACATTGAAAAAATAAATAACGCTGGCTTAAAAGGCGTCTAGGGTTGCTTGGTTATTCAAAAAGAAAAAAGCAGTAGTGTGTCTGAGTACTTTCGTTTGGCTGTTCCAGCATGTTAGTGTGTTGAGCAGAAGTGCACAAGTCTTCCTGTAGTTTGATCATGTTGTTATCATATCTCCACAGAGAGGCGACACAGCTCTACACATTGCTATTCGGGCTCGCAGTAAACGCATCACAGAGCTGCTGTTACGAAATCCCCGCAACAGCCGCCTGTTGTATCGCCCCAATAAGTCGGGAGAGACACCATACGCCATGGACACTTACCATCAGAGGGGAATCTTGCAGGGCATCTATGGACACCGTAAGTATGAAAGATGAGATTTAAAAAAAAAAAAAAAATTGTTGTCATTGAAAGTATTGCTTGAGTTTTCAAGCGGGGAGAAAGTTGTGGGGTTGACAACATTGGATGATTAGATTTATTGGGTTTTTTTGTTTTCCTTCTTTTTCATTGATCTTTAATGTCTGGTTTTGTTTTCATCTTTTTAATGTTTTGGTGATTTGGTGTGATTCTGTGTATCAAATATATAGTTGTCAGTTATTTGCCATATTATAAACTAACTGTCAAGCAGGGAATATATGAGTCGTTTCATGTGTTGCACTACAACAGGCAATCTGAACCACAGTGACGCAGAGAACTTGCTGGGCTATGACATCTATAGCAGTGCCTTAGCAGACATCCTCAGCGACCCATCCCTGTCCACCCCCATCACTGTTGGGCTGTACGCCAAGTGGGGGTCCGGCAAATCCTTCCTCATCAACAAACTGCAGAGTGCGTGCCTCCTTGTCCATGAGCTTGATCCTGGTTTTGTAGTACTTTACAAGCAACTACAATGATATTTGCTTCCATCATAAAACAAGAGCATATAATTCTAAGAAATGCTGCTTTCACTGCCCACCGGCTAGCACATGCATGCACACACACACACACACACACACATGCACATACACCCACCCACTCACACACGCATACAAGTGCACACGCACATACACAGGCATGCACAGACACAGAAAGATAGATAAATCGATATATATCGCGCTCACACGCGCGCACACACACACACACACACACACACACACACACACACACACACACACACACACACACACACACACACACACACAATGAGAGAGAGAGAGAGAGGCTGTGTGAGTGAGAGTGTGCGTTAGTACAACAATATAAATCACTAAGAACAAACTCAGATAACATCCTTGGAACTGGTTAAAGAATGCAAAGGAAGTGAAGAGTTGTGATTAGCAATGTTCTGAAATCCAAATATTTATAGATGCAGGGAGGAACATGAAAGACTATTCTTCTTGGGGGGGGGGGGGGGGGGGGGGGGAGAAAAAATTCCTCAGGAGAAATTCTCCCAGCAGAATGTAGAAGACTTTCCAGTTATACAAGCACATGTGGCAGACACACGCATACACACTTACAGATATACCCACCACAGTCATAACACACATGAATACACTAGCTCACATGCTACACTACACCGCACCACACCACACCACACCACACAAGACTCGTGCAAACACACTTGCACCGCATCACAGATACACACTCACACACACATACACCACACCACATACACACACCACACACGCTTATCACACCACACACACACGCACATGTCATGTTCCTCTCACAGTGAAATATATTCATTTAGATTGTTGGGACTTGCACGATGTGAGACATAAACACTTTACAGCCGAGTCCATGAAAACCCTGTTCAGAGATGTCCCACCTGACGTGATCTTTGGGTTTCTGAAAGAGATTAACATTTTTCATCTGATTTAAGATTTTACGGAAGAAAGATTTTTAACGAAGTTTCTGGTGCATTTTTAGATGACGTATTTTAAAGAGATGTGTGAAAGTTTTTTTGTTTTTTTTTTTTTTATTTTTTTTTTATGACTTGTGAGTTGATTTTAACGTGGACGTGGTGACAGCCCTGATATGGCCCTTTGCGGTCGGCTGGGCTATAAGCAACATAACCTTACCTTACCTTGCGCGTGCGCGCGCGCGCGCACACACACACACACACACACACACACACACACACACACACACACACACTCACACTCTCACACTTAGAGATGCACACACACACACACATGCACACAGAGAAAGAAAGTGTTACAAACCGGACCTTGCAGTGTGCTTTACCTTGCAGGTGAGATGAAGTCTTTCACCCAGCAGAATGTGGAGGAGCACTTCGCCTTCAACCTAACGCTGGTGGTGCTGATGCTGTTCCTGTCTCTGGTGGTGGGCGAGGCCCTGGTCCTTGGGGTATCCCTCAAAGTGGGCATTGGGGTGGCAGCTGCCATCTTCTTCATACAGCTCATTTTCTGTGGTCAGTGGCTTAGAATGAGGGAGTGTGTGTGTGAGAGAGAGAGAAAGAGAGAGTGTGTGTGTGTGGAGAGAGTATGTGTGAGAGAGAGAGAGAAAGTGTGTGTGCGCGTGCTCGCTTGTGAGAGGAGAGTGTGGAGGGGGGTAACCATATCTGCATATTGATTTATAACACCAGTTCATTTGGACTGTTGTCTCTCTCTCTCAATGTCATCTAGCAGACATGGTAGCTGCTTACCTCTGTGTGGAGGCCACTTACTCTGCATCCATGATTGAAAAAGTATTGTTTCCAGTTGGGTGACCTGTAGGTGACATGCTCCATATGTTGAATCAGAACAGACACTTTTGAACACCACCAAACTGATTCGTCTGCAGACCTCTGGTAGGTTGCCCTGTGTCAGCTTGATGTTGATGGCTGCTTGTGAACTACTGGTGCTGGGATTGCAACAAATGATCCTGGGTTGTGCATGGTATGGGGAAGATGAAATGAGAGATATTGGAGTAGTGCCACCGAGAGCCCAGAAGATTGGAATACCAAGAATGGATGGATGGACAAAGACAGGATGGGATGGGGACATGGCTGCTTCATGCTGGCAAGTGGATTTTTGGTTTCGGACAGATACTGTCTGAAAACAATAACCAGCTTCTGTTCATAAAACCAGAACATTAATCATTCTATGCATTGGACAATACAGCTAGAAAAAAACAACTACTTTTGCATGGGTTTTGGAACAACTCTCATTCCTACCACTTTTCTCTGCCACACAATCCCAACTCCACCCTCTTTCCCACCCACCCCTATACACACACCCAGATGCACCCGCACATGCATTTATACATGCACGCATGCACATGTGCATGCACACATCCACGCACACATTCCCACATACATATATATCTTAATGTTGACGCTATAAGTATCCTTCAAACCAAAGATCACCCCAGTTGTCCGGAAGTTGTCTCGTAGGCAGACAGATGAGTACACAGACAAGAACACAGTGGAAAAAAAACGATAACCTTGCTTTACCCATGCAGTGCCTGATTAATGATATCCACTTTTCAGGTGTTGTGGTGGTGTGTGACCAGCGCTATGAAATGAAGGTGGCAGTGAGAATCAGCAGTGTTCTGGGGCGACGGCAGCGTATGATGATGTTGCTGCTGCGTATGTTGTTCTGCAACCCTCGCCGCAGCATCAAAGCTGACAAGCAGAGCATCAGCCAGTATTCTGTCAGGTGAGGAATATGATGCCGTGAAGATTGGTGGACTTCATGTGTTTGTCTTTGGCTTTGGGAGTCTTACTGTGTGTTATTTTTTTTTTCCCCCATTTAATTAGTATTTGTGTGTGTGTGAAGTTTTAATATTCTTTTTTTTAAACATCCATACAGACATGTGCTTGGCTGTCTGCAGAACTCCGTGATTTACACTCTGTCATTGAAATATTTGATGTGTTGTTGTTTTTTCCCGTATACACTGGGTAATAGTTCACATCACTTTTGCCTGGTTGTGTTTGTCTATAAAGTTGATTAATTCATAGTGTATGTGTACAGGTTTTTATTTTCTGACACCACACGTTTAACAAGCGTTGGGGGAGAGAAGGCGTTGGCTGCAATGATTGCCACTCTGTGCCAGGCAGTGGAGCAGGAGTACGGCTTCATCGTCACTAGGCTGTTCCGTGTCTTCAAACCAGCAGAGAGTAAGTTGGGAGTGGGTGTGTGTGTATGTGTGCAAGAGCTCGCATGTATGCATGTGTGCCCCATTGTGTGTGTGTTTGTGTGTGTGTGTGTGTGTGTGTGTGCCTGTGTCTGTATGTATACGTGTGTCTGTTAGAGCGTGTGTGAGAGAGAGAGAGAGAGAGTGTATAGCAGTGGAGTGAGGGTATGTCATTAGACTGGTCAGCTATCCATGTGTGGAAAGATTATGCTCTTGGTTTGTTCAGATAAAAGTAAGTAGTACTGTTTAATGTGAGCATGTACTTCAAAGTCAGTTTTACCTGTTATTTCATCTCCTAGATCACAGAAATGGCTGTTTTAATGTCAGTATGTACTTCAAAGTCAGTTTCAACTTTTATAATTTTCATCTCCCAGATCACAAAAAGGGCTGTTTGATGTCGGTATGTACTTCAAAGTCAGTTTTAACTGTTATTTCATCTCCCAGATCACAAAAAGGGCTGTTTTAATGTCAGTATGTTCTTGAAAGTCAGTTTTAACTGTTATTTTATCTCCCAGATCACAGAAAGGGCTGTTTCAATGTCAGTATGTACTTGAAAGTCAGTTTTAACTGTTGTTTCATCTCCCAGATCACAAAAAGGGCTGTACCAGGGAAGGGAGAAAGCGTCAATTGCATATGCTTGGGGATCGGGGACGGGAGAGACGTACACTGGCAGACAATGGTTGAATCGGGTGGCAAAGTGGTCGACCATGGGCCTGAACCAATGCTCCCACACCGAGGTTAGGGTTAGGCTGCTCCCCATTTTAATGTCAGTATGTACTTGAAAGTCAGTTTTAACTGTTATTTCATCTCCCAGATCACAAAAAGGGCCGTTTCAAGTCGCTGTGCTGCATCCCTTACTTCTTGCTGGTCCTTCTGGTGCTGTGCTGCATTGCCGCAGGTGTGGCTCTCCTAGTGCAGTTCCGCATCAAGCAGTACATCGCCGTGGACAGCATCCTCATCACCATTGCCTGCATCCTCACCTTGACCTTGGTAGGGAACGTCTACACCTGGGCCCAAACTGTGATGGCACTGGTGTCATCGCAGAAACGTCGAGTGCTGAAAGCAGCTGATCAGGTCAGAGAGTGGTCTGGGTATGCTGAACCTTTCAATTGCAATTCATTTATTCATTGACAAAGAAAAAAAAGAAGGAAAGGAATAAATGGACTGCAGTGTTACAGAAGAAAAGCAAAAGAGTATAGGTGAACACAAATCAGAGTGTAAGTCAATGCTCATTTTATTCTTAGTACGAATCAGACAAGTGAATGTTCAACAAATATGTTTCCTTCAGACATCACAAACGACAGACGTACATGAATGAAACGATATTCCCCAGATTACAGAATGACAGTGGCATCTTTGTCACACTGCTCCCATACATGACTACACTCCCATCTTTTCATGCTACTGCAACCCCGGGGAGTGTGTATATGCATCTCTCTCTCTTTGTATAGATATCTCTCTATAGGTATATATACATGTGTGTGTATATGTATATATATATATAATTGTTTTCCCTTCTTTTTTTTTCTTTGTTTAAAACATCTCTTGTTTGTGATGTCAGAAGACAACTTTTTTTCGTTGTTGAAAATTCACTTGTCTGTTTTGTATTGTGTATTCATTCAGCATTACTTTGCTCTAGTCTTTGTTTTGCATGTATTTTGGCTTTTTTTCAATAGCAATGTAGTCGGTTTGTTTTCTTTCTTTTCTATCGGGGATCAAGTAATTCTGCAGGATGTTGTGTCTCAAAAGCAAGATGGTGAAGAAAAAGAAAATAAAACACCAAGACAAATTGTGGTGATTAAAAAGTCTAAGTTTCCACCTTTATTTAAAAGTATACAGTATAGGGTGAATCAAAAATAAAGCAAAGCCGGCAGATGTAAAGATAAACAGAGGAACGTTTCTGTTATGATCGTAAACACTGTGACTATGAACACATCACCCTCCAGAGATCAAATACTGTGACTATGAACACATTACCATCAAGAGGTCAAATACGGGTGACTATGAACACATCACCCTCCAGAGATCAAATACTGTGACTATGAACACATCACCGTCCAGAGATCAAATACTGTGAGTATGAACACATCACCGTCCAGAGATCAAATACTGTGAGTATGAACACATCACCGTCCAGAGATCAAATAAGGTGACTATGAACACATCACCGTCCAGAGATCAAATACGGTGACTATGAACGCATCACCGTCTAGAGATCAAATACTGTGAGTATGAACACATCACCGTCCAGACATCAGATACGGTGACTATGAACACATCACCCTCCAGTAATCAAACACGGTGACTATGAACACATCACCCTCCAGAGATCAAATACGGTGACTGTGACCACATCGAGATGAGAATCAGAAGCTGAAGGGTTCACTGTGACTGTCCAGGTGGACAGCCTGAAGATGGATGGGTTCCTTCAGAGGCTGAAGCTGGAGGTGGAACTGATGAGCGACATGGTGACCTGCATGGACGCCTTCACTGCCGACCAGACACGCCTGGTGGTAATTGTCGATGGACTGGACACGTGTGAACAAGACAAGGTATGTAAGGGTTTGTCTGTGACTATGGGAATGGTTAAAAGTGCTGAATTCAGTCGAGTCTTTTTTTGTTGTTGTTGTTGTCAGGACATTTTAGTCTTCATATATTAAGGTCTTGCAGTTCAAAGCTCAGAAGCACTCATTAACATGTTATAATTATAGATGTGATGAAAATGGTTATATAGTGAACACACCCAAACATAATGTGTGAGAGAATCGAACCTTCTAAAACTAATAAATGTTTTATTTAGTGCACACATCCAGAATTAACTAGAGAGAATAGAACCTCCTAGAACTAACAAAAAAACAAACAACAGTGGAGTTTAATGTAAAGTATTCAATAACAAATATTGCAGAGAATAGGAAAGCATACAGGACTTTTTCAAACACACCTCCCATATACTCTGTCCACTCACCACACTGACTGACTGAAACCAATTTATTGTCGGATGAACTCATGGTTGTACTGACAACTCACTCACCACACACACACACACAGACACACACACTCACACTCACACACTCGTACTCGCGCGCACACACACACACACACACACACACACACACACACACACACACACACACACACACACACACACACACACAGCCACCTTTAATCGGTTTACACCAAACACAGGTAACAACTTGTGTACACAAAATTGTGGACATTGTGCACTTGTTATGGACATAACCTCATTGTATATAAGCATACCCGGTATATGGCTAGATTTAGTAAGAGAAACACATAGTTGGCTTTGTTTAAACATTCTGATTTATTTTGATCTGATCAGATAAAGATACAGATACGTAGCCATTCATCCACATGCTGATGTACAGTTTAATTCACTACAGTCCACCTGTCCCAGGTGTTACAAGTGCTGGACACAGTGAAGTCCCTGTTCAGTGATGACAACTCTCCCTTCATCACCATCCTGGCCGTGGACCCGCATATCATCATCAAAGGTATCGAGCACAACCTGAAGTCCACCTACCAAGACTCCAACGTCAACGGATTTGACTACCTGAGAAATGTGGTGCACCTGCCATTTTACCTGCAGACTCAGGGGCTCCGCATCCAGCATCAGGAGAGCGTCCATGATGACCGGGAAAGGACTGTGCCCAAGCTGGGACATGTGAGTGGGTTTTTTTTTTTGGATGTTTTTTGTGTTTTGGGTTTTTTTTCCTTCTTAGCCTTTGTTTTTGAAGGGTTTTACTCAACAAACGTAGATGTGCAAAAAGTTTTTCTTCGTGCCTCCTCAGTGCAATTCCCAATTCTCCCAGCAACAGCTATCCATCGTATGTTGTCAGTATATCATGAGGCCTCCTGTAAAAGGTGACACTGCACTGCTGCGGAGTCACTTTATACGTTTAGTATTGACATAACACAAGACTACAGGTTAAGTACCCCTGCTGATGACAGTAATGACATAACCACAGAATCAGAACCACAGAATCAGAGATTCTCTCATATTACAAGGGAGACAATCACCACTTCCTTCCACCACAGTCCCCAAGAATCTGAGAACATGAAAGACAGGAAATCACCACAGCTGACTGTGAGAGAGGCATCAAAAAGGAGGTTGCCATGAGAGCATGGCATGAAGGGCCATTCAGTTTGTAGTAAGTTAATGGGGATGTTGACAATAAGATGAAGCTATGGAGTTCCATTTCTTCTGGAGAGAACATGACAGGGTTTTGCCAGTCCCTTCCTTTTGTAGTGTTTCCCCTGCCTGAAGCAGGCTTAGAGACGAATACACCTGCAGTGTTAGTATGGAAGTTCAACCAACAGTCTGGGACACACATCTGTGAAGTGGATGAGACCTGGCAGTGTGTTCAAAGATGTTATCTTGGAGAATACGGCATACTTAGCCCAGGGAGGAAAATCAAAAACAAAGTTTGTGTCATCAGGCCCTGACACAAAACTACTTCAGCAGGACAGCCGATTAATTTAATATGACCTTGAAGCTTGCAGTGTGAACAAATAAGCAAGAATTACTTGAAATACCACACATACACCAAAATAAAATCAAGACAATCATTTCGTTTATGTTAATATTTCTGCTGTCCATCATATCTAAAAAACAAACACTTGCTAGTCCTGGATTTCACATTTAGCATCAGGATCGTCATCTAAGTGAGAAATCTCAACAAGTTATTCTTGATTGTTGAATAAGTGTATTTTTCTTTGGAATAGATTTGATGCAAGTCATCATTGTTGGGTGTAGTTAATGAATTAACATCATTAATCACTGCTTGCTGTCTGACAGCAAGAGTCCACAATGAGCGTGGAGAGCAAGAGGGATGTACGACGGAAAGGGCGCGGAGATGGCTTGTCCGGGTCCCAGCCGCAAATGTATGCATCGTCTTTTGATCTCTCCAATACCTTCGCCCGCAGCGACTACTTCAGTGACATCAATCCCCGCAGTATGAGACGTCTGATGAACATTGTGTCGGTCACAGGTGGGTGTGGAACTGCTCTCAATGTGAAATACTTAGGAGAAAAAGAGCATGACAAATTGTATTGTTTTGTATATAGAGGTTTCTTATGACAGTGGATTTCTCTATGTGAAATTCTGTCTACTCAACATGAAAGTGTAGAAATGTCAATCCTTAACCCTCTGCCTACCGCATGACTTTGTGCTATATGACTGTGTGAATACCATCCGAAGAGAGGTAATTCCGCAACACATACACACTTGCCATAAAGAAACCTCAATAAAAAAAATTTCTTTTTAACTTATCTGTTCTATAAAAGTAATGAAAAAAATTCAAAGACATCACTCCATCCAAAACAGCCATTTCTTCCAATATATAGTGAACTGGTACACGAGGAAAAAAAAACGAACAGACTAATTCTACTTCAGTGTTCTCGGTGCTAAAACAATATTCCCTAAATTCACTGTCCCCACAGAATGTCATGGATTAGGAGCACAGAGTGATGTTCAAGTCTAAACAAAGTACTGAAACCTTCAGGAACAAAATAAAGTCATTCTGTATGGTCTGCACACTAAATCAACTTTTGTTGTGAAGGAAACAAAAACACCCAAACTGCAACAATTTTGTTAAACTGAAGGCATCACATACAAGAAGATTTGTCTTCTAACTACTGAGGGGAAAAAATATAACGAGAACAGATTACTGAATACTGGACTTTAGATTGTGATGGAATTCAGCAAAAATGTGCTTTTGCACAAGTGCACTGAGCAATCCCCGCCCTCCTTCCCCCGACACACACACACACACTGTGGTGATGATGTACCTCTTGTCTGTCTCCACTTTGCTCTTTGGTAAACAGGCAGTTTTTATTTTAGGCCAGAGTTTATGTTCATCCTTTTCTGCTTGCTTTTGTGCAGCAAATAAATTTGTTTCTTGTTAAAAGTCTGCCAAAATTCTTCTTAAATCAAAAGGTGATGCTCCCACAGACAAATCATGGGACACACCCACTGACTGACCCGGTTTCCTGGCTATCAAAACAAGGGAAACTTTGGGGGGGGCTTCACTTCTTGTAGCCAACCACTCTGGTCAACAATTAAAGAATCTCTAGCAAGTTTTGTTTTTCGAATTTTCTTTTGGGGGAGGGGGGGGCTGGGCCCAGCAGCAATGGGCTATTCGACGTCGTCATTATCATCACCCGAATCATTATCGATTTGAGCCTCAAAATCAGTCACCAGTCGATCTTTATTTATAACTAGGTCAAGATCGACGTCCGAATCATCTCGCTTCAAATCTTCTTCAAGAGTGTAGCCCGCAAATAAGCTCTCTTCATCAATATCACTTCAGAAAATGAATTCTGCAAGTTGCATAGTTACTTGATCCGCCATTTTCCCAGAAAATCTTCGCGAAAAAAAGTCGAACTTTGAAAATTCATAGCAGCGAAACTACTCCACCAAAACTCATGCAACAAAAAAGAAAATGGCATCCAGAAACTTCTGTACTAGAAGACTCTTCTGTCGCTATTGCATTCTGGGATATGTGATGGTGAAAGCGAAAGTCGTTGACCTAGTATTCAGCAGCCGATCTCGGTCAATCCGGTATTCAGATTGAGGAAATCTTGCGGTCAATCTCGGTCAGTCCGGTAGGCATTTGGTTAATTTTTGCCAAATTATTTACCACTTTTATCGATAGTGCAGAGGTGTCAATCTTTAATTTTCACCAGATTATTTACCACTTCATTGATAGAGGTGCCAATCCTTAATTTTTGCCAAATTAATTTAAATACCACTTAGTGATAGAGTAGAGGTACCAATCCTTAATTTTTGCCAAACTATTTTACCACTTTATTGATAGAGTAGGGGTGCCAATCCTTAATTTTTGGCAAATTATTTACCACTTCATTGTTAGGGTAGAGGTACCAATCCTGAATTTTTGGCAAATTATTTACCACTTTATTGACAGAGTAGAGGTGCCAATCCTTAATTTTCACCAAATTATTTATCACTTTATTGACAGAGTAGAGGTGCCCATCCTGAATTTTCACCAAATTATTTATCACTTTATTGAATTTTGTGCTGATTTTTAGTGGCTCAGTTTATATACCTGAGAAGAAATTACCAAAAATGCAAGCCAAAGTGAAGCAAACTTCACTTACACCTTGCATGATACTCTGATACCATGGAATCACCATCGCTTTAGAAACAGATTTGGCTACTAGCCAGTCATCGGCGTTTTTATGATTAATGAAAAGGTGCAATGCACAAAGGTTATTCATCTTTGGTCTTTCATTTTCACTTAATGACTTGGAACCAGCTGGAGAAAAGAGCCCAGGACAGAGATGCCTGGAGGTCCTTGGTTGGCGGCGTGTACCCCAGGAGGGCTATTAGGCGATGATGATGATGACTTTCACTTTGTGTAATAGCTGGCCAAGGGCAAGATTGTGCTCATTATAATATTCTGTCAGCTTCGAGAAATAAGAAAAGATGTTTTGATGGTCTATTCTCCAAAGACCTTCCTGTGTAGCCATCAAAAGTCAGTGCAGTATATGCTTGGTGCACTGCCTGTGAAGTAGATTTCAGACTGTCTCCAGCTGGATTCATGTTGTGTGTTGCTATGTTTGAGACGGCCAGTGTTCTGATACACAGTCCTTTGTACTGACTAATGTTCTGTATTAATGTACATGTTTTTTTGGTTTGGTTTGTTTTTTGTTTGTTGTTGTAGAGAAGTAGCTTTGTGTGTGTTTGTTCATTGTCTTTTTCCCCCTCACATCGAAGAGTATTTTTCTGCGGAATTTAGCTAAAAACAGTTTGCTTGCTGCTAAGTGTTTTCTATGTGCCTGCTGCACCATGGATCAAGTTACCATCTCAAGTGAAAAACTAGCACTCAGACCACATCTTGAGTGCAAGCATTCATAACTTTAATAATTGAAAATATGTGATTTTTCGATAAATTCCCTACTGATGTCTCTCCGTCTCTTCCCTTGCACATATGCACTCACGCACACACATGCATACATACAAAGACAGCACATGTTTTATGATACACAGATTAAAGAGGAAAAAGAGCATATCAAAACATGCATGCACACACGACACACCACAAAACACATAAATTATGATCACACAGATTTAAAAAGAAAAAAAGGACCACAAAACACATAAATTATGATCACACAGATTTAAAAAGAAAAAAAGGAATTCCAAGGTTCAAAAGAGGATGCCACCCATTGTGATGATTCTCTGGAAAATTTTCATTGTAAATGATGTGATTTGAAAAGAAAAAAAGTTGTATTCTGCTTCCTTTGCAGCTCGGCTACTGCGAGCATACAACATAGAGTTCAAATGGCATCGACTGGCAGCTTGGATCAACATCATTGAACAATGGCCATATCGGGTGTCATGGATCATTTATCTGTTTGAAGAAATGGATGTTGCAGAGAGCACCACTAGTCTCTATACCCTGTACCAAAGGTATGATCTGACTGCTTGTTAATTAATCGTGATTCATCATCAGTTAAGTGTGCCCGTTGTATTCTTGTCAGACCCTTGAGCAGTCAGGAATCTCCATACCTCTTTTTTATCAGTCATGTTAAAAATCATGTTGGAATGTTGGGGACTCTGATTTCAACAGTCGTGTTCCTTCCTTCTAAAAATTCTGTGCTAGTCATTTCCTTCTGCCTGTAACTGCCTCTCACTCTGCTTTCCCCATTTCTGCAGTGTCTGTTTGCCTAAATGGCCTTTTTTTTTTTTAATAAATTATCTTGATAACCTTATTAAAAACTTTTTCTTTTACTTTGTTGTTGTTTAAGTTGGTGATGACTTATCAAAGGAAATGGCTGAACCCTTAACACAGCCTAGTTTAGTACCTGTTCAGGCTGTCGATCTTTTTGCCACCACGTTATAAATTGCCATGTATGTTTTGGAGCCAGGTGTGGTGTTTGCTGCTGTTTTCAAGACATGAGTATGTTTCTCTGTGTGGTGACCGTCCAAAAACAGCCTTGCATGGTCAGCTGAGTTATAATCTGTGCATTGAAACTGAAGTCATGTATTAATGGTGTCACAACCACTCCAGTCCCATGTTGTTCGTTCAGGACTCATCTGACTTGCCCTTATTACATGCATTCACTGCGATGGCCTGTAGGATAGTCTTGAACAGAGTCATGATGAGGTCCATTCCTGTACCAGAGGAGCATACAGTGTCGGATAACTAGGAAGAGGTTCTTGTGCGCTAGCATGTGTGTTTTTTCTTGTGTGAGATGCAGATATGTCAAGTAAACATTTTTGGTCAAAGAGCTGAGTTGAATAACTCAGAATCTGCTGTCTGTGCCTTGCTGTTTCATGCTTACTTGCTGTTTCATCTTCACATGGAAGCTTTAAAGTTTTGATATTTCAGATTCTCCTCTTAAAGCAAAAAGATAATGGCAGAAATCTTTCGACTTTCTTTTGGGGATTGCCTTTCCTCTCCTTTTTCTCTCTCCCCCCACCCCCCTGTTTGTCTCGCCACCTTTACATTTATCCCATTCTACCTTCCTACTCGCACTGTCCTATCTTCTCTGTTTCATCTCCCTGTTCCTCCAGTTACTTTTCTCTCGCTCTCATGGTTAGTCATACTATGACGCAGAGAACGGGTAACTTTGGAGTTCCCTGACTGCCTATGTTTTCTCTTAATGGAACTGAAATTCAAACAGGGCAAGTAGGTTGAAACCTTGAAATTATAAACTATATATTTTAGGTAACATGAAAGTGAGCTATATTTGGTTTTCACTAAACAGAAACGGGCGTTCAGTTTCACGGTACAGTCTTTCTTAATCCTGGAATATTGGCTGTATTGTATGACGTTTATTATATGCAGATTTTGAAACATATAGACTGTTTGTGACGAGTGGATTCAGTTTGTTTTTGTTTGTTTTATGATGTTGGTTAGAATACTGCCACGTATTCCAATGACGAAGGAATCGGAGCCACTGCTGGAGATTGACCGCAATGCCCGCAAGCTGGAAGCCTTTTTGTCCAGCCAGTCACCAGGCTTGCCAAGGCTCAGTGTGGCAGACCTCAGAAAATTTTTGCCATGCACCATCAATCTTGATCCCTACCTGCGCAAACTGATTAGAGGTTGGATGTCTGGGTGCTTTTTTCTAATCTCCTCATTTTTTTTTTCCATGCGTGTGTTATGTTTCTCTTTGTCATAGGGTTTTGTGTGATATGAGAGAACAGTGAAGTAAGTATCTGTGTGAATGGTAAATACTGGTGGGCTCTGCACAGTGAAGTCTGTCCGTAGCAACAACCAGGTATCTTTAAAGCTGGACCTTTGAAGGGAGGGAGTTTTTATTACAGGATAAATCAAGAATGGAAACAAATATTCCAGGGAAAAAAATCTCTGGAGGGGATGGACCTTTATGGGCTGTAAATCTAGTAGAGACAAAAATGTTTCAGAGAAACAAGTCTTGATAGGGAGGGAGTCTTTAGTCACCTCTGACTGTTGGGAGTGACGCTTTATGACTGGCCTCCAGTGTTTTGTGAGTTTGTGTGTACAGTAAAGGTATAGAAGTCAAGTATTGCAGGAAAATTTTCTTTGGCAATGGATCCACATTGCAGATGCTTAAAAGGTTCACCATCGTTTTTACCCAAAGTTATAAGTTGCAGCCACAGGTGTTCGAAACTTGATTTAACTAGCAGTTAAGTGCCAGTGTTTAAAAAACCCAGGTACGTGAAACTCCTGGTTTCATACATAGTAATTGGTCCAGCCCATGCCATCTCTAATTCAAGATGTCAAATATGGCTGATAGTGAGTAAATATCTCTTTGAAATGTAATTTCTCTATTGTTCCTCAAGAAATTTTCCTGAATCTTTTGGGTAATGTTAGGAAAGTATTATGTGGCAGGTGGCCAGGAAGTTGCAGGATGACCTTTTGCTGTCATATGATTGTATGTTTACTTTTAATGATTATGCCCTATGAAGTAAAATAAAATAAAAAAAATGAAGGGGACAAGTAAAAGAATTTGTGAATGGAGTTACTTTTCCTGTGATGGCAATCATTTAAACAGGTTTAAAAGAAAAAGAAAGCTTGCATTTTTTTTTCACAAACCAGTATGCTTTTATTAACCGGGTAAGTTGTATGCCGGTCATTTCACTTATGTGCTAAATTCGGGTGAACACACATCACTTGAAAATTTCACATTAAATAGAAAGTTTAAAATTTCCATTACCCTGAACATATATTTGCCAGGGACTAAAAAGGTGTTTTGAAGGCATTGTTTTACAACAGGTGGTGTGGTGATGCTGAGGCTACGCAGAGACATGGGCACAAATGAAGATTGGCAGACTCAGTAAGAAGTGACAGAGCAAATAGTAGCTTGGAGGGGGTTGTTCAAACAGATTAATTCTGGGGAAAATGGAATTTCTACTGGTGTTATACGTTTGTGTATATATATGGAGTTTTTTTTCTTTTTTTAGTTTTTGGTGCTGATTTTGAGACAAGTCCTTCTGTTGGATCTGTGTTTTTGTTTTTTTTTAACATAATGGATTGGGAACAGTTCTGGGGGTTTTGTTTGTTTCTTTTCTTTCACATACATTCAAACCAGTGAGGGTTTGATAAGGTGTGAGCAACATGTTCTGAAATAAACTGAATTGTATGGTGCCTGTCTTTCCAGAAACGGAACATCAAAACGAACTGCTTCGCCAGGAGATCAACACCCTGGGCGGAGTGTATCCAGGACCCCAGGCCTTCCCTCCTCCCCTCCCCCGCCCCCATCATCCGGAGGGTCATCCATAGACAGTATGTCAGTGCTGTCATTAAACCGTCCTCCTCCTCAGGGCTCTTCCCCCAGCCGTTTTTTAACGCCCCATGCTCCTCCGGCAGTCATTGGACAGTCCCACAGCCTGACAGCAGCAAACCTAGGGCGGCTGCAGCCCACTGCTGCCACCTATCTGCCTGGTGTGGGTGTGGCACCCTATACATCCCCACCAAGGCCTCAGCCTACCATCTTTTTTGATGTAAGCTGTTGTGTCTGAAGTAGTGTTTTACAGGTTTTGTTTCTGTGTGGGTGGGTTATACAGTAGGATGGGTTAGGGTTTGGGTGTGTATGTGTGTGCCCGAATTATTGGTTTGTCATGAAAAATCAGTTGTCTTGTAGTTTTTATCATCATCATGCTTTGTTTCTTGTTAACAGAATCATGTTCATTTCAGGATTTGAAAAACTTACTTTCTTGAATCGAACTCTGGGATTTACAGCTCTGCCATTGAAAGTGTAAATCATCTTCAACGCGCACACAGAGATGCATATAACAAGCACACACACCAATGCATCCTTGTTCACCCTACCTCTCCCTTTCCAGCCTTGCAAGTCTCCGATACAGTCTTGCTTTTCTCAGGTGATGAAATTGCTATTCTCAAACCCAGCATGGGATGGGGAGGTCTTGTGTTGTAGAACTGGTACAGCAGCACTTTTTGCTACCTGCATGAAGTTCTGTGAGTAATGGAATGAGTTACATTCAATCACACAACTTGACAGTATGAGCTAATGGCAAGGTTTCCACCACATGTCATCAGCTGTATTAACCATCTACAGGGGAAGCACACACTGGAATGATTTAAAGCTGAATTAGATGCATTGTGTATATACAGTTTGTGACCCCCTTTAGTAGCATACTTCTGAGCTTGAAGTGGTTTACTTTGTTTACTGACTTGTGGCGCAACACTGCTTTGGTCATGTTACAGGATGTCACACTGCTGACGCACTGGGCGGAGCTAGACGTCAAAGGCGTTTGCAGCCTTTTAGCCGCTCTGAAAGGGGTCACACCGGATGTGCTCTCTTCGTATACCACGCATGTGCAAGAGAACAATATCAGCGGCCTTGTGCTTCAAAACTGCGACCTTGATGAACTGCGGCCTGTTTTACAGATGCGGTTTGGGGATTGGCAGCTGTTCAAGTCGGCTATCCTCTCCCTGCGAGAGTGGGATGGCTGCTTGCTCAGTGACAACACCTCTAAGAATGCTACCAACAACTCTGTTGTGCCTACCCCCAGTACGTCTCAAGGGGACATGAGTAACAGTGATGCTGAGAGCAGAGACAGGGGGGCAAGATCCATGCAGGGAAGAGTAGTTGGACCCAAGGGACGCCGCATGCGTCGCAATGATAGCATTGTGCAGCAGTTAAGTTATGAGGCGGCCATTTTGCATGAAGCACTAGAGGAGTTTTCAGAGGAATCGGATGGGGATGATGTTCAGGAGCAGAACATTGACCAGGGTAACTTGAGTCTGCCATCATCGATAGGGGATCAGCCTAGCGATGCTGCTTCCTCTGAGGTGGCCAAATTGTATAGCATGATCACTGTGCTTGATGCACCCAGTGAAAGTGCTGGTGAGGGAATGCCCAACTTTCTCTACCAGTCTTCCTTGCCGTCAGATGCTCAGTTATCCCCATTTCAGACCAGAGTGAGCACCACCCTGATTCCCACAAGCATCACAACCCATTCTTCAAGTCTCTCTCCACTGGCTTAGAAAAGATTACCCGACCTTTCATCCATGCGTTTGAAAGTCATCACAGTGAAAGCCATGGGCAGAGCAGCGAGGAAGGAGGGGAGCCAAGACCTGATACAGCTGCTCTGCTTTCAGCTGGAAAGGAGGAGCGAGGGGAAACTGCACAGAAGTCAGGGGCAACATCAGGCTGGGACCGACATGCATTCTGCCCCGACAACAGCTCCAGTGTTCAGGTTAAGGAAACTTTGGTGTCCATTGAAATGACTCCTCCCCCTAGACCAAGGGCAATATTCTCTGTGGGCAGTGAAGAATCTTCGCCTACAAGTCCGACCTTCAGAATGGAAAGTGAGATGACAACATCTGCGCACTCAGAGAGAAGCAGGGGAGAGTCAGCTGTGTTGTCCCCGCAGCTGTCACAGCAGTCAGAGCCAGGTCCCTGGGAGCGTCTTTCACACGTCTCTCCTGATGAGTTTCATGGGGAAGGGAGAGGTAGTCTGAATAAAGACAAGGAATCATTTGTGTAAAGATCACACACACTGCTACTGTTACTGAAACGGCTCTCACAGTTTTGTTTGTAACTTAGCTGATTTATGCTTGGGCTTTTTGAGCTGGTTCCTAGACTGAATTGATGCCATGGATTTTTAAAGAGTTGTTTGTGATCTGTGAAAGTGTTTATGTGACGAATATAAAATGATTTCTATTATTGTGATATGGAAAATGTTTACTTTGAGAAATCCAGACTTGGGACCAGGCGGCTTTTTTTTTTTTTTTTCATTCTTGCTGTGAAAGTTTGGGTTTTATTTTCTTGAACTTGAAATGAAAATACAGCATGGTATTATCACGCCATGCTGTATTGGGAATCTGTGTTTGTACACTGTAAACTGTACGTATACTTTAAGAAAGTTCATCTTGACCAAGCCAAGACAGTTTTGCTGTTTATGTCAGAGTACCAACACTGAGTAACTGAAATACACAAACAAGTTTGTCAGTGGCTGTGGCCTTGGATTTTTTGCGACATCGAGGATTACTTGAATGTTCTTTTAAGTTGCTATACTGATGGCATCAGTCAGATGCCAACAGCCAAAACGTACCGGGCACTTGCTTATATACTGTGCACAAAAAGAAACGCATATTTTTTTCGCTGAAAATATTAAGGAAAATTTTGACAGAAACATGCCCCGTATAGCAGGGAACTCTGTCCAG
The DNA here is from genome assembly GCA_033310375.1 of Conus canariensis. NCBI lineage: Eukaryota > Metazoa > Mollusca > Gastropoda > Neogastropoda > Conidae > Conus > Conus canariensis. The sequence continues at coordinate 36,364,351 of CM065728.1, forward strand.
TGTGAATAGTCAGACATAATGAATAGACATAACAGTAGATTGATGTCTTATTTCTTCTGTGGTTGTAATATTTTGAATGCTAAATGACGCATGAAATGACTGAAATAAAAATATGCGTTTCTTTTTGTGCATAGTATATTTGAGCATTTAAAAAACAGCATAAGAGTAAATTTTCACCGAGGAGGACATACTTCATTGTGGACCTGGGGCATTGCTGGCGCTTGGTAATCTTTTCATTGCCCCTTGTGTCTTTCCATGTATTAATGGTTTCCGAGAACTGCTGTCGTGCATGAATCACCTGGCAAGTGTACAAGCTGTCAAAATATTCTGGTCTATATATCATGTGAACTAACCAGACTTGTGTTGTACAACAACGAAATTCAGCACTTTGTGTTGTGTGACTGGACAAGGTCACAGACTTCACTTCAGACCTGTCTGCCTGACAAGTATTGAGCAAATGTCCCAGTGGATTTGCTGCCAACAGGAATGAAAAGCATCAGTTAAAATGTATTAGCAGGTTTCCCCTGTATGCATGGATCCAAGTAAGGGATGTCCAGGCTGTTTGGCACAAACACCTGATAACAAGCCTGGACATTTCATTCTTTACACATGTTCCAAGCCAGACTTACCCTGGTGTTCTTCCAGACTGCCCTTGCCCAAAATGATCATGTCAGTTGTGGTGATTGTCTTGGGTAGAAATTGTTCAGTCTTGACAGATCTATGTGGCAGTTCATGTGCTTTCAGGATGAACTTTATACACAGCACAAACTTTTTCTTTTTTTTAAGTAAATATGTTCAAAGAAAGGAATTATATAAAATAATGAAGTGTCTGTTGAAACGTTTTGGGGAAAATTAAGTTTACTTAGTGGCCTCTGATGTCAAAATGTTCATTCAACCTTTCAGGTTTAGGACATGCCAACGTGAGCACCTGCTACTGGATTGTGAAATCTTTATTTTGGCTGTGCCTAGACAGATGTGATTGATTTACATTAGGTATCTTTGCCACATTCGCCTTACAAGGCTCAAGTATTGCATTTACAGAGTGTGCCTGCATATATACACAAACTTAGTTGTTTTTGTGATGAGAGAAACGAGAAAACAGTGCTTTGTTGTTGTTACGCTTCTTCCTATTTACTTAGCTTTTTTATTTTCCCCAGAGTGATTTCAGTGGTGTGTGAGTGTCTATTTGTGTCTGTCTTGTGTTGTAGATAGAAATATTTCTCCAAATGCTGCACCAGATCTGTCTCTGTTCGGTTTGGACCAAAGATCTGTTCTGAACTGATGACTCGGCCTCAAGAGAGTATTTGAAGAAAGCAACCAAAGATGATCTCCTCTCACTAACAGTATGGACCCACTTCCATGAGTATTATACCTGTACAGGTTCTTAGGAATGGGAACTTTTTACAAATGATCTTGAATAAGCATTCAGGTCATGTGGGAAACAATTCTCTGTGGACAACTGAACCAACTTCATATGATCTTGCACTGAATGAAACGATAGGAATTGTGTTGATGAATGAACGGCTCGTATGTTTTCTGCCTATTCAGTCTCTACGTGTATTGTATCGTATCGTATTTGACTGAACTTTAATCTTGCACATAAATGCCATCCCTTTCAGTAGTGTTTATGTAGGTGGATTTTTGTGACAGCACTCAATCAAAATGGCTGCTTGCACTGGCCTGCATTTAAGTAGGGGTGATCTGCGCTACCCATACAGACCTCAGGATTGGCCTGCTTGCCTGCACCACATCACGTTTACTGCCAGGCCTTATGTTGTAAGTACTGGAGTTAAGGATGGTAATACATTTTATATGCATGCACATGTGCACACACACTCAATGAGATGTTGGAAAGGCTGTCTTGTGAACAGTGCATTTTACCAGACAGAAAACATGAGAAGGCTGAGTATTGCAAAAGTTATTTGATAGGAATATACTTACCCTGGAGAATAAAAGTGGGCTTAGTTTATTCAGCTTTGTTGGTACAAGATGGGGATGGGAGGGAAGGAATGAGAGATACAACTTAAAGACATGCATCCCAGTAAAAGCCAACTTGGTTGATCTGTGTGTGATCAGTGTATTTTTACATGAATTGTAATGCTGCTGCTGCTGAGAACTGCCATAATGATAAAATAAACTGATCAAAGATGACTTCATCATCCAACAAACACTACTGTTTTTGTTCCTGAAGTCATCAGTATTTGCATTGACATTGTTTTCAGTTTCAGGCAGCTGTCCCCTTTATCCTACTACATGCCTCTTCCCCTTCCACATGTCACTGTATTCTGTCCCTCCCATTTCTCTCCTTTTACCTCCCTCTGATCAACAGCGTAGTCTTTGGCAGTGTTGTGGGTGGAGGGAGGGAGAGAGAGAGAGAGAGACAGAACAAGATGAAAGGGAAGGGAGGTGGGGATGGGTGGGTTGGGATTGGTTGAGGGGGATATGGATGAGGAAAGCTTGGTTAAAAATTTTCTAGCAAGTCAAAGGCGCAGTACAGCTTAACAAAGACATTTTAAAAATAAACTCTTTCCCTCATGGCTTGCTGTTTTGGCCATATTTCAAGAATTCTAAAGACCACCATAAGTATAGAAATTATACCTGATTCAGAAGTTGTTTACCTTTAAGCTTGAGAAACAGCAGTACTGCTTGTAAATTTCTGCATATCTATTTACATTCTAAACAGTTAACACAAGTAGATAAATTATACCTCATTTAAGAGGTGTTTACTTCTAAACTTAAACAGCAGTACTACTTGTAAATTTCTACATATCTGTTTATGTTCTAAACAGTTAACACAAGTACAGAAATTATATCTGATTAGTAGTGCTTGTAAGATTTCTGCGAATGTTTTAAAGTATGTCCTAAAAAGGAAAAGTTAAGGTACATGAGTCTACCTTAGACTAGTCATAGCGTTTTTACAGAACAAATGTATGGAAATGAATGATTCTTCCATTAACCCTGTTATTACAATATTTCACAGTGCAAAACGCTTAATTTCTTTTGCCTACCAAGATTTTGTCTTCGGAGTTCATGGCAGAATTGTGAGTGAGCATTGTATCAACTTTCAAGGTGGAGTTTTGTCACAAACTAGGTACATTAAAAAAGAAAGGAAAAGGGAAAAAGAAGTCGGCCCCAAGAGCGATTCTAACTCAAGGCTGTAAGCACCACACGAACCATATGACTTGAGCCCATCTAAATATTTCTGTGTATTTGTACTTCTAAGTGTGTGCGGCTGATCACCCCCTGTTGTGTCACTGTCACCAAATTCAGATAAATTTGTGATTGTTCAAGGTAGTGACAACGATTCATGCCGGTGAATGATGAATAGGAAAATGAGGCCTGTCTTAACTGTTCTACAGCAACCTTTTAGTGGTACTCCCAGAATGTTTGTTGGGGGTGTCACTAGAAACACCTCTGTTCTATACAGATTGTATAATGGAAATTTATTTTTCCTTGCAGTTTGATGAAGCACACCATATCTCCTACTTTTATACCAGTTTATTACATATGTATATACATGTCTTTATATTGAACATGTTTTGTGCATATCTGTATAGATATAGATATATGTTACGCATGATTGCACAGGTGGTACTACTACAAGTAAGATAGTATGGCCGATGTCTCCACAGGTGTGGCAAGCACAATGCAACACAGGGCTAATGTCCTCATATAGTGTTTTGGTCTTGGCAATCTTGAAGTTTATTGTGTGTGTTGATGGCACCTAGATTTGTCCTGGAAAACATTTGAATGATGTTTGTAGATGATACCTCGGTCCTGTCTCCTGCCTACCTATAAAATAGTGGTGACACTCCGTTCAGCAAAGTCGTAGTATAGAAGCCCCAGACTGTGCTTTGAATGATGTTTGTAGATCATACCCCTGCGCTGTCTCCTGCCTGCCTGTAAAATAGTGGTGACACACAATTCAGCAATGTCCTAGTATAGAAGCTCCCAGTCTGTGTCGATCTCATTGAAAAAGTGTTCTCACATAGAGAAGCTTTTCTGTCCATCAGTGTCGGTCAGTACTGTTGATTCAAAAGGGGGCTTCTAAACTAAGATATTGCCCTCTGTTCTTGCTTTCAATTAGGTGCGCTTTTTGCAGCCATTTTTTTTTTTTTTTTTTCTAACTTTTGCCTAGCTGACAGTGTCATTCATAAGGATATTTAAGAATGAGATTGAAACAGGAGAAAATACTGCAAGGGATTGGAATTTTATAGCAGTGAATGCTTAGGACGGATAAGGAGGTCCAGTTTTATGGTCAGTGGCTGCAGCACAGATCACCATGACCGTTTGACATTTCTTGAAGAGTTAAATGTAGTAAAGCATGATGTTGAGAAATGTTAAAAGTGTTTGCTGAGTCAAGTATTCTCAAAGCTTGAAAGGATAGCGATCTTGAAGATCTTGAGCTGCTCAACACACTGTCATGGTGATCTGCACTGCATCCACTGACCATACACCAGATGGATCGGACATTGAACATGTTTACATAATCAAGGGAATATTCCTCAGAAAAAAACATTTGTCTTGCAGTGGCAACTTACATGCAGCAGCACAGAAAAACAATAGTTTTAGTGAACAGTTTCTTTGACATTTCATGAAGAGTTAAATGTAGTATGACATGGAAGTCGAGAAATGTTAGTAAAAAATGTTTGCTGGGTTAAGTATTGTGTTTGGTGAGAATGAAGGGATCCTCATCGCTGGGGAGGATAGTGATCTTGAAGATCTTTAGCTGCTCAATATACTCGGAGAAACTGTTTGCTGAATTGCTGTTTCCCATGTTGCTGCATGTAAGTTGCCACGACAAGATGAATGCTTTTTTTCTCGCATCTGATTTTAGCTTAGCCATGGTCTATTCATTTGCCTGCTCTTGACTCCCTACCAAGTTTTAAATGACTACCAGCTGCTGTGACAAAGTGGTTAGCATTGCAGACTCTGGCTGAGAGGTCGTGGGTTCGATTCCCTTCAGTCAAGTGGGGTTTTTCTGCCCTTACCGGCTCCTACCCAAAGTTGAGTTTGCTACAGGCTCAATTGGAAAGACTGGGACCACACAGTCGAATTTCATTCACTTAATTTAATGGATGTGTCCGAGAGCGTTGCTCAAATTTCCTGACCACCACTGCAAGTGTGTGCATCTCTCGGGCCTGGTTGACACGAGGATGTATTATGAAAGTAAGCATAGAGTAGTCTCAGACCAAAATGGAAATCTGTAATCTATAGCATCATCTTCATCCTCCTCATCGATCATCATAAAAAAAAGTCTAAAATTCTGTGGTCCCTTCATGTTCTGCTCTCATGGTGACCTTGGTTTTGATGTCCTCTCCATGTCTGTGGTCTTGGTGCGATTCCATCGGGGTCACCGATAACATGAGTCCATGGGGGCTGTCGTTGGACGGATGTGGTGGTGCCTTCAGGAAGGAAAGCTCACTCATGCCGGCTCTGCGACGAAGCAGGAGGGAGAGCTCACTCGTGCCGACTGCGCGACTAAGCAGTTATTGTCATCAGTAGGGGGCTTACTAGGTAGTGTCCTGCATATGTTGGATCAGAACAAGTGCCACTGAACACCACCGAAGTGACTTGGCAGCAGTGCAGTGTCTCCTCCGGTGGGTTGCCTCTAGACGACGTAACATTGACTGTTCCATGTGGAGTGCTGTTGCAGGCCAGGCAGGGCTGTGGCCGGAATGTCGGAATGAGTAGCATGGGTGCACTGCATCTGAGGTGGCACAAAAGATGGGACAGCAAAAAAAAAAAAAAAAAAAAAAAAAAAAAAGAAGAAAAAATGTGAGAATTAAAAGGAAGAAGGAAAAAACAAAGAAAATCCAATTAGTCATGAGATAGAAATTGCGAGTCAAGGAGCAAAAAACAGAAATTTCTGATTCAGAAGAAGGTGATCTGGACTAAACACAGGATCGTTTCTCTTTTAGGCTATTGTGACCTTTCTGAGTTTGCAGAAAATATAAATTGATTGTCACATGTGTCATAGATCAATGGAAAAGTAGTCATTGTAGCGAATGAATCATGTCTGTGTTTCGCATTTCATGTCTGCGTCTTATATTACATATCATGTCACACATTGATGTCATGCTTAGCATTTTTAATCATAGGATATAATGGCTCAGATCGGCAAAAAGATTTCCATGTAGCTTCATCTTTTGTACCCTCTTTGTTAATGTTCATTGCATTTAACTGTCTTCTCACTTCTTGTTTACTCCCATCCCATTGCTCATTTCTTAATGGAAACATAGCTGACTCAGAAGGAAATGAGATTGCAGGAACATCACTTTTGATTTGCATTATTAGTTTTGTTGCAAATGATGGTTAGTCATACAGATGGAGATGGTTGGGAAGGTGTGATTGGTGCCACAGGCATGTGTTGTTTGATGATGTAGATCATGGATATTTTTTTTCTGGTCTGCTCAGTGTGCATAAAGAGTAGTTGTTTTTCTTTTGCTTGACTATGGGAGATAGAATTACAAGCTTTATTTTTATATATATATGCACTATAACTTTTTTTTTTTTTTTAATGATGGGTGATTTAACTATGTCTGTGATGTTTTATAGCTTTTTCAAACATTACAAGTGTGATGGCGTTTCCCTCAAACTCAAACATTTGTAAAGGTAAAGTAGTTACATTGTTTACAGAGGCCTGTTTTCTCTTTTTTTATGTGACCACTAAACAGTCTTTCTCTCTCTCTCTCTCTCTCTCTCTCCAGATTTGTGATTTGTTAAGATATTCAACACGCAAAGTTCAAGGGCACATTAGTAGTACCAGTGTACAAAAAAACAACAAAAAAAACACGATACTCTGGGATGGGAAAGCAGAGGAGAGTGGATTTTTTTTTATTGTTGGAGGAGGGTGGATGTTTCATTTTGCTCTCTCCCAATGAGGATGTTGGAGGGGTGGTTTCTTTTTCCAGAACAAGCAGTGCCCCTGCCAAACTGCAATTTCTGGGCTTGTCGCTTATTTTCCATCACTCTTGGACTCTGCCTTAGCCCCCCTCCTCCCCTTTCCCATCATTCTTTCCAGTTGTAAACCGTTTTCCATAGATAGATATATATATATTTGCGTGTGTGGATGATCTGACCTGTTTGATACGTTTCGTCCAGTGTGGGTTTGACGGCCTTGAAAAGGCTCCGTGTTATTGGCTAGGCTATAACGTTAACAGTTTGGAACTCACTGTTGCACTCACTGAAGAGAGAAATTTGTATTCCAACATTTTTTTGTGTGCATTTCCCACACAAACTACTGACTGAGATTACCTTTGCAGATAAATTTTGCCAGGTAGAAACAGATTTTGGCAACAGAATGTTGATTGTCATGAAAGGAAGCAGTGTTTTCGAATTCAGCACCCAGGTGTGGCATTGTTGCTGCACTGTTAGCAACTGGTCCATGGTGTTGCTGCATATTTCTGCCTTGGCTGTTTGTGCTTACCTAAGTTGTGAATAATGTAGTATTCTCATGTTCCAACTAGAATGCTTCATTGTTTCAGCCAGACCAGTTTTTGAATTGAAATGAAACTCGTTACATGTAATTTTTTTTGTTCTGGCGATTTTTTACCCCCAACCAGTGCATGTAGTTTTGAATTAGTTCGCAGACTGGAACAGCAAATTCTACCCCTTTCTTCCGGTCATAAGAGATTTTTCAGTGTCATGAAAAATTTCTTCTTTTTTTTCCCCCAAGAAAGTGGATTATTATGATAACAGGAACATGAATTTTGCGTCTTGGAGAAAAAAATATGTATGTTGTGCATGCCAGAAATTTATTTTGTTTTTCAAAAGTTCCTTCCATCTTGAATTCATTCAACATTCCGTGTAGTTCCTCTGCATGTTTTCAACATTTATCCATCCTCCTTCATTTTGGACATTTAGTTATGAGATCAAGCAGTGATGCTGCTGCATAGACTTGTATGTCATTCAGTGTGGATAATGGAGACGGATTAACATTTTCTCCCTCCTCTTATTCGTTTCTAGAAACATCCGTGCAGTGTGTCCTCAAAGGCTAATTTTTGCCCTGCAAGACTTCTGAATAGCCGATCATGACTCCCACCCCACCTCTTTTTTTTTTTTCGCTGTTGTCCCAATTTGGTAGGAACCTTTAGAAGAAAATTTATTGATATAGATGACTAGATTGATTGTAATGCCTTCACTGTCAGAAGAACCAGTTCTGTCATGGAAAGATACAGCACAGTGATATCTGTTGTGATGGGAAGGCTTTCCATCAGATTGTAACAGACAGTGAAACCCTGTTACGAACCCTCTGTTTGCCAGCCACTTGGTGTCCTGCAGTCTGGTTTGTAGATTGGCAAATATGAGGAGGAAAGTGTTCTGTTTATATGTTAGTAAAAAGCGTGTAGGAATAGCACCATATTCATGTTTATCCATAAGTAGGTGTTTTTTTTTTCAGCTGCGAAGAATAAGGGCTTTAACTTGAGAATATAAACTGAAAGTAATGTGGAACATTTTTTTTTTTTTTAATGTATTGCAATAATGATTCGACAGAAAATCAAAATCCTCCTCTTCATTGTATCCCAACCTTCTCAAAATCCCCCCCCTCCCCCTGCTTTTTTTTTTCTTTTTCCTTGTGTGCCTGATCCATTCATTTCATTTTTCTGTCTTGTGGAAATTTTTTTTTTTCCCTTTTACTACAGGTTATAATATGCCAGCTTGGGGGGTGCGTTTATTTTTGTTCGTCTTTGTAGTGCATGCTAGTTTTTCTTTAGTAATCTGTATACTCAAGAATGGACACTAGATGTCCCATTCTGCAGAGTTCTTTGTCAGCTATGACTGTATTAGGAGGAGCAGCATATTTATGGTTATTTTTTTTTAACTTGTTTCTGAAAATTTGAACACGATAGTCTGTGCAGTCAGCATTGCCACATGTCTTTACATGCTCGCAAAGATGTTGAGAAACATTGTGCAATTCATGACAAAATCTGACTTCTCATTTTATGTGATGGCTCTCCTGTGACCTTGAAACTTCTTTTTATGACTGTGTTTGACTACATTACATTTTTCCCCTTTGTGGCCTGTTTTTGTCTTTGTTTTAGGCTTGTGGTCACACTTTGTAAAATGCCAGCTTTTGTTGTTGTAATCTGGCAGCTTGGTATTAAGACTACAACTTTCCATCATGGACACCAATGTTCATTCTGCAATGCATGTTTGCCCATTCGGCCTTTGTGTTCCCATGTACTTTACTGTGTTAAAATGTTAAATGCTTCTTTGTTAATTAACCTTTAAAACTGGGAGTGGAAAATTAGGAGGAATGCCAAGGACTTGGCCCATAATAGCTGTATCCATTTCGAGAGTGATGGGTTTTTTTTTCTCTTGGGATGGGACCTTCCCTTCACTCTTGAAAAACTACCCAATGCCATCAGTTCGGCCTTGGAGGAAAACAAATGGATATATTTCCATAGCTTTCCAGGTTCCTTATACATGTCGAATACATTTGTATGTAGGTAAACAATCCTTTAATAAACCGTTTCCTTGCTCTTGCGGTGCGTGTATTTTCAGTCCAACATATCTGGCTCCATTAAATACCGTGTAGTTTTTTTTTCTAAAATTGAATTGCAACAATTATAAGTACAGTCCTGAAAAGCTTCAGGTAATGGACAGTGAAAACGAAGAACAATCGCCGATACTTGGTTGTTCGACAGAATGTTGCGCTGATGGGAATATTAAAACAAATGTAATGGTGTGTAGATTGTTGTTGCATTTACAAAACAAAGATGAATGCATACAGTAGTGGATAGTTCACTTTAGGGGTAGCAGAAAATAAATTTGGGGTTGGAACGCACTATCTCCATTTGAGATTTAGAGGTTCCACCCCATAAGAGCGAATTTTCCAGCAACAAAACGAGTGCATACCATACTGAATTGTCTAGCCCGACCTCCAACCCAATAGCAAGGCTTTATTCCTATACAAGAAAACATGCTGCCCCCCCCCCCCCCCGCCCGCGACTTACCATGAACAAGACTTTATTCCTATACATGAAAAAAGTATGTCCCCAGGAGACCTACAACCAACAGCAAGGGTTTTTGTTCCTATACAAAAAAGCATGTGTCCCAGAAGACCTACAACCAACAGCAATGTTTTGTTCCTATACCCCCCCCATGTGACCTTTAAGTTCACAAGCCTGAAAAGTACCCCACCTCTCCTCCCCCTAACCCCATTCCACGATGTGACCTTTCAGTTCAAATCCTGAGAATCTCCCCAGATGTGACCTTTAAATTCACAATCCTAACCCCCACCCCCTCCCCTTCTATCCCCAGATGTGACCTTTAAGTTCACAATCCTGAAAAGTCTGCCCCCATTCCCAGATGTGCTTTGCCCGAGCAGCAGCCCCTCCCCCACGTGCTTTAAGTTCAGTCCTGAAAAGCCATCCTCCTCCATATGTGACTTAAGTTCACAGTCCTGAAAAACCCTCCATCCCCAGATGTCGCCTTTAAATTCATGATTCTGAAAAGCCTCCCCACTCATATGTGACCTTTAAGTTCACAATCATGAAAAGCCCCCCCCCCCCCCACATGTGACCTTTAAGTTCATAATCCTGAAAAGACCCCTCTCTCTCCCCATTCACATGTGACCTTTAAGTTCACAATCATGAAAAGCCCCCCCAATCCCAAGATGTGACCTTTAAGTTCACAATCCTGATAAGACCCCTCCCTCCTCTATACCCAGATGCGACCTTTCAGTTCACAATCCTGAAAAGCAAGCCCCCCTCCCCCCCCCCCCACCCCTCCTTTTTTTTTTTTGTTTTTTTTTTTTGTATTTGCTGCTTTCTTTCCATTTCAGATCTCTAGTACCTGAGAGGCTGTCCAATGCAAAACTGCACTAGCCTCACAATGCATGATCTCCCATGATCTCTTACCCCGTGAATGAATGCCGCCTTCCTCCCCTTAAATAAAAAGGGTTCTTCAGGGCAGCTGTCACCTGTTTATGTTCCACCAGAGGCAACTTCTTAAGTGAGATGGCCAGAGAGAATGCCAATATGACCCTGATGCAGTGGTTTCCCTTCCACCAGGACATGGAGACACTGTACAAACTCAACTGAAATTCTAGAATGAAAATGAGGGAATATTTGTCAGCTATTGTCTGCGACACATAAAAACCGATTTGAAAAATGGGGGTGGCGGGGTAACTGTTTTCCAGTACCTGGTTTGCAGAACATGCAAGGAGTCCAAACAAAGTTAATCACAAAAGAATTGCTTTCAATCACAGAAGTATTGTTTTAATTGTATAGACTTTTTTTTTCCACAATACAAGATATCACTCTGTGTGTCCATCCAAAATTAGACCAAGGTCTGATTTACCCTGTTAGAAGTTCTTCGATTTGGGCATTCCTTTGGAAAGTACAAGTTTGATGCAATTCATCCAATCCTGTGTGAAATATTTTTCTTAAAAGATGATTTGATAAAACATACCCGTTTTGCTTTACTTTTTTTTCCATTTATCTTGGCTATCATGTCATCATTTGCTTTTTTCCCCTCTTAGCTACCTTATTATTTACTTTTACTTTTCTTCTTTCTTCTTTTCTTCTTTCTTTTTTAGGATGTAATTTTTTGGATGATCAAGATGCAACATTGTTTGTGACAGCCCTGAAAACTTCCTGTCTGTATCATAGCCCAGCTGACCAAACAAACAAACAAGAAAAAAACAGAAACCTTGAATCCCCCCCCCCCCCCCCCCCCCCCAAGTCGTGTTCTTCCCATGTCGCTCACATCCAGCAAAAAAATGGACTGCTGGCATCCTTCAGAAAAAGCACGTTTCTCTCTGGGATATGTGTATAAAAAAAAGACATCTTTGATCTGTTCACTGTTCTCTAGTTCAGCTAGCAGAAGAGGTGGGAAGAGAAGATCATTACACTTGAAGCACTCACCTGCATTGAAGAGTACAGTATCACTGCGGTCAACATCCGACTTTCAAAGACATGACATCGGCATCACTGACATTCCACAAGTATTGAAACAGAATTAGATTACAATAAATAATGAGACCATCAGATGCAATTAAAACACCTAAAAAAACACAAAAACAAAAAAATATACAAGTTACTTGAATGACATGAAAGTACTCAAAGCACTGCAGTGATTTTATGCTCATTTTGAGTTTCAGTGTGGACTTGTTTGTTGATGATTGATTATCTTAACATAGTCTCTTTGAGTAAAAGAAAAAAAAAGAATTAAAAGACAAATCATGCTGAAAATAACTTAAAGGACTGCAAGCCACGTCTTATATGCTTAGTGACATCACAAGCACAGGATTTCGTGCTGGAGAGACTTCCATGCACTAATTTAACAAACAAAACTTCACAAACGCTATGAAGCCCATAATCTAATCTGCTCAGTAAGTATGCATTTCATATTGTATGCCAAGTTAACACAAGGTGGCAACATAATTCGTTCAAAAAAAATTCTTTGACTGAAAAATCCACTACTGAGGGAGGACAAGTTCAATAAGGAGTCAGCATGCACACTTTGCCTACTTGATTCCCTCCATACTGCTAGTTATCACACCCCGATTTCACCATGAAAGCATTATTGTAATAGTCAGCAACATCATCATTTTTTCCTAAAAATTGTTATGAAAAATAATTCATCCTAAGTAGAAGGTTGTATTACCAACAAATAGTTGGTTATATTACCCAACAAATAGTTGAACAACAACAGCAAAATTGCAGTCAATCCTTCGGAAATTTATGGAAAGCTGACACAGATTAGTTCCATCATGAAAAACACACAACCTGTTATTGTCAAAACAGCCATCACATACATGGAAACCCACACTGTTCAGTTGTATCCAAAACTGGAAAGGCAAGTAATGCTATTCACTGCTCATCATGCAATATTTACATTCAAAATTAAATTAGATAACAAAATTCAGAACTGTGCAAATTCCTGATCTGTAATGTTTGTACACGATAAACGTAAACTGAACACTCTCAATCCAGAATGCCATATGGTGTGAATTGAGCCTATTCCACCCCCAACACGTCTGAAAATAAATCTCCAGTCACAGACTCTGTGCTGTATATTTCTTTCAGCATTTCATAAGTTTGCCACCTCCACACCATTTGGTGTAATTTGTTCCTGACAAAGAAATAACAAGCAACCCTGTATAATATGAAGATATGCGAAGTTTGGAGTAACATAGCAGACTAACACACAGAACCTTACGATACCCTGCTGTGCAGCATTTTGTCAGTAAGACAGCTGCTCCCCATAACTGATTTGCAGTCAACAGGACACTTCCCAAGACATGCAGCAATACATCAATAACGCTGGAGTGAACCAAATAGTACTGCAGAAAAACATGCAACATTCTTAGCACAAAACTCATTGAAGCGATGTGCATGCATGAGTGTGTGTATGTGTGTGTGTGTGAGAGAGAGAGAGGACACACACAATGCTTGATCACAGAACTTGGATCACTGTACTGTGAATGTGGCCTACACAAGATCTTTGTACAACACGAGGCAAAAATCGAGCTTTTCCTTTTAGAAACTGAAACATCATTCATCAGACACAAATCAGTCTATTCACTAAACGTCTTCATAAACAACAAAAAATTGGACGTTTTGGAAATGATTGCGTGTTGGCAAATGCGAAACAAAGTCACTGAATAAGCTATTTATGGGCCTGGGAGTGAAATCACTAATTAGCATGGCTTTTAGCCAATAACTCGATAGTTCTGTTTTTGTTTGTTTTTTTTCCTTTTCATGTTATTCCTTTAACCTTTTCATTTATAAAACTCAATATCATCTCACTCTGCCACACACTATATGGCAAGGTTTCATCCCTCAGCATGAAGTATGGGTCACAGGACACCAACTATGTATGGAAGTACAACAGAACCTTTCAACAATCAAAGGAGACTACAACTGAGAGGTAACTCTAAAACATAAAGATAAAGTACCCCAGAAAAATGGCTGTACAGTCAGTGTGTGGATTGTCTACTAGAAAGCCTCAGAGTTGTAAATAAATGAACTAAAAATGCATCATGACTTTCCCCCCCACAGTATCACCATATGTGCCAGACAGTACACTATGTTCCTTTTCTAAAAGTACAGGTGATGAACAACCAAAAGACACATGGCTTCGTTCTTTCACAAAATGCACAACTAACTGATATTAACCACATGTCTCAAAACTTGTTCTTTACAAGAAGGTATTGCTAATGGATACCTATCACATGAACTGTTTTCTTTCACATTAAGAGGAACACATATGGCCCTCTGAGGTCGGCTGGGCTGTAAGCAACATTACCTTCACAAAAAGATACAGCTGATGAATACCCACTTCATGGGCAAAGGTGTTCTTTCACAGTACTGATAATGAATGCCCACCATGGCTTTATTCTTTCACATGAAAGCTAACAGATACCAAACAGATACCCATTACATGTAGCAAAAGCTTTGTTCTTCAACAATGTATGTCCACCATTTGTAAAGCTTTGGATACTCACCACATACGGAAAACGCTTTGTCATTTCGTAACAAAAAAAGAATAGCATTAGACAACCAGTTTCATTGTTGTTAAATCCCTGCCATGTGACTTTTCTTGGTTTGTTAAAAGGAATTTGTAGTACAGCCAGATTTTCTCTCTTTTTAAAAGTAATGACCTGGAGCAAAAGTAGAATTACTGGGCCCATCAAACAAACGGAACAAACATATGAGACAAATCACATTAAAAATGATGAAACAAAGGATGAACAAAGTCGCTCACCTCTACAATCTTGGTGCAACATGTGTTTATTAGTCCATCTTTTTCATTGTTTTGAATTATTTGTCCTGCAAGAACACCAATGGATCGAAATTCATCGAGTCTGTTTTGTAACTTGTTTCTCACATTTGTTTGGAGGCCCAGTGATTCTACTTTTGCTCTTGTGCTTCAGCTGCCACCTGCGGTCACTCTACTTTGAAACCAGCGTGGATACCCGTATTTGTAACGAGCTGGAAAACACAAACAGAAGCACCAAAAACATGTGACCTTGTTTACAGATTTCAAAGCAATTCAAAATAAAGATCTATTTTTTCAATCATTTTCACCAACATGATGTCAAAATACATAATTCCAAACAATTCATATGGCATTTTTATTGCAGACAAGCTGTCCCAATATTTTCACGAGATTTACAGAATCGAAAATGTGAAGTAATCTTGTGGACAACCCCTGTTTATGTATCTTATTGATTATACTGACAAAGAACATGCTTCTGAACTTTAGTAAAAATCAATCAGTATGACTGATATTTTGTATTCATGTGAATTATGATCATATTATTCAAACTATTTCACCAAAAGAATAGTTGTTGTTTTTTTTATCTATGGTGTTATTATTTGAATTAATCTTGTTTCATCATTTGAGAATCATTTGAGAATGAAAACATTTCAACAATAAGAGACTAACAAGACAAAACTTCTAACAGAACGTTTTCATAGTTCCGGTTGGTTTGTATTCAGTACACCATTTCTGCGTCAAAGAAAAAAACCCAACATATTCTACTTGCCCTGCTTCTTTAATGTCTATTCTCGTACTATCAAAATATGGTTTCTATTTACACCCACCTGTCTCCCCCTCTCACACATACTGCAAAGTTCACGGAATCACAAGTAACTGAATATAATCACAACACAACCACATTAGTGGTCAGTAGTCACAGGCTGCCAACATTACAGAAAGTGGGGGTCAGTGTGGAAAACCTGAGTTATTACTACTGAGAGCTTTTAAGACAGAGAAGATAGGGTGGGTAAGGTTACCTGGGCAAGAGGGAGGGGGGGGGGGGGGGGGAATAAATACTGGGATCTAATTAGCAGTTTGCCTGCAGGGCAAACACTTTCTGGCAAAGGGTGAGGAAAAACATACAGAGATACAGAAAGGGAAATTTACTAAATTACCAGGGCTTCATGAAAGTTGACGTAACATTCACATTTGGGACAAAACCAAGTCTACCGAAAAAAAAGAGAAAATAGCAAGTGTTGTAGGACAAAACAGTCTTTCTTGGAGGAAGAGAAAAATAACAGTGTTGAATCATGATCACCAGTGCAAAACATAATAGCAAGAAAAAGGTGCCTGAAAAATATGCCTGAAAATTGTGTCCATCACAATCTATTTATCATTACGTGTACTCTGATCACAACATCAATAAGTGCAAAGAAATTGAATGATGAAAATTATTTACAAAGAAGATAAACTGACCTGTGTGAACTGTACTATTTGCATTATTTTCTCCTAGTGTCAAAACAAAACTGAATTTTCTGGTCAGTTGCCATTAAATTTTCTGGCCATGGTGTGTCCATGAACATGAATTTGAGGCGTAGGCTTGGGCTTCACAAAAACAGATATGGAGAAAACAGCAAAAGAACAGACTTTTCAAATATATAATCATACCTCCCACTGAAATAAAGGAAAACTTACACCTTACAAATCCATATTTCTTTCTTTTGAATCTGAGTGACTCCTCAAAGTCAAAATCCAGCAAACAGAAAGCAAAACCAAAAAAGTATATGTAAACCACTGGCCAATCTTGAGTCGGTTTATCAGGCAATCCAACCACCTGAATGAAAAAAGGAAAAACGAATACTGAGAGAGGTCATAACTCGGTGGTTCCAAGATCTGAAATTCCCGAACCCAACACACTTCCACTTCCCTACAATGGAAAAAGAAAGTGTACCTAAGTAAGTAAATATGCTTCCACTTCAATAACTCTTTTTTTTTTTTATTTCAAGATCTTTTATGAAGAAGATATCCCCCTCTTCCCACTCCGATCCTCTCCCCTTCACCCTTGCCTACCTCTCTTCTCAAGCATTTGCTGGAGCAAAAACCTGCAAACTCCAAACAAGAAAAATTCCAGTTGACGTCACACATACAGAATTCACACCATCCATTTTAAAAAATGATAATAATAATAATAAAACCGAATCAAGAAAAGTAATTCTCTGCAATAAATATACTTTATTGCCAGCATATACAACAGTATACATTATTCTTTAAAAATGTTATCACACTGGAGAATACTTCTCATATTCACAGAACCACACACACACACACACATATATATATATATATATATACATATAAAAGTCATGATTGTGTGCTTTCCTATTAACTACTTACCAGTTATGTTCTACACATAAAACAGTCCGATCAAGAACAAGTATTACTTTTAATATGGACTTTTCAGCTTTGTTGAGAGGGTCCCCTTTAAATATTTCTCTTGGACAAATGTGGACTAAAGTTTGATTAACACATTATGAACTCTTTGCTCATCCTATAGACTTGTTTCATATGTGATCAAGGAAATGTCACAGGCAAAGGGGAGCTTTGTAAGCTGATGAAAAGGTCAGTCATCCAGTACGTTGCGTCTCAGTCCACAGTCCAGTCTTCTGTCATGTCTGCTGCTGACTGCTCAGACTTAAAACGAAGAGAATGGTTGGAATGGCAATGCCATTCAAAAAACATCCATCCTTTCTTTTGCTTTCCTGTAAGTCTCTGTAACAATTCTTTCAAAACTGATCTTTCCTTTCATATTTTCTTTTAATCGTAACAGTAGTCATATACATTCTGATGATAAGGTTCTGTTCGCAAAGTGCTGATCTGCTACAAGAACCTTACCCTCTGTGTTTTGCAAGAAAAATCAATGTTTTATAATCACAAAATATACACCTTCATCAATTCTTACAGTAATATCATTATGAGTAGGAATATTTCATTTTAATACAATTATGTAACATTTAGGTCATAATCCGTCTGTCAACTGGAAATCTCACTTTTTAGCAACAATACTCACAGCAATATATATCTGATTTGTTCCAAAATGTTTTGTTTCTTTTTTAATTCTGGTTTGAACTTATGAACTGGTTTGAGACACACAAACTACTGTTCAGAGCAACTGAAAAAAGACAGCATGTGAGACATGAAATAGATAGCATAAAAGGGACACTCCACTCGCCACCAAAAGATTCAGACCTTTCCTTTTTTCCTTTTTTAAAGAAAAGTGCAATTCTTTTATTTGTTTTTTCTTCAAGGATATCAATAGACAGACTACACAAACACACCAACAGACCGACAGTGTTCACAAAAATGCATAGCTGCGTCACTTGTTTCTGTCTGTATCTTCTTGTGGTGAATCCAGTGTCCCCGTTACGCTATTCATTTTGAGCAAATCAATGCTCGTTAGGCACTATTGCAAAACTGCAAGACATCAACATCAGGCTTTGGTGTGAATGGTCAGCTAACTGATCTGAGACAAATCAAAACAGGCTGCATCTATGACACAGCTGTACGCTGCAGGCTTTCTCGATAGCCGACTTCACAACCAACAGCCTGCCATTGGTCCCACTTCTTTGTTAAATGCACACACTTCCTCTCCCTCCCATGGTCAGCAACGCCGACTCCACGACGAAGAGACACAATAGCCAAAAGGAAAGTAAAGGTACGAAGAAAAGAGGTCCTCCCCCAGACAGAAGAAGGCAGCGAAGAAAATCAAGGTGAGGATGAAGAAAACAATGTGGGAAATGATGAGCCAGCCCATGCGACGTCGGAGCTGCCGGTTGCTCTCAATCAACATCTCCATCTGAAACAGACCACAAGACCACTGGCCACTGTCGCCTGCTTTGTCTCAAAAGTAAACGTCTCACTCTGGACTTTTTTCCAATGGCTTTTTTTTCTAAATGGACAATATAAGTGTAAAAAAAAGACAGTATGTCCCCTCACACACACACACACTCACACTCACTTATTCTCTCTTTCACACACACACACACACACACATACACACACACACACACACACACACACACACACACACACACCACACACACCAGTGAGCATGAACATACCGACCCATGTTTGAGCACTGTCTGTGTAAAATTATGGAAAAACAATAAAGACGGGATGAATCAACAACCAAAAAACAAACAAAACTTACAAAGCTCATCAACTCTGCCCTACATGCCTCCTAAGTGCCATGCAGACGCACCTACAATGTCTGAACTGTTTCATAATGAGATCAATCCACTGAGTCACAACACCTGATCCTGCCCCATCTCTGTGCCTCCTTGAAACAACCGAAGCTCGGCTGGGAAAGGGGAACACCAGGCTGCCCAAAGGACTTGACTGGGAAGAAGTCACAGGGAGAAGTCTTCATTAGTGTCTCTCCCCCATGCCAGGCTCGAGGTAATCACTCAAATACTCACTTTCAACCTGAATCAGGCTGTGTCAGAAGCAGATTTCCGACACTCCTCTCAGAATGTGCTGGACATATTTTCCTGACAGAACATATCATTCCTTGATAGACTGCTGTATTACAATCATCCTGAATTCTCAGATGCTTTCATAGTGGTTCGTTTTCTTTCACTTTTCTCAGCTTATTTCTAAACCCTTTTATGCGAAATTGATTTGACTGCCCGTGTCCTCTTTGTTCCCTGGATCCTGTGTCTTTCAGCATGGTGGCACAATGTCAATTCAATGACAATGTTCTTGACTGATATTGCTTTAAGCTTACATGTGCTTACACCAGTTTAACACAGCAGAATTGTGGAATTTGGGTTAAAGCATAGCTGGTGTGGTAATTTGTTTGTCTAGTGTCAAAAATCTGTGTAAAAAAGTTTTTTTGTTTTTCATGTCATGAACATCCTCTAGTCATATTAAGTAGGCAAATTTCACAAAATGTTCCTGTAAAATTTCATGTCTGTCAACCAATAGCGTTTTCAATGTATGTGAAGTCTGTATCAGTCAATAGTGTTTGTTCATCATATGTGTGACATATGTAATTGATTTTCACTTTTTCTTTCCATCATTACGACCAAATCATGGTATAATCATACAACATGCTGGCCTCAAATAAAGGAAAAGAAAGAGTTCTTCAATTATTTTAAGCTACGTGCATTTCAGTTAAAATTTTCCACCAAAATGGTTGGTGGTACTAAATGTTATAACTTTTGTCCCAACCATAAACTGGCACTCAAGCACCAATGTAAACAAAACAAATTCAATGCCAGCTAAAATACTGAAGAAAAAAAAAAGAAAACAAAAAACAACCAAACAAAAACAACAAGCTTAACCAATTGAATAAAATTACAGAAGGAAAGCAGCAACAAACATAGTAAATAGCATAATTCTTACAGGATCACTGGACTCTCTGAGTTCATAACGCTGCAGACAGACAGACAGGCAGATAATAGCAATGAACACATGGCAGCAGGCATTCAAATAAAAGCAAGCGCCTGTAACCCACAGGGAGATATCAAATCTGAATGAGATATCCCTCCCCCCTTTCTCCTCGCCTCCCTCCCAATCAGGAGCCTTGATGCTGGTGTCCGAGTCACTTCAGTGACACAATGACTACTGCCTGTGCTAATACTCCATAGTATGCAAGGCACCATGACACTGATTATTGCCTGTGCCAATTCTCCATATCATGCAAGGCACCATGACTTTGCCTGAGCTAATATTCCATAGTATGCTAGGCCCTATCTACTTAGCTCCCTACTGTCCATCATATCACACAGACCTGGATGCAGTGTCTCTTCTTAACGATAATACATTTACAGAGCATTTATCCATATCCTATGAGAGCCTTGGTGCTATATATTCAGAACAGCATATTACTAAACAACTTACACACACAAAAATAATGGTAAATTATGAACACATATGAAATAATAAACATATCTACAGGACTTGCAAATACACTTATTTTCCTGTTTCATAAAATGAAAAACAATCCTCTATTAGTCATATAGAAAATACCACAAACCACTAACATGGCACACAACCACATGGTGCGTCCATCAATCATAAACCCTTACCTGACTCTCAAATTTGGACGTCAAGAACGCCTTGGCCTGATTGGCGGCATTAGCAGCAGAGGCAGCCATCCCCCTTGCCCTGCTCCCCTCCCCCTCCACTGCCACGTTCACATTGAAGTCCACATGGCCGGGGGCCACACAGCGCAGCCTGCCGACATCAACCACCAACTCCTCACCACTTCGTCCGTGGATGTTTCCTTGTTTGTTCTGTGTGCTCTGTGCTGTCATATCTGCTAAGCGGTTCAGTGTCATAAGCAGGATTCCTTTGGAGTTATGGGCGCATGTCTGTTTTATCTCGGGAGCAAGAGTTACCCTACTTGTTCATTGTTTACTGCTTACTGTTCCCTGCCTCATTTCATATACATTTTCATTTCTTCCTTGCATCCAACACTGTCCTATTTCTGTCAAGACACCAAAGGATATAAAAAAATATTAAGCATCTCTCTCTCTTCCTCTTCATTCCTTGGTTAAAATTCTGAGGTTCACCACTGATGATATTGGGGGGGGGGGGGGGGTGGAAGGAGGGGGTGTTGTGCATCCCTTTCCGATCCCACCTCCAGGGTTGCAATGTTCCATCCTCAGAGCTGATGTCTACACACCACACCACTGTGCACTGCTTTATTTTCCTGTCATCTGGCCCACTGATACATGATAGCTTAAATGTGCGCGCAAGATTTTTCTATGCATGCCATGACACTGAGTGTAAGTTCTGCACACACACATTCACACATGACACTTAGTGTAAGTTCTGCACACACACATTCACACATGACACTGAGTGTAAGTTCTGCACACGCACATTCACACATGACACTTAGTGTAAGTTTCATCCTAGGGACTGAATGGGAACTAAAGTTTGCACAGATGCCAATTCCCAAAGAGAAAATCTTTCCAACCTGGCTACCTCAAGTGGGAATCAAACTCCAGACCTTGGAATAAGAATCAGATGCCTTTCCCAACAGGCCAGTCAGACCCTGTTACGTGACAGGTTCTATGTAGAGTACCTTCATGAATAACAGAGAGAGAGAGAGAGAGAGAGAGAGAGAACACAGATAAAAGGGTCTGGTGACTCAAGTGCCGATGTTATTCCTGAAGAAATTCAGAATGAGAATCAAAATAACTCTGCAGGTCCCAGAGACAGAATGATAAATTCATGTCTTTTAATTTGTACTGTTCCTGAAAAATTGAGGATGAGGACCCAACATTCAAAACTGATTTTTTTTTTTTTAATATGCAGCAATCAAACAACCATTCATCTTTTTAAAAATGAACGCAAAAGAAAACTTCACAGTCCAGAAAAATTTAGGATCAGAAACCCACTGTGATAAAATGATTGCAAAAATGGCAAAGTCAAGAATCAAAAGAGTTTCCAATGATCATCAGTTGTTCAGGAGAAGGGTAAGAAACAAACATATTCTTCTACACTGGAGTAGATTAGTCCAGAAATGCTTGACCAGACAGAACACATACAAAATATGTAAATATACCGGTGCAGATTCAAAAACCCAAACCAAAATTTGGCAGCATTTTTTCTACATGTTATACACAGTCAGCAAAATGGGGCAGGGTTAAAACCTGTTTTGAAGAGAAAAGTTTCCTGGGTTTGTTCTTTGCGCTATACACCTCCATACATGCACACGTATCTATCTTTCTATTCATCTATTTGTGTGTGTACATGTCTGTATGTATCCGTGAGTGTTTGTGCGCACTCGTGTGCGTGCGCGCATGCATGTGCTTGTATGCTAATGGGTGGAAATGTATATCCAACACTGACTCCTACTTTTGCTTTACAGGATGCCATCCATTCAATCTAATCAAGAAAATATTCATCAAGCAGTACATGCCACCTTACTTTCGCTTGTCAATGAAGAAAAAGGTACTGCACATGTTTTGTTCCATTATTTACTAGACAGACAAGTGAACGACAGGAAGAGGAGAGAGGGAGGGGGGGGGGGGGGAGATTGTAAGGGGAAGAACCTGTGTTCCATGATGGTGTCTTTGGGGGCCGTTTTCCACAAGGAAGTGTCGTAGCTGTCCCCGGTCACCTCCATGGCCATCACCAGGAACTTGTCCTTCTCCACCGTGTTCAGGTAACCTGGACACCCACATATAGCTGACCACTCTCCCACTGTACACACTGAACATCACTGCACTAGCAGAAACCCAATGGCCTGCTAAAAAAAAAAAAAAAAAAAAAAAAAAAGCAAATGGGAAAAATGATGACCTGAAGAGGAAGAGATAGGATGGAGAAAGTGGGTGAGGGTGTCCAGCAGGGGCAGATAAGAAGTTTCAAGATGGAGCATGAACAGGGGAAAGAAGAGGGCATGTACACCTCTCTCTTTCCCTATCTCTCACACACATAAGTGAAACACAAACTCCTGAAAAGAAAAAAAGGCACAATCATTACAAATTTCAACTGCTGTTTTCACATCTAGTCATCTTTTTCTATGCTCAGATTATTAGCAGAAACACACATCAGAAGTATGCATTCACATCTTGTTAATTTTTTCTCATCACATTTCTTTATCTTCAGAGGGTTTTTTTCTCTTTCATAGGAAATTTTCAAACATTTGGCGAGTGATTTCTTCTGGTTTGATAATACCATTGAAAATGAATACTGTGCCACCAAATGAACAAAAAAAAAGGGGGGAAATTCTATAGAAAAAAAAAATCTTTGAACAAGCCACTAGTAAAAAGGCCATTTCACTTTAGCTTGTTACTGAACTCATGGAAGACTAGGCTGCATTAGCTTTAAACAGATCATTCTGACAGCGAGACTTTTGACAGAAAACAAAGCTGATCAAAATAAACTGAGGGAAAAAATCTTACAACACCAGCTTTAAATGTGATAAATGACAGTTTTTTTCAGAGTCACTTTTTTTTGTTAAATTTCTGCACTTGTTTGCTTCGATTATGTCAAACAATTCCTGTAGTTCCTAGAAAAATACTTCACTTCACTTGCCAACATTAGGCATATCAGCATCACTTTTCTGAGGTTAGTGCATCCTAGAATCCTTTTTCCCACCATTCAAAACTGTTCCTCAGAAATTCAGTGGTGAAGCAAGGATTTTTTTTGAATGGATGGTCCCACAACTCTGAATCAGACATGATCTTCAGAATATCTGAACTCACATCCAGGTTGTAGTTTTAGAGGATGAAGTCTTTGTATGAAACAGAACTGTAGGGAGTTAATTGTTGGAGTGTGTGAATGCCATGAATCTTGTGCATAATTTGGAGTTCTGTGCACACATCATGACTGATGCTTTCTGCTGTGTTAACATGGACACAGAATATGACTGCTGACCATCACCTGCAGCTAGCCTACAACTGATTGTCAAACTGATTTTGCCATTCACAGCAAGAAAGTCAAACTGCTTTTGCCATTCACAGCAAGAAGCACCCTTTGAAGAATCTGAGCAAAAAAAATTGCCTTGCAGAAAGAAAAAACCTGGGTCACTTTACAAATATATGTATGCACATCAACTTCCATCTCACTCCCAAACACACACACAGACACACACACAAATAGGCGCTGATCATGAATACAACCTACCTGGTTGCAGGTAGACGTACACTTCAAAGATTTCACCAGGTTTCACCACACCAGTGCTGGGGCGTACTCTGTACTTCTCAGGAGCTGTGGTCTTCACCTGCATCATGATAATAACCATCCCACCTTAATAAATATCTGATTGTTCACTGAATTGCTATCTTAAGCTTTTTTCCATTCTGTTTTCCTACTCTGGCCAACAATATCACACTCTATACAATAATGAGACCTGGACATCTGGCAAACAAAAAGAGACTTGACATGCACAAGAGGAAATGTCTGTCTCTTTCTGTTCAACTCAAATACATTCTCCATACTTTGAAGGTCTCAACTTAAGCTGGGTTTCTAGGACAACAATATCTATTCATCTGAAAAGGTAACAAAATCATTCTAAGACTATAAGGAACCATCAACATGGTGATGTCATCAAAAAAAGGGGGGGAGGAGGGAGGACATGTAAGCAATCAGCAGTCTAAAAGATGACATCATGAATTAATGAAAAAAAAGTCAGCTCTATAAACAATCTGCTATCTATGTACATCACAAAAAAAGTCAGCTCTATAAACAATCAGCTATCTATGTTTTGATGTAATTAAAGAAAGGATATTCTTCACATTGTTTCAGCCTATGAATGCTTTTGCAGCTGCCTACAAGATTTTCTACAGATAACCACAGATCAGAGAAAAGCAAACTATCATCATTAGTTCAGAAATAAATATGGCTGGTACAAAAAATGAAAATACCACAGAAATCACCCTTTATATTTACTTGCAATGTGACCGTCACAGTTCATTAATATGAATACAGACACATTATCCAACAACACAGAAAATCAGTCATACACATCACTCTTGACCCCCAAGCCACAAACACACACAAAGCCCTATATTGCGTACTTTGTGAGGACTCAATGTTTAACACCTCTTGATTCTCACAGTGTAGGAGGATTTTGAAGTTACATTTTGTACAACTGACCTACTTCCTTTGCTATCCAGTAAAATGATGTCAAAGTCCTCAGAACAGGTTTTCTTTTCTGTCAAAAAATGCCAGATCGTCAACATCTGCACCTGCAGGGTGAAAAGCATATAAATGCATTTCCTAGCATTTTGAATTCTTTTTTAACCTTATCCTGATGTTAGACTTTGTGAAGATTTATGTACTAAAGAAAACACACACATATGCACACAGCCCATGACCCAATGTTGTCACCTTGAAGGCAATGGAGTACATGAGGGTGTTGGTCAACGTGATGACATCAAACGGTTCCTTGGTGTGCTCATCCACAACAAAAGTCAGCTCATCGGCAGGACTGATGGTCAGGAGGCGCCCAGCAAAGGAACTGCCTTCAGAGGCCGATGAGTTGCTGTGGCGCGTGGGCCGAGGGGAAGTCAAACGATTGGCCTGCAGAGGGTCAATAACATGAGGACTGAACAGCTAATTTACTCAGGCATTACTAAGTGTTGCCCAGAATGAAGCCCCACTAAGCAAGCACCACATGTACGTGATCAGATCAGATGCATTAAGTTTATGTACTTATGCCATTAGTATCACAGCCGAACAAAATCACAAGTTAGTTCACATGCATCACAGGTAGTGCAACACCAAATAAGGGAATAAAATGCAACATATCACAATTACAGTAAGTCTGCTGAAAGTCGCTTCTTCTGTCCAATCTTCCTGACAGTTTCCCAATATACATTCCTTTAACACACCTGCACCTTTAACATGGTAATCATATTCATATTTGGGGTAGGCATGGATGCCCTACCTCAGCTACAAAACTAACCTCATATATCCTGATCTGGCCTAAAAAAGACCAACAAAAAAATTTCAAAACACAGAAATCAGCAAAGAAATTTCAGTCACACATGCTGGTACAAGTCGGTAAAGAAAGTAATGGACAGATGGTGTCCTAATACCCTCTGTTGTCTATCCTTTTCCCTCCATCAAAGGACAGCAGGAGGCACAAAACCACTAAATATACAGCAAACCCTCACAATAAAGATCCTCCAAAGAAAGACTCCCACATTCCAAAGCTGTGTGCTTTGGGAACGCTATTGTTTTATGTCTATACTAGATCTGCCCCATCCTCCATCCCTCAATTCAAACTCTGTCTTTAAAGACCCAGCTTCTAATAATTTCTGGAGGCTTTCAATGAGAACTTCAACAGTGAGGACACAGAGAAATTTCAAAACAAAACAAAAACCCCCAAACAAAAGACAAAAACCTGGATACGAGTGATAGCCTGATGCAAAATACTCACCGCATTGTTGTTCATATTCTGAAACTGTCTGGACATGTGGCTCTCAGTGCTGTCTGAAAATGTTACTTGTGACTGGAAAAGACAACAGGTGGGGGTCAAGTCATCTGATCTTTGTGTTTACCACATTCACAGGAAGAAAAAAAGTTTTTCCTTTTATGTTGCTCTGCTGTCAAAATTGCCTCTCTCGCTCTATTTCTCTCTTTTACACACACACGCACATACATACACACACACACTCATACACACACACACACACACACACACACACACACACACACACACACAGAGTACACCCATCCATATAAAAACAAAATATAGACAATTGTGAACTGTCAATGCTGTACTACTTTCCAGACAAGCCAATGAAACATTTGTTCACTGCACTTTCACAGTGGAATCCACTTTTATAACATGAACATGAACGTGATGAAATACTAGTATCAACAAATGAATGTCCACTGGGGACACTGCAGCTTGTGATCAATCCATCAGTGACAGTTTCTTTGAAAACCTCAGACAGTAAAATATGCATAACTTCCTAATATGCGATATCAAACTCCTGGTACCCAAGCTTAGCAACAGGTGCTGATGGTAAAATAGGAAAACCTGAACATGCAACAGCAAGCTAGTTGGTATATGCTCTCCTGGGAGCCAGTTAGATGAAACCCATGTCTAACTCTTCACCACAATGCCTTTACTGAAGGTAGCTGGATACACTAAACTGCTAACACAACCTGGGCAAATAATTCAAAGAAGTTCTGCAGTTTAGAAGCAACCTTTACAAATCTGTGTTTTCCTCAGATCACCTAGCATTTGTTTGCAAGAGCTCATCCACATAACCAGCAACTACAAAATGGCCATATTACTACATATCTTATCAAATCAAATACTGTGGTTGAGGCTCTTGATGAGGTTTGTCTATCTTAGAAAGGCAAGAGTCCCAGGGAAGAGACAACCACCATTCCTTATTCAATATATGATACATAAGACTTTGTGTCCTATTAAGTTTCAATCTAAACCTGTTTGACCTTGAATGCCTTTCACCCTGGAAAAAGTTGGGTATTATTTCCAGTTTTCTCTGCCTGCCTGTCCACAAGGTAACCCTTAAACAGGTGGGTATACCATCCAATGTTACTAGACATTGTTTTTAAACATGTTTATACTCCAATTAACTGTACACCTACAAAACAAATAATGATCATTATTTTCATGCAATACATTACACATGCTCATACGGTATTTACATTTTTCAACTCGTTTAGTACATACAATAGCATAATCACACACGCAACATGTAGGTAAACAGCGTGTGTGCGTGCACATACAAACACATACACTCACTCTCTGATAAAGTAATTTAGTTGTAGTTCCTCAGCTATCAAACATACTCATGTATCTGGCCACAATCATTCATCACTATCCTCATCATCAACCTTCTCTCAACAGCTCATTCATACTGATTATTCATTAAATGCATACACACATGGGCATGTTTATGCACACACACAGAAACACATTCACACACCTACACCTACACACACACACACACACACACACACACACAGACATCCTCTCACATACTGTGTCAATAATCACGTACCTTTCTTCTTTCATCAGGGTCACTGAACGCAGAAGCACCATCATCAAATTGTCGAGGACAATAGTTCACAGACGCTAGGTCACACTGTCGAACACACACACACATTTTTAAGAGAAGTAAGAACACCTACACATATCTGGGTTACTTCTATCCAAAAACTATGAAAATGATATATAGTACAGAGGGAGCTCAAAAGGGAGTGGAAAAGAAAGGAGTAACGAGCAGGGGAGGGGAGGGCTGTCCGCAAGTGACTGACTTTCAGTTTCTTTCAGACATGAAAAGGACACGTGTCCTCATAGCAAGCCACAGAATGGCTTTTTTATGAAGGCCATGATCATAATGATCAAATTCTAAGGAAAGCAGGTCGCCCTTTCCTGGACTAATCTCACAAATGTGTTCTAGCCCAAACTTGATTCATATATTCATCATAATCTTACTGTTACATCACACAATTTACTTGACACATCTATTCTGAATGTTCCCATTTTTATCAGCATTAATAAATTTGGTTTGATTCCAGACAAAAGGGCAAATTTATGATGTACTGGTATTAACTGTTACTGTAGAATGAAGTAAAGCTCTTTATTTGCTGCTTTCATGTGGCTTTACTTGCTGGATTCATCAATAATAGACATTTTCCTCTAACAAACTAGTCACATGTGACCAATCTTGGTCCTATGTCTATTAAGATGCTTGGTAAAAATTGTATTAAATAGTCTTATTTTGACAAACTGTCAGTAACATATTTTGCATTTTGTTTACATAAAATATCATTAAAAGAAGAAAGATCTTTCATCTACTATAAAGCAATGATTGCAACTGATCACAACTTAAGATACGGTCAAATTTGTAGAGTTCAAAACATTGCTGACAGTACTCACAATTTACAGTCTGTAACACTTGTTAACAGCTTCATTTCAGTGACACACTTATCCTTCTGCTAAACTTGCTTGTGCTAGTGCATGTAACTTTTCTGGGTCCTACCCACACCTTCGGGTGTATCTTTTTCTTTTTTTTTTCCCCTGCAACTGCAGAAAAAATCCTTAACATCAAATTTACCATACACACACACACACACACACACCGAGACTACAACTGAAACAGAGTGATAGATTCACTTTGTTACATAATCAGTTCAAAACTAACTTTGAAAACGAAATACACACTCAACCCTACACACTTTCATCCCCCTCCAACCCATCATGTTTACACCGACAACCTGCTACACAGATGCAGACAAGACTTACATTGCCGCCCATGTGTTGAAACAGTTGGTCAGGGTCAATATACATTTGGATGTCGGATTTAGTGGCAAACTTGATCTTTGCAATGGCTTCTGCACTCAGCCACGTCTTGATCACTTTCCATGCAGCTAGAAAACAGATCACCACACCATCAGCTGTCATTAAGTTACCAGTCAACTACTAGCGCAGGCAAGACATATGTGACCAACTTGTGCAATGCAAGCTGTTGATTTACAGACTAGAAGTAATAACTGGTGAGGAA
Organism: Conus canariensis; assembly: GCA_033310375.1. Classification (NCBI taxonomy): domain Eukaryota; kingdom Metazoa; phylum Mollusca; class Gastropoda; order Neogastropoda; family Conidae; genus Conus; species Conus canariensis. Next base: position 36,394,074 of record CM065728.1, read on the forward strand.
GATATTCATATGTTACCGATGTAATCTCAACAAGCTATGCTTTATCATATGTATCTAAACATCTTGACTTCTTTAATTAGAAGTACATGTTTCCAGGTTTTGAAGACCTTTTTAGTTACATTTTTTTTTACGTTCCTGTGTTCCACCATATGTACTGACCTGCTGGTGGTACTGTCATTTGTTGTTTTTTTTTTAACGAGTCTCAGATCAGTTTGTTGTCTTTTTCTTTTCTCAGCAACATATCAGTGTCTGATCACATGTTCTAGTGTGTTAACTTGAAAGTAAGCTTGGCACTTAAAAGTCCATGGACACATGAAGAGAAAGTGGGTGACTGGAATGCACCCTCCATACGTACCATTAAAAATCCATGGCATTTCATAGATCAGCAACTTTTCTGAAACACACACATATACACAAACAGTTTGAATGCTATTTACAATTGGGGCATTGTTTCCTGTAATTTTTCATTTTATTTCCATCTACATGTCAACCACACAGGGTCTTTTCATGGCCTTCAAACATATAAGAAACATATGGTCATATCCTGTGCGATGAGTATGAGGAAACGTTTTCCAAAAAGAATGGTTGTTAAGGTTGAGTAGCATCAATTTCTGGAATGCCAGCCAATGTTATCTATTCAATTATTTGTTAACCACAGAAACTTTTTTTTTTTTTAATCATTTTTAGCATCATTCTCATCACCTAGAAATGTTCAGAATAGTTTACTGAGCGCAACTAACAATTACTTGATGTTTACTTTGTTCATATTATCATCACTATTATTACAATTACCACTTTCATTACAACAAAGAATGTGCTAAATTATAGTCAGGATCTCCTGTTACATGGAGGTCCTGCATTCCACCACCAAAGAAAATCATGAAAATGATTACTCTTGTAACTGATGGCTGATCTGAATATATCTTAAATTTGAAATCAGGATGAAAACAAATGACACTCACTCTCTCTCTTTTTCTCCATTTCTTGGCAAAACTCTGAGGTTCCCCAGTGGCAAGATTTCTGCACGTGCAGCCCTCTTTAATCCCATCATCAAGGAAGCCACATTCTGTCTTCAAGGATGATGAATAAACACCATGCTAGAGAGCATATGTTTTATCCCACTAGTTTTATCCCAGAATGTGGCTGTCTTGATGATGGGATTAAAGAGGGCTGCACGTGCAGAAATCTTGCCACTGGGGAACCTCAGAGTTTTGCCAAGAAATGGAGTTAAAGAGAGAGAGAGTGAGTGTCATTTGTTTTCATCCTGATTTCAAATTTAAAATGTATTCAGATCGGCCATCAGTTACAACAGTAATTATTTTCACGATTTTCTTTGGTGGTGGAATGCAGGACCTCCATGTAACAGGAGATCCTGACTACAATTTAGCACATTCTTAGCTGTAATGAGTGTGGTAATTGTAATAATAATGATGATAATATGAACAAAGTAAACATCAAGTAATCGTTAGTTGTGTTCAGTAAACTATTCTGAACATTTCTAGGTGATGAGAATGCTGCTAAAAATGATTTTTTTTTTTAAAATAGCACACGCGCAATGGTCAGTTCAGAAATGTTTGGGTCTTTTCGACGGATTTGGTCAGGATGGCCACGACCGAAGTCGGTCAGTCGGTGATCAGCTAACGAACTCGACTTCGTTTTTTTTTTTTTCTCTCCCGGATTTTTTTTTCGCGGGACACAGAATACAAAAGTGGACTCCAGGGACAGGCTTCATGATTTTATTATTTCGGGGGACAAATACGGATACTCCAGAACGGTAGGCAGCCATGCACCAGTACACAATGCTCATTCTTCTGCAAAGCTGAATGGGACTTAACAAGCATGCAGAATTACTTATGCATGCACTGATAACACACAAGACTCCTGTCTTCAGTGTCATCTGAAGGATAAGCAAGGGACTGGTGTCTGCACAGACTCAACCGAAAAAGAACTCTTCCAACCTGGCCATCTTGAGCAAGGATCAAACCCCCGGACCTTGGAACCTTTACTCACAAAACCAATCAAACCTCCCTACAAATGATTCAAATATATATGCACAAATTAGAACAGACAGCAGCTTTTCACACATGAGCAATTTGAATTTGGAAGGAGTTAATTCTGTCAATTTTCTTCTCTCAAGTCAATAATAAAGAAAAGAAAAAGAACATCTTTCAACGTTTAAACAGAACAGAGACATCTCATAACAGATCAGTGAAGTCACTGGCAGTGAAAGGCAGCTACTAAGCAATAATGGTCATCTTCAAAGCAAGGTTTTGGCGCTACACAGCGCAGCAAAATCCGGAACAGTCGAGCAACCCTAACACATCATTTATTCCTAAATTACTGCATAAAGCCCATCCATGCGCACACGACCATATCACGGTTGTTAGCTTCTAGTTGGATCAGATCATGAAAAACCGACACACACATGAGAATACTGTTAATGTTATTTGCAACAAAAAAAAAATATACTAGTAATAATAACAATATAATTGCTAACATCTTGATGTCCTTAGGGCAGACAAAAACTAGACTGCACTCAAAACGCACAGGAAAAGGCCTTTGTCACCCCCAAAACAACAACAAACAAAACACAAAGAACCAACTGCTGAATGGACAGTTAATGTCCCATTCTCATGCTTATAATCTTACAGCATGGCCACCAGATCACAACACCACATCCAGATTATTAGAAAATCTAACTACAGACATAAGGATTAAAGAAAGAAAAAAAAAATTACCAGATTATTAGAAAATCTATCAGCAGATATAAGGATAAAAGCAACAATAGGAAAGACAGGTAAATGAGCAAAAAGAATCAGAACAAAGCCGATGACAGCAAAATGTAATCCCAGCCAAGAGTTGAAGCAGAGAATACACTTTATACTGATACAGCCTTCAATATCCACATGAGAACCGACAGTACTTCAACAAGTGCAGTTTAGACAAGACTGGTGACAAGCAGGTCAGACCAACTATAGCTGAGAGCCAAAGATACTATGAATAATTCACACATAGCGATCAGATTGCTAAATAGCATATCACTCCATCACATGACGTTAATCTGATGTTGAACTGTGTGAACTGTGGTTGAAACAGATAAATGCCAATGGCATCCATACATCATTTATGATTTTTTATTTCTCAGTCATACATGTACATATAAAAAACATCCAAGCCATGTTATTTAGATTTCTTGTGAAAAACGTACAAATGACATCATTTCTCATTTTCTGGATTTTCTTTTTTTCCCCCCAAATGTACAGCCTATGACTTGTCCTCACTCCTTCACTTTCATACCTGTTTCCCTGAGGCTATAAATGAATTTCAACCGAAATTAAGCTTGCTCATGAAGGTGACACTGTCAAAGTTTGAAATTATCAGAAAAAACTTCATCGGCCCAGCCAACACAGCAAATAAATAAATAAATAAAACTAGAGAGTCACATACGATAGCAAAAACCTGCACCAAGATTTAACAAATCCTGGATCCCCCTTTGACCTGGATCTGTCTTTCGCTCTTACCAGCTCAGCTATTTTGGTGCTCCCTTTTGATCAGGACTAAATCATGTTAGTTTATTGATCATAAAACACGAATTATGCATGAAAATATATGTCATATTGTATACCAAAATGCAGCTGAATGTCTTTCAACTAATTGAAGTATGAATATGTAATAAAAAAAATTTTTAAAAGCAGCAGAATCTGAGCAAAGAAAATGTAGGTGAATGTCTTTCAACTAATTAAAGTACAAATGTGTAAAAAAAAAAGAAAAAAGAAAAAAAGAAAGAGATCGGCAGAATCTGAGCAAAGAAAATGTGTGCGATTTTTGAAACAGTAACAGTGGAAAAAATTCAGAGGTTGTGGCATCAAGTGCAGACATGGAAGAAGCAAGGGAACTAACTGGTAAGCATCAACTGTTTCCTCCTGTTGTTTTTCATCTTTGAACCAAGTTTCATTTACACACCAGCCGCCATGGTGAAGGGGTTTGCACAGAAGAGCCCTGGTTAGGAGGTCATGGGTTTGACTCCCATCAGAGCCATTTAATTGTAGAATTTTTCCAGCATTCTTAATCCTTCGCCCTCTTCTTCCATTTTTTCTCCTCTAATTCATCCACCCCCTTCTGTTATTCCCTTCTCTTATTCCTCCACCTTCTTTCAACTTCTATCCACTTCTCTAATTCTTCCACCTCCATCTCTTATTCCATATCCCTCAATGTATTCGTCCACGTTCTCTTATTCCACCACCACCTATTTCATTCCTCAACCCCCCACCCCCTCTCTTACTCCTCCACCCTTTTCTTGTTCCCCCCTTCCCTGACCTTATTCCCCCCATCTCCTCCTCCTATTCCTCCACCCCTTCCCTCCCCCCCCCCCCCCCAACACCATGTCTTGTTTCCCCATCCCCTTCCCTATCACCCCATTCTTTTACTATGCCACCCTCTTAATCACCCCCTTCTGTTATTCCCCAACCCTTTCTCATATTCCTCCACCTTCCTTCACCAATCCTACCTCCTCCTCTTCTTCCATCACCCCATTCTGTTATTCCACCACACCCTTCTCTTATTCTTCACTGTGGCCCCCCCCCCCCCCCCCTCCCCCGTTCCACCTCCTTCCCTCATTCTATCAATTAATTACACCACTCCTCCTCTTATTCCTGACCCTCTCTTCTGTCATTCCCCCCACCTCCTTCTTATTCCCCCCATCATCTTTTTGTTTATACCCCCACCCCCTTCACTTATTTCATCACCCCCTTCACTTATTCCACCACCCCCTTCTCCTATTCGACAACGCCCTTCTCTTATTCCTACACCACTTCTCTTAATCCCCTGCCCCTTAGATAAAGGATGGATTTGAGGGGAATAGGAGAAGAGGGTGAGCTATAAGAGAATGGGATGGGGTTAGGGAATTGTTGAAGGACATGGAGAAAGAAAAGGGGATGGGGGGATACGAAAAACAAGAATTCATATGGGGTGGTAGCACGAGTCATTTTACGTTGAACAACACACGGAAATGTTTAAAGACAGAGGAAAATCAAACAAAAAGAAAAAACAAGAATAGAGACAGATGGGTGCGGATGAAGGGGAGGAAGGGGCCGATGAGATGAAAAACAAACAAGCAAGCAAGCAAACAAACAAATCAGGCAGATAAACACACAAAAGAGTAAAAACAGACAAAAAGGCATTTGCTCATAATCGGTCTTTTACAACATCTGTGTTGTAAGGAGGTTGTATGCTTATTTGCATGCATGTGCATGAGTGTGTGTATCTGCGTGCATTCACATGCGTACCCATGTGGCAATGTACATATGTATCATTCTGAGCACTTAAATATATGTACATGTTTATACATCCATTATGTATGTTTCTGCAGTGCTTTTGTGCCTGTTTTATTCAGCGTCAACAAACTTACCAAGAAAAGTGGGGTAGTACAACTTGAAGCATGTCAGCATGAATCGAATGAAATCCATGTCCTGAAAGAGGAAAGGCAACTGATCACCAACAAATCCAAAATGATTCAACAAGTCATACTGTTAGCCACTAAATGCAGTGAGTATCAGCAGCACTAAACATCATCAGACTGACCACTACTATTTTACACAACAGAACTTGCCGTCTATTCTCTTTTTTTTTTGTTCATCGGATAGCATGCCGAGGTTTACTCCTGCTGAGAATATTGCAAATGTGACCATTTTATACCTATCATTAAAGTAGCCACACATTGCTGTCTTAGGGCATGTTGTGTTTGTTTTTGTTTTTTGTCATCTAATCCACAAATACATGAAAGTCTTCTCTTCTATGCAGGATGAAATGGCATGTATCATGCAAGCAAGTTTGGGTTGGATTTTTTTTCTGTCATACAATCAATCAGATCAAAGTCTTGTCCAATCTGGAGGTGGTAGGAGTAAGCACAGATATTGCTCCAAGAGGACATCTCCTCTCTCCAGTCTGCCTTACTCAGGGATCAAACCCAGGACCTTTGGATCAAGAGAACAATGCTTTAACCAAAAGACCATCCAGGCCCTAGCTTACTTCAAATGTGTAGATGCCAAGGAGATCCACTTTTGAGTATTCCCACAAACAGTTGAAGCCTTCCAACCACCAAAGCCCATTCATTGTTTACTGAAAACTATCAAGACACTACCACATCATTTTCAAGGATTTTTCTTGTTTACCTACTGTTCAGACTCAGAATCAAGACGAGCATACACAACTTTCTTCAAACACACATTTCTCAACTCACACACGCCACATGCTTGCACGCACATATGAAGGTAAACCAAGCATTTACTGTGAATCTGTTTGCATGCAGTCTGTCTTTATGGTGTGTGTGTGTGTGTGTGTGTGTGTGTGTGTGTGTGTGTGTGTGTGTGTGTGTGTGTGTGTGTATGTGTGTGTTCACACCTTGAACAAATGATTATGTATGGAAGGGAGAGCGAAGGAGGGGGGAATGGGGAATTATGTGTCACAGGATGGTAGATGTGGTGAAGGAGAGGAGTGGAAAGGACTGAGAAGCTTGAAAAATTACTTTTCTTTGATCTGTCGACTTTCCTAAAATCTGACACATACCAAAGCATGTAAAAGAAAGAAAGAACAAAGGGAAGAAACTGACCAGATTGCTCAGCCCAGCCTCCGTCATGTCAAACAGGGTCACCACTTTTTCCAGGGGGTTGCTTCTGAACGACATCTCCAGCCAAAAGACAAAGAACTTCTTCACCAGAGGAAGCTGCGCAGCATCTTTCTTGTGCTCCTTCACTCGCACAAATACTGTGAAAGGGTGTAAAGAGACTGTCACATCGCTAGTCATTTCCTAATGGTGGGACACATACCACCTAAACATGGTAGCATGTAGAAACCCTATTAACCAACAAAGATCCCCCCCCCCCCCTCCCCCAATCAAAATTCAAAATCTCTTTCTTAATTTCCATCAAGTTAGGACTCCTTCCAGCCACTGTGGTGCCAGGGGTAGTGTCACAAGCTTGCACATCCATTTGTCATGGGTTCCAGTCCCTCCAGAGGCATTTTTTTCATGGATGTTTCTGCCCTGCCTGGCCCCTATCTCATATCAAATGTGCTGTGGGCCCAAACAGGAAAACTAAAACCATTCAGTTGATTTGAGTTTCATCCACAAAATAGATGCATCTCCCAGTCTGTTGCATTAATTTCCTGAGCAGCATTGCAGGGGTCTCTTGGGCATGGCTGACTGTGGGATATATAATGAAAGAAAAAACTGGGCACAGCCCCATCAAGCAGTCGCACACTGGAATGCCATAGCATCATTGCCATCCTTCACTGATCATCATAAAAACAGTGTGAAATTCTGCAGCTTCTTCATGCACTGCTTTGTGTGGTAACCTCCGTTTCAAATTCATCACCACATCCATGCCTGCAGTGAGCCTGTTGAAGTCGTCAGTATCAGCACCATCATGTGGACCATCACTGCATGGATGTGATAATGCCCTCTGGATAGAGATGCTTACACACACTGGCTCTGCCACTAAGCAATTATTGTCATTAGTTGGGGGCTAAGCAGGTGGTGTCTTGCATATATTAGGATCAGACGAAGCACCAATAAACATACCCTAAGTGACTTAGCAGCAGTGCAGTATCTCTGACAGACATTACCTAAAGATACTTGACCTTATTTGGAAACATTGTCATTTGTAGCTGTATTGCTGTACATCGAAGTAGAGTATACTTACTCTGTACTGAAAGCATTTCATAAATCAAAATAACTATTTTGACTTACTGTCAGCAAACAAATGTAGACTGGCTAACTGAAGTCCATATCATTATATCAAAAGCTAGTTGAGCCAATATCAAAATACATCATTACCAGCTGACTGCCTGGCTACTCCAAGCGTATACACAACATGTAGAAAAGCAGTGTGTTGTCTGTCGTAAGTGTACTACACCATGAGACAAAAACAAAACAAAACAAACAAGCAAAAAGATTCAGTGTCATTACAAAGTTATCATAACCCAGACAACCACACACAGCCCTTAAAGGGCTGTCAGCATGTGCAACAAAAAGTGTTGTCCTGAAAATAAAGAAAACACAACAAAGCAATTTATAATATATATATATATATATATGCAGCAATCTATATAAAAACAAATAATACACTGTAACATTCTCAAGGTGGATGAAACCGGGCCCCACTGACAGCATGGCCCATGCTTGTTTTTTTCACCCCAAATTTAATAATTAAAAAAACGTTAAAGAAATAATCATAAATAGCTTAACCGCAACATTAAAAAAAAATTCAAAGAAAAGTCATACAGGCAGACACTTCTGAACAGAAAGCTAGTATCAACTCTGATCAGCGCTTCACTTTCATGGCTAGTCACAAGAAAACAAAACAACAAAACAAAATTTAAAAAAAATAAAACAGAACCAACCAACCAACCCACAAAGAAATATACACAGCTGGCAAATTTTCACTGTAATGAGAAAAAAAGGTAACACCTTTGATGAATAAAGTCTGATGAGAGAGCCACAAAGGCAGAAAACTAGCACATGGCAGCAAAGCTAACTACACATTTTTAATTGGCTAACTCAAAGAACAGTGACAAAAAAAAGAAAGTGACTAGCATTAGCATCGTCTTTCTAGAAGGTGGGAATACAATTTATACTGAAAGAGCTATTGACATCTGATCCCCATTACAACAGGTTAAAGATTTCTTGGCGCTGATGTTTAGAGGTTTCACCATATATTTTCAGATTTATGAATGCTTTACACCAGCGTCATTTCTGATCATTTTTGCCATTAAACAATCCTTCACAAAAAAAGCACTTTTTTTAAAGACTGTATACATCAATTCTTGGATACTTTACAATATATAACACAAACTGCAAATGGCCCGTCTAATCATTTCTCTGACCAAAACTATCCTCACAATAATTACACAACCATAAACTTAACAAAAAGATGACAATGACAGATCTGTTGAACAAAAAGTGTGCAGCAGCCTCACCAATTTTGTGTCCCGTCTTGGTGTGTCCATGATAGAATATGGCATGCTTGTCCCACATCCATTGCTGGAAGCTGTCTTCTGTCAAGTCTGATGACACAGAGGGGAAAACTTCACTGTTACTCCAGAAAACAAGGGCTGATGAAGTGGAAAGGCAACAACAGCAACAACAACAACAAGAAGGAAGAATAGAATTAAGGAAAACTGTACGTATGGAAAGCAAAACATAAACGCACTGACTGCAAAAGGCTTGGTGCATGACAACAGTAAAGAAAAGAACCACACCTTGTAATAGTAATACATTGTTATTTAAAGGATTGCCAAATCTTAGAGAATGAGAACACATGTGGGCATAGTATTCAGCAGTTTAGCCGTATCATTCCACCACTACACACAATACTGAGGTGGTACACACACACACACACACACACACACACACACACACACACACACACACACACTGTAACAATACATGCACACACAACAGACTAAGCAACAAAACAACAGCACTTCAAATAACAGAAAACCGCAAATCAACGCAGGTCTGAAAAAGGGGGAAGTCTTTCAATTCTTTTTATATTACGTGTACCCCCCCCCCCCCCCCCCCACACACACACACACACCACAGATTACAATGAGAAAAATATCCTTTCCCATCCCTCCCCATCCCCTCCACACACACTCACACACACACACACCAATCAGATAAACAAACTGATTTGATCTTATGCTGCTTTGTTTTAAGAGCTCTTGATTACAAAAATCTTCATCAACAACTTCCAGTTTCTCTGATTATGCATGCCTTCAATCTGTCCACCCATGATGTGCAGGAAGAATGCAAGGTAAAGCACCAATCCATCCCTTTCATATCAGGGTTGCTTGGAGCAGTACTGGCGTGAGAGAGAGAGAGAGAGAGAGAGAGAGAGAGAGAGAGAGAGAGAGAGAGAGAAAGAGAGAGAGAGAGAGTGTGTACTGTGTGCTTGCCTCCCTGCACGTATGCATAAATGTGTACATGCCTATGGGTATGAAGATGTGTTCATGTGGAGGGACAGAATCCCTTATTCTGTCGCACAGATTCACAATGCTGATAAGAAGTAAACACAACCGTCATTTAGATAAAGTAATATTGTCTCCTAGTCCTACGCATAGTGAATGAATTAAACAAACACACGCATGATGCTGAAACCAACAACCACTTCAGAGAAGGTACTATTATAACAGTACCACAATACAGCAATCATAATGTCTGTAGATATTCATGTCACAAGAGTATGCATCAAATCTTCAATGCTCATGAAAATTACATTCAAATGGCACACACTCAAAGTGACACTAGTGGCATTCTAATCAGCAACCACTTCTCCTCATCACCATATCCATCCTCCTTTCAGCCTGAGGCCTGCTTGCAGGTATGATAAAAGCAAGCCATGGATATGGCCTGTCCATAATAAATGTACATAAACTCAAGATCAATTCTATCCTTTTTGCTCTGGATGTCAAAGAAATTTAACGGATCAAATATTTTAAACAAATTAAAAAGTGATGGCTTTCATTTGAATGCAGCTTGCCCTATTCCAGCAGACGCACCGCACCTTTTATGTAAGCATGTGTACATAGATCTGCAATATGTGCCGGCCTGTATGCCCTGTGTATTACATACAAGTGCAGCGGCATCTTTAATCCTCACAAGTCCTACAAAAAGTTTCAGTTTCATCAAGGAGTCACTGCGTGCAGACTAATCCATTTACACTGCACCACATCTACTAAGCTACGAGACCAAAGTGCACAGGATTTACAACTGATGGTTAAATGAATTAATGACTAAGATGAAAGGATTAAAGATAAGTGTCTCATAGATAAGAATTGCCAGACGTCTGACCTGCACATTAACATTGCCTGTGCCTCTATGATCATTGTCCAGGTTTACGTACATGTGCATAAGCATATTGTGTGTGTGTGTGTGTGTGTGTGTGTGTGTGTGTGTGTGTGTGTGTGTGTTGTGTGTGTGCATGTGCCCGAGTAGGTGGGCTCACGCGTGTGTGCCAGGGTATGTAGAATGTAAGTGCATGTACATTTGTGTTTGTGCATGCATAAGCCTGTGTATGCATGTGTGATCTGTGGGCTTGTGTGAGCATGCTCCTGCATGCATGCATGTGCGCATTTGTGTGTGTGTGTGTGTGCATATATTGTGCAGCATGTGTATGCATGTATTTGTATACATGTATGTATGCCTGTGTGCATAGCATAGCTCCCAACTTTCTGGAGTCAAAATTTAGGAAACATGATCTGAGGGGGTGGGTGGGATGGGCTGAAGTGAGGGCAGTTTGGCTTTTGCTTGAAAGCAGTTGTAACCTCCTTATGTTTCAGTTGACAAATGTGAAGTTTAAAAAAATATCCACTTTATACATACAAATGCCAACATCTACATAACATCATTTGGACTTCATTCTGCATAACTGTATCATCCCTATTCAAAAATGACCCTCCTAAAATTTAAACATTATTCTGAAATTCTGGATTTATTCTCTGAAGTCGAGATTCCTGGAATAATTTCTACATAAGAGAAATTCCAGAAAAATTCTGGAGGCTTTGCAAATACATGAGCGTACATGTATTTGTGTGTGCATGTGCGTGTGCGTGCCTGTGTTTGTGCGTGTGTGTGTGTGTGTGTTGCATGTCTTTGAGAAAGACAGAGAGAGAGTGTGTGTGCGTATGTGTGTATGTGTGCAACTGATTATTTGTGGGGAAACAAATGTTCAGAGGATGGCATAGCTAGTATTACTGATCATCAGTAATAAAAGTAATAATAACAACAGCAACATTATCAACAATAATGATTATGATGATGATGATTGCAGAGAAAATCAAAATGATATCGATAAAAATGAACTGGAATAACAATGCTAAAGAAAATAATAGCCATCCTCATCATCATCACAATAACAATATTAATAGCAATGGAAAAGAAGTAAATAAGAAAAAATAGAAAGTATTTTACACAAAACAGTTGCAAAATAATAAACAGATGAACAAACATACAACTCTTTACCCCCCCCCCCCCCCCCCCCCCCCCCCCCCGCAATCCCACAGCCTTGATATGGCCCTTTGCCATTGGTTGGATTATGAGCAGCATTCTCTCTCTCTCTCTCTCTCTCACCCCACCCAACACCCTTTTCCCTCTACAACAGGTGGAATATGACACGAGCAACTATGCATACCATCTACCACTGCCCCCACCCAAATGAATGCATGTGCCTGTGGACTGGACACAAGACAACTACCTCATTCTCCCAAAACACAGTGCGCACTCAGTGAAGACAGTAGAGGTTCTTTTATATATTATAATTATCTCGTTTTTCCTAATCCTCAACTTTGGGACAGTGCTGGAACATCATACCTTCACCAGAGACAACCCTGCTCAGAACTAAACTGTTAATATCTCACAAGTTTTCCAGTGTTGTTTGCCACCTGCTGCTACTTTCAAAGGACACTGATTCCTTTCAAAGAAAATAACATCAAATCACAGCAGCTGACATGTTACCAAAGGAAATTACGTTTACCCCATTTTATCAGAGATGACTACATGTTATCAGATGAGACTGTTGCTTATCAAAGGTGAAGAGCGTGTCTTATCAGAGGGAATGACATCCTATCAAGGGAGACTGCATCTTACCAAAGGAGACATCTTGTGAAAGAAGACTACATTTCATTATGGGAGACACTTTTAGCATAGATAACAGAGAAAAAAAAATCAGAACAAACAGAACACAGTATCAAACAAATGCTGACACTCACACATACAAATGCACACAAAGACTTTAACAACTAAAAAAAAAAAAGAAAAAAGAAAAAACAAATGAACAACCTTGCACACTATCACCTGTCTGAAGTCTTTAACAAAGGTGACAGAGAAAATAACAATCATCAGAAACTGAACACAGTATCAAACTAATGAAGACAACACAGTATCAAACTAATGCAGACACTCACACATACAAACGCACATGGAAACATTAAAAAAAAAAAAAAACAAACAAAGAAAAAACAACAACCTTGTACACTATGACCTGTCCAAAGTCTTACCATTCACGCCATATTCCTTTCGAAACTGCAAAGACTCGTGGACCAAATCCACCCCCTCGTCCAGTCGGTTAGGTCCACGAATGAAAGTTGTGACATTTACATCATCAGTGCGGAACCGTCTTAAATCTCTGTCGTCATAGCAGCCACTGGTGATCTTGCCTGCCCAAACACCAATGTAGTCAATCAACTGTGCCATGTAGATTTCTTGGCACTGTTGGGGATGTAAAACCCTGAATCAAAACCAGGTGAAAACACTAACAAGGGCTTGGCATCCTTCAGTGCACACCAGGTTCACTAGTTCTGGGAGAGGCTAAACTCTACAGGGTAGAACTGCTCTACAAAGACACACACGCATACACACACACACACACACACACACACGCACACACCACACTGTAAGACTCCTACCCTTTAAAGAGTTCTGGAACATTTTCTCTTTGCCCACAGTCAAGAGATTTACCTCACAATCAAGATGCTATTCAATCTCAGAATGACTTTCAAAGTTCCATGCTATACAAATTTTCATTTAATTTATGACATCTATGTTTGTCTGCATAAAACTGATTTAAAAAATTGAATTTCATAACTCACTCTTTGACCTTTTTTGGATCATTTTAAATTATTATTACAAGCTGTTCTAGTCTTCAGTCGTGATACAGTGATAAGAAATGAAATTTGATGCTAACAGGTTTCACAGTTCCTTGTGGTAGACATGCCTATGACTCTATCATGAATGAAGTCTTTGTTGCTGTTTTTTGTTCATTCTCATTTTTGCTTGTTCTAGGTTACTGAAATAAAAAAGTGAAAATGTATAATTTTGGTTAAAGTCTTGTGATTTCACATGTTTTGGTCTAACAAGAGTGTGTTTAATCATTAAGAAACATTCATGATTTTCCAATTCCATGGGATCAACTGGAACGAGTGCCACGAACAAGAAACATATACCCGTTACTTCACTGACAAAACAAAAGACTGACAAAAATAAGATATGGAATTAAAATCACACTCATAAAAAAAAAAAAAATCTTGATCTAAGCTTTTTAACTGTCAAATGGGGGGCATGTTTTCCAAGCACATGCCTGACCACTGAAGCTGTTTGTTGAACAGCCCATTTATTGTGACTGCTGGGAATATTCTGGGAATATTGATGCTAGTTTAGGGATAGTAAAGTCTGTAATGAAAACAGCTGCTTACATGTTTTCAAAAAGCTGTAGTAGGAGAAATTTTAAAGGACTCTGTCTACTTTCATTTCCTTATGACCAAACAAGATCTGTCTGCTATTCCCAGCATAGGAAGCAGCCATGGTAATTGGTATGAAAAGACCTATTTTTCATTTCCTGTTCATCACAAGTTAACTGCACTGATTGTTCTGACATCTACTAATAAAAAACTGAACAAGCATCTTGAGTGCTGCTGTTTACGGGAAATTCATACATCTTTTGAAACAGATCTATTGGAAAAAATAGATTGTTTTTTTTAATCTCATGACAGCTCATCTTTTCACATGAGTGTTTCTTAGTGTCACAGCCCAAACTGCCCCGTCCCCCTCCCAAGATGTATCTCTGGACAGCATGGGCTTACATACTGTCTCCCATACTCCCACCAGTTCAGCTTAGCCTATGCTGTCTCCCTGCTGCTTAAAAGTGTCTCCTCAGACAAACCAGGCTGCATGACATGCCAAGCTTTGCCCCTCTTGTCCCACCCTCCTTCCTGCTCCAGCCATTTCCTTCCAAATGATAAAATGATTGCTCACAAACCAAACATATGGTCCTTATCAAACGATTGAGGGATATGGTCCTTATCAACGATTGAGGGATCACATAACACTTGTGGAATGAAACCTCTGTGTGTGTGTGTGTGTGTGTGTGTGTGTGTGTGTGTGTGTGTGTGTGTGTGTGTTTGTGTGTGCATGCATGTGTGCATGCTTGTGTGTGTGTGTGTGTGTGTGTGTGTGTGTGTGTGTGTGTGTGTGTGTGTGTGTGTGTGTGCGTGCGTGTGCGTGTGTGTGAGTGTCCATGCGTGTCCATATATGTGGTTGTGTCTGTATGTTAGGATAAGGCAGACGGCTAATTCTGTTTTTTAAATGACACTTCTAATTATGCTCTTTTCATAATAAATTCTAATTTTTCCCTCACATTTCCAGGAGCTTTGAAATTTATTTTTTTTTATACCAAAAAACCTAAGACCCTATGTTTTGGAAATAAAAGCAAATTCCACTTGTAATTTTTTCTGTCTTTCCTCTTTTTCCATCCTTCTTTTGTCTAAGTTTTTCTCGCTAATGAAGAACATCATGATGTGCAGTTAACTAGTGTGGAAACCATCGTCCTCTCCACACATACCTACCATACACCCATCCCCCTACCCATCCACATCTAATTCAAGTCTCATGTCAAAAACATGCATGTTGGCACAAACACATAAACATATGCACTCATGCACTAACATGCACACACATACACACTTCCATCCTACACTCAGTCTGTCTTCAGTCAAGACTGTAGTGTGCAGGTGGGAAGGAAAGAACTTGGACTCCTTGCTCATCAAGATAAGTTTTAGTGACCTTTACTTACAGTTATAGGACTTGGATTTAAAGTTATAGGAACTAGGATTGTCATCAAACAGCAGAGTTCTTACAGTGCTGACAGCTGGGAGCTGCTCATTTATGCCCTGCAGACTTTGTCATCTTCAGAAGAATGGTTGGTTTCCACAGATTAATGAACAGCCAGTTTGGACTTCTCAGGAAAAATAAAAACAATAAAAGGAACACTGGTACTTTAAGCGAAGAAAAAAAAAAAAGGAGGGGGGGGGGGGGGGGGGGAGAGATCTTTTCCTACTCTGAAAACCACATAGAAAAATAAGACCTCTCTCTACAATGGTAGACATCCCATTTAATTCAAAAGCTTGTTGCAAATACATACAAGCAAAGCATTAAGAATATACTGAAAACTGAATCTGCCGTTTTCTTCTGATCGTTTGTGAACAAATTAGGTTATTTCTGTTATGGATAGTTGTTTTTTTTCTTCCTCAGATTAAGGTTGTATTGGAGACTCTTTCTCTTTTCTTTCCAAATACAGGTAGCTCAGGTCTGATTTACTTTCTCAGTAGACGTACATCAGCGTTTTTCTTGTACCAGTTTTTCAACAACAAAAACCGTTGTTCCCAACAGTCATAGGTCATTTCAGTTTCAATCCTCTCTGCTTCAAAACATGTAATCCACATGCAGACTGTGCGATTAAACACACACAACACACTCCATTATCTCGCTTCCCGAGTCCACATGAAATTTTCATAGTTAAAACATGAACTTTTCTTTTTATCTGATCAAGACTTGAACTAATTTGCTCATTCATTTGTACAAAGGTTGAGCCAATTGTTTCCTTTTATTGATGATATACATGTATAATAGTATACAGATGATGTCATTTTTATTGAGTGTATTAAAATAGGAACAGCTGAATTTCACTATGTATTCATGTATAGATTTGTAGAGCTCTATAAAAATCACATGATCGTCTGTTGCTTATGTAAAATGACTCATTTTCATCATGCTTTTGAGCTGTCATTTTCGTGATGTTAATGTCTAAAGTTAACAATATCAGTATTCATGTTACAAGGCATATGTACTGCATTCATATCAATGTTCAAAAAGTGCATGTATGAAAGAACATTTGCAGTGATTTGAGCTTGATTAGAACAATGCCATTTATATTTTCTATAACTGGAAAGAACATCAGACACTTTTATTTCATGATGCCGTGATCCTAGAATATTTAGGTGGTATGGTTAAAATTGTTGATCTGTTAAGAAAGAAGAAGAAAAAACCTCCTGTCTCCTCCAAGTTCAAAAATTCTTTTACTCTAAGAAGCTATGAAATGAATAGTCTTTTTTTGTTTTTTATTGTCTCAGCGACTTTTTTTTAGGCAAGTGTGAAATGAAAGTCTTTCTGGTTTCTATTTCTTGATCTTTTTTGTGACTGTTTAATTTGAATGTCATTTCTTTTTGTCAGTATGTCTTGTAACTGCTTTTGTTTGATACTGGTTGCACTTTATTGTTCATATCTCAGTAAAAAAAATGCCCATCCACCTTAAAAAAAATGTTAGTTATAAAATCATTATACTTTCCTTAAGTTATAAAATCATTATACTTTCCTTAAAGCAAATGTCTGCACTCTACTTCTTGTCATGATTTTAGCTCATGGGCTTTCTAAAACTAGTAAAAGTCATCATCTCAATGTTCTTATTTCCAACATTCTTGTTGATGGACACAGGAAGTTATTGATTCAAAACTGTGAAACCTGCCTAGATCATATCTGATTTTCCATTTGTCAATCACATTCAAAAACTGCTCATAAATAAACTGTTTTGCAATTCACATCAATAGTCACAGTTCAAAGACTGTACACATCGTATCATCTGGATTTTGTATTAACTGTAAGCATTAAACAAAAAGTATGTATGGATAGATTAGGAAAGAGACAGAGAGAAACTGACAGACAGAGTGTGTGTGTGTGTGTGTGTGTGTGTGTGTGTGTGTGTGTGTGTGTGTGTGAGTGTGTGTGTGTGTGTGTTATGCATGTGTATGTGTGTGTGTGTGTGTGCGTGTGTGTGTGTGTGTGTGTGTGTGTGTGTGTGTGTGTGTGTGTGTGTGTGTGTGTGATCTGTCAGGCTGTAATTTAGTGTAAGCAGATTTATCACTGTAAATGCTATCTTCTTTTTTTTCCATGTGAAAAATATTCAGTTTTATGTCAGTCTCACATTCTGTCTTAGATTATTTATTTTCTTTTCTTATAGTGTCATCTGTTTGTTTACTTTGTTTGTTTTTTGTTTGTGTGTTCCAGTATTTGTCACTTTGAAACACATGTTCACAAATCTAATGCAACACTAAATAATGCACCGAACACTAATTATTCTCCCTCACTTAATAGATTACAACAGTTGAACTATAAAGTTATGATACTTTTCTATGTAGGACAGCCGAGCTTCAATAAAAAAATAAAAAATAAAAAAAAAATGCCTCTGTATACTCTCTACATAATTTAAAGAAATACCTAAAACTGAAAGGGTGCTGTGACTTTCTTTCCTTTTTCACTGGTGGCAATTGTCAGTGACAGACTGCTGATGCAACCTTGTGTGGTCTGCTAAGTTCTTAGTATGAAATGGAAATGAATGTCTCAGTCTGATATATATATATATATGTTGGTGTGTGTGTGTGTGTGGTGTGTGTGTGTGGTGTGTGTGTGTGTACGTGCTCTACCAAGGTGCCAAAAAAATAAAAGAAATGAAAACGATACTTTTAAAAGCAAAATGGCCACAATTATGTCCAAAAAGTTACCCCGGTTCTCTGTGGTGCTAAAAAATGTTCCTTGTCGCCAAGCACACTATCGTTCTCGGTTAAAAGTTCAAACTGAGGCTTCAGTTTGTTCTTGGTGAAGAAGCTAAATACCAATTTGATATCAATATGTCTACTTTCAGTTTTATTTCAATTTTTAGCTTCTTCAGTACTGCGATTATCACACATTCAATGCTGTGTACGTTTACATTATAAGCAATACATGAGTAAAATTAGATAAGCAAGCGCGAGCAAAACAGAAGTCACACCGTCAGCAAACAACAGTTACGTGGACAAAAACGGAAGTGTCACATGAATCAAACACCGACTGACCGAAACGATGTGTTCACTGCAATTCAAAGTTCAAAAACATAATTCCGAATAACGGTACCTGCATATTTCTTTTCGAAGTTGTCTCTCACATACTTGATTTCCTCGTCACTGACCTGAAACAAACCAACACAGTCACAATTGGTGAAGTAAGCACCCTGCAACGTAAAACAAAGTATGACAAGAACAGAAAGTCAACACACATACCCCCATGGCTTGACAACTTTCTAAAACCGTTTGGGGGACATCCGGTCCATCATTGCCAGAAGAGGGGAAGCTATTCTCAAGTTTTCTCTTGTACATTTAGAAGAGTTGCCTATTACATCCTCGAGGCACCGATATGTAATATTAATGAACGATGTGTTCAGTTCATATTTTCATTGCCCAGCTGATAGTTGACAACGCACGAAAGAAGAAGACTACGGAGACCCACACACACACACACACACACACACACACACATGCGCACACGCAAACACATGGGCCCGTGCCCATACATCCATACACACACGTGTACATTCACTACACACACATACAAAATAATAATAATAAAACAATGTTACGTAGGCACTCAAGGTCTGACCAGTGCATTGGGCTAATGCGGAGGTCAGACATCTGCTAAGTCGTAGCCACGAGACCCTCTTCTTCAATTCTCTCATCTTAGTTGTTAATTCATTTATCCACCAGCTTAAAATCATGCGTAGTGTGGTCTCAAAACTTAGCGGATGTGGTGTAGCGTATATGGACTAGTCCGCCCGCAGTGACACCTCCCTGATGAAACAAACTGAAACTGAAACTCTGAGTGTGTATTGTTGTTGTTGTTGTAGTTATAGTTGTAGTTGTTGTCGTTGTTGTTTGCACCTACATGTTTCAGCTTAATTAATATTTTGTTACGTTGGTTTTGCTTTGTTTTGAAGTCTTTTCCGATGAACCAAGCCGAGTGGCTGGCGCTGTCATCGCTGTCTGTAGTCGCCGTAAGGATGCCAACAACTTAGCTTCAATGTCATGTTTTTTTGTTTTTTTACTGTCTCAGTTTTTCCTGATGTGACTTTTTTCGTGGTGTGACCTTCACCCTCCTCCCCTGTACGAATCTAGCGACCTGAAAAGGTCGCGTGCACTTGGCTGAGCTGTAATCAAAACCTGTAATGATGTTCAAGCCAACACTGCAACTATGTTCTTACATTCTATGAGAATCGGTCCAGAGAGTACGATTCCTGTCAAGTAGTGGAATGCATGTTAAAAACCTGATGTATTACTGAATATGACTGGCCACAAACAGATACATCTTGCGAAAGTGCAGCAAAGTTCGGAGTGCTTGTCGTTTTGTGATCATCAATCGAACAAATGAAACGGCATGAGAGCACCAAATGAAACAGCCTCCATTGATTCCGCAATAAGGGTTAACAGGTAATGTGATGAATCTGCCTTTGGGACTGCAGTCAGTTGTAATCAAATAAAATACCCCCTGGGCGATGGAGTATGGCCGTCTTTATGGTGTGAGATAAGCGGCTGTACATGCAAAAAATCTGTACCAAACGTAAACCAGGAAGATTTTTTGTAAACCGGGGTACCCGCAAGAGCTGAAAGCCTGCACACAACCTACAAAACAAACAAACGAGATTTAAAAGGCCATGCACAGACACAAGTGGGTCAGTCCAGACCGCCGAAAGCAAATGTCAAATAAAACAAACGCCATCTATCATAATAGTATGAAATCACGACAAATAATAATGTATTTTGGAAAAAGTCTAGGCTGAAACGCTTGCGTGAGGGAGGACAGGCCCGTGGAGGACTGGCAGCGTTTCATGGGAGTACTACTGATAGCCTACATCCATGGGGAATAGAAGACAAATTGCGAGCTGTCTCTTATTGTATTATCCCCCTGCCCTTTTCTTCCACCCTTCTTCTCAGGATCTTACACCTCTTTAATCGCACACTGAACCTCTTTAATCACGCCCTGAACCTCTTTAATCACGCCCTGAACCTCTTTAATCACACACTGAACCTGTTTAATTAATCACACACTGAACCTCTTTAATCACACACTGAACCTCTTTAATCGCACACTGAACCTCTTTAATAGCACACTGAACCTCTTTAATCACACACTGAACCTGTTTAATTAATCACACACTGAACCTCTTTAATCACACACTGAACCTGTTTAATTAATCACACACTGAACCTCTTTAATCACACACTGAACCTGTTTAATTAATCACGCACTGAACCTCTTTAATCACACACTGAACCTCTTTAATCACACACTGAACCTGTTTAATTAATCACACACTGAACCTCTTTAATCACAGATTAACGCAGATTCAGTCGAAATAAATAGTTAACTTTGTTTGTTGTTGAGGATGTTGCCGTTTTCATGCATGTGATTTTGGTAAGAGCACGAAGATGTTCTCCTTTTGGCATTTTAGACCATGTTATACATTTATTATCACTGACTTTCTACAACCGGCTTTTACGTACAGCCCTTCTGAGGTTATTTTGTTCACGTCGGTTTCATGTTACGGCACACTAACACCAAACTTTTTTTTTTTTTTTTGTCCATTTAGTTACTTTCTTTGTTTTCAGCCGTTAATGTCTTCTGAGTTTCGTAAATTTGACACTCACACTGGCATAGGAACCAGGATGGGCGAGTGAACGGTAGGCAGCGCCCCTCCCCCTCCGTTGAAAAATCAGGAAGGGAGTGAAAGTATCCCTTTGCTCCCCCCCCCCCCCCCCCACCTAGCCCTCTCCAACCCCACCTTCCCACTCCATCACCACCCCCGTCTTTTCAAGTGTCAATCAAAATGTATACTTGCCTCGCTGTACAAATCACTTTTACAGTACTTGGCGGCACCTATGGCAACAGCAACCACAGAAACAAGCTGGCAAATACAAACTTAGCATTGCCCATTTGTCACTGTGTTGTTGTTTGCGCTCTCACGGACAGATATAGAAGTAGGTGCGTTCAATGATCACCCAAGGGACATTCAAATACTTCATGCTGCCCCATGTGTTTTGACAGGAAGCAAACGGTATTTACCGGCTTGATGCAGATCACACCAGCTTCCGTGATTGGAAAACTACTAAAAATTGATATAATCTCGCATGCATGCACATACACACACACTCGCACGCGCGCGCATGCACACACACAAATGTATGCACGTACGCACGCGCACGCACACACACACACACACACACACACACACACACACACACACACACACACACACAACACCGAGTGAGAGAGAAGAGAGTGCGCATGCCTGCATGTGCGTGCGTCGGCTTTTGCTCGACTGCACGCCTGCATTTGCAGGGGCTGCAAGATGCAAGGCCACGGAACATGTGCCATCCTTTTCCTCTTTGTCGTGTCGGCGCCGATTTTACGAAGGCTACCTTTTGGGGTTTTTTTTCTTTCTTTCTCGCTCCCAAGTCTGTCCCGATGACCTTCAGCTGTAAGCTGTCCTTGATTCTACTTCCCGTATAATAATTATGCACTTCATCCGGCCGTGGTGGCCTCGAAAGACAACACCACCACCGACCACAAATCCATAAAGGGCCTCGCTGAGGACACTGACGGCCACGGCGATCAATCAGACCCATGATGGCGGCGAACCGCGTGTCTCTCTCTCTCTCTCTCTGAGTGCAACACGTTTTTAACGCATCCCCATGCCCGCGAACATGATCAGCCCGCCTATCGATTAGTCCTGGGATAATCAAAGCGAGCGATCTGCGCCGGTTGATTAAAAAAGTCAAAGGCGCTGATCCGTCTCTTCTTTAGTCAGAGCTGGTCGTCGCACGCCGTCTCTGCGAGAGGTCTTGGACGTTCATGTGAGTTGTCGATGTGCAGAACTCAGTGTGTCATTTTCTTGGATTCATATTATTCAATCGGGTGATACTGTGATTGATGCAGTGGGCTGTTTCAGCTGTGACTTGGTGATGATTAGGCCTGACGTGAGAGGTTTTAGGGCGAGGGATGGAAGGTGGAGGCTCTGTTGTTGACGATCCGCGCTCAGGGCCTACTGGATTGAGGGGATGAAGAGTAACAAACAAAGATGTATATTTAGACATAATTTCCTTAATACAAAATTGATTTTGATTTCAGGCTGGTCAGAATCTCTAGAAGGGGAAGAAAAGGGGTAATTGAAATTGTTCGTACCACGACAACATTACAATCGTTTTTTGTTTTTGTTTTTTTCTAAACTGTTCTGGAAAATGTTTGATTCTGAAATAATGCCCATCGTAAAATATGGCGCTGTAGCTAAGGGATTTAACGAAAATAGACAGGTGGAGAACATTAACAAGAGGTTTCTGAACGTGCCCATACACTAAAAAAAATTGTGTTCTGGAGGTAAGGCAGTTATCCTTTATTCCCCAGAACATATGTAAAATGAGACACTGGATAAATATAACTCGATCAAAGCGTATAAGCAGTCAAGACATATGAAATGAGTTTTAGACCTTAAGAAAAAAGATTTTTTTAAGCAAGCAGCGTCTGGTTGTTTGTTTTAATCAAAACCAGCTTGGAACAATGGTTGAAAAACGATAAATTACGAGTAATGCAACTGGTATTATTCTTTTAAGGATGTATTACAATCTGAGAAAGATCTAAGAGTAATAACAAATAAATGACACAGAGACTCGTCATACATAGTACAAGAACTTAAGGTGTGTATCAAATACAAGGCGGCTTATATCAGATCCATTTAGATATTTCATATATCCTGTATAAGAAGATACTTGCGAGAAATGCAATACATTGTTTTGTTCTATCGTAGTGACCATAATCAATTGCTAGGTAGACCTACAAGTATTCAGTCTTTTCATTGAAGACAACACTCAAAGTAAGAAATATAGGTTGCACACCAAAAATTAATGCGCCAAAGCCTTGGTGAAGGAGTAGAGTATTTATAGACTGGCGCAATCAAATTGTTTTGAGAATGTTTATTGTGTCTGAAAGTTGGTTCTCCTCACTTTCTTTCATATGGCCATCAAGGTACAAGCCAGGAGTACCAAACAGACAGATTAAAATCAAAGGAGTAGGACTATTCTGGGGAAATTCCCTGGCACAAAGATAGGGTCACGGTTGAGTGCAAAGGTCTGAAATGTGTTGTCAACTAAGGGGAATGTCATGTATTTGAAGATTGTGATTTAATTGGTGAAAATCCCTCAAAACAAGGGAAATGACAGGTGGGGAGTTGTTCCTTTAAACTGTTATTTTGAATTATTAGTTTAACATTAAATGCTGGCTCAAACTTATGGTAGAGCTCAAACCGCTTACATGGATTGTGTAGTGCAAAATCCTAATTGTGGCGTATGGCCACACTTTCATCAGTGAGGGCATGTACACTAACATACATTACAATTTTAGTACTGCGATTTTTCCAGGTCTGTTCAGTCACCTGTGTACAGAGATGATTATTAGCTCTGTTCTCTCATGGGTACTGGTGAAAATGGTATGTAATACGATGACACGGTTTATCAGTGCCATGTTCATATTCAGCTTCATTGACACATCTTGCGATCTGTACTCGCATATAGGCATCATTTAATACATCTTTGTTCGTGCATAGCCCACCGATTTGCACGGCGAGGACAGGTTACAAATATCAATAAACGCAGATGTTGCATCCTGCATTAGATAATCACTCATACAGAGAGGCACGGACACAGGCACACACACACACACACACACACACACACACACACACACACACACACACACACACACACAGAGAGAGAGAGAGAGGAGAGAGAGCGAGAGAGAGAGAGAGAGAGAGAGAGAGAGAGAGAGAGAGAGAGAGAGAGAGAGAGAGAGAGAGAATGCAAAATGACTGTGGTCACTGCTAGCAATATGGAGCAAAAAAGATATTTCACAATTTCATTAGTTAATCATCTCACCAATGGGTTGACTGATCGACTACGTCATCTTAGTTTAACCAGTCAGGACCGTTCACTGCTAGCAATATGGAGCGATAGAGATATTTCACAATTTCATTAGTTAATCATCCCACCAATGGGTTGGTTGATCGACTACGTCATCTTAGTTTAAGCAGTTTTGCGATGAGGGCACACTGCCCGGAAATACTGAAGAAAAAAAAAAACTGTTAAGAAACTGCTGGCATGGTAAGAGTGTAAGAAGGATGTAACATCAAAGACTCTATGCTACAAATGTTGCTGAAGTACAGTGAACTTCATGCTGAAAATTCATCTATGGAGTCGTTTCCGGACTGACCCCAAAAGACTCCGCTCGGATGTCGCATCGCCCCCATCCACTATTGAGCTAACACCATTGACAAAAGTCGTATTGGAAGTGACCACATAAGACTCAGCCTGACGCCGGGTTTTTTGTTTGTTTGTTTGTTTGTTGTTGTTTTTTCAATCCTCTTCTAACGCCACATCGAGTATTCAGCATATCTGACAACTGGGATCTAGAAACATGGATGACATTGTTCTTGGGCTGATCCAGAAAAGCTGATGCCATGGAGTTCTGCCACGTAGTTTCAAGCTGGCATGGAAGTGCTTGGTATCAAGGTCATCACCTTCAACGATCATGTTAGAAAGCAGCCTTTGAGGTAAACGTGCCCGGCTCTCGTGATTCCGATTTCCCGTCCAGATTCATTCCTAGGATGGGTTTTTCTCTCTTTTTTTTTTTTTCCTTTTTTTTTCTAATGATTTTCCAACATTGATAACAGATAGAACTAGGATGGGTTGTTGTTCAGAGTCGACGATACCGGCAAGTTCACTGTGAAGGTCGATGACTAACGTACTCATTTCCGTTAGATGGGAGTGCTCACTCACGCTGACTCGACGACTTAGCAGTCATCTTCGTCAGTAGGAAGTGGCGTCCTGTGTATGTAAAGCCAGGACAGGTACTGCTGAACATCACCCAAGTTACCCGGTAGCAATGCGTTGTCTACTCTGGTGGGTTGCCTCAGTAGGCCTTACGAGACTTCTTCTCTGGTTCTCATGTTCCATCATGCCATGTTCTGCTATGCTGACATCAATCAGATCTGATACGGTCAAAGAAATGAAATAAAGAGACCCCCCCCCCCCCAAATATGCAAACCATGAACCCCAGAATGACTGGTTTGGGGCTGTTGTTGTTGCTGTTGTTCTCTTCATCTGTAAATCTCGAGTTTGCTAATGACGTGAAATGTTTTTAGTTCAGCTGTTCAAAAAATGTCTTTCGTAGAATATCATTATCACCCCCTGCCCCCCTACCTCCTCCTCCTCCTCTCTCTCTCTCTCTCTCTCTCTCTCTCTCTCCTCTCTCTCTCTCTCTCTCTCTGTTTAGATCTGTACTCTCCGACCATCAACACAATAAAAAGACTTTCAAAGGTTGACCGTGCAAAAACGGTGAAGACAAAAGGTCAACCGAAGGAGGAAAAAATAGTAGTATCACTCTGCCACACCTTGTTCAGTTCCCTGTGTGTGTGTGTGTGTGTGTGTGTGTGTGTGTGTGTGCGTGCGTGCGTGCGTGCGTGCGTGCGTGCGTGCGTGCGTGCGTGCGTGCGTGCGAGCGTGCGTGGGTGTGTGTGACCAGTTCTGCACTCTCCGACCACC
This sequence comes from Conus canariensis, assembly GCA_033310375.1. NCBI lineage: Eukaryota > Metazoa > Mollusca > Gastropoda > Neogastropoda > Conidae > Conus > Conus canariensis. The sequence goes on from CM065728.1 coordinate 36,420,351, forward strand.
AACACAGAAAAAGGTGACGTGGTGCTCCCAAAATGTTGACGTGGCGCCGCAGGATAACGCGCCATTACTCCCGACGGGACCTGAAGTGCTTTCTGGCCGTTCTGGTGGTCCTGGTGACGACGACCGTCGTCATGCTCATCAAGAGTCAGTACCATCAGCAGAGTGGCACCAGCGCAATGCATCTGGAACCGCTGGATAACGGGGCTGAAGGTGGGACAATACCTTCCGTGGGTTTGGGAAAAATTGGTCAAGAGAGATAAATATAGATCGGACACGAGAGAGAGAGAGAGAGAGAGAGAGAGAGAGAGAGAGAGAGAGACTGACGTATTTAACACATTTTTATTGCCATTAGCAAATAAGCGACAGAGGGAGAGAGAGAGAGAGGGAGAGAGAGAGAGAGAGGCAGGCAGAGAGAGAGAGAGGGAGGGAGGGAGGCAGAGAGAGTGAGAGAGACAGGGACATAGGCAGGGACAGAGATACAGAGATAGACAGACAGACAGAGAGAAAGAGGGACGGAGAGACAGACAGGCAGATAGACAGAGACAGAGATAGAGAGAGACAGAGACAGAGAAAGGGTTGCTGGGATGAGACTGGAGCGGGGAATGGCAGGCCCAGCGAGGGGAGGGGAGGGGAGGGGAGGGGAGGGGGTATGGAGACGCAGAGTGTAGACAGATGGGCAACGCATTACTTAGGCCGCGCCACCTTATTATGCATAAACGAGAACTTTTTGCCCACACGTGCCTCGCCACTGTTATGCTCCTTTTGTGTTGTCCCACTCGTTTCCTGCCTGCCCCATGATGTCCTGCTTGTGACACGGTGTCCTATACGTCTTACAGGTCAGATCCCCTACCAGTCAGTCAGTGATCGAGAAAATGATTAACTTTCTACAGGTCCATCAAGTGTGCTCACTTTCTCGACAGAGAGAGAGAGAGAGAGAGAGAGAGAGAGAGAGAGAGAGAGAGGAGGGAAAGAGAGAGAGAGAGAGAGAGAGAGAGAGAAAAGAGAGAGAGAGAGAGAGCAAGTGTGTGTGTGTGTGTGTGTGTGTGTGTGTGTGTGTGTGTGGAGGTGGGGGCGGTAGGCTGTTGATGTGGATGTTTGCGCGTGCGCGCACGCACGCGCGTGAGTGTGGTCTTCGATTTAACGGTCTACTTACCCACACGTTCTTTTTCTTTTTCTTTTTTTTAACCCCCTTCGCACCTCCATATTACTGATGCGCATTGCTAGCATTGGCCTCAGTCCCCGTCCATGTTTTATTTCAAAGTGCCCTGCTCCACGCATGATGCCTGCATACCTTGTGCTTTCCTCTTCATCTCATGATGTGGTTTTCATCTCTTGATGTTTTTAACTCATGGTATTCTCTCTCCAATTCAATGTGTTCCTTTCATGTTCTACTTTTTATCTCTTGATGTCATTTTCATGTCACGGGTGTCCTCTTCATCTCATGATGCCCTTTTCATCTCCTGTGTCCCATTCATGTCATGGAGTTTGGCCTGCCTCGTGGCGTCTTTTCATTGGCTCAGCTCAGTTCAGTTTTAGTTCAGTGGTTATTTTAACGTCTGTTCATCATCGATGATATCAGACGATCATAAAAGGCAACAGAGATCACTGAGAATGTCAGACCTACTGTCTCTGGTCATTTTCCCTCACCTCTGTCCTTCGCATGTTAGAATCTTGACACTCCACTGAGCATACTTCTGAAAATACTTTTTTTTAAAAATCTCACACAATCTGACCAACTCTGACTGGGCAATAACGTGTGTCATGTCCGTAATACATATGTCATATAAAATAGGGTCAATGCTCTTGTCCTGTAGCGTCCTCTGCATTTGTCCTGCTTGTCTTGTGGCGTTCTCTTTATCTGTTCTGCTTGTATTGTGGCGTTCTCTTTATCTGTTCTGCTTGCCTTGTAGTGTTCTCTGCATTTGTCCTGCTTGTATTGTGGCGTTCTCTTTATCTGTTCTGCTTGTATTGTGGCGTTCTCTTTATCTGTTCTGCTTGTCATTGTGGCGTTCTCTTTATCTGTTCTGCTTGTATTGTGGCGTTCTCTTTATCTGTTCTGCTTGTATTGTGGCGTTCTCTTTATCTGTTCTGCTTGTCTTGTGGCGTTCTCTTTATCTGTTCTGCTTGTATTGTGGCGTTCTCTTTATCTGTTCTGCTTGTATTGTGGCGTTCTCTTTATCTGTTCTGCTTGTCTTGTGGCGTTCTCTTTATCTGTTCTGCTTGTCTTGTGGCGTTCTCTTTATCTGTTCTGCTTGTATTGTGGCGTTCTCTTTATCTGTTCTGCTTGTATTGTGGCGTTCTCTTTATCTGTTCTGCTTGTATTGTGGCGTTCTCTTTATCTGTTCTGCTTGTATTGTGGCGTTCTCTTTATCTGTTCTGCTTGTATTGTGGCGTTCTCTTTATCTGTTCTGCTTGTATTGTGGCGTTCTCTTTATCTGTTCTGCTTGTATTGTGGCGTTCTCTTTATCTGTTCTGCTTGTATTGTGGCGGTCTCTTTATCTGTTCTGCTTGTATTGTGGCGTTCTCTTCATCTGTCCTACTTGCCTTGTGGCGTTCTCTTCATCTGTCTTGCTTGCCTTTGGCGTTCTCTTCATCTGTCCTACTTGCCTTGTGTCCTCTTCATCTGTTCTGTTTGCCTTGTGTCCTCTTCATCTGTTCTGTTTGCCTTGTGGTGTGCTCTTCATCTGTCCTGCTTGTCTTGTGTCCTCTTCATCTGTCCTCTTGTCTTGTGTCCTCTTCATCTGTTCTGCTTGCCTTGTGTCCTCTTCATCTGTCCTGCTTGTCTTGTGTCCTCTTCATCTGTCCTGCTTGTCTTGTGTCCTCTTCATCTGTTCTGCTTGCCTTGTGTCCTCTTTATCTGTCCTGCTTCTCTTGTGTCCTCTTCATCTGCTCTGTTTGCCTTGTGTCCTCTTCATCTGTTCTGCTTGCCTTGCGTCCTCTTCATCTGTTCTGCTTGCCTTGTGTCCTCTTCATCTGTTCTGCTTGCCTTTTGTCCTCTTCATCTGTTCTGCTTGTCTTGTGTCCTCTTCATCTGTTCTGCTTGCCTTGTGTCCTCTTCATCTGTTCTGCTTTCCTTGTGGCGTTCTCTTCATCTGTTCTGCTTGTCTTGCGTCCTCTTCATCTGTCCTGCTTGTCTTGTGTCTTCATCTGTTCTGCTTTCCTTTGGCGTTCTCTTCATCTGTCCTGCTTGTCTTGCGTCCTCTTCATCTGTCCTGCTTGTCTTGTGTCTTCATCTGTTCTGCTTGTTTTGCGTCCTCTTCATCTGTTCTGCTTGTCTTGGGTCCTCTTCATCTGTCCTGTTTGTCTTGTGTCTTCATCTGTTCTGCTTGTTTTGCGTCCTCTTCATCTGTTCTGCTTGTCTTGGGTCCTCTTCGTCTGTTCTGCTTGTCGTGGGTCCTCTTCGTCTGTTCTGCTTGTCTTGGGTCCTCTTCGTCTGTTCTGCTTGTCTTGGGTCCTCTTCGTCTGTCCTGCTTGTCTTGGGTCCTCTTCATCTGTTCTGTTTGCCTTGTGTCTTCATCTGTCCTGCTTGTTTTGCGTCCTCTTCATCTGTTGCGCTTGCCTTGTGTCCTCTTCATCTGTTGTGCTTGCCTTGTGTCCTCTTCATCTGTTCTGTTTGCCTTGTGGCGTTCTCTTCATCTGTCCTGCTTGTCGTGTGTCCTCTTCATCTGTTGAGCTTGTCTTGTCTCCTCTTCATCTGTTCTGCTTGTCTTGTGTCCTCTTCATCTGTCCTGCTTGTCTTGGGTCCTCTTCATCTGTCCTGTTTGTCTTGGGTCCTCTTCATCTGCACACCTTGTTTTGGGTCCTGTTCATCTATCCAGCTTGTCTTGTAGCGTCCTCTCCATCTCATGGGAGATTTGTTCAACTCATCTGTTGCGTCCTCTTCATCTGCCCTGCTTGCCTTACGCCCCCTTCGTTTCATTGTATTCGGTTAATCTCATGTTGTTCTATAAACACCATGTTGTTCTGCTTGCCTTGCGGCGGCCTCTTCATTAGCTCTTCCTACTTGCCTTGTCTCTCTTCATTTCATGATGTCCTGTTCATCTCGTGGTATCCTGTTTATGTAACGGTGTCCTGCTTGCCTCGTAGTGTCTACATCACGTGTCCTGTTTGCCTTGTCCTTTTCATCACATGGTGTCCTCTTCATCTCACGGTTTCCTGTTCACCTCAAAGTGTCCTGTTCGTCTCATGATGTCCGGATCACCTTATAGTATTCTGTTCATCTCACGGTGTCCTAGTCATCACATGGTTTCCTGTTCATCTCATGGTGCCCTAGTCATCACATGGTTTCCTGTTCATCTCATGGTGTCCTCTTTATCTCACGGTTTCCTGTTCACGTCAAAGTGTCCTGTTCATATCATGATGTCCGGATAACCTTGTGGAATTCTGTTCATCTCATGGTGTCCTAGTCATCACATGGTTTCCTGTTCATCTCATGGTGTCCTCTTTATCTCACGGTTTCCTGTTCACCTCAAAGTGTCCTGTTCGTCTCATGATGTCCGATCACCTTATAGTATTTCTGTTCATCTCACGGTGTCCTAGTCATCACATGGTTTCCTGTTCATCTCATGGTGCCCTAGTCATCACATGGTTTCCTGTTCATCTCATGGTGTCCTCTTTATCTCACGGTTTCCTGTTCACGTCAAAGTGTCCTGTTCATATCATGATGTCCGGATAACCTTGTGGAATTCTGTTCATCTCATGGTGTCCTAGTCATACACATGGTTTCCTGTTCATCTCCATGGTGTCCTCTTTATCTCACGGTTTCCTGTTCACCTCAAAGTGTCCTGTTCGTCTCATGATGTCCGGATCACCTTATGGTATTCTGTTCATCTCACGGTGTCCTAGTCATCACATGGTTTCCTGTTCATCTCATGGTGTCCTAGTCATCACATGGTTTCCTGTTCATCTCATGGTGTCCTCTTTATCTCACGGTTTCCTGTTCACGTCAAAGTGTCCTGTTCATATCATGATGTCCGGATAACCTTGTGGAATTCTGTTCATCTCATGGTGTCCTAGTCATCACATGGTTTCCTGTTCATCTCATGGTGTCCTCTTTATCTCACGGTTTCCTGTTCACCTCAAAGTGTCCTGTTCGTCTCATGATGTCCGGATCACCTTATGGTATTCTGTTCATCTCACGGTGTCCTAGTCATCACATGGTTTCCTGTTCATCTCATGGTGTCCTAGTCATCACATGGTTTCCTGTTCATCTCATGGTGTCCTCTTTATCTCACGGTTTCCTGTTCACGTCAAAGTGTCCTGTTCATATCATGATGTCCGGATAACCTTGTGGAATTCTGTTTATCTCATGGTGTCCTAGTCATCACATGGTTTCCTGTTCATCTCATTGTGTCCTGTTCGTGTCTGTCTTACGGTGTTCTGTTAATCTTATTGTGTCCTGTTCATGTCATGGAGGTCTGTTCATCTCATGGAGGTCTGTTCATTCCATGGTGTCCTGTCCGTTTCGTCCGTTTCAGGGTGTCCTGTTCATCTTACAGTGTCCTGTTGATCTCATGGAGTCTGTTTATCTCATGGTGTCCTGTTCATCTCATGGTGTTCTGCTCGTCTCATGGTGTCCTGTTCATATGATGGTGTCACGTTCATCTAACGTTCTGTTCATATCATGGTGTCCTGTCCATCTCATGGTGTCCTGTTCATATCATGGTGTCCTGTTCATATCATGGTGTTCTGTTCGTCTCATGGTGTCCTGTTCATATCATGGTGTCCTGTTCGTCTCGTGGTGTCCTGTTCGTCTCGTGGTGTCCCGCTCATCTGACGTTATGTCCATCTCATGGTGTCCTGTTCATCTCATGGTGTCCTGTTCATCATGGTGTCCTGTTCATCATGGTGTCCTGTTCTTATCGTTGTTTTCTGTTCGTCTCATGGTGTCCTGTTCATGTCATGGTGTCCTGTTCATCTCATGGTGTCCTGTTCATCATGGTGTCCTGTTCATCTCATGGATTTCTGTTCATCTCATGGTGTCCTCCAACTCATGGTGTCCTGTTCATGTCATGGTGTCCTGTTCATCTCATGGTGTCCTGTTCATCATGGTGTCCTGTTCATCATGGTGTCCTGTTCATCTCATGGATTTCTGTTAATCTCATGGTGTCCTCCAACTCATGGTGTCCTGTTCATGTCATGGTGTCCTGCTCATCTCATGGTGTCCTGTTCATCATGGTGTCCTGTTCATCTCATGGATTTCTGTTCATCTCATGGTGTCCTCCAACTCATGGTGTCCTGTTCATCTCATGGTGTCAAGTTCATCTCATGGTGTCCTGTTCGTCTTATGGTGTCCTCCAACTCATGGTGTCCTGTTCATATCATGGTGTCCTGTTTATATCCTGGTGTCCTGTTCATCTCATAGTGTTCTGTTCATCAAGGTGTCCTGTTCATCTCATGGATTTCTGTTCATCTCATGGTGTCCTCCAACTCATGGTGTCCTGTTCATCTCATGGCCTTTAGTTCGTCTCATGGAGTTCCGTTCGTCCCATGATGTCCTGTACATGAAAGCCAGCCGGCCCTCTCGTATCCTGTCCATCTCACGACGTCCCAATCATCACACGGTTTCCTGTTTATCTAACGGTATCCTGTTATTTTGTATCGTTCTGTTCGTCTTATGATGTCCTATTCTGTTGTGGTGTCCTGTTATTTTCAAGGCGTCCGCTCATCACTTGCCTTGTGCCGTCTTCTTTATCTCTTCATCTCATGGCGTCTTCTTCATCTCATTGAGTCCGGGTCATCTTATGATGTCCTGTTTAGTTTATGATGACCCGCTTATTTCAGGGTGTCCCATCCTGCTTTCCTCGCAGTATTGTCTTCATTTCACAGTGTCTCGTTCACATGACTGTGCTCCCTTTCTATCAATGGAGTTCTGTTTGTCTCATGAAGTCCTGTTTATCTCGTGATGTTCTTTTCATCTCACGGGGTCCTGGAACGACACAGTACTCTACTTGCACATCGCTAGAAATCCTGCATGCTTTGTGGAGTCCTGTTCACCTCGTGGAGTTCTGTTAGTATCATGGTGTCTTGTTCTGTTCATGGGGTTTTGTTCATGACATGATGTCCTATACCTCTCCTGGTGTCTTGTTCATTACATGGAGTCCTGTTCATCTCATGGCGTCCTGTTCATCTCACGGAGTCCTGTTCATTTCATAGTGTCCTGTTCATCTCACGGTGTCCTCCAACTCATGGTGTCCTGTTTTCATTTCATGGTGTTCTGTTCATTTTATGGTGTCCTGTTTTCATTTCATGGTGTCCTGTTCATTTCACGGTGTCCTGTTTTCATTTCATGGTGTCCTGTTCAT
>CM065728.1:36432654-36445154 GCA_033310375.1 Conus canariensis
CTAAATATCTGCATACATGAAGCAGAACTACTACTACAACCACTACTTCTACTATTACTATTATTACTACTACTGTTACTGCTGCTACTACTACTACAACTGCTATTACTACTACCACTACTGTTCCCACTACTATTGCTGTTGTTGCTTATGCTGCTGCTGCTACTACTACTATTACTACTTCTACTACTACTACTACCGCTGCTGCTACTGCTGTTGCTGCTGCCGCGTCACTCCTACTACCGATCACATACCGAGCAGAGTCCTATCCGGCTGTTGCTACCGTTACTCCCACCATCACCATCATCATTAGCGTCACCATCCTCAGACCCACTCTGACCGGTACTCACCCGCCAGGTGTTCATCTACTACGACCTGGACCCCCCTCTGCGGCCCACCCAGGCCTTCGGGGTCAAGGGCTGGAACACCATGTTCAACTGGACCTGGAGCTACCGCCGGGACGCCGACATCTGGGAACCTGCGGGCACCCTGAAAAAAGCCGACAAGGTAACCAACAACGTGGATGGGAGCTGTATTGGAAGAGCGTGTCGGAAAATTACGGGATCTGTTTTCCTGATCCTCTCTCTCTCTCTCTCTCTCTCTCTCTCTCTCTCTCTCTCTCTCTCTCTCTCTCTCTCTCTCTCCCTATGTATAGCAAGACGTGAATATAAACATTTGTTAAAGAGAAAAGAGAAGAAATTCAATGAGACTCTACTAACTGACTTATTACGATCTGTAAATAACCAAAAAGATTTCTGGGAATCTGTGCGTAAAATATCTACAAAAAGAAGGCAGATATCGAATGACATTAGCATAAGCGATTGGTATGTACACTTTAAAGAATTGTTAGAAAGAAAAGACAAGTTTGATAATGTTCTGGTTCAGGGAGAAAGTAATAGTGACCAAAGTGCTTATGATGCTGTTAAGAATGATGATGTTTATGACAATGTTGATAATGATGATGATGATGACCATGCTGCTGCTGCTGCTTTTGATGATGATGATGGTGATGATGATGAAGAAAATAACGATGGTGACGGCGAAAATAATTTGAATCAACCTATCTCAGTAGAAGAAGTTTTGATTGCGCTGAAAACACTGAAAAGTCGCAAGGCTGCCGGTCCGGATAAAATCATAGGGGAATTTATTAAAAATGCCTGCAAATCAAATCTGGTTATGGAATTTTTGGTAAAATTTTTTAATTCTTTGTTTGAGAGAGGCATATATCCTGAAGGTTGGTGTGAGTCAATTGTTGTGCCACTATATAAAAAGGGTAATGTTACCAATCCAAATAACTACAGAGGAATCTCATTGTGCAATGTTTGCAGCAAACTGTATAGTGCAATTATTAATAAAAGACTTCAAGTGTGGGTTGATGACAATAACATTACAGGTGAGTTTCAAGCTGGGTTTAAACAAAATCGTTCCACCATAGACCATATGTTCACATTATTGGCTTTTATTCAAAAACAATTTTGTCTGAACCGTAAGTTGTATGTTGCTTTCATCGATTTTGAGAAAGCGTTTGACTCTATCAATAGAACTATACTTTGGCCTATCTTGTTAAAAAACGGTATTCGTGGAAAGATGTATAAATGCATTATGAGTATGTATGATTGTGTAAAGGCAAAGGTACGATGTGGTGCTGCTTTAACTGATTATATCAATTGCACATCAGGTGTTAAGCAGGGTGATGTTTGCAGCCCAGTTTTGTTTTCTTTATTCATTAATGAGCTGACTTTGGAGGTGATAAACTCTGGAAGACATGGTGCCCATTTTGTAAATGATGCTATGGAAATATTTATTCTACTGCTTGCCGACGACGTGGCATTAATGTCTGAGACAGTAATAGGCCTCCAAACTCAACTAAACAGTTTGCAAAGGGCAGCTAATTCACTCCAGCTGAAAGTAAATTTGAGTAAAAGTAATATAATCGTTTTCAGAAAAGGGGGTTACCTTTCCTCTCGGGAAAAATGGACATACGATGGGGCAAATATGCCTGTTGTAAATGTATATAAATATTTAGGTGTATATTTTTCTACGCGATTAAGTTTCACTTTCGCATGTAAAGATATTGCTTGCAGAGCCAAAAATGCATTGCTATGTTTTATGAAGAAGTTGTCGAAGCTGAATAATGAATCTCTTGCTTTGTTTTTGAAATTGTTTGATGCTCAAATCCTGCCTATGCTACAATATGGGGCTGAACTGTGGGGTCTTGATGCCGCTGCTGCACAATGCGAAAAGGTTCATTTATTTGCTTTAAAAAAGTTCTTGGGTGTATCATCACAAACCCCAAATGATCTTGTGTATGGAGAGACTAACAGATATCCCATATCTTTGCACTTCACCGTTAAATGTATCAAGTACTGGCTCAAATTAACTCAGATGACTGAACATAGATTACCCTATAAAGCTTATAAAATGCTGATAGAACTAGACAATAGAGGCAAGATAAACTGGGTGTCACGCGTTAAGGCGAAATTATATGAACATGGTTTCGGGTACGTATGGCTTAACCAAGGTGTCGGAGATATGAGCAGTTTTCTTCGTACCTTTAAAGAAAGACTAACTGACTGTAGGTGGCAAGACTGGAATTTTCATGTTCAGAATAGTGACAGGTTTAGTTTCTATAGAACATTTATTGATGTGCATTCTCTGCCAGCGTATATGTCAATGACCATGGACAGGCACTTGAAGTTTGTGATGACAAAATTTAGAGTTGGTGTTTCTGATATTCTTGTTCATCACTGCCGTTATAGACAAGTAAATGCCTCTGGTCTGCTGTGTCCATTATGTCGACAGTCAAGAGAAGATGAAGTACATTTTGCATTAACTTGTCCAGAGTTACAAGATATAAGAGAAAAGTTTATTCCCCCAAAATTTTATACAAGACCTTGCTTATTCAAGCTTATTTTGTTAATGTCATCTGCAAATGAAAACACTGTAAAGCAGTTCGCAGTATTTTTATTCAAAGCTTTCAAACGGCGAAGCATTTGTGCATTGTAATTATTATTATTAGTTTTGTAAAGCGACTTTGTTATGTTCATGTATATCCCCCTTCTGAGGGGCCAAGGCCTGTAAGAATAAAACATCTGAATCTGAATCTCTCTCTCCCCTTCTGTCTGTCTGTCTGTCTGTCTCTCTGTCAGCTGTCTGTCTGTCTGTCTGTCTGTCTGTCTCTCTCTCTCCCCTTCTGTCTGTCTGTCTCTCTCTCTGTCAGCTGTCTGTCTGTCTGTCTGTCTGTCTGTCTGTCTGTCTGTCTCTCTCTCTCTCTCTCTCCTCTCTCTCTCTCCCTTCTGTCTGTCTGTCTGTCTCTCTCTCTCTCTCTGTCAGCTGTCTGTTCTGTCTGTCTGTCTCTCTCTCTCCTCTCTCTCTCTCTCTCTCTCTCTCTCTCTCTCTTTCTCTCTCTCTCTCATTTGCCACAAAACTAACAAACACGAAAGAATGAACAAAGAGAGAAACAAAGACAGAAAAGATTAAGGACGGAAGAAAAGAAACGCAAAGAGATCAAAGCTCAATTAAAACGTAATTCAGTGTTCACAACCTGCATAGTTCAACTTTAGCCAGCAAGTCAAGTAGGCCTATGAATACCTGCGTATGTGCGCACGCACCCACGCACGCACGCGCAACCCCCCCCCCCCCCCCCCCCCCACACACACATATGAAAGGGTGCACGTACGTGCCATATCCACTCTTCCCCCGTCTCTTTCTGCTCATTCACGTGCACAGTAACCCCCCCCCCTCTCTCTCTCTCTCTCTCTCTCCCTTCTTATCAGTCTCCTTTCCGCCTTTTGCCATCGCTACCCCCTTTCACCTTTGCCTTTTTCTTCGTTTGTGGCACGTTCTCTTTCTGAAACCCCTAGCTGTCCATCGCTTTCTTCGTCTATCCCATATCGCTCAGATGAATTACATCTTGTGAGAACAGCCAGTCAGAAACTGTGAAGTGTGTTCAAAGCATCGACTGACAGCACTCTTGGGTCTTGAGTTTAACGACTTTCTCACCCTCTTTCTGTGCCGACCAAAAAACAAAACAAAAGAAAAAAAAACTTTCTGTTCATGTCGGTGCCCCTCCCCCCCACCCCCCACTCCCACCCCGCCCTCTCTCTCTCTCTCTCTCTCTCTGTCTCTCTCTCTCTCTCTCTCTCTCTCTCTCTCTCTCTCTCTCTCTCTCTCTCTCAATTTTCATGTTTAAGATAATGTCCAATCATGCACCACCAACTTTGAAAAACAAATTTAAAACGAACCTGATTCGCAATGTCAGAAAGATTCAGATACCCCTACCGAGGATTGATCTTTTTAAATCTAGCCTCATTTACTCCGGTGGTTGTTTGTGGAATGACCTAGTGTCTTCATTTAATGTAATTTCTAGTTTAAAACGTTTTCAAAAAACAATACTTCTCATATCTGATGCTACGCTTCCTAAACAGTGTGACTAATGATAACATCATGTAACCTTCTTTATACGTTTTCAAAATTATTGTATGGATTCAAGTACAAATGATGTTTAAATGTATTTGAATGTTCATTTGTGTTCCTTCGTTACCCCTTCTCTATATCTTGTCATGACATACTGTTCACCTGTCCACCTTTCATTGACGTCCTTCGTTTCTCTCCTTCTTCTTCTTCTTCTTCTTCTTCTATTTTATTTTTGTTGTTGAATGTATTTGCAAAGTTGTTTTCTCTTTATCTTTGTGTGTGTGTGTGTGTGTGGGGGGGGGGGGGGGTGTGTGTGTGTGCGTGTGTGTGTGTGTGTGTGTGTGTGTGTGTGTGTGTGTGTGTGTGTGTGTGTGTGTGTGTGTGTGAAAAGTTGACTGTCATATTTTTGGATTGCCTTTTGTATTTCAGGCTAATATTCTTTTCACTATCTAGATGGTTCGTTGATTTTGAAGTCACATATTGTCATTATTTTTTCTGCTTCATCGAGGGCAAGATGTAAAAAAGCCTGTTTTGTGCTTATTCTTTATCCCTCATTAAAAAAGATTCGTTCGTTCGTTCGTTCTCTGTCTCTCTGTCTCTCTCTTCTTTTTTCTTTCTGATTCTTCCCACCTTTCTCTTACTGTCTTCCTCTACCCCCCCCCCCCCCCCCCCCACATCCCAATTCTCTTTCCAGGCAGCCACATATCCACACACCTCACCACCAACCACTACAGCATGTCCATGTTTTGCAGGTCAAGCCCAGTTCCTACTTCAAGGACATGGCCAAGGACAAGAACAAGAACAAACACGTGGCCTGGTTCGTCAGCACGTGCCATGTGCCCAGCGAGCGCGAGAAGTACGTGCAGGAACTGCAAAAGTACGTCAACGTCGACATCTACGGCCAGTGCGGCAACAAGAGCTGCCCCAAGGGCTTCGAGTGCCTGCAGATGCTGACCCAGAAGTATCACTTCTACCTCTCCTTCGAGAGCGCCCTCTGCAAAGACTACGTCACCGACAAGTTCTTCCACATGTTCTTCGAGGACATCAACATCGTCCCCATCGTCATGGGAGGGGCGGACTACCGCCAGTTCTTCGCGGAGGGGTCCTACATCGACGTCAGCTGGTTCCCGTCCCCCAAGCACCTCGGGGAGTTCCTCAGGATGCTCATGGACAACAAGAAAGTGTACGCCGAGTTCTTGTGGAGGAAGAGCCACTTCCTGTTCGCCGGGTCCAGCACCACGAGCGCCCTGTGCCAGCTGTGTCAGCGCCTGCACGACCTGCCCAGGTACCACAAGACCTACCCGGACCTGCAGAAGTGGTACCGCAGTCAGCAGTGCCGAGCGCCCAAGAAGCTGTACTGACCGTGTTAGGGATCCCCCGCTGACTCACTTTGAGAACTAATTCTCGGGGATAGTACGATGGTAGTAGTAGGCCCAGGCTGATACAGTGGAAACCGGAAGGACACCAGAGAGAGCGCAGGCTTCCGCCACGGTCCATCATATCCTGGATCCGTCCGGTATTCTGGATCGGCACAACGGATCCGCACCGAAATTGAATGGCAGTATCCTTCAGCTGCATGCCTCTTTCCCAACCAAGTTTCGATCAGATTGGTTGAGTAGCGTTTTCGTGTGTGTCTGTGTTTGTAACATTGCTGACAGACAAACAAAGCAACAGCCGCAGGTGAAAATGTAGTCTCTTCGGAGGAGGTAATTCCGGTAGTTATGGTTACTAAAGGATGTGCTAATAATGTGAACATTCCGTTGTATTCTTACAATTACTGTATTAAACTGTGATGTGACTTTCAGACCGAGTACCTGTGGTCCCCTGTCTATGAATGTTCTTTCCTGTCTATATCAGGAACTCACAAGGATTTCTTTAAAAAAAAAAAAAAAAAAGCTCCCAGTGGTCTGTCGATGTTGAGGTTGCGGCAGGACGCTCCGGGTGTGGTTGTGCACAGGGAAGTCAGAATAAGTGGCGTGAGGTTAATTTCACCAAGACTGCGCGGAAGATGAGGTTGGGAGGGGGGGGGGGTTGCTAAAAATAGTTATTGTAAAAAATAAAAAAAAAGAAAAAAAAGAAAAAACACACACATAAAACAACAACAAAAAGTGAGCACGACGCCAACATCGGTGACATCGTGAGGCTACATGATAATGATGAGAAATATCAACAGCTGCAGCCAACAGCAGCAAGAACAACATCAACATTTGCGAATTAGACGAGACATAAATTTTCATGGTAAAAAATCTGATGTTCATTTTTACTCCTCTCTCTCTCTCTCTCTCTCTCTCTCTCTCTCTCTCTCTCTCTCTCTCTCTCTCTCTCTCCCAGTTACTTACAAACACTGATAACTGTTTTTAGCAAATAATATAATGTATGGTACCAGTAGGTCGTTTACGTTGTCGGGCGCGATATAAGCCATAAGCTTGTTGTTGCTTTTTCAACAGATATCATTTCATGCAATTAATTTGAATACAGTTCTGTTTCAACAAAATTGTGTAAGGGGATATGCGCGTGCGAACGCGCACACATAACAACAGGCCCGCTACCGCGCGGTAATAAAAAGAAAATGCTACAAGCCTGAAACAAAAATACAGAGAAACCTTTGCCAAAAACTTAGCAATAACAATAGGTAATAAGTTAGTCTGCTACTGAATCTTCGCTTTGTTATAATACTATTATCGTTATCATTTTTCTGTCTGTCTGTTTGTTTCTCTTGGTCCACTGTCCACTCCCACGCTCTTTATATTACCACATTACTCTTCCCTCCCTCCCCCCCCCCCCTTATTTTTTTAAAAAAGTGATATAATACCAATCAAACGGTAAAATGACCATATTATTTCAGTGTCTATGGTCTATGTGTGACGGCAAATTGTAGTAAATTCCCCCCCCCCCTCCACCTCCCTCTGTCTCCCTTCTCCTGTACCCACAATCCCCTACTACGCCCTCTCTCATCATTTTCTCTCCTAATCCCCCCCACGCGCGCACGCGCTCTGTGTGTGTGTGTGTGTGTGTGTGTGTGTGTGTGTGTGTGTGTGTGTGTGTGTGTGTGTGTGAGGGGAGGGGGGAGGAGTGTGCGTGCGTGTGTCTGTGTGTCCGTGTGTGCGTGCGTGCGTGCGTGCGTGTGTGTGTGTGTGTATGTGTGTGTGTGTGTGTGTGTGTGTGTGTGTGTGTGTGTGTGTGTGTTTGTTTTACTCGATATCGGTTTATAAACCAACTTTCTGCATATCCATGTTTACCAGACATTAGAGGGGAGGGGAAGGGATGGGAGGGGGGGGGGTAGAGAGAGAGAGAGAGAGAGAGAGAGAGAGAGAGAGAGAGAGAGAGAGAGAGAGAGATCGAAAATCAGGGGAAGTAGTTAGCCTGCTGCCGCGTTAGCTCTGCTCCCACTGTACTGATTTGCCTCCCTTCCTCTTCATTTCATCCCTCGCTTCCCTCCGTCGTCATCATTCATGACGGAAATCGTACCGAGTACGAAAAATACTGATCAAAGAGTAATCAATCACTAAACAAAAATAATCACCACCACCGTTGTCATTTTCATTATCATCATCAAAATCGTCGACAACATTGTTAAAAGCTGACGACAGGCATTACGAAAGCACTGAAAACACACACAAAGGCCAAAAACCAGGGCAAGTCGGTGAGAACCTTCAGCCTGAAGCAACATGCTGCTCACACGCCCAGCAGACGACCGTACTAAACAACGAGCAAACACAGTAACTTTTCTCCCATGATGAAATGAATGACACGCCCTTAATTCCAAACGAATGGTGGCCAAGACACCAAGTCACCTGGCAGAAATGCAAAGATAAAGAGTACGCAGAGCAGAACGAAGAGTCGGGGATGTCTTCTTGCTTGCTCTGTGTAACTCTAAGCCGGCATTAATTATTTTCTGTTTCGGCGATTTGGTGTCGTGAGCAGCGTTCGTTTGAAGTGACGGGCCTGTCATTGACTTTGACACGGAGGAAGATTTACCTGACTTGTTCGTTATTGACTGTTCACTGACTCATTTAAGATCAGTTAGCCTACATACCGTTAAACTCCTAGTAACAAAAATGCAAGATACAAACTTCCGCTGAAATGAGTATGTCCATCTAGAGAGAGAGAGAGAGAGAGACAGAGACAGAGAGAGAGAGAGAGAGAGAGACAGAGACAGAGAGAGAGACAGACAGAGACAGAGAGACAGACAGACAGACAGACAGACAGACAGACAGACACAGAGAGAGAGAGACAAAAAGCAGAGAGAGAGAGACCGACAGACAGACAGACAGACAGACAGACAGAGACAGAGAGAGAGGCAGAGAGAGAGAGAGAGAGAGAGAGAGGGGAGAGAGAGAGAATCAATGAAAAGTTCGTCTGGAACGAAATTGAATAGTAATAGTAATGATGATGATTATTGTTATGATGATGATGATGTTGCAGTAATAATACCGATAATGATAATGGTGATGATCATGATGATCATGATAATGACAGAATTATAATACTATTAATCTTAGACCTCACTGTCAATGCATTGCGGAACAGCAGGCAGTCAACGACGTACTGTCCACTTTTCACAAGATGTTTCTGCATTCATTCATTCACTTATTAATTTGGTTATCTTTTTTCCATTTCATTTATTTTCCTGTGTTTTTGTTTGTTTGTTTGTTTATTCATTCGTGTATTTCGCTATCATCCCTGTGCAATTCGGCTTCATAGCTTAGCAGATGTGGGGGTAGCGTATATATGAACCAGTCCGCACGCAGTGACCCCTTGCTTGATGAACCTGGAACTAAAACAGAGCGCAACACGACCACAAACAGCTCCGTCACAGGCCCAAGCCCTTTACTGAACGGGGGTAGTGGGGGGGGGGGGGGGGGGGGTCCTATAACACCGAGCACAGCGAGAACCGTCGCGGTTCCTTGTCGCAATCATTCCAACACTGTATCAACATATCATAGCACATGGAAGAAATAAGAGCACTTGAGGAACCGTAAACATGCTACAGGCATGAGCGAGGCAGAAGGGTGTGTGTGAGCGAGGGCGTGTGTGTGTGTGTGTGTGTGTGTGCGTGCGTGCGTGCGTGCGTGCGTGCGTGCGTGCGTGCGTGCGTGCGTGCGTGCGTGCGCGTGTGTGTGTGTGTGTGTGTGTGTGTTGTGTGTGTGTATGTGTGTGTGTGTTTGTGTGTGTGTGTGTGTGTGTGTGTGCGTGTGTGTGTGTGTGTGTGCTGAGCGCACATACAGCGCCCTCCAGCTTAAAGGAAACAGAGAGAGAGAGAGAGAGGGAGGGAGGGAGGAAAAGTCCGGATTGGTTACATACTTGTTGAATCTTGCACTAGATTATCACCGGACTGCACACATTAGTGCCATTTTTTTTTCTCAAAAGCATTCTCTCCTACCCCACTACAAGCAATCTCAAGTGCTTCGCGCCCTCGATTTTTAATCTACACTTTCACGTGCCCCACCCCCACCCCCACCTGGCCCTGCCCTTATGAACTGTAACTTGATCCACCTCTATGCTGAGACAATCTCTTTTTACCCTTCAGAAAGAAACAGTTTGGTTGAATATAGGAACCTCCTTTCTGGACGACGTCAAGAGACTCGGTCATAAGTTACGATAGCTATCGTAATACACAAGTTCAATTAATTTTATTCTTAGGTGATGGAGGTCAGGATAACATAGAAAACGTGTGTCTCCACATGGTGATGAACATCACTTGAAGATCCCCTCCAAGATGAGCCTATGTTCACAAAATTCCATACTGGTGAGTCTTCAGGGTGCCCATGCGGTACAGCCCCAATGACTGTGGAACACTTCCTGCAGGATTGTCCCACACACAAATAGCTAAGAGCGGAGACCTGGCCTGCTATAACGCATCAATGTGGGAAAAGCTCTATGGATCACTGGAGGGCCTCCGCCGTACAGCAGCCTTTGTCAGTGCCTCTGGGGTTCCTGTCTGAGTGTACGAAGAAGAAAAAGAAGAAGAAGAAGAAGAAGGAGAAGGAGGAGGAGGAGGAGGAGGAGGAGGAGAAGAAGAAGAAGAAGAAGAAGAAGAAGAAGAAGAAGAAGAAGAAGGAAAGATGAGGTGGTAAGTCCGCGAGGGAGAGGCATCAGATGGCGGCTGCCATCCTGAGGAAGGTGGACTGTCTGTTCGGGTGTTGTAGAACACGTGAAAGAAGACGCCATCTTTGTGTACAAGGCCGTAGCAACACAACCTAAAATACGTTTTCTTGGCTCACGTTTCGTCATAAAGCCAATGTCATTTATTCATGTGGCACATGCTAACCAGGTTAAATTCAATTCTCCTGTTGTTGGTTTTTTTATGTGATGGAAATAGCTCACAACAACGCTGTTGGGGCACCACAAAATCATCAATGCACCCAGGCCTTGCTTAAGGACTCGACTACACAAAAGATAGAAACAACCAAATTGTTTTGAGAATGTTTAGTGTGTCTGAAAGCTGATTCCCTTCTTTTCTTTCCAATGCCCGTTAAAGTACATGCTGGGTGGTTCCAAGCAGAAAGAGTAAAATGAAAGGAATGGAATGATTTTCTTTTATATCAATACCAGCTGATAGGGCCGGTGAACTCTCAGCCTGAAATGTGACCCAACGGTTCGGGTTCGAGTCCAGAGTCACAGACAGATCAGGCCGAAAACTCTATATATTCTCTATTCCACTAGAGAAAAAAATATAGAAGCGGGGAAGGAGCAGAGACAATAAAGGTCAAAAAGAGCGACGTTAAACCATTATCGTCAAACCTTTTGCCAGCAGCAATGGGAAACATTAAATTCTGTATTTTGAACAGAACCGTTTGTTTTTGTCCATCTAGAGTCGATTTTCTTGTGTAGAAATACGGGTCAGGAATTACGGGAAAAGGGACAGGGCCGTCAGAATTATGTTGATGATGACAATTATAAATGACAATTACACAACTGCAGCTACTACTGCTACCATTACTGTTACTATTACTATTTCTACTACTGGTGCTTCTGCCGATACTACTACTACTTCTGCTGCTGCTGCCACTACTACTTCTACGACCACTGCCACTGCTACTATTACTGCTTCTACTACTACTACTACTACTATTACTATGCCTTTAAGTCACTTGAGTGTGTTCATGTTAACACGTCTTGTTGCGTGCATGTATTGTCTGGATATTCAGTTCTCTAAATTCGCCACAAGTAAAATGGTGAAAACCAAAGAACACTGCATAAAATCATCCCCGACCTCATATAGACACACGCGAATTACACCCAAGCTGGACAGACCTGCCCAGATTGAAAACAAATCGGATAGTCCTACTCACGTTGAACACAAACCGGATGGACCAACTGAGGTTGAGCACAAACCGGATGGATCAACTAAGGTTGAGCAACCGGATGGATCAACTCAGGTTGAGCACAAACCGGATGGATCAACTCTGGTTGAGCACAAACCGGATGGATCAACTCAGGTTGAGCACAAACCGGATGGATCATCTCAGGTTGAGCAACCGGATGGATCAACTCAGGTTGAACACAAACCGGATGGATCAACTCAGGTTGAGCACAAACCGGATGGATCAACTCAGGTTGCGCACAAATCGGATGGAACAACTCAGGTTGAGCACAAACCGGATGGAACAACTCAGGATGAGCACAAACCAGATGGATCAACTCTGGTTAAACACAAACCGGATGGAACAACTCAGGTTGAGCACAAACCGGATGGATCAACTTAGGATGAGCAACCGGATGGATCAACTCAGGTTGAGCACAAACCGGATGGATCAACTCAGATGAGCACAAACCAGATGGATCAACTCAGGTTGAGCACAAACCGGATGGATCATCTCAGGTTGAGCACAAACCGGATGGATCAACTCAGGTTGAGCACAAACCGGATGGATCATCTCAGGTTGAACACAAACCGGATGGATCAACTCTGGTTAAGCACAAACCGGATGGATCAACTCAGATTGAGCACAAACCGGATGGATCAACTCTGGTTGAGCAACCAGATGGATCAACTCAGACTGAGCACAAACCGGATGGATCAACTCAGATTGAGCACAAACCGGATGGATCAACTCAGGTTGAGCAACCGGATGGATCAA
>CM065728.1:36455154-36470154 GCA_033310375.1 Conus canariensis
TGTCTAGTCAGCATTGTCGTCACTGATGCTCCTCAATTCATACACGTCGACCGTTGCATGGGTCAATCTTTTTTTTTTTCTGCAGACATCCTGGCAGCCTCACAGACTGGGTTAACTGCGGTCCAGTTCATCTCTGATGAACGTATAGAATGTCTGAGTTCCCTTAAAGAATAAACATTCTGGTAGCCAAGACATGTACAGGCAGGTGATCTGGACCCGATTCTCGAACCAACCTCGGATAAGATCCTTTGGAAAACGCACACCAAGCTTTCAAGATCTTCCTGCGGATGCGCAAAGTCAGCAGACTCAGGCATATTTCTGTCAGGTCTACCTACAACGAGTAGTGAGTTGGCCTATTTCTATCAGGTCTATCTACAACGAGTAGTGAGTTGGCCTATTTCTATCAGGTCTACCTACGAGTAGTGAGTTGGCATATTTCTATCAGGTCTATCTGCAACGTGTTGAGAGTTGGCATATTTCTATCAGGTCTACATACAATGAGCAATGAGTTGGTACATTTCTATCAGGTCTACCTACAACGAGTAGTGAGTTGGCATATTTCTATCAGGTCTACCTGCAACAAGTAGTGAGTTGGTAATTTTCTATCCCCCAACTGTATTTTGATCAGGTCTACCTACAACGAACAGAGAATTGGCATATTTCTGTCAGGTCTACTTACAACGAATAGTGAGTTGGCCTATTTCTATCAGGTCTACCTACAACGAGTAGTGGGTTGGCATATTTCTATCAGGTCTACCTACAACGAGTAGTGATTTGGCATATTTCTATCAGGTCTATCTGCAACGAGTGGTGAGTTTGCATATTTCTATCAGGTCTACCTAAAACGAGTAGTTGCCTAATGCCAGAATACTCATGATGACTGCATCTGAGATCAGTTTATGGACGTCGAGGTACAGTGATGTCGTGCTGTTCATAGACCAGCCGAACGCGGGAGGCCCCCTTCAAGACTCAGACGTTGAAAGGTATATCGAACTTCCCGTAGACTTACTTTCCGAAACTCACTGACAGACCGACTTGGCAGGTGAACAAATGCATGATGACAGCATATGTAGCGAGCAGCCGCAGCTCCTTTGGAGGCATCCATTGACGACCCCGTTATCCCTCATGTTCCGTAGTCACCCAGTCAAAGCGCTCTGCCAAAACAGGTACTCTCCGTGCCCTATGTTCACACGACTAATTACTTCCTCTCCGCTCTGCGCTTCAGCACTTGCGGCTGCTGACCTCCTCAGTCTTCGAGGTCGCTGCACTCGCTAATCAGTATTGCGTCCTGCACAACCGTGCCCCAGTTAGAAGGAAGTTATTAAAAAAAAAAAAAAAAAAAAAGAAGAAAAAACCCTGGTTTGTTCTTTTCACTCGCTCACCTTCCCCGCCCTCCCCCCCCCTCCTACCCCCCCCCCCCCCCCCCCCTTTCCCTTTTCCCCGCGTGTTCTGACGCCAGCTTTTTGATCTGGCATCCTTTTTGATCCGGGTCTTCCCCCCTCAACCGTGGCCCGTGCACTTGTCTCGAATTCTTCCCCCTCTTTCAGTGGCTTCGGGATTCTGGCCCTCTGGAGCATGCAAAACGGCGGAACGGTTAGAACAGATGGCGAAACGATGGAACCAAAATCTGAGGTGAAAGATTTCTCTCTCCTTTTTCTTCTTCCTTTTTTTTTTTTTTTCTTTTTTTCTTTTTTCTTTCTTTTCTCTGTGCGGTTTTCAGTTCGTTCGTCATCCTGCCATATCTTTGAACCGAGTTGTCGTCTGCTTTCTTCATTTGTTCGTCAATTGCGCGAAGATGTTCTCTCCCTTTACTTGTTGAACTGTACCCGCATTGTTTTACACCCTGTGAGATGTTGTGTGATCAGAACCGGGTGTTTAGGCTTGACGGTTAAAAAAATATCATTGCGACTCAAAATCTTTTCTTCCAGTCTTTTTTTCCTTTCTATTAGAAATTCACACTTCCGCGATCTAGCTGCACATTCCTCTCTCTCTCTCTCTCTCTCTCTCTCTCTCTCTCTCTCTCTCTCTCTCTCTCTCTGTTTTTAAATAAATCAGTTAGCCGCTTCTTCTGGGTGCGTGGTGCGTGAGCGCGTGCTTGCGTGCGTGCTTGCGTGCGTGCGTGCGTGCGTGCGTGCGTGCGTGCGTGCGTGTGTGTGTGTGTGTGTGTGCGTGCGTGCATGCGTGTGTGCGTGCGTGCGCGCGCGCGCGTGTGTGTGCGTGTGTACGTGTGTCCGTGTTTGTGCGTGTGTGTGTGACACTGTGTGTGCGCGCGCGCGCGCGCGAGTTCGTGCTGTGTGTGCGTGAAGAGAGAGAGAGAAAGAGAGAGAGAGAGAGAGAGAGAGAGAGAGAGAGAAGAGAAGAGAAGAGAAGAGAAGGTTGACCTGGTGAGTATGGTAGAATTACTACTTCAGGGTCATTCTGTATCTCAGTGATTAAACCTGAACATGGAGTAAAACAAACCTCAAACTGGAACAGACAACAGGCTGAAACTGGGACGAACATAGGCTGAATGGAGGTAAGTACAGGCCTGAAAAAGGTCAACATTGGTCTGAAATGTAGGCAAACGAAACCTAAAACTGGAGTGAAATAGGTCTGGAAGCTGGGCAAAAAGATGGGCCTTAAAATAGGACGACTCAGACGTGAAACTGGAAAGGGCGTAGGCCTGAACGTCTGGTAAACTTTAACCTGAAACTGGAGGAAACAGAGACCTGAAACTCGGGCGAATTTAGGACTAAGAACGGGGCGATCAATGGTCTAAAATCGAAGTTAACATGGGTCTGAAACTGGGACGAAGGTAGGTTTGAAACTGGGCGATTAATGCCTAAAACTGGTGTTGACATAGGTCCTCAAACTGGGGCGAGCATAGGCCTCAAACTTGAACGAACATAGGCCTCCAACTAGGGCGAACATAGGCCTCAAAACTGGGGCGAACATAGGCCTCAAACTGGAACGAACATAGGCCTCAAACTGGAATGAACGTAGACCTCAAATTGGGACGAACATAGGCCTCAACTGGGGCGAACATAGGCCTCAAACTTGAATGAACATAGGCCTCAAACTTGAACGAACATAGGCCTCAAACGTGAACGAACATAGGCCTCAAACTTGAACGAACGTAGGCCTCAAACTGGGGCGAACATAGGCCTCAAACTGGGGCGAACATAGGCCTCAAACTTGAACGAACATAGGCCTCAAACGTAAACGAACAAAGGTCTCCAACTGGGGCGAACATAGGCCTCAAACTGGACAAACATAGGCCTGCCTCCAATTGGGCGAACAAAGATCTCAAACTGAGGCGAACATAGGCCTAAAACAGGGGCGAACATAGGCCTCAAACTGGGGAAAACATAGGCTTCAAACTGGGGCGATCATAGGCCTCAAACTGGGGCGAAGATAGGCCTCAAACTGGGGCGAACATAGGCCTCAAACTGGGCGAACATAGGCCTCAAACTAGGACGAACATAGGCCTCAAACTAGGGCGAGCATAGGCCTCAAACTGGGGTAAACATAGGCCTCAAACTGGGCGAAGATAGGCCTCAAACTGGGGCGAACATAGGCCTCAAACTGGGGCGAACATAGGCCTCAAACTAGGACGAACATAGGCCTCAAACTAGGGCGAGCATAGGCCTCAAACTGGGGTAAACATAGGCCTCAAACTGGGGTGTGCATAGGCCTCAGACTGGGGCAAACATAGGCCTCAAACTGGATGAACATAGACCTAAACACTGAGACGAACATAGGCCTTGAACTAGGATGAACACAGAGCTCAAACTGGGGCAAACCTAGACATAAAATTCGGACTACCCTTTACCTGGAATTGGGATGAATACGAATTCCAGGAAAATCATATGTCTGACACTGGGGTGGGCAGAGACTGAATCTGGACCAGCATAGACCAAGGGAAACCCAGGGACGATGCCCACCCTGAATAATTTCGTAATCAGACTTTACCTGTCAAAAATCGCGAGAATTAAAACCTGTCAGTTCAAATCGATAAAAGGTAACTAAACACGCAGAAGACCAAGCCCAAAACAAACTACCCCCCCCCCCCCCCCCCCACTCCTTCGCACCCCCCTTCAACTAAATCGTTATGTGTACGACAGATCAACATCTGCTCCTCTCAGAAATTCAAAACCCTGTCTCAGGGGGGTAATGCTACAAGGCCGGGGTGGGACTCGAGGGTGGTAGGTGATGGAGGTGGGAGTGGGGGATGGGGGTGGGGGTGGGGGGCAGGAAGGAAGGGCCTTCATTAGCGCAGCGGCAGGAGGCCTGTGCTATGTTTCAGGACCCAAAAATGTTAACGCGCATTGATGACACTCGGACCATTCCGCGCGGTCATTACAATCCTCTGCGAGTCGAGCCGGTAGTAGAGCTTGATGAACACAGCGGAACCCCTACTGATAAAACAGCGAGCCTTTAAAGCCCTGGCCACACGGACCGTTTCCGTCGTAGGGTTGAAGCGGGAAGGCTCAAACGGGTCGTGTACGCAGACATACATGTCTGAAAGTCGATGGCAATGTTTCACCAAAAACGGGTCGTGTACGCAGACAAACATGATGGAAAGTCGATGGTAATGTTTTCTCCTCGGGTTGCCTTCTGTCTTTCTCCTTGGGTTGCATTCTGTCTTTCTCCTCGGGTTGCATTCTGTCTTTCTCCTTGGGTTGCATTCTGTCTTTCTATCTTGCTTTCTGAAGAATACTTCAGCAGTGTTTGAATTCAGCTTTACCAACAGGCGGACCAGCCAACCAACCGAAAGGCGCCACCGAAAACGTGGTGTCCAAGGTGGCGGTAAACAAAGGGAATCTTGGCATGGCTGCTGAGGGAAACAATGCTCTCACCACACCTGACAGGACCAGCATGAACGAGACAGAGCGACATCTGACCATGAAACTGAACACGGAGGCGACGTTTGTGGAATATGTGCTGTCTATCAGAAGACACGAGTACTAAGAATCGCCCCACTTTTTTTCTTTCTTTCTTTTTCTTTTCTCAAAGATGTTTAATCAGCCATCAGTGACATAATATCGATGAGTTAGTCCATATAATTTTTTGAGGAACACACACACACACACACACACACACACACACACACACACACACACACACACACACACACCACACACGCACGCACGCACGCACGCACGCACGCACGCACGCACACACTCAAGACATTAAAGCATGCAGTTTACTTCCACCACCATCACCAACCTCCGCGCTCTTTCTTTTGTTGTTAATGTTGTTGT
Source organism: Conus canariensis (assembly GCA_033310375.1). Lineage (NCBI taxonomy): Eukaryota > Metazoa > Mollusca > Gastropoda > Neogastropoda > Conidae > Conus > Conus canariensis. Next base: position 36,460,398 of record CM065728.1, read on the forward strand.
TGTTTGTTGTTGTGTTGTCATCGCGGAGTAGTCAATAGCTTTCGCATGAAAGGATCCGATCATCTGATGTTCGAACTCTCATCCCCTAAAAGTACGGGTAGAAAATCAAGCACTGCAGAAGTTATGAGCCCCCCCCCTCCCCCCCCCCCCCCCCCGCTCTCCCCCCTCCCCTCCTCCTCTCTCCTCTCTCTCTCTCTCTCTCTCTCTCTGATGATAGAGAGGGAGGAAGAACAGAGAAACCAACACGTAACAATCTGTTACAAATCAAAATGAGCACAGTGTCTTCTTTTCTCTAAACTGGGAAAGGATAAAGAGGAGTATATAGCTTTTGCGTCATCTCTCTATCGATCTGTCGAAACCTAGCTTACTTATCTACCCACCAGCTTGCTACCTATCTGCCTGCCTAATTGTCCATCCATCCATTCATCCATCTACCCTCGTTTCTGATTACGCTGTATTACACCTAGCCATGAAATCTTACGACACGTGTGACGTCAGTTACGTCGCGTCACGTGGGCTAGTATCGTCCCCCTGACGGCCCTCGGTTTCGCGTCGCCTGGTGTTTCTGGAGATGAGTCACGTGATCTGTTGTGATGCTGCATTGCAGCAGGGAGTACCCAGATTACTTTCTCACAGGTCCCTGGGTACACAGACTCTTGATCTCGAAGAAATGAGCCACCACCACCACCCTCCAACCTCTCCCTCTCCATTCCCCATATCCCCACCCCCTCCCGCCTACCTCGAAGCTTCCTTCTCTTCTTCTGCCTCTTTCAAAAGATCCAGGGATCAGAAGAATTTTCTTTTCAGAATAATGTTGCACAGCATCCAGTAGTCAAGAGGAACGCCCCCCCCCCCCCCTCCCCGCCCCCCTTTTTAAATTTTATTTTTAGGATGAATTGTTTACTGTCCACGTATTGGAAAAGCGTGTGTTCTTCCCCATCCCTCCCCCTCTCTCCACAATCGTTTGTCTCTGTTTTTTTCTACCATCTATGCAAGGGCGCCATTTTCTTTTCACGGCTGTCAATCACCTAAGCACTTCATGACCTTACTAAACTCACTGCCTAAACGGGTAGGTTTTGATCAGCACAGACAGAGTGAGTCAAATGACATCACTGACCCAAAGACAGTGCATTGCCTTTGCTTCTCAACACTGTCCTGCGCGTTAAGTACCGACCATCTGGATAAGACTGTGGCAGAGATGTAAGTAGTCTTGTAGACAGACGATGGAGGCATGGTTGACCCTATCCTGTAGATATGTGATCCACAGCTTGTGCTGGCGCCACTTTTGCGTGCGCAGACAGAAAGGTGTAGACAGAGAGGTGCAGACAGAAAGGTGCAGACAGAAAGTGCAGACAGAGAGGTGCAAAACAGGGAGGTGCAGACAGAAAGGTGCAGACAGAGAGGTGCAGACAGAAAGGTGCAGACAGTCAGGTGCAGACAGGGAGGTGCAGACAGAGAGGTGCAGACAGAGAGGTGCAGACAGAGAGGTGCAGACAGAAAGGTGCAGACAGTAAGGTGCAGACAGTAAGGTGCAGACAGAGAGGTGCAGACAGAGAGGTGCAGACAGAGAGGTGCAGACAGAGAGGTGCAGACAGAAAGGTGCAGACAGAGAGGTGCAGAGAGAAAGGTGCAGACAGAAATGCACAGACAGAGAGGTGCAGACAGAAAGGTGCAGACAGAGAAGTGCAGACAGAAATGTACAGACAGAGAGGTGCAGACAGAAAGGTGCAGACAGAGAGGTGCAGACAGAAAGGTGCAGGCAGAAAGGTGGAGACAGAGAGGTGCAGACAAAAAGGTGGAGACAGAGAGGTGCAGACAGAAAGGCGCAGACAGAGAGGTACAGACAGAGAAGTGCAGACAGAAAGGTGCAGACAGAAAGGTGCAGGCAGAAAGATGCAGATAGAAAGGTGCAGACAGAGTGGTGCAGACAGAGTGGTGCAGACAGAGAGGTGCAGACAGTAAGGTGCAGACAGAGAGGTGCAGACAGTAAGGTGCAGACAGAGAGGTGCAGACAGTAAGGTGCAGACAGTAAGGTGCAGACAGAGAGATGCAGACAGGAAAGTGCAGACAGTGAGGTTCAGACAGAAAGGTGCAGACAGTAAGGTACAGACAGAAACGTACAGATAATAAGGTGCAGACAGTAAGGTACAGACAGTAAGGTACAGACAGAAAGTTACAGACAGTAAGGTACAGACAGTGAGGTACAGACAGAAAGGTACAGACAGTAAGGTACAAATAGTAAGATACAGACAGAAAGGTACAGATAGTAAGGTGCAGACAGTAAGGTGCAAACAGTAAGGTACAGACAGAAAGGTACAGACAGTGAGGTACAGACAGCGAGGTACAGACAGAAAGGTGCAGACAGTAAGTTACAGACAGAAAGGTACAGACAGAGAGGTGCAGACAGTAAGGTGCAGACAGTAAGGTACAGACAGTAAGGTACAGACAGTAAGGTACAGACAGAGAGGTGCAGACAGTAAGGTGCAGACAGTAAGGTACAGACAGTAAGGTGCAGACAGTAAGGTACAGACAGTAAGGTACAGATAGTAAGGTGCAGACAGTAAGGTACAGACAGAGAGGTGCAGACAGGAAGGTACAGACAGTAAGGTAGAGACAGTAAGGTACAGACAGTATGGTACAGACAGAGGTGCAGACAGTAAGGTACAGACAGTAAGGTACAGACAGTTGGTAGAGACAGTAAGGTAGAGACAGTAAGGTGCAGAAAGTAAGGTGCAGACAGAGAGGTGCAGACAGAGAGGTGCAGACAGAGAGGTGCAGACAGAAAGGTTCAGACAGTAAGGTGCAGACAGAGGTGCAGACAGAAAGGTTCAGACAGTAAGGTACAGACGGTAAGGTACAGACGGTAAGGTACAGGCAGAAAGGTACAGACGGTAAGGTACAGACAGAGAGGTGCAGACAGAGAGGTGCAGACAGAGAGGTGCAGACTGAAAGGTACAGACGGTAAGGTACAGACAGAGAGGTGAATCAAACAGAAGTGCAGCTCATCCAAACGCCAAGTTTCTCTCCATCATGTTTTCCTTTTCCCTCTCTACTCTTCATTTTTTCTTGTTTTCTTTTCTCTTTATTTTCTCTTTCTTTCTTTCTTTCTTCCCTTTCAATCTTCTCCATCATCATCATGATCATCACTACCGTCATCATCATCACCGTCCCCCTTCTCGTCCTCCTCCCACTCCATCATCATCATCATCATCATCATCGCTATCATCATCTCATCATCATCATCATTATATCATCACCATCACCATCATCACCATCACCATCACCATCACCATCACCATCACCATCATCATCTTCTTCTTCTTCTTCTTCTTCTTCTTCTTCTTCTTCTTCACGGAGGACTGAAATAAGAACATACACGTCGCATCTGTTTATGAGGGAAAGTTTGATCAAGTTGGGATCCAGTTTGAGTATGAGTATGGGTTTTTGTTGCATTTTTTTAGCACACAAAAATCGAGATGGCAAACTTTTTAGGTTATATAAAACAGAGACAAATAAGCGAAGAAGAAGCAGAAGAACAAGCAGGAGAAGAAAGGAAGGATATAAAAACAAGGAGAGAGAGAGAGAGAGAGAGAGAGAGAGAGAGAGAGAGAGAGAGAGAGAGAGAGAGAGAGAGGAAGGAGGGGAAGGGATCGGAGGACAGATGAGTTCTTGTGATCTACACCCAAATTTTAATCTCTGAACCCCCACCATCACCACCACCATCCTTCGGCCTCCTTCGCCCTTTTCCTTTCTTTCTTTCTTTTTTTTTTTTCAATATCATTATTGTTCATTTCTTCTTAAATATTAATGGGCAATAAGAAGGAGGGTTGGGGTGGGGTTGAGTCAAAGTGGGAGAGGGGAGGGTAGTAGGAGACGGTTCAGAGAGAGAGAGAGAGAAAGAGAAGAGAGAGAGAGAGAGAGAGAGGAGGGGGGAGGGAGGGGGAGGGAGACACCAGGAACCATGTGCTAAAACACAAAACAAGCGTTTGAACAAAACTTTTAACGGTGCCCTCCCCTGCCGTTTCGCCGTAGGGAGGAGAGTCGCTACAAAGAGCGCATCACTACAATACTCCGGGCCCCAGCGCCCATCTCTCCCACACTGGCTTTATGCTTTTGATGCAGTTTTTTCAAAGAAATGAAATCTCGCCGCTTAATTCCAGCACCAACTGATCTGTTGCGAAACGACTGAAACGTTTATGTGCGTTAATTACACGTGGAACATTTCGTACAGTCATTGGATTCAGCTTCAAACCGAGGCCGTACCGGCAGGTAATCAAGGAAAAGAGAACCCCCACCGATCGCGCATGCACTGCCGAGTTACCACCCTTCCTTGAAGTCGCACAAGCAAAGGGATGTTTCGAAATGTTTCACGACAAGATTTTCATCTCGCTGAAATAGCCAGGGGAAAAAGAGAAAGAGGATGGAGAGGGGCAGGAGGAGGGGGGTGAGGGTGGGTGTAGGAGAGGAGCGGAGGAAGTTCGGTGGGGAAGGGGGGGGGGGGGGGGAGGGGAGGGAACATCTCTTTGCAGTATCTATAACAAATCAATAAAACCAGGGACGGGGTTATGAAAGAGCCAATGATTTTTTTTAGTATCAATACTGCTCTTTCCTTTCCTTTTTTTTTTCTTTTTTTCTTTCTTTCCCTTTTTTCCCTCCCCATCAATTTCTTTTCTTTCTCCGGCTATGTATTTTCAATTCCATCCCAAATGAACATGGAGTTTGCAATATAGTAAATTTACTACCACACCGGAATATTAATCTTTGGGACAGCCCAGAAAGACCCCGGTGAGGTCGACCGCTTTGTAATGAAACTGAAAACAGAAACAGAATCTCTCTCTCTCTCTCTCTCTCTCTCTCTGAAATCTTGATATTGCACTGATAAAATTGAACAGTCAAGTGAATGTTACTGTTAAATAATAAGCTGTAAATTAAAAAAAAATCCGACGAAAATTGTTCATCTTGATCGGATGTTTTTCTTTCTCTTTCTTAAGTCTTTTTCTTTGTTTCTTTCTTTGTTCCTTTCTTTTTCTTTGTTTCTCTTTCTTTCTGTGTTTCTTTATTAAATTTTAAAATGCATGATGACAATCCAAAGTCCATCGATGACGATAAAGGTTACGATGATAAAAATGACACAAAGTCTCGATGTAAGTGTAACGACGATGATAATGACGATGATGACTACAGTTCTTCCTGCTACAACTGTCACTGCTGTTTCCCTGTTTCTTTTTTCTTTTGTGGCTGATGATAAGGCTAAATCATAATAATTATGTCCCGAATCAGTGCGTCCCAGGTTTGACACGTTACAAGTTCAATATGTCCCGCGTTCGATACCCCCGCCCCCTCCCCTTTATGTTCACCACGTACCAAATCCGATGTATTGCAGGTCCAATACTACCCAAGTTCTTCAGCTGGACCAAACCCTTGCCTTCTTACCCTAACCTTGATTCTAATCCCACTTCTTAACCAAACCCTACTCGCAGATCTGAGACGTCGAAGGTCCCTAACCATAACCCTAACCTATTTCTAACCGTAGCCCTACTTCTAACCCTCACTCCACTTCTAGGTCCGATTCAATCGATAATCCTAACCTTAATCTTAACATATTCCTGACCCTATCCTTAACCGGAACCCTGCTTCTGGTATCTGGGTCGTACTGAACTTGTGACGTAGCAGACCTGTGACTTGTTAAATCTGTGACGTCTTAAACACGCATTTTGAATCTGTGACGTCTTGAAGTTATGACGTACAACATGTGACGCAAGGCACCTGGGACGAATAGAATCTAGGACTTAGAATCTGGGACGTATGGAGCTTGTGACTCATCAAACCTGGGACGGATTGAACATTGGATTTAGACCCTGGACGTCTCAGACCAGTGACGTATAGCATGGGACGTATTGAACCTGGAGCTCAGAACCTGAATGCACTGACCTGAGACGAGCTGAACCTGGGAGTTAGAACCCAGGACGTACCGAGCTCGGGGCGCATGGAACCTGGGACCTGGAACCCAGGACGTACCCAACGCAGGACATACCGAACCTTGGACTTAGAACACAGGACGTACCCAACGTAGGACATACCGAACCTTGGACTTAGAACCCAGGACGTACCCAACGTAGGACATACCGAACCTTGGACTTAGAACCCAGGACGTACCCAACGTAGGACATACTGAACCCTGGACTTAGAACCCAGGACGTACCCAACGTAGGACATACTGAACCCTGGACTTAGAACCCAGGCCGTACCCAACGTAGGACATACCGGACCTTGGACTTAGAACCCAGGACGTACCCAATGTAGGACATACCGAACCTTGGACTGAAAAACCTAGGATGTACCGAACTTCAAACCTACCGAACCGGGGACGTACCGCACCTTGGACTTAAAACTTAGGACGTATAGGACTTGGGACGTACGAACCTGGGACTTACCGAAACGACCCCAATGTTAGAGGTTTGTTTCACGTCGGTCTTTTTACTTTCAGGACACAATTCAGTTTGGGGGGATTCTAGTCTTGGTTATTGTCATGTTTACTCAGTTCTGAACTGCACTCGTTTGGAACCCGGATTTGGTCTGCGTGGTCGGTTGGCCCATAAACACGAACCTTTGACTTGCGGGTTGTTCTTCATGTGCAGTTCTTCCCTTTTCCTTTCGTGCCCTCGGTCTTTCCTTTCTCTCCTGTCCTCAGTCTATCCCCCCCCCCCCCCCTTTTTTTTTTTTTCCTCTCTCTCGAGCAGTTTATTACTTATGTTTTCTACTCCCTCGGCTGAAATCGTTGCTGCTATAAATGCATTTCCTTTCATTCCTTTTTCATTCTTTCCCTCTTTCTCCCCGTTCTGTTCGTCGCCCCCCCCCCCCCCCCCTTTCCCCCCTCCTTTTTTTTCTTTCTTCTCGGTTATTTTTTTTTTTCCTTCTTCTTTTCCTTCTTCCTCTTTTCTTCTTCGTCGCCTTCTGCTTTTTTCCCCTTTCTTTCTCCTCATCCTTCTCCTTCCTCCCCCTCCTCCTCCTACTGCTCCTCGTCTTCATCTCCTCTTCCTGCTCCTCTTCGACCTCCTATTCCTGCTCCTCCTGCTCTTCCTCTCCTCCTCCTTCTCTTCTTCTACTATTTCGTGGTTGTCGTCGTGGACGGCGTACTAAAAATAGTAGTAACAGAGGTGGAGGCAGAGAGGAAGAGGTAGAGAGGAAGAGGAGAACACGTTGTAGCAGTGCCAGCAGTTGTAGGATGCTAACCAGCAGAAAGTGTGTACATAATTTGTTGCAGATGTAACAATGATAATTCAGTTTAATGATTCTTTTGTTGTCTCACCATCCGTGGCTTCTAAACGCCATCACCTCCCTCCCACCTCCGCACGCACGCACCACACACACACACACACACACACACACACACACACACACACACACACACACACACACACCGCTCATTCTGGCTCCCTCAAATACAACCACACCCAGTAGCAGCTTCAGTGCATGCGTGCGTGTGTGTGTGTGTGTGTGTGTGTGTGTGTGTGTGTGTGTGTGTGTGTGTGTGTGTGTATGAGTGTGTGTGCGCGCGCGCGTGCGTGTGTGTGTGTGTGTGTGCGTGTGTGTGTGTGTGTGTGTGTGTGTGTGTGTGTGTGGTGTGTGTGTGTGTGTGTGTGATAATATAGTGACTTTAGTGGCATTGGCGATGGTGTCAGAAATTGGTAACATCATCATCATCATCATCATCATCATCTCCTCCTCCTCCTCCTCTTTTTGTCCCCCCCCCCTTCCCCCTCTGTCTGTCTATCTGTCTGTCTGTCTGTCTCTCTCTCTCTCTCTCTCTCTCTCTCTCTCTCTCTCTCTCGCCTTTTCTTCTTTCCTCCCACTTCGCCCAAGAAGAAGAAAAGAAGGAAGATAGATGACCCCCGTCGTTAAAAATGCATTTGGCACACACACACACACACACACACACACACACACACACACACACACACACACACACACACACACCACACATTCCTAACAATGCCATGTTTCCCTTGGAAAGGGAGGCAAGCGTGAGGGCAGCGTCTCGAAGCATCTTCAACAGACGGGGAGTCATTCAGACGACAAATTCAAATTTGCTGCCCAACAATAGCAGACCGGAAGCCGGAGAGCGGCGGACGAGCAGATCACCCCCCGAGAACGGCAAGATGGCGCGAGTCATTAGGACTGAACCGGCAGGCCAGGCCTGTCCCTTGTCTTCTCCATGGAGAGGGAGGGGGATGTGGCAGTTAACACTCCTCCGCTCCCTCCCTCCCCTGCCTGCCTCCCTGGAGGACTGAAAGGGGGGAAGCGCATTCAAGAGGACCTGGTCTGGCTGGCCGCCGGTCGAACTACACCGTCTTCCAGCCATGGGAGTTGTGAACAACACTCTCCCCCCGCGCGCGGACATGGTCCATTCAGCGGACGTGCTCATAAAGAACTCATCAGAGATTAAACGAAACGGTAATACACCTCCACCCTTCCCTTGCCCCCCCTTTCCCTAGCACCCCCGCTCTCTCTCTCTCTCTCTCTCTCTCTCTCTCTCTCTCTCTCTCTCTCTCTCTCTCTCTCTCTCTCTCTCTCCAATGCTAATAAGAATCATTACTACTCTTGTTATGATTAGTTCTATATTGTTTAATAATAGTGTTCTGAGTTGATATCCATAGTCCCTACGAGGACGAAATGAAAAAAAAGCATCTTTTTGCCTGTTGCCTTTGGAAATATAGACACTCATTTCTCTCTCTCTCTCTCTCTCTCTCTCTCTCTCTCTCTCTCTCTCTCTCTCTCTCTCTCTCTCTCAGGTGAAGAGGAGAACTGATGTTGAGGATGCATGCGTGAGAGACATATGCCGTCTTTCTACCCAATCCAAGTACACTCTTCGCCTATAAACATGTAATATTATTCCTCGCTTGTAAATACATCAATACTTTTTTTTTTTTAACTTTTTCTTGTTCTCATCTTTTTCTTCTTCTTCTTTTTGGTTGCAGTATGAACGGAATGTTACCAGATTTGGTGACAGTTTGACAACTGCAAAAATCATCGTAAACTGAATACAGTATAAAGGTACACAAATGTACAGGAATGCTTTCTATATTATTATTTGTAAGCTGAGTATATGAACAAGAGCTTCCAGCTGGAAGTCAGCAATGGCGGTAGAAGAGTGTGAGGGAAATAAGTATGGCAAACCCACACTCCCGAACCATGAACGTACACGGTGTAGATAGGACAATCTGTTGTGTGTGTTTTGGACACACACACACACACACACACACACACACACACACACACACACACACACACACACACACACACACACACAGAGAGTAAATGGTTTAAAGATAAGGCCACAGGCCGGTTTCAATGACTGAGAACAAAAGGGATCATATGTATGAATAAGCACACAGTTTTGTACAGAGACATAAAAAATAGAGGATGGGGTAGGAAGAAAAACAGGGGGCCGGGTGGTAGCAGGGAGGGGGAAGCGGGAAAGGTGCAGGGGAGGGGAGTGGGGGGAGGAGAAGGAGAAAAATAAGGAGGCGAAGGGAAGGAGGGCGCTAGTGGGGTGGGTGGGGGTGGGGGTGTGGTTGTTGGGTCGGGGGGTGGAGGGGGGGCAACAACATTCGTCGTCTCAATCTATTGGCATAACTATCTATCGCACGAAGACATCTCATCTCAGTGTCGGCGCACTGACTGACAATGACCCAGCCCATATGTAAGGAGACCCCGCAGTCTCCGCGATCAGGACAACAGACACGGCCACCTCAGT
>CM065728.1:36482654-36490154 GCA_033310375.1 Conus canariensis
ATGGAGTTTTCTGCATCATAATGCTGTTGAAAAAGATCTGTTCTTTCTTCTTCTGCTCTGATAGGTTAAATGAATAACGATAGAAACTTAATTCGTAAAGGTGTGCACTTCGTCCTTCAATGACAACATTTCAAAACTTGATGCACGACGAAGCTAGGACAGTAAATGATTGTCGTAGGTATCAACAAATATCTTCGTTATCAATGCGCTCGTCAGTAACAGGTCGCGGGGCTTATGCCATTAATATTTTTGAGTTCTGGATTACTCGGGTCTTTTTCTCTGGTAGCCTGAGTTTGATTTAGGGGAAAATCACTCTGGTCACACAACACTGACCCAGACTATCAATCAGTGTCTTTTAATTGTTAATAACAGTGGCTTTTGACGTTATCAGGTGTTTTCTTCTGTAAAAAAAGAAATACCTTATTGAAAATACTATTTCATTTCTTTCTTTGTTTCTAGCAAATAGTTAGCAAACAGTTCTTCTGTAAAAAAAAGAAATACCTTATTGAAAATACTATTTCATTTCTTTCTTTGTTTCTAACAAATAGTTAGCAAACAGTCTCTAAATCTGATTTTATGACAGTAAAATATGGTGCATCTCAGGGTTCTGTACTGTGACTTTTACTATTTTCTTAGTATTTTTATGATCTGCCTCTGGGTATAAAAACGTTATGTGAAGTATTTTCAGATGACAATCCAGTGTATGTCAATGGCTCTTTTTCCATGAACGTCCTAACATCTAACACACAAGACAACACGGAGAGATGAGTCCAATGGACATAACTTAACCATGTGCGTCTAAATGATTCAGAGACGAAATGCTTGTGTAAAAGAACCTGCCAAAACGTCAAAACATGTTAAATATATGTGTCCAAATGCCCTAGAGACGAAATGCATGTGGGCAACACCCACCCAAAATGTCAAAAATATGTGACCAGATTTTCTTTCGATCTTTATTTTCGAAGTAGAGATTGAAGTTAAAACACAGAGGTTATTAGAAAATAACACTGATAACAATTTTATCTTAGACGGGTCATGCTGCTTGCTGAGCAATCGAGTATCTCAAAATGTGTGTCAAAGAAATTAAGTTCTTTCTCAATACTCATTCTCATGATTTTTTTTTCAAGCTCATATCCAGTCTGTCATAGATTACGGCCTGACAATATGGGATCCAACCAGCGCGAATATCTTCAAACTGCTTGTCAGGTTACACAAACGCGCTATAAAACAGGTACTTCTAAAATCCAGTTCATCGTCTCTTAACAATCCTTAAACACTTGATATCCCCCACACACACTTGATTTAAGACTAAACTACAATTAGACAATATCAATGTACAGAGTTGTTGCTGGCATTGCTCCTCCAGGTATCAAAAACGTTTTTCCGATAATGAACACAGACATTTTCATGAATATTCAGTTCCTCTCTCCTGAATAAATCTTTTTTTTAAATCAAGCCTTTTGTGTACAGTGGTGGGTCCTACAAGAATGAACAGTCCTGAAACCTTCAAACGCTCCCTTCAAAAATCGATGAACTGGAAAATAAAAAAGAGGGGTTTTTTCTTCATCTATTTATTCGTTGTATCGAAAAGTATTCCATTTCTGTTCCCTTAAAATGCTACAATTTATATCCTGAACTGCTTATCTTTTGTTGCTGCTGTTGTTGTTGTCCTTGTTGAATTATATGCACATTTTTCTGTTTTGATTGTATTCATTCTCTCTCTCTCTCTCTCTCTCTCTCTCTCTCTCTCTCTCTCTCTCTCTCTCTCTCTATTTTACTGTAATGTATGATCATTCGATTTTCTCCCCCTTCCTTCTTTTCTTTTTGATTAATTGATCATAACTACTTGGATTGGTTAATATGTACTGTGTGGAATGGGAAGTGAGGAAATATAGCACTGTTTCTTCTTCGTCTTATTTTTATGAGGGGGTCTTGAAATCAGGAGTACGGGAGGGGGAGTAGGGTTAGGGATAGGGGTGAGAGGCGGATGGTCGGGGAGATGGGAGTGTGTGCACATGGGAGGAGGGGAGGGGGAGGGGTCTGAGAGGCCAGAGGCATGTTATGTATTTACTGATGGTTTGTTCAGCTTTTGACGGCTTTTATTCATTCACGTTTGGGGTCCCCCCCACCCCCCTCCTCTCTCTCTCTCTTATTTTTCTTCCAATTTATTCATACGTGGTATGCATATACACTTTTGCCCAGCGGCGTGATGTAAAAAAGCGTCATCTATGCTCTTATCCCTCTACCTTCTTTAAACAAAGCAACCGTTCGCTCCCTCGTCCTCTCTCTCTCTCTCTCTCTGTTTGTCTGTCTGTCTGTCTCTCTCCCTCTCTCTCTCTAAATACATATATATGTATATATATATATATATATATGTGTGTGTGTGTGTGTGCGCGCGCGCGCGCGCGCGCGTGCGTGTGTGTGTGTGCGTGCGCGCGCGCGTGTGTGTATGCGTGCATGTGTGTGTATGTGTGTGTGTGTGTGTGTGAGAAAGAGAGAGAGAGAGAGAGAGAGAGAGAGAGAGAGACAGACAGACAGACAGACAGACAGACAGACAGACAGACAGAGACTGAGAGAAAGAGCAATCTAATGAATCACCTGTGAACGCAGACAACACCAATTAACAAAATTGACCTTCCGCAGAGTCTGATACCCAACGTTCAAACCCCGACCTCAGTTTGATCTCAAGAACCTTGGCCGCAACCTGACGTTAAGGAATCAACAGAAATGCTAACACCTGGTGCCCATGTCCGGGACAATGGGGTCGGTCCCCAAGTTATTTAGTGCTAATGCACGCATCTTTTCAAGTGGGGAGACATGGTGAGCAGTTTCCCCGCCGTCGGACGGAGCTGCGTCCAGCATGTGCTGCAGTTTCTCTCTCTATACACATCAGCCGCGGCCAGCATGGCAAAAGACCTCTTCCAGAACAAGATGGCGCGCGCTATTTTTGCAGAGGTCGCGGTCACAAGGCATTACCTCCCTTATGGAGGGCCTGACCTAAGGGACGACATGGCCCGTGTTTGATTTGATGACATCACCAACACACTGTTACCTCCCTTTGTGCAGGACCTCAACTGAAGAACGAGATGGCCAGCGCTTGCTTTGGTGACGTCTCGGGACACATTGTTACCTCCCTTTGTGAAGGACCTACACTGAAGCAGAGCGCGGCCTTTGCGAGTAGCTTTGATTTCCTGCGCATCAGTCGCTCTGTAAAAGCTGAAAACCAACGGCTTTCGTTCTTTCCATTTCACTCGTTCATTCGACCCAGACTCCCAAGGCAAAAACTGGCAGCTGATGAGAATGAGCCAAAGAGCAAATAAACAGGTAAAACAAGGGGCGAAGCAACGGTCTTACATTTACACACAATATGAAAACAGACAAGTGAATTGTCCACAGATATGCTTTCTTTCCACGACCACAAATAACAGATATAAACTTGCACGTGACAACACTCAGTGCTCACCATCTGGATATCAACAGCAAAATGGCAATGGGAAAAAAAACAACAAAAGAAAAGATAGTGGACGAAAACTTTGTCGTCATAACAAACGTCATTGTCTTTCTTCTTTAAAACACAAACATAAATCACGAACGTGTCAAATTGAATATAACCGCCATGCTAAATCTATCAGTCGATCGAATAAGAGTTCTCTCTTTCCAACTCTCCCTCCCGTCTCTCCTGTTGACATGGTTTCCATTACTTTTTTATTTAAAAAAAAAAAAAAGCAATCTCTTCAGAAGATTATATTGTCCACGATTTTTAACACTTTGATTTAACTTACGGAATATCCATGAAGTGTTTGCAATTGCATGGGTAAAACTGATTTACGACAAGGGATTTTATGAGTAAGAAAAAATGTACAAGACTGACATTCAAAATCTCTCTCTCTCTCTCTCTCTCTCTCTCTCTCTCTCTCTCTCTCTCTCTCTCTCCCAGTGTGTCTTTTTCGCCGTTCCATCATACCACCATTACCACCAATCACCCTAACCCCCTCCCCCTTCACACACATATACCCTTCACTCCAACATCCCCTCTAGCTACTACTCTTCGCTCCCCGCCTCCCTTCCTTACCCCCTCACACCCTTTCCTCTCCACCCCCACCCCATTACCCCCACCCCACCCCCCACCGCGCGGCTCGGCGGCGACAGCAAGTCAGTCAGTGTTGTTGTGTTAATAATAAAACCACGCATCTCTGGCCATTTGGGCACTGGTGGTGATATTGCTCTTAGCCTCCTTAATACCACTCGCCCAGCCTCATATTTGAATGGCCCGGGGCCGCGGGCAGAGACAGCGCCCGTTAAGAGGAATCCTTTATTAGATTCCTTTTCGTTTTGAACTCGGCTACTGCCTCCCTCCGCCGTCTCTCTCTCTCTCTCTCTCTCTGTCTCTCTCTCTCTCGCCACTGAGACTGACTTACGGTTGCTTTCTGACGTGGTGGTGAGGGGGATGGGGGGAGGGGGGGTGGAGAGGGGGGAGCGGGAGGAAGTGGGGGGGGGGGGCTGTCTCCCTCCGTGGAATCATCGGGGCCATTTGCCCCAGAACGCCGCGTAAGGATACGCACCTACCGTCGGTCGTCGTGCGCATGAGCGGAGCGCGACAGACATGCGATTTTGTCCTGTGAGTAAGGCTGAGGTTGATCAGTCGAGGGGGCGAAATACTTTGATCGCTTACACTTCGATTTTTTTTTTCAGAAGGGAGGTGACCAGTACAAAGGAAGAGGAGAGAGGAAGGGAAGGGAGGGAGGGGGGTAAGGAGCGGGATGGGGGTGGGGAAGTTACGTCGCTCCGGGCGTGTGTGGAGGGGCCGGTGGGTTGGGACAAATTGCGGTGGGTGAGGGACCTATTTCTGGGTGAGCTATGGTTTTGGGTGAAATGGAGTGTGTGAGCACGCCTGAACGCGCGCGAGCACGCGCGTGTGCATGTATGTGTGTCCTCGAGGGAAGAGAGAGAGAGAGAGAGAGAGAGAGAGAGAGAGAGAGAGAGAGAGAGAGAGAGAGAGAGACAGACAGACAGACAGACAGACGGAAGTGAAGTGGAAGGAGTCTAGAAAGCTTTATTCCCAGCTTTGAAGTCTTTTGTCTTTTTTCCTAATGTACTGCTGTCAGAGACTTAAACACTGGTTTCGTCCACTACGCACATAGACCTGCGTGGGCCCCACAGGAGGTGATGCGAGTGAAGAGACGAAACAAGGAGTAGTAGGGAAACCCCCTGAATGTGGGATATAAGTTAGTGTCCTATTAGTCCAACGCTTCCTTCCCCATGATCCTTCCTTTCTTTTCTTTTTCTTTCTTTTCTTTGCCTCTTGTCCTGTCTTCTTTTTCCTTTCCTGATCCATCTTTCATTCTTTTCCTTACTAGTTTTGCCTTCGATTCGCCCGTTCCTTGCTTCTTTTCTTTCTTGTCTTCTTTCAGTTCTTTCTTTCTTTCACTCCTTTCTTCTCCTCTCTCTTTCTTTCCCATTCTTCTTTCTATTCCTTCCTTTCGTACTTTCTTTCCTTCTTTTCCACCCCCTTTTCCACCACCACCACACACCCCCACCCCCACCCCCCGCTTCGTTTTTCTCTCCTTTTACCTTCCTTTTCATGTTTTTTTCCTCCGTTTTCTCTCCAGTCTTTCTTTCCTTACGTTAACCTGTCCTTTCCTTCTGTCTTTCCCCCTCTTCCTTCCCTCC
Organism: Conus canariensis; assembly: GCA_033310375.1. Taxonomy (NCBI): domain Eukaryota; kingdom Metazoa; phylum Mollusca; class Gastropoda; order Neogastropoda; family Conidae; genus Conus; species Conus canariensis. The sequence goes on from CM065728.1 coordinate 36,488,325, forward strand.
ATTCTTATGTTTCCTTTCCTCCCCCCTTCCTTTACCCCTTTCTTTCTTCTCCCCGCCCCCCCCCCCCCCCCCCCCCCCCAGTTTCTGTCTTTCAAATGTTCTCTTCCTCTCGTCTTTTTCTCTTCTATCGTTTCCTTTACTCGCATTTTTTATATTTCTTTTCTTCACATTCTTCTTTCCTTCCATCTTCCTTTTCTTTCCTCCTTATACTCTTTCTTTCCATTCCTCCTTTGTTTCCCTTCATTCCCTCTTTCATTTCTTTCCTTCCGTTCCTTTCCCACCCTTCTTTCTTTCCATTCTTTCTTTTCTTTTCTCCTTCCTTTTTCGTTCTGTACTTCCTTTTTTTTTTTTTACCTTTCCAACCATCCTTCTTTCCATCCCACCATTCTTTCCTTCCAATCCTCCCTTCTTTCTTTTTTTCTTCCTTCCTTCCGTCTGTTCCTCCCTTCTTTTTTCCTGCCCGCTCTTCATTCTGTCCATTCCTCCCTTCTTTCCTTCCTTTCCTCCTTTCATTTTTTTCCCACTCCTCCCGTCTTTCCTGTTTCCTGTCCTTCCTTTCTTCCCTTTTTTCCTTCCCACTCTTCATTCCTTCAATTGCCCTTCTTCTTCCCTTTTTTCCTTCCCACCCTTCATTCCTTCAATTGCCCTTCTTCTTCCCTGTTTTCCTTCCCACTCTTCATTCCTTCAATTGCCCTTCTTCTTCCCTTTTTTCCTTCCCACTCTTCATTCCTTCAATTGCCCTTCTTCTTCCCTTTTTTCCTTCCCACTCTTCATTCCTTCAATTGCCCTTCTTCTTCCCTTTTTTCCTTCCCACCCTTCATTCCTTCAATTGCCCTTCTTCTTCCCTGTTTTCCTTCCCACCCTTCATTCCTTCAATTGCCCTTCTTCTTCCCTTTTTTCCTTCCCACCCTTCATTCCTTCAATTGCCCTTCTTCTTCCCTTTTTTCCTTCCCACCCTTCATTCCTTCAATTGCCCTTCTTCTTCCCTGTTTTCCTTCCCACCCTTCATTCCTTCAATTGCCCTTCTTCTTCCCTTTTTTCCTTCCTTTCCATGCCTCCCACCACGTTCCTTCTCTTCTTTCTTCCTTCTTTCCTTCCTTCCTTTCCTCTTCCTTTTCTTTCTTTGCCATCCTTCTTTTCTCCTTCTTTCCTTCCTTTCCTCATTCTACTTTTTCGCTTCCTTTCCCTCCTTCTTCCCTTCCCTCCCTTATTTCGTTCTTTTCCTCTTTTCTCTATTTTCCCCCCTTCACTTCCTTTCTTCCTTTCCCCCCTCTATTTAATCCATTCATTCCCCCATTTTCTTTTCTTCGTTTCCTTCCTTCTTTCCTCACATTCCTCCCTTACATCTTTCCTTTCCTCCCTCCCTTCCTTTGTTGCCCCCATTCCTCCCTTCATTTCATTTCTCCCTTGATTCACTTTCCTCCCTTCATTCTTTCCATTTCTTCCTTTTTTCAGTCTTTTCGTCTTTTCTTTCTTTTCAGTCCTCCCGTTTTTTTCCTTCTTTCCTCCTTCCTTTCATTTCTTCCCTTCCATTCCTCACTTTTTTCGTTCCTTCCCTCCTTCCATTCTTTCGTTTCCCTCCCCTTTTTCTCAGTTCCTCCCTTTGTTCTCTATTGGCTTCTGTCCTTTCTTTCTTTCTCCCTTCCTTCCTTTCCTGCCTTCCTTTCCTCCAGACCTCCCTCCTTTCCCTCCATTCCTCCCTTCCCCCCTTTCTTTCATCTCTTCTTTCCTTTCTTTCCTCCATTCCTTTGTTCCTTCTTTCCTTCCTTTCCTGCCTTCCTTTCCTCCAGACTTCCCTCCTTTCCCTCCATTCCTCCCTTCCCCCCTTTC
>CM065728.1:36513088-36518088 GCA_033310375.1 Conus canariensis
TAAATAAAAAAAAGGAAAAAAAAAAACCCCCCCAAAAAAAGGAAAAAAACAAAAAAAAAATTTTTTTAAAGGGGGGGGAAAAAAAACCTTTCCCAAAAAAAAAAAAATTTTTTGGGGGGTTTTTTTTTTTTGGGGGGGGGTTTTTTTTGGGGGGGGTTTTTTTGGGGGGTTTGGGGGGGTTTTTAAGGTTTTCCTTTTTTTTAAAAATTTGGGTTTAAAATTTTTTTCCCCCCCCCCCGGGGGGGGGAAAAAATTTTAAAAAAGGGGGGTTTTTTTTTTTAAAAAAAAAAGGGGGGGGGGGGGGGGGGGGGGGGAAAAATTTTTTTAAAAAAAAGGGAAAAAAAGGGGGGGAAAATTAACCCCTTTTTTTAACCCAAAAAATTTTTTCCATTTTTTTTTTGGGGCCCAAAAAAAACCCCTCGCCCCCCCCCCCAAAAAAAATTTTTTTTTTTAAAATTTTTTTGGGGAAAAAAGGGGGGGTTTTTTTTTTTTTTTTGGGGGGGGGTTTTTTTTTGGGGGGTTTGTAACAAAAAGGGGGGGGGGGGGGGGTTTTTTTTTTTTTTTTGGGGGGGAAAATTTTTTTTAAACCCCGGGGTTTTGGGGTTTTTTGGGGGGGGGGGGGGAAAAGGGAAAAAAAAAAAAAGGGAAAAAAGGGGGGGGAAAAAAAAAACCCCCCCAAAAAAATTTTTTTTAAAAAAAAAAAACCCCAAAAAAATTTGGGGCCCCCCCCCAAAAAAAACAAAAAGGAAGAGGGGAAAAAAAAAAAAGGGGGGAAAAAAAACCCCAAAAAAAAAAAAAACCCCCCCCCAAAAAAAAAAAAAATTTTTAAAAAAAAAAACCCGGGGGGGGCCCCTTTTAAAAATTTTTTTAAAAAAGGGGGAAATAAAAAAAAAAAGGGGGGGGGGGGAAAAAAAAAATTTTTTGGGGGAAAAAAAAAAAAAAAAGGGTTTTAAAAAACCCCGGGGAAAAAAGGAAAATTTTTTTTTGGGGGGGAAAAAAAAAAAAAGGGGGGGGAAAAATTGAAAAAAAAAAAAAAAGGGGGAAAAAAAACCCAGGAAAAAAAAATTTTTTGGGAAAAAGGGAAATAAAAAAAAAACCCCAAAAACCCCCTTTTTAAAAGCCCCCAAAAAAAAAAAAATTTTTAAAAAAAAATTTTTTAAAAATTTAAAAAAAAAAGGGAAAAAAAAAAAAAATTTTTTAAAAAACCCCCAAAAAATAAAAAAAGGGGGAAAAAAAAAAAAAATTTTTGGGGGTTTACACCCAAAAGGGGGGAAAAAAAACCCAAAAAAAAAAAAAAGGGGGTTTTAAGGGTTTGGTATTTTCAACTTTTTTTTTGGGGGTTTCCCCCCAAAAAATTTTTTTTTTTCCCCCCTTTTAAAATTTTTTTTTAAAAAGGGGGAAAATTTTTTTTTTTTTTTTTTTAAAAAAATTTTTTTTTTTCCCCCCCCTTTTCCCCCCCCTTCACCCCCCCCCCCCTTTTTTTTTTTGGGGGTTTTTTTTTTCCCTTCCTTTTTTTCCCCCTTTTTTCCCCCCCTTTTTTAAAAAAAAAAAAAAAACCCCCCCCAAAAAAAACCCCCAAAAAAGGGTTTTCCCCCCCCCCCAAATTTAAAAACCTTTTTTCCCCCTTTTTTTCCCCCAAAAAACCCCTTTTAAAACCCCCCCCCCCAAAATTTTTTTTTGGAAAAAAAAAGGGGGGGGGCCCCCCCCGGGGGTTTTTAAATTTTTTTTTTTTTTTCCCCCCCCCCCAAAAAACCCCTTTTTTTTTCCCCCCCCGGGAAAAACCCCTTTTCCCCCCAAAACCCCCCAAAAATTTTTCTTTTTTCCCCCTTTTTTTAAAAATTTTTTCCTTTTTAAATTTGGAAAATTTTAAAAAAAACCCCCCCGGGGGTTTTCCCCCCCCCTTTTTTTTCCCCCCCCCCCCTTTTTTTAAAAAAGGGGGGGGGGGGGGGGGGGGGGGGGAAAGGGGGGGGGGGGGGGGGGGGGGGGGTTGGGGGGGGGGGGGGGGGGGTTTAAAAAAAAAAAGGGGGGGGGGGGGGGGGGCCCCGGGGGGGGGGTTTTTTTTTTTTTGGGGGGCCCCCCCCCCGGGGGGTTTGGGCCCTTTAAAAAATTTTTTTTAAAGGTTGTGGGGGGGGGTTTTTTTTTTTTGGGTTTTCCCCCCTTTTTAAAAAAAAAAAAAGGGGGGGGGGGGGTAAAAAGGGGGGGGAAAAAAAAAATTTTTTTTAAAAAAAAAAAAAATTCCCCGGCAAAATTTTAAAAAACCAAAAAACCCCAAACCCCAAACGGGGAAAACCCCCCCCCCCCAAAAAAAACCCCCAAAAAAAAGGGGAAAAAAACCCCCGGGTAAGGGGTTTAAGGGGAAAAGGCCCCCCCCCCTTTTTTTTGGGGGAAAAAAAAAACCCAAAAGGGGGGGGCCCCCTTTCCCGGTTTTTCCCCTTTTCCCCCCCCCTTTTCCCCGGGGATTTTCCAAAATTTTTTAAAACCAAAAACCCTTTAAATTCCCCCTTTTCCCAAGGGAAAAAAGGGGGGGGTTTCAAAAAAAAACCCCCCTTTAAAAAATGGGGGGTTTCCCCCCCGGGGGGGGTTTGGGGCCCCCCCTTTCCCCCCCCAAAAAAACCCCCCCCCCCCAAACCCAAAAAAAAACCCCCCAAAAGGGGGGACCGGGGGGGCCCCCCCGGGGGGGGCCCCCCCCCAAAAAAAAAAGGGGGCCCCCCCCCTTTGGGTTTTTTCCCCCCTTGGGTTTGGCCTTTTAAAAAATTTTTTTTCCTCCTTTTCCCAAATTTTTTTTTTTTTTGGGGGGGGGGGGGGGGAAAAAAAAGGGGGGGGGAAAAGGGGGGGGGGGGTTTTTATTTTTTTTGGGGGGGGTTTTTTTTTGGGGGGGGGGGTTTTTTTTTTTTTTTTTTTCCCCCCCCCCCCTTTTTTTTAAAAAAAAAAAGGGCCAAATTTAAACCCCCCCTTTTTTTTTTTTTTTCCCCCCCCCCCCCTTTTTTTTTTAAAAAAACCCCCTTTTTTTTTTTTTTTTTCCCCTTTTTTTCCCCGGGGGGTTTTTTTTCCCCCCTTCTTTTTTTTTTTTTTTTTTTTTTTTTCCCCCCAAAAAAAACCCCCCCCCCTTTTGCCCCCCCCCGCCCCAACCCAATTTTTTTTAAAAAATTTTTTTTCCCTCCCCCTTCCCCCCAAAAAAAATTTTTTTCCCCCCCCCCCTTTTTTTAAGCGAGTTTTTTTTTTCCCCTTTTTTTTTTGGGCCCGGGGTTTTTTGGGGCCCCCTTTTCCCCCAAAAAAAAGGGGTTTTAAAGAAAAAAAGGGGTTTCCGGCCCGGTTTTTTTTTCCCAAAAAAAACCCCCTTTTGGGACAGCCAAAGCCTGTAACCGAAATTTTCCCCTATAAAAAATTTGGGGTATCAATGAACACCAGGGCCCCTTTTTTAAAATTTTGCTACGTTCCCTCTGTTTTTTCCCCAAAACCCGTGTTTTTACCCCGGAATTTTTCCCTTTCCCCCAAAAACCCGGGATTCCTTCACCTTACGCCATGCCCAAAAACCCAAAAAGTTCTCCTTTAAAGACATTAACCACATTGGCCCCCCCACTTGCCTTTTTGCACATCCATGTTAAACGCCTGCTTTTGTTAAACACCCCAGCACAGTCCAGACAAAAAAAACCTGTCATCTTTTCATCTTTTTCTGCCTGCCTTTCGCTTGGCCTGACCCTCATTGCTGCAGCTTTCTGAGGTCTAAATCGGCAATCTCTAGCCAAGTGTCCTGTCTTATCGCACAAGAAGCAGGTACGTCTATCTACGGCCTTATCCACGTGGGCCTTCACCCTTGTTTGCTCACGTGACGCCGTGGGCCTACGGGCGTGCAATACTGACTCATCGTGTGAGTCATGTGCTAGCCTGCTATCCTCTGAATATGCTTCCGGGCTTTCCTCTTGTTCAGGCAAATCACGCCTCGCTTCCCGGTAAGTCTCTGCCGTCTGAAGCACCTCAGCTATTGTGGTTGCACCTTTTTCCTTAATGTGGATTGTGAGGCCTGTACCACAACCATCAAGTATCTGTTCCTTCATCACCAGTGTCTTGAGGCCTCCAAAATTACGGTCCACTCCGCTAAGTTCTACCCACTTGTTGAAATAGTGATTCAGTCTAACTCCGAACTGTGTGTATGTCTCACCCTGTTCGATTCTCGCCTCGCGAAACTTACGCCTAAAACCTTCTTCAGTCAAATCATATGCCTTTAGTACTGCTTGTTTCACCTTGTCAAAATCCCTTTGATCACCTTTGGGTAAGGTGGAAACAGTGTGTAACGCACGACCTGTCAACAAGGCAGACAGGTTTATTGCCCAGTCATCTTCGGGCCAGCCCTCATGCTCGGCAACCGATTCAAACCGACTGATATAGGCATCGATCGAATCAGTTTCTTCTCTGAACAGTGGGAGTTTAAGTCTAGGTGCGCAACTTAATCTGCGGCCTACTGACTCAGAACTGGTGTCTATTTCACCACGATTTTCAGATTTTATTCTTTCCAACTCAATTTGTTTGGCTAAAATCTCTGATTCCGCTTCTGCTCTCGCCCTCGACGCAGCAGTTTCAAGTCTAAGTCTCTCGGCCTCAGCGTTTGCTGATTCTGTTTGAAGCCGAAGTTTCTCAGCCTCGACCTCTGAGTTTCTTTTGACAGCGTCGAGCTGTTCCTTTTCAAACTTCCTTCTTTCAGCCCTTTCATCTCTCTCAGCCTTCTGCTGAGTCTCTATGAACTTACGCAGTTCATCTCCTGTATATCCCATTTCTTTCCCCAAACTTACTAGTTTTTCTATGGGGGTAAAACTTTCTTCAGCCATTTCTTTTTCAATATGTTTTAGCACCACTAAAACGGTTACGCTTATAAACCCGGAAAAAGTTGGTACACAGTTTATCTACTAAACGGTACGAGTACACCAACCAGTGGTAGTGTTCCTAACACAAAGGAGCCTTAATCTTAAACCACAGCTTCTGTGAGAGTTAAGACTAGAACCTCG
>CM065728.1:36528088-36540588 GCA_033310375.1 Conus canariensis
ATACAAAAAGGGATGGGCAAGACACCATGTTCCCCCTTTCTCAACATCGGTCGTCAAGCCGACCACGATGGCCATATCAGAGTTGTTCCCCCTCTCCCACATGTGATTGGACGCAGTCCCCCCCCCCCCCCTTCCCCTTACTAACAACACATTAATACGTCTGAATGCACGTGAAGACTTTTCTACATGTCGTTAACATCATATGCATAGAGTAATATGGTAAGCAATGTTTACGGAATCAGTTGTGCATTAAAGATATCTGCATACTGTTTTCCTCCTCCCTTTCCTTGTTCTTTGTTCCTCTGTTTTTTCCTTCCTAGAATGTAAATCTCACAATCATCAGTTCGTGCGAATTAATATTACACATTAACAGTGCAATACCCATTTAGTTAGAAATGCAAATTTTGTGGAACTTTCAAAATGACCTGCTCAGCCATGTTTCAGTCGAAGAGTATGATTATTTAAGCAAACACGGTACGACTTCCAACAGTTTCATATTGGTTCGTCTGCAGCATGTATGTTGAATCATCAAATCTCACGTAACATTTTTTTTTTTCAGATCTGTAGACGGAGCGAGCATTTGCAATGCTCAGGGGAAGTAATGACTGTCGAGGAAGAGGAATCAAAAGAGTTATTTCCACTGACGTAAGTGAGTCGTTCTGCGAGAGGCAATAAAAGAAAATGGAGATGAGGATCATAGAAATAAATTCTGACATCAAAGGCGATGTTGAAAAGAAATTGTTGCAATAGAGAACAACTCAGGAGGGGGTAACAGTGTGTGTAGAGGAAGGAAGGGGTGGGTGGAGAGTAATTAGCCCAGTGCTCCGACCATGCTTGCGGTGCTCTGTCTGGAAGTTTGTTATTTGTTTGTCTGCAGGCTTGTTTGAATCAAAACAGGTAAACGAGACCAAAAGATGATAACGTGAAAGCAAGTTCTGTGAATGTTACCAGCATTTTTTTTTAATTATTATTATTATTATTTTATTTTATTTTATTTATTTATTTTTTTTTATTTTTTTTTTTGTGCACTTTCTAATCACAAATATCCTGCTCTCCTTTTCATTCCAATTATGCACACTCTTTCTTTCGACGACAGCGAATGTCAACAGAACAAGAAGTCTAACAGCCCAGCGCCAGCCCTGACGTCATCCACCCAGCCCTCAGTGATGACGTCAGAGATCACAACAGCACTGCTGAGGAGACGTGCACCCAGCGTGTCACACCTGTCCACACACGTGCTGTGTTTAGGAAGACAGCTGCTTCCTGCTATGGAAGCATGCTAACGTCAAAAGGCAGTAGTACCAATTTCTGTCAGGAAAACAGGTACAATTCTCGACGAAAATAGCGAAAAGAGGGAAAAAGAGTTACCATCATAGGACCACAGATGTTTTTTTTCCAGTGTTTTTCTGAGTATGATAACTGTTTCCCCGGTTTTTCCGTGACGATCAAAATTGTTTTTCCTATATCTTTTTTTCTGTTACCGTTGTTTGTTTTGTTTTGTTTTTTTCCCGAGGAAAACAAATATAACAGTAGGACAATGTCGCTTACATGGATGAAGGGACCACGGCTACTGTTCACTGCTTTCTCTCTTTTCGCTATTTTCCTCCAGGATCATGGCTGTTTTTCATGAGGAGAACAGCTGGTTTTGTCTGTAGACCTCACTGTGCTCACATACTCGCTGTCCACCATGACCAGCACGAAACCGGATCGGCAAAAATAAGGAAAACAGTTGTGATCCCGCTGTTTTACCCTAATGACTATACGAGTTTTCTCACCGAAATAGGGAACATAGTTGTGGTCGTTAGGGATGGCACCAAAAATAAGTGCTTTCCTTGGGAAAATAGGAAAAAAAACAACAAACACTTGGGATGCTTGGGGAAAACAGGGGGAAATACCCATTTTCTGAGGAAAACAACTATGATCCTCGGCGATAACTGCTTAGCCTCGTTTTCCTGAAGGATGATAGCCGTTCAGTTCCTTTGAAGACAGCTGATATCGGCATGACATGAGTGTGCTCTTCTATCCTGTTCTTCGTGCCAACCATGTCCTTTTCACTGCCACACAAACCACAGGAATTGTTTACTGCAGATTCCCTTAGCAACCTGTAGCTTCTCTTTTTTTTTTCTTTCTTTTCTTTTCTTGTGGGCCTCTGTATACAGCATATAACATCATCCCCACTGATAGAATAATCTTGAAAAAATGTTAATAGAAAGGTTCCTGTCGTTGATGAACAAAGATGACGTCATCTGGGCTAAATGGACAGTCAGTGTCCATTCTGAGGCACCTGTTTGGACTTGCGCGTGCATCAAAGGTTTCAGCTAGCAATCTACTTGTTCCCCACACTCTGATTTTCATGCAATCTTTCCAAAACTTACAGAGAGAGAGAGAGAGAGAGAGAGAGAGAGAGAGAGAGAGAGAGAGAGAGAGAAACTGCGACAAATAAATCCATACACACATACACACACACACACACACACGCGCGCGCGCGCGCGCGCACAGAGAGAGAGAGAGAGAGAGAGACCGACTTGAAAACTCACAGACAAAGCTTCGTCGCCTATACCTTTGTTTATTAGAACTAATGATAACATAAAAGACTCCCCCCACCCCCACCCCACTCTCACCCCTTTCTCCTGCCCCCTTCCCCTGCGCCCCCTGCAACGGCCAAAGCCTGACATAAATCTCTGTCGTTAGGAATAAACAGTCAGCACCCAGCACCAAGCAAACACGCCACATCACTGACTGAGGAAGCTGCTCCCTACTAGCAGTGCAGGGGTATAGGGGCTGCCCACAGACATACATGCATGTCTGGGGAGGGGGGGGGGGCACCCCCTTTCTACTTTCTCTGGTGCCACTATCGGAGTGGCGCTGTGCGGAGAACACCATCTTGGGCTGGTAATGAGCTGCCGTGAGGTTCCGGCCAGTGTGCGCAGTTTATGACACCCCAGCTGTTCCCTCGCCCTTCACTGCTACATGTATCTCTGTGCTGGTTGTCTTTCCTTTTTTTTCTTCTTTCTTTTCTTTTTCTTTGCTTTTTTCTTCTCTCATCCATTCACTCTCTTCCCTACCCCGTAGGATGCTGCCATGCCTCTGTGTGTGTGTGTGTGTGTGTGTGTGTGTGTGTGTGTGTGTGTGTGTGTGTGTGTGGGCGCATGCGCCCACACGCGTATATATATATATATATATATAGAGAGAGAGAGAGAGAGAGAGAGAGAGAGACATGCATACATACATATAGATATATATATATATATATGTGTGTGCATGTGTGTGTGCGCGTGCGTGCGTGCGTGCGTGCGTGTGTGTGTGTGTGTGTGTGTGTGTGAGAGAGAGAGAGAGAGAGAGAGAGAGAGAGAGAGAGAGAGAGAGATAACTCAATCAGATGTATGTATGAAAGCACCCAACATCAAACGGACGGTTTCTCAGAACAAGGCACAGATATGAAAGCGCCAGTCTATGTTCCGTTCTGAGACGTCGAACACAGCAAAGCCTGTTCCGCACATGTCTGACCCAGCCTGTTAGAGGTCAAGGCCGTCTGCTTCGGCAAGGTCAGACCTGAGGTGCTGAGTGAAGATTTCGTATCATCTATATGCTCTCGTCCGCCCTCCCCCCCCCCCCCCCCCCCCCCCCCCCCCCCCCCCCCCCCCCACTCCTTCCATCCCCCTTCGTCCTGCACCCTCTTTCCACAAAAGTATAAATTGGTAACGGTTATGTTGACTCTGACAGAGAGGCTGTTTCCTGTGACGGTTTGTTGTTCACCGTGTAAAAGTTTCCTGCGCTTGCATTCATCACCCACTACGTTGTAGTTTACAGTGTAAGAATGATTATCATATTTTTTAACATAGTGGGAAACGGAGGGGGGGGGGGTTGAATAAGGGAATACGTGTCCTTATGTAATATATCTATATATCGAGGTAAAGTTTTTACATACAGGTGTTAAGAACCTGTGCCAGCAAGCAGTTCTGCCTGGCAGTAATGATGCTATGGTCACCGAACCCACAAACCCTGACCATTCTACTGTTCATTTTTTTTTTCTTATGCTCTAAAAAATCTCACTGAAATTCCTTTGGATAAACAAGTATAAAGAGCGAGTAATGAATTTTTACCTTTTTTTTTTGGGGGGGGGGGGGAGGGGGGGGTTCCAGCATTTTTTTTTGATCGATAGAAAATACTGAATTATGAACCTGTCTAGTGAAGATGGGTAAATCATTTTTTTTTTCTAAAAAAAAAAAACAGACAAATAAAAGAAAACAAAACGAAACAAAGTAGTCCAAACGCGCTGTGTGTTTGGCTTGTAATTTGTTTCTTACTTTCGGTGGCATAGTGATTTTTCTTTGAAGTCTGAAGGCAGAGACACTGATGAGAGGAAGGAAAGAAGGAGAGTGGATGAGGAGGGGGGATGAAAGGGGGAGGGGAGAGGGAGGGGAGGAGGTGTGGGGTTTGCCAGAGACAGACGCAGAATTAGAGATCTTCAATGTACGAGGCAAGGTGAAGGTGTGGGTGTAGGTGGCTGAGATCGGGGGCCTGGTGGGATGGGGGAGGAGGAGGAGGAGGGTCAGGATCGTTCTCCTAGCTCCTGGTCACGGTTTTATCGTAATTTCAGAGAGAGAGAGAGAGGGGGGGTGGGGTGGGGAGGGAGATGGAGAGAGGGAGAGAGAGAGAGGGAGGGAGAGATGATGATGATGATGATGATAATCTTTATTTTCAAGGGTAACAGATAAGCAAATATATGCTTTCTTTACATCCGGCCCTTGCCCCGCCGAGGGACTAAGAGTGACTAGCAACTAACTAAGCATGACTAGCTACTAAACCATACTAACAAACATACTAAGAGAGAGAGAACAGGCAGACAGAGACAGAGACAGACAGACAGAGAGTGGAAGGAGGGAAAGACAGACAGACAGACAGATGGACGGACAGACAAACAGACAGACAGACAGACAGACAAACAGACAGAGAGTTTTGTGTGTTCCCCAAACTATTTAAGTGAGTTTAAACAGAACACCCGTCTAACCAGTCTATCGCGGGCTATCTAAAGTGGAATCACATTTGTCAGGTGGAGAGGCCCTGGAGTGCAGGGGAGAGAGAGAGAGAGAGAGAGAGAGAGAGAGAGAGAGAGAGAGAGAGAGAGAGAGAGAGAGAGAGAGAAACAGACAGACAGACAGAGACAGAAAGACAGAGAGACAGAGACAGAAAGACAGAGAGACAGAGACAGAGAGAGAAAGAGAGACAGGGAGAGAGAGAGAGAGAGAGAGAGAGAGGAGACAGACAGACAGACAGACAGACAGACAGAGACAGAGACAGAGAGACAGTCAGACAGACAGAGAGACAGAGAGGAATGGAGAGAGAGAGACAGAGACAGACAGAGACAGAGAGACAGAGAGTGAGAGGAGGAGGAGGAGGAGGAGAGGGACAAGAGGTAGGTGAAGTGTTTCCACCGAACCTCCCAGGCCTTGAACAAGCATCGCACGTGGCTTTTGTTCCACGCAGCTGTGATTTGATTCATTTACAAACCGCTCCTCAGTTCCGCTCAACTTGCTCCGATCACTTGCCGTTGTCCAATCAAATTAGGCCCCCGTTTCCAATCCCGGCGACCACTTGGGTGGCGCTGCGAGCAGCGGCGGAAGCTGCGCAGGCAACCTAATGATTTGATTGGAGATCGGAGTCTGGTTTGTGTTACTGCGATGCCAGCTTTGACGTTTATCATTCCTGGGCCTCTGTGAAGCGCTAGTAGGCCGCCTGGCTAAGCTGGCTGTCTGGGGCTGTCTGGCTGTCTAGCTGGCTGGCTGGCTGGCCAGCCCCTTGCATGGCTTGCTAGGTTGGTCAGTCAGTGGGTTGACTGGTCTGCGGGCTAGTTCTTGGAAAAAAAGAATCGTGAATGTGTGTGTGTGAGTGTGTGTGTGTGTGTGTGTGTGTGTGTGTGTGTGTGTGTGTGTGTGTGTGTGTGTGTGTGTGGCGCGCGTGTGCGCGCGTAAGAGAGTGTGTGGTGTGTGTGTGTGTGTGTGTGTGTGTGTGTGTGTGTGTGTGTGTGTGTGTGTGTGTGTGTGTGTGACGCCTTTTCCCCCTTTCGTTTTTGTTGTTATCATTTTCAACTGATTAAAAAAAAATTTGAACTATAATGCAGTGGCGTGGTTTGTGCTATTATCGTAACTGTTTCAAATTTTACTGAAGACTTGGTTTTTGTTGTACATATGTCATCCAGTCTCCAACCAATCCGCACACTTCGGCGGATAGAAGAACTAGAACTACTACAAAGATACTCAGAAGTGCGCATGATCCTCCAACTGATCCTGGATGTGCTCCTTTACCCTGGATTCGCCTCTTTGATCCGGATCTGGATCGTTCCTTTGATCCGGAATCGGATCCAGATCCGGATCCCCCGTAATCCGGAATTGCACCAAAATTTGTTTTCGGTTTTGGAGCACATTACATTTTTTTTCATCACGTTTCGTTCAAATTAATTCCGTAGTTTTTGCGTAACACTGCTGAACGGATCCTGGATTCACCAATGTTCCAAATCCCCACCAAAAATGGAATGCATTCATCGCTGGATCATGCTCCATCTTTTCGCTCACATTCGCTTCAATAGGTTCCGCAGGCGTCACGAACTCTTGGTCTACGGGTCGTGTATCTGCCCTTTACCCTGCTTCCATCCACCAGAACGTAATTTCTTCGTCTTTGGGTCAAAGTCTACTGTTTCACCTAATTTCAGTTAGAAAAAAATCCGCACAATTGTCTTTGCAAAATCTTGTGTAATGGCTTCTAGGATTAGTCTGTTGATCCGCACCACAGACGTGCACTGAAATGTGGTGATTTGGTCACTGGCCACACTTCATGTCTCCACCTAGTTCTGCTAACATCCAGTCAGCAGTCTCCTGTGTGACCTTGTCAAGGAGAGCCCACAAACCAACCCACAGACATCAGTCAGCAGTCTCCTGTGTGACCTTGTCACAGAGAGGCCAACAACCAACCCACAGACATCCAGTCAGCAGTCTCTTGTGTGACTGTCACAGACAGGCCACAAACCAACCAACCGACATCCAGTCAGCATCTCTGTGTGACCTTCTCACAGACAGGCCAACAAACCAACCCACAGACATCAGTCAGCAGTCTCTGTGTGACCTTGTCAACAGAGAGGCCACAAACCAACCTCACAGACATCCAGTCAGCAGTCTCCTGTGTGACCTTGTCAACAGGCAGGCCCACAAACCAACCCACAGACATCCAGTCAGCAGTCTCCTGTGTGACCTTGTCAACAGACAGGCCAACAAACCAACCCACAGACATCCAGTCAGCAGTCTCCTGTGTGACCTTGTCAACAGACAGGCCAACAAACCAACCCACAGACATCCAGTCAGCAGTCTCCTGTGTGACCTTGTCAACAGACAGGCCAGCAAACCAACCACAGACATCCAGTCAGCAGTCTCCTGTGTGACCTTGTCAACAGACAGGCCAACAAACCAACCCACCACGCAGGTGAGTGAACACGTGACCCGCTTGACGGAGGTAACGACGGGCAGACCGGCCAAAATACCCCCCACCGAGAAGGGAACCGTTCGTTAGCGACCCGTCAAACAGGCTGGAAACGACTACTTTTAGACAGAAACTCGACTACCTGTCGTTTGTAGAATGGGCTTGGAATTAGACGCGACAAAATGTGGACATTCGAAAACATGAAGAAAAGTAAGAATGTAAAAAAGGGCTTTAGAAAGGGCAAAAAAAAAAGAAAGAAAGAAAGAAGACGAAACAGATGGAACTGAAAAGTCAACAACAACAACAACAAAAAAAAAAAAGAAAGAAAGAAAGAAAAACAGTGAGCTCACCTTATTTTTGTGAAACATTTTAGCTACAAAGACCATTCAGCCGAAAGGCTTTTTATCGTTCTTTGATTATTCTTCGAATTCACCGATTGGTACGCACATATTACTTTAAAACCACGCACGTCAGCCCTGAACAAGCACGGCAAACACCCCAAGCAGTCTAACAACAGGTGAACTGAAATGTAGATCAGCAGATCAGTGAGACCAATCGCCAGGAAATGTACATCAAGTCAGCAAATCACCTCGCCCGACACATGTATCAACATATATCAATGAAAGACATGGAGGTGAGCACAAAGTCTAAACACAAATCTAAACCATCTCCACTACAATCAAGGTCTTTGTTATTGTTATGGGCCAGCGGTCGGAAATTAAAATTAAAAAGTACTGGCGAATCATTCAATCAAATTTAACACTGAAAACGTTAAATGAGGAAGTGGTGTGGGGGACGAGAGAGAGAGAGAGAGAGAGAGAGAGGGGGGGGGGCAGGCGGGCGGACGGGATGTCATAAGCAGAAATTTTTAGAAAAAAAAAAGGTAAAAATAACATACACACGAATAAGTGTAGAGGAAAGAGGAGGGGGGGGGGGGGGGGGGGGGGGGGGGGGGGGTGAAAGGCGTGGAAGAAAAGGGGAGGGGGAGGGGAGGAGGAAAATCGACCACAGCCCAAGCCCTGTCAGTGGGATGCCGAGTACAAAACCCATCCGGAAAGTCCGGACAACGGTTTGTTTTGCAAACTGCAAGCAAGCGCCGATCAAAAGGAGACTTTTTTTTTGTCACCGATGAGATCCAGATTGATCCTCCTCCGATCCTCCCACATAACCAACACTGATCGGGCTCCCAGGGTCAAACCCTCATCATCGCCTCAAAGAAACCGGAAGACGATGGCACGGCAAAGACTGTCGGGATAGCCTTTGTTCGCTGGCTCCGCCGCCTGTACCAGGGAGGGGAGATAATTCGCCAGAACGCTCATTACGGAGTGCATCGCATCCCTGTTTTAAGCAGGTGCGGCAAGGGCAGATTATTACTGACACGCAACTTGAAACAGACGCATTAAGTACACACCGTTGTTATCATTTCAGCTTTAATGGTCGCTGGGTAAATGCAGGTATCTGGTGGAGTGACCTAATTAGTAAGGGAAAAACGGGCGCGAAGAAAAAAGGTTTTTTCTGCTGTTTAAAGACAAGGCAGAAGAAAACAGCTAGGCAGAGTTAGGAGGAAAAAAAAACCAGGACAGAAGAAAAGGATAGGTCAGAGGCTAAGGATAGTACAGACAAAACGGGCAGGACAGAAGAAAAGGAAGGTCAGAGGCTAAGGATAGTACAGACAAAACGGGCAGGACAGAAGAAAAGGATAGGTCAGAGGCTAAGGATAGTACAGACAAAACGGGCAGGACAGAAAAAAGATAGGTCAGAGGCTAAGGATAGTACAGACAAAACGGGCAGGACAGAAAAAAGGATAGGTCAGAGGCTAAGGATAGTACAGACAAAACGGGCAAGACAGAAGAAAATACAGAAGAAAAGAAATGCACAGGACGCAGCAGAGGGCGGGAAAGAAGAAAACAACAGAAGAAAAGAACAGAAGAAAACAACAGAAGTAAACAACAGAAGAAAACAGCAGGACAGAAGATAACAGCAGGACAGAAGATAACAGCAGGACAGAAGAAAACAGCAGGACAGAAGATAACAGCAGGACAGAAGATAACAGCAGGACAGGAGATAACAGCAGGACAGAAGATAACAGCAGGACAGAAGATAACAGCAGGACAGAAGGAAAGGGCAGGACAGAAGATAACAGCAGGACAGAAGGAAAGGGCAGGACAGAAGATAACAGCAGGACAGAAGATAACAGCAGGACAGAAGATAACAGCAGGACAGAAGATAACAGCAGGACAGAAGGAAAGGGCAGGACAGAAGATAACAGCTGGACAGAAGAAAACAGCAGGACAGAAGATAACAGCAGGACAGAAGGAAAGGGCAGGACAGAAGAAAACAGCAGGACAGAAGATAACAGCAGGACAGAAGATAACAGCTGGACAGAAGAAAACAGCAGGACAGAAGATAACAGCAGGACAGAAGGAAAGGGCAGGACAGAAGATAACAGCTGGACGGAACAGAAAGATAAACACTGCAGGACAGAAGATAACACAGAGGCAGAAGATAAGACTGCAGGACAGAAGATAACAGCAGGACAGAAGACAGAGGCAGGACAGACAGAGATAACAGCAGGACAGAAGAAAACAGCAGGACAGAAGATAACAGCAGGACAGAAGATAACAGCAGGACAGAAGAAAACAGCAGGACAGAAAGAAAAACAGGACAGAAGGAGAAGGGCAGGACAGAAGATAACAGCAGGACAGAAAGAAACAGGACAGACGAAAACAGCAGGACAGAAGAAAACAGCAGGACAGAAGATAACAGCAGGACAGAAGAAAACAGCAGGACAGAAGATATACACAGAACAGCTGTAAAGGACAGACTAGAAGAAAGAGCAGTCAAAAGAAAAGGACAGAATTAAAAAGCAGGACAGAACAGAAGAACAGAACAGATGAAAAGAATGGGACAGAGGAAAAGAGGCAGAACACTGCACATAGAAGAAAAACAAGCAAGACAGAAGAAAACAAAGTTCAAACGTCGATCCTAATTCCAAACGTCGACCGAAAAGTTTCAACATCCCGTCTCCTCCCTCCCACCTCTAACCTCCCTGTTTTTTATCCCCCTCACCACCCACTTCCTTTCTCTTTCCCACATCCTTTTCATCTGCCACCCCCTCCCACTTCAAACACCGACCGCCAACTTTAAACGTCGACCCCAAGTTCAAAGATCGCCCCTAAGTTCCAACATCGCAGAAGTTCAGTCTCGGGAAGTTTCACCATAAGGGTATCCCCCAACAGAAGATGTTCGGGAGTCTGCAAGGGAGGTAATCTGTGTTAGAGCTCGCGTTCAGCGAGAGGGACTCCGCCATTTTCATGGGATAGATGCCGATGGTGAACACGCCCAAAGCAATCTTGCCCGACCAGTCAGCTTCACCGTTCAATCGGAGAGGGGAGAATGCTAAGAGATGTGGGAGTGAGGTGTACCTGTAATGCCAAGTCAATACCTCAATGGTTAACATGGCGTGCGCTTCAAATCAAATGCTTCACCCTCCAGATCTATTTTGCTTGACCCATAAACTAGGAAAAGGTAACACTGGCGTTGTCTTCTCCTTTTTCCATTCTCTCCCCCCAGCTCCCCCCCCCCCCCCCCCCCCCTGAAAAACAAACAAACAAACAAAAAACGTCTATTACTACAACAGGCTTCCGTATCTTGGTATTGTATGAAGTTGCAGCTTCTGTTTCAGTGTTCATTTCTTACGGCTTAACCAGCCGTACTAGGCTATATCACGATTATAACTATAATATAATCACACACACAACACGCACACGCA
Source organism: Conus canariensis (assembly GCA_033310375.1). Lineage (NCBI taxonomy): Eukaryota > Metazoa > Mollusca > Gastropoda > Neogastropoda > Conidae > Conus > Conus canariensis. Next base: position 36,539,331 of record CM065728.1, read on the forward strand.
CACGCCACACACGCACACACACGCACACACACGCACACACACAACAAATATATATCTGTGTGGTCTGTGTGTTGTGTGTGCGCAGTGTACTGGTTAATGATATATAAGGCTTATGTCACAAAACACTCACGTACATATTTTTATATAAACAAACACTCACGTATATATTTGTATATAAACAAGCATGAATTAATAGCATAATCGCTAAACTATTGACATATGTAATGTTAACGGATACCCCAATCGTTCCATATGTTAGTTACGTCCGGAATTAAGAAAAGAAAGAGCAAACAGACGAATCAAAAAGGGATTACATACAAATGTCACTGAATAAAAGAGTCGGCTACCGCTCTGGACTGTGTCTGCGATCTAATTATCACCTAGTCGCCAGTTTACAACAGAAAAGCTGACACGTCCGAAAAGAAAAAAATCACAAATAATTATTGGCACAAACACAAGTGAATGGGTGACAACAACAAAAAAAAGGATGGGCGACAAGAAAATACGATGTTAAAAAAATCGAGTGAAGAAAAAAGAAACTTGGTTTGGCCATGTATCAAGATCCAGTGGCCTTGCTAAAACAAATCTCCAGAGAACTACTGAAGGAGGGAGATCGAGAGGAAGACAGCAGAAAAACAAAAACAAAAACGATGGACTGACAACTCTGCGGAGAGGACAGGGAAATCATCTGCAGAGACAATGGACTGACGACACTGCAGACAGGACAGGGAAATCATCTGCAGAGACAATGGACTGACGACACTGCAGACAGGACAGGGAAATCACCTGCAGAGACAATCGGACTGACAATACTGCAGACAGGACAGGGAAATCATCTGCAGAGACAACGGACTGACGACACTGCAGAGAGGACAGGGAAATCATCTGCAGAGACAACGGACTGACAACACTGCAGAGAGGACAGGGAAATCATCTGCAGAGACAACGGACTGACGACACTGCAGAGAGGAAAGGACAGGGAAATCACCTGCAGAGACAATGGACTGACAACACTGCAGACAGGACAGGGAAATCACCTGCAGAGACAACGGACTGACGACACTGCAGACAGGACAGGGAAATCACCTGCAGAGACAACGGACTGACGACACTGCAGAGAGGACAGGGAAATCACCTGCAGAGACAACGGACTGACAACATTGCAGACAGGACAGGGAAATCATCTGCAGAGACAACGGACTGACGACACTGCAGAGAGGACAGGGAAATCACCTGCAGAGACAACGGACTGACAACA
>CM065728.1:36545588-36555588 GCA_033310375.1 Conus canariensis
TCTCTCTCTCTCTCTCTCTCTCTCTCTCTCTCTCTCTCTCTCTCTCTCTGAGATGATGGCATCCCTGACATGGAACATGAAACTGACTACGTAGTTTAATCTTTATAGGGTACTGGCCGGCTCCACATACAATCCATATAAATTCTGCGGAGATTCGATCAATTAGGTTCCAACGTAGTCTTGCTGGCGGACAGACAGACAGACAGACAGACAGACAGACAGACAAGCGGGCGGACAAGTAGACAGGCAGACAGCTAAACACTGAAACAGAACAGAAAACAATACCCTGCTGCAAGGCGCTTTGTCTGCGCACAGGATAACAGAGTGCAGGGTCACAGGTATCGTTCGGCTGACGGACTAATTACATCAACAATGGCGTCCCTGCTCGTTTCATCGTCTGTGAGCGGTAGTGCAGAGGGAGAGAGAGAGAGAGGAGGCAGCCCGTGGATGGGGGTGGGGGGGGGGGGACAGAGAGAGAGAGATAAGGTGATTGAGAGAGTACGACAACGGTGTGAAAGTGAAAGGAAGGGGGTGGGGGCGGCAGAAAAGAAAGGACAGTTGGGAGATGGGGGGGGGGGGGGGGGGGGCTGGAGGAGGCCGAGAGAAGAGGTTGAGTGTGAAAGGGGACAGAAGGATGAGAAAAGGGAGAAACAAAGAGAGGAGAATGGAAAGGGGGGGGGGGGGCGAGAGAGAGAGAAGAGAAAGACAGACAGACAGACAGGAGAGAAAAAACAAACAACACAGACAGACAGTGGGACAGACAGACAGACAGACAGACAGTCAGACAGGCGGACAGACAGACAGAGCGAACGATTGTCTCTCTCACATACGCTGGTATGCAAACTCAGACCTCTTCTCCCTGCTCCTCCTGTTCTACTTCTTCCAGTCCGCCACACCTTCCGCGCTTCTTTTCTTTCACTCCAGACTGATTTTGTTTGAATCCAATCGAAAAAGAACAAGGTGCACTATTTACAAATCTATCCGTTCAAACTGTGGTCACTGTAGGCTTCACATTAAGAGAGGATTTCTGGCTGTCTCACTGGGTGTTTGTTTTAGTAGCGTGACATGTATCAAACTGCTAGCATTGAAACAAGAAAGAAACGGTGTTGATGTGCTGCTGGCGCGCACGCGCGTGCACACACACACACACACACACACACACACACACACACACACACACACACACACACACACACGCACACATGCACACACACACATGTACACACACGCACATGTACACATGCGCGCGCACACACACACACACACACACACACACACACACACACACACACGCACGCACGCACGCACACGCGCACACACACATATGCACCACACACACACACACACACACACACACACACACACACATGTACACATGTACACACACATGCGCAGAGAGAGAGGAGAGAGAGAAGAGAGAGAGAGAGAGAGAGAGAACAGCCACACACACACACACACACACACACACACACACACACACACACACACACACACTACCTGTGCACTTAAGCCGTTTCATGCAAAAAAACAAAAAAAGTAGTGGATCCCCTGTTGAACTGTTTTGCTGATCTCCGCGTGGTTTCTTGCATTTGCTAGTCAACCGTTTTGCACACATACGCCTGGAAATGTTGCAGTTTGTAATTACTGACCGCGTGAACAACCCCGCGAAATTTGATGACTACCCGGCTGTCCGGCGAATAAGAGTGTCTTCTTTGCTTCTGTTTCATTTCTGTGTACGTGGCTCTGTCTCTGACCTCTCCAGCGTAATGCTCTCACAAGACCTGTTCGCTCCTCTGTTGAGGACATGCTATGTTGCGGGTGCTAAATTTCAGTGGAAGGAAACACGGTGGGACAGCCTTCCGTTCTTCTGCTGGACAAACCTGGCTCTGGTTGTCTGTGCATGTCTGAAGCCATCAATGTCATTCTTAAGAAAGAAAAGAGAAAGAAAAGAAAGCAAGAAAGAAACGACAGACAGGAAAAAAGAGACAGACAAGACAGAAATAAAGACAGAAAGAAAGACAGACAGACAGAAAAAGACAGAAGACAGAAAGAAAGACAGAAAGAAAGACAAGACAGAAAGAAAAAGACAGACAGACAGAAAGAAAGAAAGAAAGAAGAAGAAAAAGACAGAAAGAAAGAAGACAGAAAGAAAGACGAAGAAGAACAGAAAGAAAGAAAGAAAGAACAGAAAGAAAGAAAAAAGAAGACAGAAAGAAAGCAGAAAGAAAGAAGAAGAAAGAAAGAAAGAAAGACAGAAAGAAAGAAGAGAAAAAGAAAGACAGAAGAAAGAAAGACAACGAAGAAGAGAAAGAAAGAAAGAAAAGACAGAAAGAAAGACAGAAGAAAGAAGAAAGAAAGACAGAAAAAAGACAGAAAGAAAGAAAAAGAAAGAAACAGACAGAAATAAAGAAAGAAAGAAAGAAAAAAAGAAAGAAGAAGAAAGAAGAAAGAAAAAAGAAGAAAGAAAGAAAGAAAGAAAGAAAGAAAGACAGACAGAAATAAACAGAAGAAAGAAAGAAAGAAAGACAGACAGACAGAAAGAAAACAGAAGAAAGAAAGAAGAAAGAAGGCAGAAATAAAGACAGAAAGAAAGAAAGAAAGAAAGAAAGAAAGAAAAAAATAAAAATAAAAACCTTTTCGGATAACCTTTTATCTGATACACTCCATTTCTGTACTTCTGCCCGAAAAAAAAATCGATTTATCTATCACATACGTGTGTGCGCGTGTGGTGGGTATGTGCATGGGGTGGTAGGGGTTGAAGATGGATGATGAGTCGGGGGACAGGAAATGGCGTGCCTGTCTGCGCGCAAGGAATGCTGGGAGCGTACATGTCAGTGGTTCTGAACCCGGATGTGCGAGTGTGCACTTCACGATTGTCTAGCGTTCTGGGGGACGAAAAGAGTTGCAAGTATGAAGATATATACTGATTATATTTATGATGATGATCATCATCGTGCTATTTATAGTTACTGATTATGACTATAATGATGATGATGATGATGATGATAAAGAACAACGGACAAGGCATCAATCAATATCCTACCTCTCAGTGCTTTGCCTCTTCACAAGGTAATAATATTTTTCTCTAAATGGAGAAGCTGAAGAGCAATGGAAACAAATATCTCTTTTTACTAACAGCCAAATGTCATGTCCGGAGATGAAGGCATCCGGTGTTCCAAACGTTGAGCATCCTTCATGCTATGCGAGGTGTGTGCCCACTCCCCCATTCCTCCCGCGCCTGGGGTCGTCAGGAATGCAGTGAGGGAGGTCTGGGTTGTCAGGGCAGACCACTGGGCTGCGCCCGGGGTCAGGGGTATTGGTTCCTTACGGTGGCAATTCATATCGTGATCATGTCACCTGACCATCGACTACAAACACGCCGACAGCTGGCGTACTATCAGCCACACACATGGCCACTTGCCCACTGCGCATGCGTCACCAAAAGATTCACGGTGCCTGATATGCACTTGACATGATCACGTGATGTCTGTATTGACTCAAATCTGATTCATACGACAATGTTTCCAGGTAAAACACGCATTCTAAAGAGATGCAAGCAATCTAGAGCAATCAATATTTGGTCGTCGTTTTGTTTCAATGCCCCAGGTCTGAGCTGTTGCACTACACCGCCTTCTACCCGACAGGTGCACACAACGGGCTGTCCGTGGTATCCCCTGGTACAGGCTGCCCTTTTCCCCTTCCACATGGCCACCCGCAGGGCCGGTTGCTTGGGGTTAAACCGATCCAATGGAAGGCTTTTGCCTTGTTGTCAATTTGAAACGGTCGTGTTTAATTCTCACCTGATATTTGATTTTCAAGTGAAGCATAGTTACATGTCTGCACGCAACGCCGTTGACTGGTTCATGGCGCAAACATAACAACGACAACGATGACGACAACAACGAAACCAACAACGTATTTTGCGAGAGTAGAACTCGTCGTGAAATGCAAGAAACGCACTGTGTTGCACGCTCATTCAGGCACAAGTAGTTTTGCTTGATTCCCGTGTACCATCATGGTTTAAATGCTCTGTTCGTCAAAAATACATTCTGAAGATGTCCTGGAATCCACTTAGCAGTTCCACTCTACTTTGATCGATATATTAAAGGAGGAATCCATATAACTTCGGAGAAAGGCACCAAATTTGCCGTCATACATGTGAAAATACATGTCATTTGACATATCATGTGACACGTCACGTGTGCTTTGAACGTCAAAGGGAGTATACCCGTCCATTACAGAGGAGATCCGATCATTCTGTACACCAGGCAGAGAACGTTTCTATCTATGGTGTATGGGGAAGGGAAGAGCAATGTCCGTACATAACTAGGAAAGATTTCCTTTTGGACCTGTAGCTTTTAGAGGCAACATTTGTTTGTATCTATTGTTAAATGGAAAGGGAGGATAGCGAGTCACATGGTAGGTTGTTTTTCGTGTCTCTTCTTTCATTTACACACGTATTAAAAGCTATGTGTCGGTCTATGCGGTTCGCCGAATGTTATACATAAGCTTCACCGCCATTGGTGCAAAGCAATAAGGCTGTACACCTGTTGTTCAGCGCAGCCAGATAAAATAACACTTTGACTGACAAATCTGGGTGCGCTTGGTTGGCCTTACTCAATGTGTTTTCAACCATTAAAATTTTTTTCTACCAGTTTCTACTTTTCTCTATAGACGTTGCGGATTCAAACTTGGCTTTTCACTATCAAAGAGGGAAAATCATTACATGATGAAAAATTGACAGTTGAATAGATTTTAACTTGATAGTGCACAAAGAAGGCGGTTTTTATCCCTGGATAATGTCGACAATTTGTTGCCGGTTTCGGATACGATTTTATCATAGAAAAGTTCGACTGTTTACAATTGTTCTGTTCTACAAGTGGCCAGTCTTCGTCTCATAACATCCCTATCCCACCTCATCCCCGGTACCCACGGGGTTTCATGTTGTTGTTGTTGTTGTTGTTGTTGTGTGTGTGTGTGTGTGTGTGTGTGTGTGTGTGTGTGTGTGTGTGTGTGTGTGTGTGTGTGTGGTGTGAAGTGTAGCATTCAAGTGGTAACATGAAACAGCAGCAGACTGTTCTGTTGAGTTCTGCAGATGTTTGCAATACCAGTCGACAGGGGGCATGGGTACCTACGATTTGGGTCCAGCGCTTCATTCTAACGATATGACCTCCAGGGGCATTGCGTTACAGTGGTTTGTATTTCATTGTATAGTGGTGCGCTGTAAACGTATTGATTTGTCTTCACACTGTATTGCTTTCCATCATATCATATTATTTTGTATGGCATTATATGACACTGCATTATATTATAATCATGATATGACGTCTTGCCATGTCATGTTACGTTGCATCGTATTTTGTTGCATACGTATAGTGGTGTATTGTACCCCAGTGTACTGCACTAGACTGTTTCATATATCGTTTTGTGTTTCACCATACTGCAATGCACTTTATTGTCGCACTGCACCGTATTGTTGTTTATTTATTATATCAATAGTACTGAGTAGCATTGTATTGTTTTGTACTGCATTGTATTCCATTGTACTGTGTTGCTAAAGTATATGACAGTGTATTGTACCGCATTGTACTTTACTGTTGCATTGTCCTGCATCACATTAAATATTATACTGCATTGCATTTGCACCGTATTGCGTTGTACTGTATGGAACTGTGTTGCATTGCATTGTACTGTAGTGCATCACTTTGTTGTACTGTACTGTATTCAATGATACTGTGTTATATAAGAATGGTGTGTAGTGCTGCGCGCTGCAAGGTGTCGTATCATGTCACAGTCCATTGCGTTGAACTGCACTGTGCGGCATTGTAGGACTATTGTCACCACACATTTTTCAGTGTGAAGTTCAGACTGCTGTTCACTGTGCGGCATTGTAGGACTATTGTCACCACACATTTTTCAGTGTGAAGTTCAGACTGCTGTTCACTGTGCGGCATTGTAGGACTATTGTCACCACACATTTTTCAGTGTGAAGTTCAGACTGCTGTTCACTGTGCGGCATTGTAGGACTATTGTCACCACACATTTTTCAGTGTGAAGTTCAGACTGCTGTTCACTGTGCGGCATTGTAGGACTATTGTCACCACACATTTTTCAGTGTGAAGTTCAGACTGCTGTTCACTGTGCGGCATTGTAGGACTATTGTCACCACACATTTTCAGTGTGAAGTTCAGACTGCTGTTCACTGTGCGGCATTGTAGGACTATTGTCACCACACATTTTTCAGTGTGAAGTTCAGACTGCTGTTCACTGTGCGGCATTGTAGGACTATTGTCACCACACATTTTTCAGTGTGAAGTTCAGACTGCTGTTCCCGAGGAGAACGAGACGCCGTGGCACGGTGCCACTCATGTTTGTCTGTCTTCCTATGCGTGTTTTTTGATGTATCAAAGTGTGTGTGTGTGTGTGTGTGTGTGTGTGTGTGTGTGTGTGTGTGTGTGTGTGTGTGTGTGTGTGTGTGTGTGAGTTTGCAGGATGGAGGGAGAGGCCAGGGGGCTGAAAGGGGAAAGCAGCTGTGTTGGTATGTGTGTGTATTCCTATGCGTTTGGTGGCAGTGAAAGCAGACAGCGTGTGTTTGAACGTTCATACGTGTTGTGTTTGCGAGTTCCTGAACCGAACAGAGAAGGTGCCAGTGACTTTTCACACTTATTATTGATACGGTTATTATCATTCTCGTTGTCATTATTACTATTATTATTATTATTATTATTTTGTTGTTGCTATTGTTATTGTTGTAATTATTGCTATTATTATTATTACCATCATTAAAACCACTACAACTTCGACTGTTGCTACTATTACTAACATTATTATTGTTTTTGCCATCATCGTTTATTATCATTATTATTCTCGTCATCATCATCATCATTACCATCATCATCATCATCATCATCAATCATCATCATCAAAGGGAGAGAGTAGCCAGCTGAAAGATGCGACCACCATTTTTCTGGGCTGCACTTGGCACCAGCTTTGTAGAGCAGTGTGTTCCGTTTTGTTCGGCTACAGAAAAATACTCAAACTGTGTTCCTTTGACGGTTGGAAGGTGGGGGTGGGTGGGGGAGGTACAGGCTGGAAGATGCATGAGGGAAAGGTAAGGGGGAAAAAGGGAAGAGGAGGGAAATGACGGGGAAAAGAGAAAGCGGTGAAGAACAGAAGGGAAAGGTGGGGTAAAGGAGAGAAAAAGTCAACCTGGGAAGACATCGGCAGGGAAAAGCAGGAAACAGCAGCGAAAAGTATGGAAAGGTAGCGAAAAGGAAGATAAGGTGGAGAAACATAAAAGCAGGTGTGAAAAAAAAACAACAGAAAATTGTACGAAAAGAGAAGGCATGAAAAAGACAACGAAAAGTAAGAGAGAGGTTAATGAGAAAGAGAAAAAGGCTGGAAAAGGTAGTGAAAAGTAAGAATAGAAAATGAAAAATGGGAAACGGCATGGAAAAGGTAGTGAAAAGTAAGAATAGAAAATGAAAAATGGGAAACGGCATGGAAAAGGTAGTGAAAAGTAAGAATAGAAAATGAAAAATGGGAAACGGCATGAAAAAGGTAGTGAAAAGTAAGAATAGAAAATGAAAAATGGGACAAGGCATGGAAAAGGTAGTGAAAAGTAAGAATAGAAAATGAAAATGGGAAAAGGCGTGAAAAAGGTAGTGAAAAAGTAAGAATAGAAAATGAAAAATGGGAAAAGGCGTGAAAAAGGTAGTGAAAAGTAAGAATAGAAAATGGAAAAAGGCATGAAAAAGGTAGTGAAAAAGTAAGAATAGAAAATGAAAAATGGGAAAAGGTGTGAAAAAGGTAGTGAAAAGTAGTAAGAATAGAAAACGAAAAAGGGAAAAGAGGCTATGGAAAAGGTAAGTGGAAAAGTAAGAATAGGAAATGAAAAATGGGAAAAGGCATGAAAAAGGTAGTGAAAAGTAAGAATAGGAAATGAAAAATGGGAAAAGGCATGAAAAAGGTAGTGAAAAGTAAGAATAGAAAATGAAAAATGGGAAAAGGCATGAAAAAGGTAGTGAAAAGTAAGAATAGAAAATGAAAAATGGGAAAAGGCATGAAAAAGGTAGTGAAAAGTAAGAATAGAAAATGAAAAATGGGAAAAGCATGAAAAAGGTAGTGAAAAGTAAGAATAGAAATGAAAAATGGACAAGGCATGAAAAAGGTAGTGAAAAGTAAGAAATAGGCCTTGAAAAAAGGTAGGTGAAAAGAAGAAACAGTAGTGAACAAGAGGAAAAAGCATGAAAAAAGTAGTGAAAAAAACATGAAAAAGGTAGTGAAAAAACATGGAAAAGGTAGTGAAAAAAACATGGAAAAGGTAGTGAAAAAACATGAAAAAAGTGGTGAAAAAAACATGGAAAAGGTAGTGAAAAAACATGGAAAAGGTAGTGAAAAAACATGGAAAAGGTAGTGAAAAAAACATGGAAAAGGTAGTGAAAAAAACATGAAAAAGTAGTGAAAAAAGGACGTGAAAAAGCATGAAAAAGGTAGGAAAAAGAATGAAAAAGGCAGTTTAAAAGGCAAGAAAAAGGCAGTAAGAAATCAGAAAAGGCATGAAAAAGGTCGTGAACAGTCAGAAAAGGTAGCGAACAAAATAGCAAAAGGTTTGAAAAGGTCGTGAAAAGTAAGAAAAAGTGGTGAAAAAACTGGAACTGGTAGGGAACAAATAGAAAAAGGTAATACAAAAAAAAGTACGGAAAAGTAGAACAAGGCAGAGGAACGTAGAAAAATATACATGAAATTAGGACAATGTAGAGAATATACAGAAAAGTAGAGAACGGAATGGGAAAGTAGAAAAATGCATGAGAAAGTAGGTAAAGTAGAAACATTTAGGGAAAAGTACGAAGACTTCTCGAACAGTAGGAAAACATATAGGGAAGTATGAAAATAGGAAACTGGAAGCAGAAATGAAGGGAAAAGTACGAAAACGGGAAATTTGGAAAAAGACAGGAACAGATGAAAAAAGGCAGGGAAAAGTAGTCAAATGTCGATGAAAGAAGGAACATGATGGGGAAAGTTAAAAAAAAAAAATATGGAAAACAGAAAAATTAAAAGAAAAGCTGAGAAATGAAGGGGAAAGTAGGAAAATAAATGGAAAATTAGGAAAATGTACGAAAAAGTTGTAAAATGCGGGTAAAAGCAGGAAGACTTAGGGGAAAGTTGGAAAACAAAGGTAAAAGAAGGAACATGAAGAAAAAAAAACTTGGAAAATAAAGGGAGAAGAAGGAAAATAAAGTGAACACTAGGACAATTTTTGTGTGCAGAAGTAGGGAAATAAACTGGGAAAGCGAGGAAAGTAAGAACATGAAGAGAAAGTAAAAGAAGAAATATAAGAAGGCAAAAAAAGAAGAAATGTTGGTAAAAGAGGAAAAATTTACGGAACAGTACGAAATAAAGGGAACAGGAGGAAAATCTAACAGAAAGTAGGACAATAAAGAAAAGAGAAGGCAGACGCAAACTGTTCGGCATCAGAAAGTAGGACAATAAAGAAAAGAGAAGGCAGACGTGCCAAAGGCCGGAAAATGAAGCGGAATGTAGGAAAAATGTTGGTAAATGTAGGACAATGACGGGGGAAGTGGGAAAATGTTAGGGTGAGTGGGTGGGTGGGAAATGGGAGGTCCGGGGAAGACGTGGAGAGGGTCCGGAAAAGTAGGGAATGGCTGGGGTCAGAAATGACAGGGGGGGGGGGGGGGGGGGGGGGAGAGAGAGAAAGCGAAGTGAAAAACAGGAAAATGTGAATTAGTAGAGGTCCACCGTGTCCAGAGTACGGCATTATGGAAGGCGGGGTCCATCCCTTTTCTACAGTCGCCTTCGCCTTCCCTGAACTGGATCAAGTACCCATGTACTGCTGGGTGGACAGAGAGCGTTGTCAGACCAAAATAACCCCACCCCAAGGTGTGGTGGGCTGTCTCCACAGTCAGCTCTGCAGGCAAACGCTGTGACCATTTGGTTACGGCCTCTCTTAGAGGAGCTCTGTTGGTTTGATTTTGATCCT
>CM065728.1:36560588-36590588 GCA_033310375.1 Conus canariensis
TTTTTTTACAACTGAATTTTGATTGGGCTTGCTTGTTTCTTATCCATCAGACGCTATGGCCATGGGCGTTTCTCTTCAGCACTGACAACCTACCGCTTTTGATAGCTACGCCATGTGTCACTCTGCTACAACTTAACGACAAAAACAACAAAACCAGAACGTGATGAACAGTATGGGATTGGCATTACTCCTGCATGGCCACACAAAAAGAAAACACTGGGCAACACAACGTGAGATGTGCCATACTATTCCAACTCGGTATATATATACTGTTAGTTTTTCAGCAACTTTCTTCCTTTCCACACTTTCGTTTGGTTTCATTTACTACCCTTCGCTAGCTGCTTTGGGGGTGCTGTTGGACTTTTTTTTAACCCTTGGTGGTGAGAACACCACAGAATTATGGACTGTGGTGTGTCTCTATTTGACGCCAAGAGCAGAGACAGACACAGTCAGGCGTGTCTCCCTGATGAGTCCGATCCAACGGACGAAAGGCCTAGGAGCAGGCAATACAAATAGATCTGCCTTCGGGAGGGATTACGATGGTTCCCTCATTCAGCCAGTGAAGGGTTTTCATATTTATAATATATTTTCTTAATTTTATGTTCCCATTTTCTTCATCTTCAACTCGCCACTCCCCTTTTTTTAAGTTCAAATCTTTGCCAAGTCATTACTATGATGACGGAAGAATTGTTAGCTTTCACTTGTTTTCACCCACTACTTAATTGTTCAGCATTATATATACGTTTCTGGGTTTTACTCGCTTGTTTGTTTTCCTACCGGTGTGGTTCAAAAACAAAGACAGGGTCCCTCAATCTAGGGGGGAGGCGGGTGGTGGTGGTGGTGGTGGTGTTATGTGCAAGTGGGGAGGGCGCCTTTCTCTCAGTTTATTCATTGGTTGTCAACTATTCTCTGTGTATGCCTTGTTCGATCAATCGATTTATTTATCTGCAGTCGTAGTCTATATTGTGTTCAGAGCAGTTTTGAGCACGACCTAAGTCATGTATGTTACACTTAGCAACTGCATTGAAAGTTTAAAGAGATTATATTAAAAATAAAGACAAACTGGATATAAAAACAAATAGCAAATAAGTACTGTGAAACTGAACATAGTGCACAATCATCCTGAACGGCGTTCAAGTATCACACACACACACACACACACACACACACACACACACACACTCACTCACATACACGCACGCGCGCGCGCCGAGACTCCCACATAATATCAACGACATTTGAATATCGCACGATGAAACTGGACGGGTGTGTGGGTGTGGTGTGTGTGTGTGTGTGTGTGTGTGTGTGTGTGTGTGTGTGTGCGTGCGTGCGTGCGTGTGTGTGCGCGCGCGTGTGTGTATGTGTGTCCGTACGACTGCGTGCGTTGATGTGCGGGGAGGTGGGGGTAAATGTGTGTGTGTGTGTGTCCCTAGTTTGTTCATGTTCACCTCATCAGTAAAACATGTCCTCACTGACAAACGTGAAATGATAGCAGTCAACTGACCATACTCGATCGTTAATTAAGCAGACCATCAGACAACTGACCACCCGCCCAAAGAAACACCGTTTTCTTGTGAACACGGTACCGTCACAAATCTATCACTCCATGCAAACGCCTACAAATCATTACCTGTTGTGGCATTACACTTGGATGGCTATGAAAGCAAACCATCAGTTGAATGGACCGTTTCTCATTCGTCGTTTATTCAATCAGCTCATCCATCACTCGTTCGCTCAACCATTCACTGTCTATGTGTGTCTCCACGTTTTGAGGTAAGCGTCGTCTTCCACGAGACAGGTTTGTGATGTACATCATACCCACCACCACTCATGCTGGTCACCCAGGCTGATCTGAGAAATCAACGTCTGCGTTCACAAGTTGCATACCTCACATCACGGGACAGGATTACGGCTAGGGACAAGAGCGGTAACATTGTCGTCTAACAACGTTAGATATACGCAAAACAGCAGCAGTCAGCATCTTTCGTGTACAAAAATAACAAATAGATTCTCACAAATAATCCATGACATTGTAACAGATGGACACAATTCGTTATAAAGTCCCAATTCCTTTTTCATACCCCCCCCCCCCCCCCCAACGCACACACACACACACATTCCTCCCTATCCCCACTCAAACAGCTTTTCTGTGCCTTTCCGTCAAATGTTTACATGAATTTAGGAGAGGAAATTAACATTTCAAAAACAAATTCAAATCGGCAGTTTCCTGTAAACTGAACGAGTCATTTGACGGAAGGATGCTGTTTAATCGATCAGACCAATAAAAAAAAACAACGGTTTTTTTTTTTTGTTTTGTTTTGTTTTTACAAGATATCGGACTTCCAACAAACGATGAGAACTGCGAAGGAAGAAGACATGGTAACCACTCCTGTTTCATCAAATGTACAAGACAAAATCAGTAATTCATTCTTACGAGTAACCATTACATTTCATCCACGACATTACAGGGCTTAGTAATATGACGCCCAGGAAGAAATCCATCAGAACACAGCCCCGGCCTCAGTGTCACGCTGCTGGTCTCTTCCACTCTGAGACGTGAAACTATGAAAGCAAGAAATATTCATGTATTCACGGACGCACAAACGCACACGCATACACTTGCGCACCCTCTCTCCCCGTTCTGTTTGCCTGCCTGTGTATGTACTGCGCAACGTCACGCAACAAACAAGAGCAATCTTGAGTCAGAACCTTTAGACGATCACGGTATTTACAGAGACAGATATGCAGTCGACTTTTTCACCGACTCACCAGCACGTAAATGGCACGGAGGACTTTCTGAATGGCAGAGACGTCAACAGCACTAAACCGATCGTGCAACCTTTCAGGACCTAATCATCAGATTACAACAACAAAAAAGCCGCGCCACAGAAACTGCCATCAAACGACAGATTATGAGAGTTTCCAGAACAGAGACAGGAGGACGGTCCACAAAGGTCGAAAAACAGTAGACATATGAGAGAGAGAGGAGAGAGAGAGAGAGAGAGAGAGAGAGAGAGAGGGGGGGGGGGGGAGACAGATAGACTGAAAGAGACAGACAGACAGACAGGCAGACAGAGACTGAGAGAAACACAGAGACTAAGACAGAGAGGGAGGGAGAGAGAACAGTTTTTGTTTCCGCTGTTCTCCATTTACGATGCTTGCCTTTGTCGTGGATACAAATGGATGTGGTCATTAACGGGCAGAGGTCAGAGAGGAATTGCGTTTTACCTGCCGCACTGCTTTTCCCACACACCAGAAAGGAGAGCAACTCTGATTGGACACACTGTGAAACAGGCTGTGACTGGCCCACTGTGCCGTGCGTCATCTTCACGTTCTCGCAACCGTTGTCCGTGGAGATGGCGTGACAGACAAGGGAGTGAATTCAGGCCGTTCGCAGCACAAGCTAAGAGAAATCAGGCACCGTTCACATTGCGTAGCTTCGGTTCCAGTGACACTTCGTAAACGAACCACAACGTTGTGTGATTCTCTGAACTGTTTGCATTCATTGATGGGTCGTTTGCAGGTTACCATACACTACCTCCCATCAATGCATGCTTATGCCGTTTAGTCATGCATTTTGATTTTCCAGACAATCTAACCATTCTAGAACCGAGATATTCAGAAACAAAACATGATAAAACAATGGATTAAAGAAAAAAATAATAATAATCCCATCAGATTGTTGCGATTGTTTTGAGGTCAGATAATTTTTGTTTTCACAGAACTGCGACTAGTGTTGTAGGTGATAACATATTAGGGTTTACTGTCAACATTTTGTTTCTTCGCTCCTCCCTTCCTCTATTGCTACGTCGATTCTATCACTCTGATGCCATTTACTGTCAAATCAACACGTGGTTGCACAAAAAAAACGAAAAAAAAAAACGGAAAAACAAAAGTAGATTATGAATGAGATGGTCGGATTAAAATCAAATCCAGAGTAAACTGTCAAGTTGTAAAACAATTGAAAAAAAAACTTTTTTAAAAGAACGATTCAGTGGAGAAAAGGCGTAATTTCCATGAAAACAGTGAGCATCAAGGGACACACGCCGTTTCCTCTTTCGGAGATTGTCTTACTGTTCCTAGCAGTCCATCTTCCACTGAACCAGCATCGCTAAACAAGCGGAAGTCATTGTCCGTCAAAAATGCTTCAGAAAAAATAATCAATTAACGTTTAAAAAAAAAAAAAGCACAACCTCAATCAAAAAAGAAAACGTCGAAAGAAAAACTCTTCAACGACACAGAGGTATTAACCAACCCTAAGTATCAGGTGCCCCCCCCCCCCCCCTTCCCCTCCTCAATTCTTCTCCGTCCCCTTTCTCAACTCGCAAAAGGACATAATTTTTTTTATGTGGTTTTTGTTTCAGAGCGTAGCTACTCTGGGTCAGATTCGTGTACTCTTCTGTTTAAAGTTCGGAAAAGCAGCTTTCTCATACTTGTATGCACCCATGAGCTTGCTACTTTGAGAAAGTTGCTTTCCCGTCCTTCAGGCAAAATATACACGGAGGTCAATGCGGACATTGGCCAAACTTTGATCTACATAGGACTGTGCACACACTTTATCGACATCTTTAGCCAACTGAATCCACTTTACTCTTTGAAGGGGGAGAGGGTGTGACCATGTCTAAACGACTGTGAATGTGTGCCGAAAGCTGAGAAAGACAGCCCCCCCCCCCCCCCCCCCCCCCCCCACACTTCCACCTTGCCAGTGAAATGACAGAAACGAAACCACGTAAAGCGGGATGCGGACGGAGAAAGAGAATGATGTGGGGAGAGAAAGAGAATCATGTGGGGAGAGAAAGAGAATGATGCGGGGAGAGAAAGAGAATGATGCGGACAGAGAAAGAGAATGGTGCGGACAGAGAAAGAGAATGATGCGGGGAGAGAAAGAGAATGATGCGTTTAGAGAAAGAGAATGATGCGGACAGAGAAAGAGAATGATGCGGGGAGAGAAAGAGAATGATGCGGGGAGAGAAAGACAACGTACAAAGACAGTGTCCTGATAACTTACGTTAAGGTACACCGACAGCAGGTCTACAGGACAGCCCGGTGCTCCACGACACAGAGAAAAGCACACACCACAACATCCCAACACACACTCTTTCTATACTCCAAGTCACGAATCCACTCTCCTGTTGCTCTCTGAGCTCAGCAGCACTGTCAAGTTCAACTCTTCCCTGCTCCAACCTCCCCCTAACTCATGTTATCAACCTACCAACTCACTGGCCCTGTGACACGCTCGTGCGTCTTGACAGTTATCCTTCTTAAGCACGTGCAACCTGAAAAATCGGCAAGCTACGCCCCTCACACCCCTCGCCCCATCTGCACACACCACGGATAATTCAAGCTGAACTGCTCTCGTATTGAAATGCATGCTGCCTTCCTAACAAACACTGCGCGCGCATGCACACGACATTCCTTTTTTTTTGTTTGTTTTGTTTATTTTTTTGTTTTAAATTACTAATACGAACACAATCATCCGTACTGGAACTTGATATCATAATCATGACGTTATAAAGGCTATTAAATTTTCATCGCTTCATCTCAAAGATTGCTTTTATATCCATGCCATAGAAATATATGCCATGTTACACAGTGAGAAGATTTGTAACAAAATTTCCGGTGTGATTTTAGAAGGTGTATTCTTAAGGGTTGTGTGAATGAGTTTTTTTTCTTAATGACTTGTGAGTTGACTTCAACGCGGTGACAGCCCTGATATGGCCCTTTGCGGTCGGCTGGGCTATAAGCAACATTACCTTACCGTACACAGAAACTCTACGGTCGGCTTGCTCATAATGTCGGTGTCTCTCAACAAAAATCACTAGGTAAGTGACCACAATCAAACGAGGAACTGACTGATCTGTCTGATGTTAATCAATGGTTCGGCATGTGCAGGGGATCACCATACGGTTGACGCAAAACAAAATGCACTGTAGTAAACATTAAAGTCTCATGGCTTGTGCCACTGACCGATTTAAACCAAGTTACTTTTTTCACTTTCAAAGCAAGATGCGGAAAGATCTTCGTCCGTAGTACATAATTCAAAAGATATCACACACACACACACACACACACACCACACACACACACACACACACACACACACCCGTGCTCGTAAACTCTGAGGACCTTGAATTTCTGGTGCACATTGTTCCTGCTTGGTTCGTTTCGTGGACCGTTCATTGATGACGGCATGAAAGCACAAACTGTGTACACGGGTCGTATGGCTTGTCTTTCAGAGCTGAACTCCGTCACACTGGCACACTGCAGACACACCATCTTCCTGAACGCACAAAGAGTCACTGAAGCTTTAGAGAAATACTTCCGCCCACAGAGACGACGGACAGCCATAACAGGATGGCTAAAACCAGACTGAAAGTTCATCTATACTTCCCCACCATGCCTTTTTTGTTTTCTTTTTCTTCTTTTTTTTTTCTTTTAATGTTTCCGTAGAAAACCTTTTCTGCGTGTGGAAACCAGTTCCCCACTTTGAGTCGAGTCCTGAAAAATACGTGTGGAGCAGGTCGAGTCTTCCTGCCCGGATAGTTCACACACACACACACACACACACACACACACACACACACACACACACACACAGATGTGCAAGCACTCACACGCACAATCACGCGCTCGCACTTCTGCATTCATTCAATAACCGAAACCATCCGTATCTACGGGCGTTTAAAAACGAGTTTAAAATAATACCTTTGTCTGGTTGAGCGGAAATTCAAAACCTTACCAATCAAAAAACAGTAGTATTTAAATGGTAATATCTGCATAAACATGGATCCAGTTCACAGTGTTTGCGTCCACAATACCACAAGGGTCACTGATTCACAATGCCGTGGGTACAGCATTCAAAATCCACACAAACACACCAACGTGACGTCATTCCCAGACATATACTTCAATGAAGACGGCAAATGACCACTGATGGGTCAGAGGTCACAACTACAGCCAGCTTTCCAAGAAACACCACGCCATGCACAAATCAATGCTGAAGCAAATGAAGTATCCCCTGCCCTGTTTCATGGAGACAAGAAATAAATAAAGCGACAATTACACTGGAATTACAACTTTCGTCTTGTGTGTGTGTGTGTGTGTGTGTGTGTGTGTGTGTGTGTGTGTGTGTGTGTGTGTTGTGTGTGTGTGTGTGTGCGTATATTCGTGTGTGTGTGTGTGTGTGTGTGTGTGTGTGTGTGTGTGTGAGTTCCTTTTTCGTTTTAATCCATTCATCTATACTAACAAGGAGATCAATGTAACATTTAAAGAGGCAAAGAAGAATTTTAAATCATTACAATGTTAAACTATCAACACAAACGAAGCAATACGCGTTTCAGAATTTAAAAATCACAATAATGTTAAACTATCAACACCAACGAAGAAGTAAGCGTTTTACCGCCTGTGCCATTGCATGACAATAACACCACTCGCGGAAAGAGTTTGTCTTAAAGCAAATGGCAAACAAACGAAAGATACGCCAAAAAAGAGTAAACACATTGCCAATTCTGTTACGTTTTTGTTTTGTTTTTTTCACATACAATGAACACAGACACTCCTTACATACACACACGCTCTAAACAACTCCCCGTTATTTATCAGTTTAAAAGCAATTCACGACATGTTTCCAGTTCAGCGGTCTCAGTGAGAAACACAAACCACTGTTGTTGGTGACTCTTCACCTTTCTTTTTCCCCAGCCCAGTCCACTGCCGCCTGTAGGACTTTGGGCGGGGAGGGGATGGGGGGTCCAGGGTGGCGTTTAGACTGAAGCACATCTGCTGAAGTCTGTCACTTGTTTCCTCCACATCACCACTCACACGCACACTGGGCTGCCAGTCTTCTATGTACAGTCGGTCGTTTCCGACCAGTGGGCAGACCTCATACATCGAACAGTGCATGGTCTGGGAGACCTGAAGAGGAAGGGGAGGGGAGGGGAGGGGCGGAGTCAAGTGCTCGCTTTCTGGGGCTTAAAACAAAGGAAGGGGGAGACGGTGTTCGCGCTTCAGGATTGAAAATACAAGTCCGTTCTCCTCCAGTCGGAACTGACCAGGTGTTCCTGCATTTTCATCAGAAAGTTCTCCAGTTGGTCTCTAACCCACTGGCTTATAACCGGCATGTCTACATCCACGCTCAAGACCCAAGACACGACCATCGTCCACTCCGAACACCATTGTCTGTGACCGCCAGCACAAGCGGCGTAACTCTTGACACTGTTTTTGGCGGTCTGTCCAGAAGTCCAATGGTGAGCGAGACGCATGCCGGGTGTGTGTGTGTGTTGGGGAGGGGAGGGGGGAAGATGAGGTCACACTGAGGTCAGAGGTCAGCCTGAGACAGTCGTTCATAGTCACTGCACCTCACTGCCGATCAGAGAGAGGTAAGGGGCCGGGAAGCGCACAGGGGGGCTGCCGCCCGCCACGGCTCCGCTACTGGCCAGGGCGGCCGCGGCGCTGAACACATCGAAGGAGTCGCGGAGGCACCCTCTGTCGGAAGGTTCTGGAACAAAACAAACAATCCAATGTTATTTTCACTGTTTGCATAAATGTAAAACCGATGGGTTTCTATCATCACTATTATTATCAATCGTAGAAAAATTTAAACCAAAGCCACTAGCTCCAGGCGAAAACTGTATAAGTATGTTACAAGGAAAAAAGTCAGAAGAACGTCATTCACTGATCGATGCAAAAACGTTTGTGTGATGCTAGTGCTCAACAAGGTAACCAAGAGACAACGATATCAGCCTCAAAATGAAAAGCATCGACAAAAATAAAACATCCTTAGAAATACACTGTCAGAGAACCAGCCCCTGGGGCTGGAAGAAAACGTTTCTATGCTTAATTTTGTTCCCGATTAGAATTTTGAAAATCTCTACAGAAAACTGTTGAAAAAAATATCGTACGATTGATTCTAACTGAAGAAAAAAAAATCTGAGATTAAAACAAAAATAACCACAAAAAGTCAGATACTAATCAGATCTTTATTTGCACAAGATACTCTTACCATACTCTTACCAATCACCACCGCTTCTGTCAACACCTACACCTACACATAGAACCCTGAAATCATCTTTACCTATGTTTAATCACGTACAATGTTGACAGATTCTATGTAAAGTGACTGGTCTATAGCAATAGCTGGAATTAACTCCAGCCAAAGGGTCTACAGAGTAGCGCCCCCTGACTTGCACAGTTACCGGCCCTCACCGCACCTGGCAGTTTCAGCTCTCGTTCAGTCCCCGACTTGTTCTTGTCTCCTTCTGGTTCTGATTCCGCCACGTCTGGAACCAAACAATGGTCGGTTGGACAACAAGAACGCCAACGACAACAGCAATAATAGTAATAACAACAATAACAATTATAATAATAATGATAACAGTGATAGTAATAATATATGTCGCCATTGAAGAATGTTCTGGAGGTAGTTTCCATCATAGCAGTAACATTTTCCTTTCGTGTAGATTTGTGTTGCTGAGGGAACTCGGATGAGTATCGTTTAGGGTCTGTCACTGATGTTTTTGCCCTGTGAGTATTGCTATCATTGATCAGCTTCAGCTCTGTCCGTGTCTCTGGATGGTGAACTGGTTCCTTTCGAAGGAATAATAATGACACACGTCGCAGAGTTCAAGGAAGTCCGCATTTCTTTTCGATAAGATCTTCCGACATTGTTGCGTCGTCAGGACGGCGCCGAGAGTGTGAATGTGTGTGGAAGACAGGGAGACGGGGGTGGGGGGTGGGTGGGAGTGGGGGTCAGATATGATGCGTTTGTAATTGGGTTATCTTCTTTTCAAAGAAAAATAACCATCCCAGAAGGGAAAAGCAACAGCAGCGACAAAGCCGACAACAATGACGGTGATGATCAATATCATAATGACAACAGCCATCAAGGAACTCTCAGTATCAGGTAACCATCAGGCCACTGATGTGAGGAGACACTGCCCCGCTGCTTTGTCATTTCGGTGAAGGTCAGCAATACCTAGTCTGACTCAGCATACACACAATACAACATACTATTCATGTCCCACCCCAACATCCTACTCACAACATAATCATCCCTCAATGTCGGAGCCAGTGTAATGAACGCCTCCCACCCCTGCTCCCCACACTCTTCCCCGAGGACAGACGACCACCGCATTCCTCCTGCGACATTCCTCGCGAATCTGTCCACGCCCCAGACTGACACACACCTGATGCAGAGCCGACATGTGGAGAATTGAACACAGAAGTTACCATAAAGCATGGAAGGTCAGAACACTAGACCATTCCATGGCGTGTCTTTAACTTAAAACAAGCAGACATATAATAAAACATCATCGTATGTCACCACCCATCTGGACCACTGCCTGTAGTTTGAACCTTTGCATGGTGTAACTGCCTCGTGCAACTGCCTGAAATAGGTTTTCTGGATGACTTACTAAAGAAAATTGATTTGATTCCTTTGGGCGTTTGATTTTGATTTAAATTTCTGATTTGCAGTTAACTTTTGCTTCATTATTTTGTTCCTTATGATTCACTACAAGTAAAAGTAAAAATGCATATGTTTTTAAAGGATTTGTCAAAAACTCCTAACCGAAACAAACAGAACCTTGAATGCACGGGAGAAATGGAGATCGAATCGGTCAACGTGAATCAACCCTTGGCGCCAAACATCACCGTCAAGACTCAACAACACAACACACATGATTTGCCATGGGAGAAAAACAGATCCATTCGGTCCTCGTGACTCTACCCTTTTGGCTCTCGTGACTCTACCCTTAGAGCCCAACATGGCCATCCACTCTCCACACCACAAAACACACTATCTGCCAGGCGTGGCCTGTTGTTCACCTGAGGTCTGGGTCCGCACTGGCTCCTCCGGACTGGAGGACACCGGCTTCATGGCCAGGTCCAGGCCCAGGTCGGGTGGGTTGATGGTGCTGCCTCCTCCCCCGTTGTGGCCGGGACCCGGGGACCCAGAAGACAGGCGAACTTCCGCCATGGCCATGGCTTCCTGCTGATGTCTCCGGTCCTTCTTCTCCTTCTTCAGCCTGTTCCTCAGCTCCTCTGGAAAGAACACAAGGTACACAACTCGGATCACTCCTCAATTCAGTTAGAATGAACGGAGTGTGAAACATCCTCAAAGTATAAATGTCAGGGGGACATTTGTTTAATGTATCATTTATTGTTGGTTTGTCCCACGTTACCAAAACGATCAAAAGAGGGCGGAGGGGGGGGGGGGGGGTTAAGTATGGATACATTCTGAAATGCAAATCCAGGTTTGTGCCATATATCATCTACTGATATTGTAGTGCTTTTTGTTAAGGGAAGAAAAGCAGCTGGGTTGATGTGAACAGTCTGGTCCAGGATGTTTGTGGAGCTCACAGCGGACTTCCATGACCAGACAGTGGCACTACGGGCGTTTCTATGATGTACTCGTGTGACTCAGTCAGCCCTGTAGTCCTGCATGGGCCTTACCTGACTCCCTGTCCAGGTCTTGCCACAGCATGAGCTGTATGGCAATGTATATGAGCAGATGAGGAAAAAAAAAAAGAATTCACCCTGACGAATTAGCGGATGGAACTACAAGAGTGACAGCATTTCGGCTCTCATTATCACCAACACTGAAGACGCGACAATTTTTTTTTGATGAAGCCACAGACCTCAACTGAATGAACTCAGCGAACACATGATGGGCTTCATCCGAACAAAACGTATTGTTCAGAATCATCTGGGGGTTGGTCTTTTGCCGTACAGGTGACCCGTCGTCGCATGGCCCTAGTTTCTCCACACTGGCGACCCTGTGTCAAACAGCCTAACCATCTTCTGTGGCATTTCGCTGTTTGTATGAACGCTTGAGTGGATCTTAAAGGTAAATAAAATGAATCCGAGACTGAGTACGGCGAGTGGGTCCGAAATGAGCGGTTGCTTAATTAAACAGACGGGAAAACAGGTAACGGGTGATTGGGGAAACCGCTGTTATGTCAACGCCGAATTCGAATTCCGGCGAATGAGGAACGCAACAGCAGTTAGCTTACAGTTCTTTAAACTCCCAGAATCAAAACAGAATGGTTTCGCTCCAACACATCATTAGTTACTCTCCTGTCGATCGATACCTGCTAAGGGTTTTTGAGAGAGAGAGAGAGAGAGAGAGAGAGAGAGAGAGAGAGAGAGAGAGAGAGAGAGACAGACAGACAGACGGGACAGACAGAGACAGAGAGAGAGGAGAGAGAGAGCGCACTGTTTCAGAACTGACTGCTTCCATTTGAGGACTGCGCATTACTTTCAGCTGACCATTAGTGCATTCATGGCTGTTATTTGGATTCACATTTCCCCATGTAGTTATGATGGATGTTCATCTCTGATTTTTTAACAATCCATTCTGAGTTGCCTCAAAAATGTTTCATCAACCGTCAGTCCAGTCAAACGCCAACTGCCTAGTTAGTTTGTCATTCTTTTCTTTTCCCCGCGCGCGTGCGCGTGTTGTGTGCTTTTAAGTTTGTGTATGTACGCGAGTGTGCGTGCGTGTGCGCCCTCCCGCTTGTAGGCTATGTGTATCAATGGATATCACATTTACGATTTCTGTTGCTATAAATGAGAGACCGCCTGAATGACATCGGAGTGATTGTTACATTTGCTACATTTTATTCTCCTCCCCCCCCCATCCCCTGCACCCCTCCCCCCTTTTTTTCAAATGAAAATTCTAAATGGCCTTACAGGAAAGTAAAGAAAAACTATTTGAGGGCAGAGTCAAAGTGTGTATTAACCGCAAGTTCTTTTGCATAAAGTTTTGACAAAACGGTGTTGTTGTTTTTTTTCTTTCCCTTTCTGTTTCAGCCTTCCAACTGGCTCGTACTTTTTTTTTCTCAGACATGTGTATTGTAGAAGGAAAAAAAGAAAAACACGTAAGAAAGGAAGAATCAGTACACTAATAGTTTTCACTCTTCAGTCTCCGTGGGTTAGTTCTGCCTTGTCCTTGCTCACCGTTTTTGTTTTTCACTTCGTTCAGATTCCTCTTGAGGTCTTGAATGGTCATTTCGTTGTCTCTCAGCATGCCCAGCAGCTCCTCTGCAACAACCAACAACAGATCAGCGGTCAACGTCAGCAACTCCATTCCAGGCACGCATCGACCTGAACTTATCCCTCGCACGTACTCCTCCCTCCACCCAGCCTCCTCCTGTCCCTCCCACGCACCCCCCCCCCCCCCCGCACCCCCCCCCCCCCCCCCCCCCCACAACAAAGACTTTATTAGGAGGAAAACATGAAAGCTAGAAAAGATGAAGAAAAGGAAGAACGTTTATTCCTTGTTCAAAAAGAGGAAGACCGTTTAGTCGTCGTTGAAAGAGAAAGTACCTTTGGGTCTTTGAAAAGGAGAAAGTACGTTCGGTCGTCGTTGAAAAGGAGAAAGTACGTTTGGTCGTCGTTGAAAAGAGAAAGTACGTTTGGTCGTCGTTGAAACGAGAAAGGACGTTTGGTCGTCGTTGAAACAGAGAGAGAACGTTTGGTCGTCAAATTGAAACAGAGAGAAAACGTTTGGTCGTCATTGAAACAGAGAGAGAACGTTTGGTCGTCGTTGAAACAGAGAGAGAACGTTTGGTCGTCGTTGAAACAGAGAGAGAACGTTTGGTCGTCGTTGAAACAGAGAGAGAACGTTTGGTCGTCGTTGAAACAGAGAGAGAACGTTTGGTCGTCGTTGAAACAGAGAGAGAGAAACGTTTGGTCGTCGGACATTTGGTCGTTGTGGTATTCGTATTCATTTTTCTTTTTCAGCTGTCTGGCTTCGAGTGTGTCCACCAGTTTCGGTTTAGTTTGAGACAACCAACGACTCAATGCCTGTTCAAAAGAGAGAGAGAGAGAGAGAGAGAGAGAGAGAGAGAGAGAGAGAGAGAGAGAGAGAGAGAGAGAGAGAGACTGACAGACAGATAGAAACAGACAGAGAGAAAGAGAGAGAGAGAGAGAGAGAGAGAGAGAGAGAGTGAGAGAGACAGAGAGACACACAGACTGACAGACAGACAGAAACAGAGAGAGAGAGAGAGAGAGAGAGAGAGAGAGAGAGAGAGAGATGGAAGTAACAGAAGATTCTCACATCTGAAAATACTCTAAGCCGTTAACGAACTGAAACAAAAATAAAATCAGACCCCTCTGGGTAAATTGACGTATCCGTCTTTGAAATTTCAGTTACTCTCCCCAGCAAGCGAAACTAAGACCGCGTTATTATTAATTACTTCTATCGGCACATCTCGGCAATTATAGATATTACTCTGTAGTTTCCGATTACCGAAGCTTTGAACACAGAAATTGGGTTTGCAACGGAGATAGCAAGTTCACGTGGTTTGCAACGCAATTGAGACATGAAGATCTGCCCCTGCCCCGTATGTGAGAGTGAGTACCTGCGTGCGTGTGAGTGAGCGAGCGACTGGTATTATCATTACTGCATGTTATTATTATTATTTTATTTGATTTTCCGTTCTTGATTCTGTTTCTTAATGGAAGTAATCTTAGGAGCTATGCATTTTAGAAGTACTTTTGATGATAGGATGCGTGTCTAACCCTTTTGCGATGTTTTTCTTATTTATATCTGATAAGTATGTTTACTATTACTGGGTTTATACATATTTGATATTTTGTCCATTCGTGTTCATGTGATAATATTTGCACCGAATGCAATTTCTCTCTTTGAAGATAACTAAGGTTTTCTTACATATCTTATGAGAGTGAGTGAGTGAGTGAGTCATGTGTGTGTGTGTGTGTGTGTGTGTGTGTGTGTGTGTGTGTGTGTGTGTGTGTGTGTGAGGGTGTGCACGTGTGCGTGTGCGTGCGTGCAAGCGCCCGCGCTCTGTGTGTGTGTGTGTGTGTGTGTGTGTGTGTGTGTGTGTGTGTGTGTGTGTGTGTTTCCAATCTTTTTTCCCCAAATTTAAATAAATTCTTATTCTGAACTGGATTCGTCATATCTTATGAGCTATTGCGTTCAATCAAACAAATATTTTCAGTGTGAAGTGTTAGACCCTGACATCCAAAAACTTGAGAGAATGGCGGAAAGGAGAGAAAGAGAGAGAGAGAGAGAGAGAGAGAGAGAGAGAGAGAGAGAGAGAGAGAGAGAGAGAGAGAGAGAGAGACTTTGACACTTTGATATTTTACTGTCATTACCAAAGAGGTCTTTTGACAAGGGGGGAGAGGTAACAGAACAAAAACATTTCCCTCTTCCTTTCCTGCAAACAAATAGTACACTTTCATTCCTAGTGTGTATCAAATCCAAAATTAACAAAAACAAATAAATTCGCAACATTTCGTTATGTCCTCACCTCATGCACAGGAGTAATGCAGTAAGGTTAAAAAAAAAAAAAAAAAAAACCTACCTTAAGACTGACTCGACCATCCGCTGAATCAAATGACGACATTGTATTTTACTGATGTGTTCAACATGAAAAAAAAAAAAAAAAAAAAAACCCACTCGACCATCCACTCAATCAAATGATGACATTGTATCTTACTGATCTCTTCAACATGCGATGAATGATAACATTCATTCAGATATCTCTTATAATGTATTATCTTCAATTTCACTATCCTTCATCCGTCTAATTTTCAATGCTTCCGCGATGAATTTCGCAACTGATTTTATTACAATTTCATCATCTGATGATAACACATCAGCGACATTTTGTCTTTTCGCTATATCTAACTGGAAAAATGAACAGTTTGTCCGCACTTCATTATAAGCAGTACAGTGGAACAGAAAGTGTTCTTCGTCATCAATAATGTGTCTACATGCAGGACAAGGAGATTCTGCGGATGTTTCACATTCAAACCATCTTTTGTTCGCATTAAAACCTAAAGTCCTCAACCTAAATCTTGCGTAATTTATTCTGTGCCATTTATCTGTTATGACATTGAGAAACTTTTCAGAATGAAACACATTCTTAAATGAGAAAAACCAGCGATATTTTTCTTTACTTAATATGAGAGAGAGAGAGAGAGAGAGAGAGAGAGAGAGAGAGAGAGAGAGACAGACAGACAGACAGACAGACAGACAGACAGACAGAAAAAGACAGAGACAGAGAAGGACAGAAAGTGAGAGACCTCATCCCCTTTAACAACAACAACAAAAAAAGTGCCAAAAAAATAAAATAAAATAAAACCAGAGAAAAAAAAAGAGGGAAAGACAAAACAGTGGGCCAGCTAGATTAATATGAGCGTCAGGCTCCCCCCCCCCCCCCCACCCCACCCCCAGCCCGCCGCCCTCAGATTAGCAGGCACATTGGGAGATATGATGTATTCGACAGGCCTCATTCCCCTTCCACAGGACGCGCCTGTGGTCGGGATTAAAAGCTTCATTGCACGGACCACCTCGCCCCCCCCCCCCCCCCCTCACACCTCCCCCCTCCCCCTCCACGCCACTCCCCATACTCTCTACCTCTCCCTGCACGTAAATCTTACCGGCCCGACCCACCCACCCCCCTCCCCACCATCTCCCACATCCTCTGTACCCCCCTCCCCCCCCCCTCTCTCTCTCTCTCTCTCTCCTCCCTGCCCGACCGCGCTTGCGAGTGTCGGCCACTGGTAATGAGAGACCCGAAAGGGGGCTCGTAAACCTTGTCCTTTCTCCATTTCGTCTTGTAACGGACTTTTTTTCTCTTTTCTGTTCTTTTTGAGGGGTGTTTGGGTGGGGGGAAGCGGTTGGTGCGTGTTGGGGTGGGGTGGGGGGTTAGAGTCTGGGGTGGTTGGGCAGTGGCGTGTTGTGAGAGGGGATGTTGTGGATACTTTCCTTTTCCTCCCCCCGTCTCCCCCTCCCTTCCTCTCAACGCCCCCCCCCCCCCCCTCTCCACCTTCCACCCCTCTCTCTCTTGAAGGTAAAATTCACATCGTGCACAGAAACGGATTCTGAAGGGAGACAAAGTTTCAGAGGGCGACGAAGTTTTGCGGGTGGACGACGAGAAGGTCCAAGTTCTGAACAAGGTGACATCTTCTGAACACGGTGAAAATACTTACACACATCAAATGATTCATTTCCTGAATGATCGGTTCCTCCGTTTCTGTAGTCCTTCCTTTCAGCTACGATGCCCTTGTGTTTAACTTGCCTTCTGTATTTCATGGCGGAACATTTCTAGGAAAGGACTGAAGAGGGCGGCGAAGAGCAGTGTCTGAAGGATACGACTTCATCCTCGCTCATTCACTTGCTGCACTCGTCCATTTTATTCATCCACACGCTCACCAACAAGTCTTCCTCTGGATCCGATCCTATAACGCGTGGAGGACGGGGACTGTGTGGTATTCAGTTTTACCACGGGGGTGGTGGAAAGGAAAGAGGAGGAGGAGGGGGTGGACGCGGTATGAAAAAAGGGCAAAGTCTTTTTTTTTCTTTCAAGTTTCTAAACCCTTGCCTCTGCCATCTTATCAATTGCAGATTGTAGCAGATTGGCGGGGAGTCTGGCGACTGGCAAGGTTTTAGGGATTTGGAGGGGGGGAGTTATTGGGGAAGAGGGAGAGGGTTGGAGAAGCTTACTGCTGCCCCGGCCTCCTTGTCAGCCTCATTTTCTCCACTGTGGGTCGTCATGGATTCCGAGAGGAACCAGGCAGTCCACATTCATTTTCTCTTCTGGGATAATTATATATCCCCCAGCTTTACAGGATTCGGGGGATCTACGCTGCCCCCCCCCCCCCCCCCCCCCCTTTTTTTTTTTTTTTTTTTCTTTTCTTTTCCTGTTTGTCCCTATCTTATGAATTTAGATTATAACAGATTTTTTACTGATTTGGGATGAATTATTCAGTCTCGTCTGTCATTTTCTTTTTTCTTCTTCCCCCCCCCCCCCCCCCCCCTCTTCTCCCACTGAAGCGCGTGCGCGCGGTTGTGTCTGTTCTTTGTGTGCTTATACATGTCTTTGAGTATGAGCATGCTGTGTGCATGTATGTGTGTGTGCGTCGTTGAGTGAGTGCCTGTGCAATGTATGCGAGTGAGTAAGTGTGTGTGTGTGTGTGTGCGCGCGCATGTGTGTGTGTGTGTGCGTGCGTGTGAGTGTGTGCGTGTGTGTATGTGTTTGCGTATGTGTGCATGCGTGTGTGCGTGCGTGCGAGAGACAGACAGAGAGTGAGAGAGAGTGAGAGAGAGAATGTGTGAGGTATATTTAGCAGAAGTATGTTTTACAAGGCACAAACAGCAATCGAAAAGGTATACTATAAACCACATTTCTCTACATGCCTACAATACCATACCGATGACCAAATCCTGTATAAGCAATTCTGATTCCTCAAAAAAAAACAAAAAAAAAACCGTGATGACCATCCCTGATTAAGAACTGATAACTGCGTAATCATAAGATCTGTATTTTAATATTTCAATTGTGATTACTCAGTCCACTAACTTTTTTTTTTGACATTAAGTCGACAGCTCCGAAGGTCTGCAAACCATTTTCATAGAACAACAAAAGTGGGATTCACTGACATTCTTCACACCTCCATTAACCTACCGGCAAGGTCATACGGCATAAATCGACACCTTACGAAAGGAGAGGACAAGGCCTTCGGTTCGCAACGAGGAAATGGATCAGGCCCATCACTTCAGACTTCTCATCACGTCGTTCCATTTTGTTATGAAGGTCTTAGAGGAACCGGAGCTGGTTCCGACATGAAGGGGACAGCCATAACCCTGACTCTGGCTCTGCTTTCAACTTCCACTGGGATTCTGCTGTAAAGGATTCGAGGTGCTACTTTGGATTTCTGAAACAGTTACATTTCCTGAATGCTGCAGACTCCACATCTGAAAACTGGACTATGGCCATCTGTGATGACTACAACAGCACTGTGACTACAGGAAGAAAGAAAGAAAGAATGAAAGAAAGAAAGAAAGAAAACAAACGAAGAAAAGAAAGAGAAACTATTATTTCTGTGTGCGCATATGTATGTATGTGCAAGTGTGCATTCGCCAGTATGTCTGTGCATGCGTACGCGTAAAGGAGTCCGCGCGTGCATTTGAGAAGCGGCAGAATAATATTTCATTCCATTGCAAAGGGTCACTAATCGCACTCACGAGCCAAAAACATGCGCACATGCACACAAACGGCAGATACAAGGACAGAACAGAAAATGGGGTCAGTCAGACAGCCAGATCGACACAGCCCATGTCCAACCGAACAGCCAGCAGCCAGCAGGAAGGTTATTAGCGGGAAGCGGAAGTGGTGCAGCTGACAGAAAACATGCGCACTGAGACCCACAACACGGGGAGGTCAGGCGGGCCAAAGCCATCAGAATGGCAAGTCACTTTCCAATTTTCTCCCAAAGTCCAGCCGAAATGCGACGCGACAATAAAATCATATCTCTCGCGGCTGACCGCTTCTCCGGCAAGCGGGGACTGAGGAAAACCGGAGGAATTTGGCCCGGCATTAATATTTCGCTCTTGGATCTTCTCAGAACTGTGCTGGAAAAGTTCCTTTGCGATTTACGGGCCTGCGGGCTCGCGGGGGCCTATCTTTAGCCGCTCAATAGTAAATTATTACCCGCCTTTTCTCTTATTTATTGCCCTTTTATTTAGTTTTGTGATGAGAGCCCGAGCCGGGTCTGTCGGGGCCGCGATACGGGGCGGAATATGTTTGCCCCGCCATCTCTGTGGCAATGAGGAAGAATTTCCCGCAGTGGCCGAAGGGGCTCCCCCGTGATAGATTTCCTTGCTTCAACACACACATTCGTCACCGAACCGGCTCCCCAGCACCCCCCCCCCCCCCCACACTACTCCCTTTTTCCAACCTCCCTCCTCCTCCTCTTCCCCTCTTCGATGCCAGGCGAATGGGATGGATGGGGGGGGGGGGGGGGGGTGCTGCGGCCGGGTCTGGAGACTGGTCTTTTTCACGCTGCCACCCCATTATGATGCCGTATTATCTCAACGGTTAATGACCAATTTCTCTCATTTCTTCTCCCTGCAACTGTAAAATCTGCCCGCCGATAGGCAGGAAAAACGTAATAAAACGTCCAAAATGGATGAGAGTTCCTTGACAGTTTCCCAATAATTTCAACAATGAAAGGGTTTCTATCAAGGGCTCTCCGGGCATTATGGTGCCGCCGCTGTGATTGAGTTTGGAGCGGCTCCAGGACAAAAGGCGGCGGCAGGAAATGACTGCTGCTCATTGAACGCTCACCTCGGCTCCCTCCTCCTCTTCCTCCTCCTCCTCCTCCTGGGTCGGCACAGTGGGTCTGGGTCTTTGGGGCCGGCCTTTCCTCGCCTGGCTGTTGTTCCCCATCTTCCCGGTGCCGGATTCAAGAAGTTTCCCGTCCTCAGGAGGAGGCTTTCCACTTCCCTCTGCAGTGCAGCTTTCACTGAGGCTCCCTTTCATTCCTGACGCTGCTACTTCCCTCACCTTTTCTTGGGCGGGGAGTGTGGGAAGGGGGAGGGGGGGGGGGGGCAGTCCAAAAAAATAAAGAGGAAAGGTTAAGATTTTCATACAGCATGGACGTCCTTATTTGTCCGTCCTCGGTGCTATCAACAGCGCAGACCTATAACATCCTTCGTAGACCTACAGGACTCTCAGACTTGCAACCGTGCTGGAAGTCTAGTGCACTAAAACGGTGAAAAAGGGGGATAGGTGAAACTGCGGTGATCCACTCTCAAAACAAGTATGGGAGGTGAAGTAAGTACCAGGGCAAACTATTCAAAAAGTAACTATCGTACCGAAACTAGTATGAACTGAAAATATTGACAAAAAATGTGAAATGAAAATGCACATATCATGTAAAAAGAAAGTGATTTCCAATTCATCTATGGGCAGATAATAAAGTCTAACACCTGCAAACGCTAACTGCCGAACGCTCCCCCCCCCCCCACCCCCACCCCTCCCCCCACCCCAGAAGAAGAAGAAGAAGAAGAAGAAGAAGAAGAAACTGCCTTCCAAAGACCACAGCCTATGCTCTGGGAAAAAAAAGTGACCGAAATTGATAAAGGATAAATTCATTCTTCATCATTAACAGACAGGTCTGAAAACCGGCTGTACTATTACTCCCTCTATGCCAGACCTCAGAACTGAAGATTTAAGTGTCGCTGAGAGAGCAACGGTCCATTAAGAGACACATTACCATACTAGCCAATGAAAGGTCCGACAGCTCCACTTTATACGGGAGAAATACAGTATGGTTCTACAACCTTTCCCCCCTTCCACTCCTCGCCTGTCTTTCTTCACGGTTCCATCGTGCTGTCCACACGTGGAAGTGTCCCTGACACGCGTGACTGATTGCGTACTCACTTTCCGCACGTCCAGTTCCGAGCGATTAATCACTATTAATCAATGACACGATGCTGACCTTTTGTTGGCGATCTATACTGTCAAATGGGAGGATCGATTTTCTTTCGAAATGTACCCTTTCTCAAAGAATGAAAGAATAGCATTCTGATGCCAAAACCCGTTGAAAGAAGTCTGTAATAGATCTCGGTTGACTGGTCAATTACGGTTGACTGACAAATTTAACTTTAATTGGAACATTTCACATTTTCAAAAGTTTTGGTTCGTTTAAACCACAGTTTCTGAAACAGACCAGTTTGATTCTATAGAAAATTGGCGTCTGAAAAAAAATGCTCTCCTCTGTCTGAGACTAAAACCGCCGAAAAGCTCTGACCAGACACAGAGAGAGAGAGAGAGAGAGAGAGAGGAGAGAGAGAGAGAGAGAGAGAAGAGAGAGAGAGTTAGTTCTGTAAATGGAGTTCACATCATCCGCTGGCCTTTCCCCACACCTCACTCACGGATCGATACCAGCGCCCCCTGGTCGTTTTGGCCGACAATTAGGGCCAATCCCGAAAGACAAATGTCCATTTCTGATGGAGAATTAATGGGAGAGAAATCTGCGCTCTCCAATAGACCCTATTCCATTGCCCGTCTCCCTCCTTCGTGCGGGGCACGCGCTAATCTGCCATGAAATTTGATTGTCTGCGAAAGGGAGTGCCTCGATCTCTCATATTTTCTTCCTAACTCCTCTCTCTCTCTCTCTCTCTCTCTCTCTCTCTCTCTCCTCTCTCTCTCTCTCCTCTCTCTCTCCTCCCCACCCCGCCCCCTCCCCCTTCGACCCCCCTTTTATGTCTTCTACCAACTAGACCTAACTTAGTCCCTGAAAGTTTTTGAAACTTTTGATTTCCCCAGGCTAAAAACACTTGCCACTGCTGGCGTGAGGGATATTGGACGGGCCATTTCGGAAACCAATCCAAGTTGTCGATCTGGCCGCATGCATTTCAGCGTGGTTGGGTTTTCAATTTTACGGCGCTGTGCATGGTACTGTGCCTTAGCCCCCCCCCCCCCCCCCCCCCCCCCCCCCCCTCAAATTCTTACAAACGTCCTAGTCTCCTTCAGGCGATTCATCAAATATTAAACAGCGAGACTTTAAAAAAATGGTAGAAGAAGAGCGAGGGGGGGTGAGGGAGGGTGCAGATACTACCACCATATTTTGTTTGATGACAGGGCTAGGCCGTCTTTGATCCCGAGGGTGTCGATTGACGTCGAAAGGAGGTGTCTGGTCGTGCTACTGCAGGTACTTTGTGCAATTTATTCAGCTGGATGACCATGGGGGGGGGGGGGGGGGGGGGGGGGGGATAATGATGGGTCTGTGAATTTCCCAGACTGGAACACTGACAAACTCATCGACAGAGAGCCAGCCATCACTATCTCTTAACAGAGAGCCAGTCATCACTATCTCTTAACAGAGAGCCAGTCATCACTACCTCTTAACAGAGAGCCAGTCATCACTATCTCTTATCGCTGCTTATCTATGTATTCCTACCCATTCCACAGAAATGAAATCCGCAAGAACAATGAGAGGAGAGAGAGAGAGAGAGAGAGAGAGAGAGAGAGAGAGAGAAGAGAGCGAGAGAGACAGACAGACAGACAGACAGACAATTACACACACACACACACACACACACACACACACACACACACACACACACAGAAGAGAGAGCAGTATCTTCAGGCATAATTTGACACATCTGGAAAATCTACATCTGGATCTCTGTAGCCATCAATCACGATCCATTACTTACCAGATGCCCCAGTTGAATCAATGTGGTACTTCGACAACAGCGAGGACCGCCACTACGCCAGACAGAGTCTCAAAGTGGGACACTGTGAAAGAGGGAAAGAGAGAGAGAGGAGGGAATGTCACCCATGTCGCTGCTGCGTTGAGCTGAAAGTCTTCCAGTTTGCTGTACACATTTTCTATGGACAGAGTGCACGCGCAGAGAGTGGCAAAGATCTCGTTCATCTCTAAAGAAAACTGAGAAAACAATTACAAAGCAAAAAAAAACAAACAAACAAAAAAAAACGTTCAACACACACACACACACACACACACACACACACACACACACACACACACACATCCCCTGCAACTCACCCCACACACACACAGTGCAGAAACAAGCCAACCATAGCTACCTTCCTCTCCTTCGTAATCATTATTTCCAACAGGTCGGAGGAGAAGAAACGTGGGCAGCCATGCCGAACAACAGCCCCCACCCCCCACCCCCCAGCACCCCCACCACCCCTCCCCCAAAGCCAGCATCCCTGCACGTTTTTAAGGGGGAGACCAGCTCGGCTGTGGCTTTTACTTGCAGACTGCAGACAGACCTTATCAGGAACCGGAAGCGGTGCGGTCAGCGGGACCAGTCCCGCAGTAAATCACCGATCGTTTCGCCACAGGTGAAAAAAAAATGGTTGTGCAGCAATCCTTTAATTCGCTCTCGCAGCAATCATGGGCTTGCCGCGGCGGACTGCTAATTGGCACTTGAATGAAAGGGGGGCTGCCGTGTTGCTTTCCTCCTACCACTGTTTATTGTCATGACTTCTGGTCCCATTAACTTCCCCACCATCGCCCCGCCTCTATCCCCCCCCCCCTCCCACTCCCCTGCCCGCCTCCTCCCCCCCCACCCCCCCATTCATCCCCCCCTCCTCTCTCCTCTTCTCTCACGTTAGAGTCATGTCTTTACAGTTTCCAGGTCAGTTTTCCTTCCTTAACTCACGTCAAATCTGTGGTGGGAAATGTTGAAGGGGGTTAAAAAAATTGAAAATCCTACAGTCGCTGCTTTTGTCTGTACGTTGTTTCGTCGTTGTTGTTGGCTTGCTTTTATTACGTATGTAATAAGAGAGAGAGAGAGAGAGAGAGAGAGAGAGAGAGAGAGAGAGAAGAAGAAGAAGAAGAAGAAAGAAGAAGAAGAAGAAGAAGAAGCGTTGTTAAACGTATTTGCATGTGTGAGGGAAATTGGCCACTATTGCAGAGAGAGAGAGAGAGAGAGAGAGAGACAGAGAGAAGACAGACAGACAGACAGACAGACAGACAGAGACAGACAGACATGCAGGGGGGAGGGGGGGCATGCAGGAGAGGACAGGGAGCGGAGTGAGGTAGGGGAGGGATTTTGGTGATAAAATCGTATTGTTCAACATTAATCGAGTTGAACGGCTAGCCTAAAGAGAATCAGGGAAAGATAACTATACCACCGCGTTCCCCCTTTGACGTGTGTGCGCGCCGCAAGTGTGTGTGTGTGTGTGTGTTGTGTGTGTGTGTTGTGGTGTGTGGCGTGTGTGTGTGTGTGTGTGTGTGCGTGTGTGCGTGCGCTGCGTGCGTGTGTTGTGTGTGTGTGTGTGTGTGTGTGTGTGTGTGTGTTGCGTGTAAGGTGATGCGCGTACGTATGCGCATGCGTCCGTGCATACGTGTGTGTGTGTGTGTGTGTGTGTGTGTGTGTGTGTGTGTGTGTGTCTGTGTGTCGTGTGTGAGAGAAGAGAGAGAGTCGGGAGAAACAGAGAGAGACAGAGGGTGTGAGTGGGTGGGGTGGGAGATGTTATCAATAACGGCCTCACAATCATAATACAAGTGCTCAAGCGCCCATCTCTCGTCTTCGATGAAAAATCCTTTTCAACAACCTTCCACCCCAACTCCCCCCCCCCCTCCCCCTCCTTCACCTATTATATCCCGCTGGCCAAACACACGATGTTAAATCGGCGGAGATTCCGTGCGACGGTGTCGCAAAGTCCACAGTAACGTACCGTGTGCCCGAGCGCCGGCCACAGAAAAAAAGAAATAATTCACTTGAGCCAATTTGGCGGTCTACTGACTTCTCGCGCTCACCAGGGCAACTTTCAACACTTGCCATGTTTGTTCTCCCCGGTCTCGGAGTTTGCCACAGGTTTGCTGCCCTTGAATTTAGCAGCCTGCTCTTCAAGAACACGGCGTGTACAAGACGGTACAAAGCGCCAAGCGGAGGGGCTGAGTGCGAGGAGTCGTCGGTCCTTTTATTTGCAAATCAGCCTCATTACTCCCCCTTGCTTACATCAACACACTGTCCCCTTGTTTTTCTTTCCCTGCCACAAGTGGGCGCTTCTCCGCCCCACGTGCTTCACGTCACCTAGGAGATACATTTCTCCACGAGAAAGGTGATGTGTACACCTTACCCCCCCCCCCCCCCCCACCCCACCCCACCCCCGCCACTCTACCCCACTCCCAAGTCTCTGGCAGCTGGTGGAGGCAAGTCGTACCAACTCGCGAAAAGCCTAAAGCCTCCCTCCCCACCCTCTCTTCACCCCCCTCCACCCCTCTGCTATTCCGTCATTTTTGCGATTTATCTGGAGATGGTTTGCTCACCCACCCCCTGCTCCACCTTGTAAGTGTACTTGTTCCACAACCCGCTGTCTCTCCTCTCACCGGCAAACAAAGTTTCTGACAACACTTCCGCGAGAGGCAAAAGCAAAGCCAGCAGCGGCCCCAGCATATTTGTTATATTAATTACTTTCTTTCATCAACAGTTTACCCAGCCCAGCGCCGCTCGAGGCGTAAACAGTTTGTTTCCATTCCGAGGGCCGGGGCGGCGAGGGCCGGCCTTGTGCAGTGAGTGATGGGCCGAAAATGAAGCCTACCTGCCTGCCTGCCTGCCTGCCTGCCTGCCTGTCTGCCTGCCTGCCTGTCTGTCTGTCTGCCCGTCTATCTGCCTCCTGCCTGCCTGCTTGCCTGTCTGCCTGCCTGGCTGCCTGCCTGCCTGCCTGTACGTACTCCACACCACCACAGGTGACGTACTGACGAACTGCATCACATCCTGAGCCAAAATGTTCGTCAGGAACACGTATACTCAGGTACAAACAAAATTACTACCTCTGGCTCAGCGGCAGAGCCGCGAGTTTGTCGGACGTTGCGAACTCGAATCTCGCTGGTGGTGCTCAAGGTTTAAAACAAAAATGAATTTAAAAAAAAATAAAAAGGCCTCTTCGCTGCCCATCGAAACGTGCAGTCGTTCTGGTGTGCTGGTGTGAAGATGTGTACCTAGGTCACACCACCTTATCCCCCAGCCTCCTCTCCCCATCTTGTCAAATCGTCTATCGACGTTAAACCTACATACTTAAAACCAAACTGACCTGTGTCGGCGGGTGTCTGGTTGTCTCACAGAGTCCACTGTCAGACGTTACAAGTTCCAATCCTTTGCCAGCCATACCGTATTCAGAAAGGATGGACGTTGAGTATGAACAGAACTAACCAATGACCTTTCTGGAAAGAAAGTGGTTATTGTATCCTTTTGCCCCGTCCTTGCGTAGACGCTGGGTCTGAATACAACTAACTGCTGATCTCTCTGGAAACAAAATAATTACTGTATCTTTGCGCGGTCCTTACGTTGTGGGACTGAAGCAGCGTGGGGAATCCAGCACTAACCTACCCTTACTGCCAAATAATGATGATGGAATGGATGCATAAATAGCACACTGACGTTTTCCTCCCGGAAATGTCTCGGTCTTTGATGTTTTACGCACAACAGCTTCTGATTGCACTCTTAAAACTTGATGTTTTGTAGCATCACTAACTGGAAAAAAAAAAAAAAAAAACACCGACGGATACAGTAGTTCTAAGTGAAACTTGTTTTTCAACGATCGTTATGAAATGAAAATGATTTATTAAAAAAAGCAACCAACTTTCCACAGCTGTTGCAAACGAGAGCAGCTGGTCTATCTACTTCTGCCGTATGTTTAAAATGCTCATTTGAATCCGATTTAGGCAGAGAGAGAGAGAGAGAGAGAGAGAGAGAGAGAGAGAGAGAGAGAGAGAGAGAGAGAGAGAGAGAGAGAGAGATTCTGAACTACCATCTTTACAATCCTCACCGAGTCACATTTGAAGAGTACCAGGGCTGTAGGTCAATTTTAAAGTGACACTGCATCAGCAGCCACAGCCATTAACTGAGGCCCCCTCCCTTCCTTTCTCTTGTGTGTGTGTGTGTGTGTGTGTGTGTGTGTGTGTGTGTGTGTGTGTGTGTGTGTGTGTGTGTGTGTGTGTGTGTGTGTGTGTATGTGTGTGTGTGTGTGTGTGTGTGTGTGTGTGTTGTGTGGCGGTGATGGGGAGAAAAAGGGAGTCGAAAGGTGTGGTGGATCTTGTTGTTTTTCACATCACTGATTTTAAGCATACTTCTCTTATTAGTCCCAGGTCATTGTAATTCACAGCATATGATTGATTTTTATGAACAAAACGTCAAACTTGCTCGTAGGTGATGGAAGACGACGGCAAGGAATAGAGGAAGGATTCTCCCATATCATCAAGATACTAACTTCCAGAGAAACAATTCCCTTCTGTGTGTTTTCTTTTTTATCTTCCCCCCCCCCCCCCTCCCGTCGTCCCTGCATTCCCACCTGTCGTCTGTCTCTACAATCCACGTACCTGAATATACTTCTTGTGCTTCAAACATCGGAGAGAAAAGTAAGCAAAAGTGACGTCCCTCGCGTGGGCAAGATTGTTGGGTGTTGACCGTGGCATTGTGCGCGACGATCGTGTGCAAACGTTAGGGACAGTTGTGTTTCCAAACAGACACGGGACCAAAGCTGAACTGCAATCAATTCGAGGAGGCTCAGATCGGGTGTCTCTTGTTTTCTTTCCATTTTCTTTCATGATTTTGAGAGTCTGCCACAAATACGTTTGTTGAAGTCTAACAACCCCGCTCAGAGGAACTTCAACACCAGCGTTCTGGGGTCATGTGTTAACATGCCAAACAATGCCAAAGCTGTGCTGATACTTCCCCTGCTAAACCTTTCCAGGCCAGTACCGAACCGCAACATACGAGTGGCGTATCTGATTGTTAGAAAAGTGTGGTCACAAAAGGGACGCAAACTCTACACGCATTACTCATTCCATGTACAAACGAAAATTGCGTCCTCTTTGCCTAAGGTGTTCGTGTGCGGGCTTTCGTTACGTGTTTTCTCGGTTTTGCAGAGAGTGCCTGAAAATCTGATTGACAGATCCGCACTCCTCCTCCACCCCCCCCCCCCTCCACCCCAAAAAAAGAGGGTGGGCGGAACGTTTGTCCTACAGAGTTTGACTTGACTTGTCCTCAACTCTACCCAAAAGGAAAAAACAACAACAGAGGACTGCAAATGGTATTCTGGTCCACAGTGCTTTATCTGTGTGCCACGTCCTCAAGGAGGTGAGGATGTTTCAATCAGGTGATGAAGAAAACTGTACATATGTGTGACAAACACGACCTAAACGCCAATAACAGCACATCTTGCTTTGCCTGACATCAAAGCAAACCTGTCATCCTGTGTTAAAAGAATAAATATCCATGTGATTCCTGCGCAACCACAAACTTTCTCTAATTGCATTTTTTTTTTTTACTTCTTTCCTCTTTTAGAGAGGAGGGTGAGAGGGGGGAGGGGGATAAATATCACAAGTGAGGAGAGAGAGAGAGAGAGACAGAGACAGAGACAGAGAATGTTGTTGGATGAATGGGGGGGGGGGGGGGTGGAAGTAGGGTTGGAATGGGGGTAAAAAGATTGGTTACAGTTTGGGATCTGCCTTGGCCGAAGAAAAGGAGAGGAAGGAAACTGTGATGGCACAGACAAGAACAGTAATGATGATGATGATGATGATGATGATGATGATGATGATGATGATGATACTGGTGAAACAAGTTATGGGGTACGGGGGCTCTAAAACTAGATGGAAGGAAAAGAATAAAATGG
Organism: Conus canariensis; assembly: GCA_033310375.1. NCBI lineage: Eukaryota > Metazoa > Mollusca > Gastropoda > Neogastropoda > Conidae > Conus > Conus canariensis. The sequence continues at coordinate 36,589,505 of CM065728.1, forward strand.
AAAAAAAGACAAGATGGTGTGAAAATCTGCGCTGATGGAAGTTTGAATAGTAGCACCACCACAAAACGACAGCAACGAACAGCCGTTGTAAATATCGAAAAAAGAAAAGCAGAATGGAAAGGAAGGGGGGGGGGAGGTGAGGGGTGATAGAAACGAAGAGATGAAGGAAGCGAATACCTGAAACTGAGACACCATGAGCAGGAGCAGAAACAACAGGGATAGTAACTACGATAGTCATCATCATCATTATCGCCCGTGACTCCTCGCAGAGCAAAGGTTGTCAACAACTGTCCACCAGAACCCACTGCTATGCACGGCCTGTGCCAGACGAGAGGAAAAGGCCTAGGCTCTGGCAGAGGTAAGGGCGATCATCATGTAGAAGTAGTGGCTACAAATAAATCACCCTTTTTCCTTTCCTTACCGTCCTCCCTCATTAGACTGCTTACCACCCGCTACCACCTTCCACCACCAGATCCCCTCGACCACACCCCCTGCCCCCACTCCAAGAAATACAGAAATGAGGACTGGACTACCAATTTTGCACCAGTTCAGTCGCCTTCGTCCTCCCGCACCAAATGAGCTCGGCATCCCCATCTGTAACCCTGACACTGCCCACCAACCTTTCTGGCACCTCCCCATTCCCCACAAATTATCATCTCATTCTGTCAAAGACGACTCGTCCCCCTCCACCCCCTCCATCCCATCACTTTCCCACGCCTGTCGGATCAGAAGGTTCCACCTCCATCCCCTTCATTCGCGTCCAATACGCGCGCGCACCCCCCCCCCCACCTTCCCCCCTGCCCCCCCCCCCCCCCCTCCATACACACACATGTATCTGCACCCCCAAGACCAACGCACACAAACAGCCCCAAGACGTGTTTCTTACTCGCATGATATACTAGATACCTTGTCGCGAAATGGACTAGAGTACCCAAAGTTTTGGCGCTTGGCGAAAGTTGGTGTCCATTATGTTTTCTATGGGGGGTTCTGAAAGCAATGATATTTGTACTGTGGGGAGAAATGTGAGTTGGTGCTGACGTAAAAAAGAAACACAAAAGAATAAAACAAAACAAAACTTATGTCG
>CM065728.1:36593088-36608088 GCA_033310375.1 Conus canariensis
TTCCGTTCTACTTTGGCGAAAGACTGCGCTCTCCCTAGCGCTCCTTCCACTATTCTATTTATTCATTTGACATTGCCATTTATTCAGTGATAACAGAATCGCTTCCAGGGAAACCCTAGAAGAGCTCAATGTCTTAACGTAGCTCCAACTTAGTGGCACTATCGTCTCGAGTCGGAGGGGTGAGGGAATTACGATCAATTCACCCTCACACCCAGCCCCAAGAACTGAAGAGCCAAGTCAAATCTGACCTCCAGCTAACAACCTCCGCCCGCTGGTGAAGCTAAATGGTACTAGTGACGGCAGATACTTGCGAAGATGGGGACTGGGTGGGGGGAGGAGAGGGGGTAAAAGATGGAGAGAGGAGAGAACTGTGGCACTGTCATTGGTTGGCGAGTGTAACCTCATCGCCCTCTCACGTACCATGAAATAAAGTGCAAGGGCTTGTTGATCTATTGTCACACACCTTCCACGACACTTTTCACGACACCTCCCCCCCCTCCTCCCTTCCCCGTGGAGGGGGTAGAGGTGCGGGGGAGAGGGGTAGGGAGGGGTGTGGTAAGGAAGGAGTGGGTAGGGATGGATGGGGATGGGGGGGGGGCAGAATGGTGTCATTGACATTCGGAAAGTGTTAAACTAAACACCGTCTCGGAAGCGTTTCAACAGGAAGGGGCGACCTCGGTTCGTAAGTCCCATCAATACAGCTCATCTCTGTTTACACTGCGGAGAGGATCGGGTTCTGTTGCGCCCTTTCGTGGGCAGCCCACCACTGTCATCTCTGTCAAAGCCCGCCCCTGCTCCGTGCGGCCTGAGGGGGCGGGCTGCGGAGGGAAAGGCTGAGGAGGAGGAAGGGGGTGGGGGGAGGGTGAGCTGAAGGCTGAGAAGTGGAAAAGGGGTGGGGAGGAGGCGGAGGGTACGGCAGGTAAGAGGGGAAATGAAGTAAGGGGGTCGTGGCGACGAATCTTGTCTTACGCCCTGCGTGCGATGTTGTTTTTTTCATTTCTCAGCCGTCTCGCCCGGGGTCCCCAGCTTTGACAGCTATTTACAATCTCTCTCTCTCTCTTTTACCTCGGCGCCACCATTCTATTCTTGTTCTCTTTCTTTTTCTCCTACCCCCCTCCCCCCTCTTCCCCTCCTCCATTACTATCTCTCTCTCTCTCTCTTATCTCTCTTGTCCGGATTAAATTAGACCAACAATGTCCTTTCCGCTTTCTGTTTATTGAGGTTTATTGAGTTTCTGTGCGGGAGTGTATAATTTTCACGCTGCATTTTTTCATTTCACATTCGTGAGCTTCGAGCAAGCACAACTGAGACCCCCCCCCCCCCTCCGACGTTCTCAAAGAGAGAGAGGATGGACAGCAGGAGATGGATCGGGGTTGGGGTGTGGGTGGGTGGGAGATGAGATGAAGCTGAGGAGAGAGATGTAGAGGGAAGGGAGGCGAAATGGGAAGACAGCAAGTAAGGCGAAGATAACAAGTTTTGAACACTGTGGAATCAGTGGCGGCCTACTAGGGTGGTGACGCGCCCGCCAGTACAGCGGTTCGAATCCCACACAGAAGTGTGGCGCTATGACTTCCACACAACGACATTCAATGACAAAACGCAGTGCGAGTCGTAAGTACGGCGCTTTTACGCAACGTGTGCGGTGCTGCGAACGCCCCTTTTCGCAAAGTAAAAAATTAGACTTGATCTCTTATCCTGAGAGCAATGACAACTTCGAGCTGATCCACGTGTGTCCCCCCCCCCCCCCCCCCCCCCCCCCCCCCCGCTAAAATCTGAATTCCCTCCATAGTCCCAAGTGGCTTGCCCAGTCGTGTTTTGGCTCTGCTCAGTCTGTGGGCAGCACAGAGGTAGGAACAAGATGCAAAGCATATAAACGTACTCCCAATACAGTAGTACAACAAAAAGAAAAAAAATCAGTCCCTATAGCACTTTCTCCCCTTTTGGTGGTAAAAATTTTGTAAGAGAAAAGAAAGAAAAAGCTGCTCTCCGCGGTGGAGAATAGAACTCCGGTCTCCCGCGTGACAGGCGGGATACTAACCACTATGCTACCGAGGAGCTTACAAAGTTTGGCTACACATAAGTTTATAAACCGTTATTGCAAGAATGGCGACAATTTCCAGTTAGTGGAAGAAAAAAAAACTTGACAGCGCGGTGGTTATTTCCCTTATCGGACTTGATTTTTTTTAAATTATCATTTATAGCCGTTAGTAACGGCTATTCTGGTAAAATAAAACATGGGGCATCATCCGTGACCCATAATGAACATGCCTACAAAATTTGAGAAATATTGGCCCAGAAGTTTTGTCTGGAGCGAGTGGAACACACTTTGAGCACGGACAGACAGACAGACAGGTAGACACACAGACAGCATTTCTTCGTTCCCATTGTAAAGAACTCTCTGTTCTATAAGAACTGGGAGTACAATAAAGGAAGACGGGCTGCTATCAGTTGATGGCTGTTTCTCGCCTTCAGAGGAGCAAAAGCGTCCAGCTGGCTCAGTGGTAGACAGCAACCACTTCACAGTCAGGTGTCGCAAGTTTGAATCCCGCTTGCGTCAAATATAAAAGTTGCCTTTTTTTCCCCTCCCTATCTCAACATGTTCTGGTGGTAGAAGTGTAGCGTTACACAGAGATATGAGTGCCATATGAACGGGGAGGGAGGGGGCGAGAGGAGAGGGGCGGAAGAGGGAAGGAGAGGAGGGTAGGGAATGAGGAGGGAAGGCAGCAAAACTCATAGTGTTAGGAAGTGATGTGTGGGATGGGGGGAGGGGTCGGGGTGGAGAAAAAGGGAGCGGGAAAACGGGGAAGGGCAGAAGAAGGGGTAGGAAAGGGAAAGTACGATAGAAGAAAACAATGTGTGGAAAGTTCTAACCAACAAGTAGTGTAATAAACAAACAACTCACATACTAAACAAAACAAAACAAAAAGTGAACACCGCTTAATTTCAGTACTGGATGATTTCAATTTCATGGTAATTTCAAGTTTCTCTGATGTCCCCCACAAAGAAACTCCTTCTGTCTGTTACAATAGATCGGACAGTTTCAATTGGCGTCACTGACCGCTTAATTTCAAGTACATTCTTGCCCCCCTAGCGGCGCTGCGTTGTTCGTTTCATGTCGATGTCATCATTCTGCTCAGTTTGAAAGGAAACGATTTGTTTCCAGTCTATCTGAAGATCGGGTAATTTCAAGCAAGGCTTTCCCATTTATCTGAGTTTTACATGCTCTAAACTCGCTTATAGTACAGATTTTTAAAAAATCTATGATCTATTACAGACTGCATTTGCTCACTCACTCCCTCTCCCCCCCTCCCTCCCCCCCCCTCTCTCTCTCTGTTTGTATGTGCGTGTGTGTGTGTGTGTGTGTGTGTGTGTGTGTGTGTGTGTGTGTGTGTGTGTAATACATCAAGAGGGAGAGGGATCTGAATCACAGTCTTATCGCGTGACTTGTCTCGATCAGACGAATAGACACTGATTTTGATGTTCGTGGTTGAAAACTGGTAAAATTCCCGACAAACTAAAGCCCCCTCCCCTCCCCTCCTCTCCACCTCCTTCCCCCCTCCCCCCGCATGCACTCGCTGTTTTGTGTGATCATTGGTATTTGGACCTTTTTTTTCAGTAACGCTGCGGTGTGTGTGACTTTTCTCTGTCGCTGCTGTTCAATTTGCTGTCAATGCTGTTTACCATTCCCAGGCAGCTGTGGAGAATTTTCCCCTTTAAACCGTAGCTACTGTTGTGCTTCGAGAACACTGAACGCTTAAGATCACCACGGGTGTTTTCCCCATTTACATATATCATCCACTACAACTGATGCTGCCATTGCTCCTGCTACTGCTTAAGACATAACAGAAGAAGAAGAAGACAAGATAGGATACGCTTCCATATGTCTCTGTGCGATGCTCATAAAAATCAGATGCATACGTTTCAGCGTCCGTATGTCTTTGTGCCATGTTCACGATCCCAGAGGAGTGTGATCGTGAACTATACACACACTGCAGCAAAATCTGTATATGTATGCATCCCACCCGCCCCCTGCCTACCCCACTAGGTCTGTTTTTCTAACAGCCATCAAGGCAGCAAGCGAATGTCAGAGCCAAGAGGCCATTTTGGAAGCTTGAAGGCAGGCTAGATAGGTGCAGATTTCTCGTCCTGTAGCCGTTGCTGGGTACGGTGTTGGTGTCGTGTGAAAGATACATGAGCAAGCTGCAGACTGTCATAGGATGATTAATCTTTTTTTTTTTTTACACCAGAAACCCCCTTACTTTCTCCTTCCTTCTCTCTTTCTCGTTCTGTTTCTTTGTCGATGCTCTCTCTCTCTCCTCTCTCCTCTCTCTCTCTCTCTCTCTCTCTCTCTCTCTTCTTCCTCCCTTTCTCCCTCTCTCACTTCCTTTCTCCCTCCCTCCCTGCCCGCCCCCTCTCTCTCCATCAACTCCTCCCCCTCCCACTTTCTCTCTCTCTCTCTCCTCTCTCTCTCTCTCTCTCTCTCTCTCTCTCTCTCCAGCCTGACCCTACTCATCCAGGCTCCCCTACATTTCGTTTCTATTTAGTCTATTTTATATCTCTTCCTGTTGCGGTCTATTTCACCATCTTCTTTCTGCATCTCCTCTCTCACCCGTCCTTTACCCACTCCACTCCCACCCCCGTCTTCTCTCTCTCTCTCTCTCCTCCCTCCCCCCTTCCCCCCCCTCTCTCTCTCTCCCTCCCTCCATCTCTCTCTCTCTGTAAACGGATACGAACCATTCGTGCGATATGGGGGCGGGGACAGCGGTATGGGGTGCCTGGACTACGTGTATCACAAAATGTTCTGCCTCGCCCCCCCCCCCCCCCCTCCCCTTTCCTTTTTCTCTTTCTTTTTGTAGCCGTCCCGAACTATAGGTCCCAACGGCAAGTCTTTTCTGTTTTCTTTGAAAAGACATCCCGCCCTTTTCCTTTTGCAAGGGGCACAAGCGTCGAGATTTGTGAAAGACAATCTGGTGAGGAGGTGGGGGAGAGAGGGGGGAGAGAGAGAGAGAGAGAGAGAGAGAGAGAGAGAGAGAGAGAGAGAGAGAGAGAGAGAGAAAACGGCGGAAGAGAGACGGTGGAAACAGGGGTGGGTGGATAGAAAGGGTGGAGGGGCTGTGGGTAGGGATGGATGGATGGGTGGGGGAGAGGTCGGGCGGAAGGGAGGTGCAGAGAGACAGGGACTGAGAGGAAGGAGAAGACAGAGGTAGAAAGGAGGGGGACGGGGATGGGGGTGGGGGGACAGAACACTACAAGGTGGTTGTCAAAAGATGTCTGACAGTGAATCATGGCCACCACAGAAAAGAAGGCGACCACCGCCCCCCCCCCCCCCCCCCCCCCCCCATCCCCCCTTCTTCCCTTTGCTGAGGCTCCGACTGTCGTTGTGTTGTCCAACACATGAAAGGAAACAGCAGAGAGAGAGAGACAGAGAGAGACAGAGAGAGAAAAGAGAGAGAAGAGAGAGAGAGAGAGAGAGAGAGAGAGAGAGAGATAAGATGAGACAGAGAGAGAGAGAGAGAGAGAAGAGAGAGAGAACAGACAGAGAGAGAGAGAGAGAGAGAGAGAGAGAGCGAGAGAAGAGGAAGAAGGAGGAGGGGGAGGAGGAGAAGAAGAAGAAGAAGAAGAAGAAGAAGAAGCAGAACGAGAAGAAGAAGAGAGGAGAGGAGAGAGAGGAGGAAGGAGGAGGAGGAGGGAGGAGGAGTAGACAGGAAATATAGGATTTAAGATGCTAAGAGATGAAAACGACAGTGACAGAGGACACAGGGGAAGAAGCGAAAAAAAGACAGAAAGAAAAACAGCAGAAAGAGACAGACTAAAACACAAACAATAGTAAAACAGAGAGACTGACAACCAAACACACAACAATGAAATGCTCACAGACAGCCAGGCAAACAACAGTGAAACAGCAACAAATACACAAAGAATAAAACACAAACAACCAGACAGACAAATACACAAAGAATAGTTAACCACAGACAAACAACCAGACAGACAAATAGACAAAGAACAGTTAAACACAGACAAACAACCAGACAGGCAATAGTAAAAACAAAGCCAGCCAGCCAGACAGACAATAGTTAAACATGGACTGACACCCCGACGAACAACAATAAAACACAGACAACCTTATAGACAACAGTAAAACACGACCAGACGACCAGACGGACAGACAACCAGACAGACAACAGTAAAACATGGACAGACAACCAGACAGACAACAGTAAAACATGGACAGACAACCAGACAGACAACACTGAAACACGGACAGACAACTAAACAGACAACAGTAGCACATGAGCGGCCGTCCAGAGACATGTGATAGTAAAACCAGCCCCTTCGGTAAAACTACCTGTTAAAATCCCCAAACGAGTGGATGCCGCACAGCTTTGAGGTGAGACAAGCGTAAATACTAGGCATCGCACAGAAACGAAAGCGAGAAGTAATGAGGAAAGCAAGGGAAATACAGAAACAGACAACATTTCGGAAAGAAAGAGCTTAACCGGAGAAGAAAGAATGTAAGGAGATAATATAGAGCAAGGAAAGAAGAAAAGCATGGGTGGGGGGGGGGGGGGACAGAAAGAAAGAACGGCGAAGTAAACAAAGGCAATTATGACGGCAGTTCCCTCTGCCTCTGCCAACCACAATGTCAAACATACTGTCTGAAGCCCGAGACTAAAGATGGTGTGGCGTGGCTTGGTGGTGAGACACATCAACTTCAACGTTACACACGACAAAGTCTGAGAGAGAGAGAGAGAGAGAGAGAGAGAGAGAGAGAGAGAGAGAGAGAGAGAGGGGAGAGACAGACAGACAGACAGACAGACAGACAGACAGACAGAGAGGGAGGGGGAGAGAGGAAGTGACGGAGAGAGAGAGAGAGAGAGAGAGAGACAGAGGAGAGAGAGAGACATACAAAACAGACAGACAGGATAGACAGATAGACAGACAGACAGACACTTTTGAAACTACTATCCTATCGCAGACAGATTGTAAAACAGTATCATCCCGAAGACTGACGACCGCGTTCTTGTTTTCTGTGCGTTTTGTTTTTTGTTTTGTTTTGTTTTGTTTTTGATGTTGCTGTTACGTGTGGAAAACCTATTTCACCATCGTGCAAGGAACGAACAAACAAACAAACAAAACTCGAAATAACACAGCAACAGACGATAAGGCAAAGAAGAAATGAGAGAGTTAACCAAGAAAGTAAAAATAGCAAAGGGCGGGAAACGAAAAAAGGGCAGAGAGAGAGAGAAAGAGAGAGACAGACAAAGAGAGAGAGGGAGAGAGAAGTAGCAGAGAGAGGGAGAGAGACAGAGAGAGAGAGAGGGGGGGAAGTAGCAGAGAGAGAGAGACAGAGAGAGAGACAGAGAGAGAGGAAGTAGCAGAGAGAGAGAGAGAGACAGAGAGAGAGAGAGAGAGAGAGAAAGAGAGGAGAGAGAGAGAGAGAGAGAGGGTGGGGGCAAAGGCAGCCATCAAGCCATTTGCCTCTGGCTATATGATGATTGTAAAAGAGCCTGTTTGAACCCGGCTCCCCACACCGACGACTGCTTACGTGGCTTCCAGGCGAAACGGGCCTGCCTCAGAATTGGCATTATTATCATACAGGCCTCTCCGTGGGTACTGAGAAGAGAAAGACGCTTTCTTCTTTAAAAAAAAAAAAAAAAAGGGGGGGGGGGAAAGGATGGGGGAGAAAGACAGGGCGGGGGATGGCAAAGGGAGGGAAGGTGGGGAAGGGGCAGGAGACAGGGAAAGAGGAGAGGAGGGAGGACACACCAGTATCGTCCTTACATTTGACAGGGACACGTCCCATGGGAATTGTCACTGAACAATGAGAGGAAGAGCGGGGAGCTGTTGGGAGAAGGGAAGGGGAATTGGGGATGAGGAGGGCAACAAGGAGGAGGGGGGAAGGGGAAGAGAGAGAGAGAGAGAGAGAGAGAGAGAGAGAGAGAGAGAGAGAGAGAGATCTTCGGTCTTTGATTTTACTGTCTGTCGATCGGTCTGTGTCTGTATGTCCATCTACTTGTTTGTCTGTCTGTCTGTCTGTCTGTCTATCTATCTACCTGTCTGTACAGAGAGAAAAATCAAAGACAGACATACAGATAGATAGGCAGGCAGACAGAGGAAAAGACAGACAGACTTACAGACAGACAGAAAAATCAAAGACAGACAGAGACAAAGACAGACAGACAGACATACAGAGGGAAAAATCAAAGCGAGACAGTCAGGAAGACGGGCGGAGAGGGTGTGAGAGCAACAGAGAGTGCAAAGACAGAAAGGGGAGGCAAAACCACACGGGCTGTGGGGGTCGTTTCCTTACGTCTCAAAAGAGTTAAGTGTCTGATTCACGCCTTGTGAACGGCGTCTGAAGGTTCACCAGGGGTGGTGGTTACCACTTTTGCCAAACTCCTGCTGATTTGTTTTTAAAACGCTGTTCAGGCTGTAGATTAAAACCACCACCACCAACAACAACTCACAAAATAACAACAACATCAAAGACAAACAGAAAGAAAGGGTGAAAAATCGCCTAGACTGATGAGAAGAAAAAGTGAAATAATCATAACTAGTGTTTCCAATGCCCCCCCCCCTCCCTCTCTCTCTCTCTCTCTCATGCACAGAATTATGCATGCACAGCATGAGGAAGGGGAGAGAGAGAGAGAGAGAGAGAGAGAGAGAGAGAGAGAGGGTGCTGAAAACATGAGACGTATTCCTCAAGCAAGGGGAATACAGAGAACAGAGTACCATTTTTTTTTCGCCTGCCTGTCTGTCTGTCGCTTCGTCTGTCTATCTAACTATCGAGGGAAAGAGACAGAGACAGAGAGACAAAGACATACAGACAGATAAACAGAGACAGAAAGAAACAGGAACAGGAGATGGGAGAGAGGGAGGAATGAAGGGAAGACAGACAGACAGATAGCAGGTGGGGAAAGGATACAGCAAAGAACAAAGTAACAGAATGATGACGGGAGAGTTCCCACGTTTATAACTCTTTTGCACAATCTCTCCCCCAACCCTAGATGACTTCACAGAATCCTATGACAGAATCCGTCAAAACCATTTGACGAAAAAAAGTAGAAAACTACAGAACAAAACAGTAAAAAACCTATATGCGAAAACATGACACCATAAACCACGTAAAATTACCCACAGACTTTCAGCCATTCCCACGAACTACACTGGCGAAGAGAAAGTCCGCGGGGAGGGGGGTGGGGGTGGGGGGGGGGGGGGGGGGGGAGTGGGGGGGGAAGGGAGACTCCAGGGCTAGTCAGGATAACGCCAGGCGAGGATCTAGAGAAGATGGTAAAGATGACGGACGACAATTTAGGCGGCGGACCTAGACCCCCCCCCCCCCTCCTCCCACCTGCATCCAACAGGAAAGCAGACCGCACGTCGCCAAGGGGCCTCAGCAGTAAAAGACAAGACCTACAATCCTGCAACAAGTACCCATTGCACTCCGCCCTCCCCCCCCCCTTCCCTCCCCCATGTCCCCAACGCCCTCTCTCTCCCCATCCGCACACACAGTAATTCTTACATTTATTCTACTGAATCTCCTTTCCCATCGCCCCCCCCCCCCCCTTCGCCCTGATCTGTCGTGTTTCTTTTCTCTTTTTTTCTCGTTTTTTTTCCCGGGTGGGATCCTTCCCCGGGGGCCCCTCAAATAACCAGACAATCATTCTTACATTTATTCTGTTTTATCATTTGACCAATCGTTGCTGTTCTTTGCCCAGCCCTCGGGGTCGCTGGAGAGGGCCCCCTGAAGCTAAGGGGTGGTGGGGGGGGGATTTCCTGTAAGGTGCCAGAGCCGGCGCCGAGATTCCCTGGCGGAGGGTTTGATGCCGCGGACAACAAAGAGATGACGCCCACAGACAAGGGCTAATGACATAATGCACGCCGCCAAATGACATCGCCTGCTAATGCTCTCCACAAATGTAGGGCCCTGGACCAAGACCTGGCCTAGGCCTCTCTCTCTCTTTGTCTCTGTCTCTGTCTCTCTCTCTCTCTCTCTCTGTCTCTCTCCCTTTCTCTGCCTCCTTCTCTCTCTATCTTTTTAAATCCCGCCTCCACCCGCATCTCTTCGCCTATTTTCATTCCCTCCATCACTGTCCACCGCCCCCCCCCCCCCCCCATCTCCAAGTCAGCCCACCTTTTTACGCGTGCCCCCCCCCACCCCACCCCACCCCCACCCCCACCACCATCGCCATCACTACCACCCCCACCTCCTCCCATCCCAAACCGCAGTCATCAGATTGAGGTCGTGGTGATGACCTGGCTCTAACAAGTCTTGGGAGACACAGGATGGAAGGCGCCGCCCAGAGCGATGCTACTCTTCCTTTCCAAAAGGACGGCGGGGACAGGGATGGGGCTGGGAGAAGGGGGGGGGGAGAAACGGGAAGGGGAGGGAAGGGGGAGCGTGGGGGTCTGTGATAGGGGTGGAAGGTGTGACGGGAACGGCGAGGAAGAATGAAGAGAGACCCGGGGAGGGGGGCGGGGGGGGGGGGGGGGTAAGGTGACGGTATCGTTCGTGATCTGGAAAGAAATCACTGTCCTGAGTGATGGGATTTTGGGGTGTTCGTTCAACTGTACGAGGAGCAGTTACCAGGAATCCCTTGACCGGTAGTATTTGGTCATGATTATATATCTTGGCATTTCGATAGTTCGTCAGCTGGCATCACCAACACACACACACAATCACACACACACACAAAGATTTCATCAAGCATCTAACTTTAACAGCTCTTGAATGTCTGAAAACAAAATTAAGATAATTGGAGAGGAGGGAATCAGGCATGACTGTCATGACAGGAAAGCGTGGTCCCCCCCCCCCCCCCTTCTACAAAGAGATGTTGCATAAAAAGGTGATAAAATACATGACGGAAAGGGCTTGAAGGGTAGAGGGGAGGTGGCAAAAGTTTCGTTTCTGCACAGCGGCAACGCAGTGTGCATGGCTTCCAATATTTTTGTTCATCCCTTATAAAGGTCCACGTGACGTTTATTCCCCCCCCCCCCCCCCCATCCCACCATCCTCTCCTATCCCAACTCCCATACTTCCCTCCGCGCCCGCTTGCCCTCTCTTCCTTACAACCGCCCCTCCACTCCCATCCCTCTCCCCTACCCCCCCCCCCTCCTTCCCTCCCTCCGGTCCCCCAAGACTTCACGCACCTCTTTTTTATCTTGTCACGTCAACTATCGCTCCCAGGGATTGTGTGAAGTTTCAAACACTTTCCTCCCCGGCCATCAGCGTCTGATGTGCCGCCAAAGGGCCGTCACTCATAAATAACGTGTCTCTTTCTCTCCCTCTCTCTGATCTCCAAAGACAGTGTCTGAAGGCTTGACGACGCCTTGTGTTGTAACTTTTAACGCCAAAGAAGAATGTCACAGCTACTGTAGGTACAACCCCCCCCCCCCACCCGCACCCACACCCTCCACCCCCTCTCACTGTCACGATTCCAATTACCTCTCTGCGTGGACGTTGCGCCATCTTGGCTGCCCCCCCCCCCTCCCCCCCCGTAACTAACTCTCGGGGGCATAACACAATTCTCTCCCCTCCTTGTTTTTCTATTTACCCGCATTTCGCGGGGCAGATGACTTAGTTTGAAAGCGGGGCGACACTGGAAGTATTGGCTCGAATCTAATTTCCACACGCGCTGTTTGTTTTGCAGACTTCTAAATGGAGGCAGCGGGATTGAATTTCGATTTAATTCCTTTATCCGGGTCCCACAGACACAGGCCGGCATGGCGGGGCTCGTTTGGGAGTGGACATCTCTCCCCCCCCCCTCCCCCCACCCTTCCCCTTGTTTCACGAAGGGGGATTCCGAGCATTACCATAAGAAATTCTTGGCATTACATGCTCTTTTCCGTTTTGTTTTGTTTTTCTTTCCTTTTTATCTTGTGTGTGTGTGTGTGTGTGTGTGTGTGTGTGTGTGTGTGTGTGTGTGTGTGTGTGTGTGTGTTTATCTCCCTTTCCTTTTTTTCTCTCTGTCCTAACCCCTCCTGCTTTTCGACTCTTTTTTTTTTTTTTTCCCCTCCTTCCCAACTTGTTTCCGCCAAATTTGGTTTGTGTGTACAGTCTTTATTTTCAAACAATATGTGACGTTATTCTTTTTTTTTCAAATGTCCATTAAACTGGTTTTAACTCTTTGTGTCTAGTTCAACGAAGACAGCAGAAAACTCAGGCATGAATGGCACTGGTTCTAAGTAATGGATTTCAGTTTATTCAAATTCAATTTTCATTGCACATTCACAGCACTAGTATATGTTTATTACGGTCTACGTGCATACTGATCAGCTTTTTTTTTTTTTTAAATGGTATCGATCAATTATATATGAAGACAGCAGGTCATAATTAGGGTAGCAGAAATGTCATTCGGCAATACTGACAAAAAGCGAAGCTGTCTTTGAAAAGTATGTAACTAAATCTGTAAGATCTAGTTGCAAAGCGAGAGGACTGCAGGCGGAAATCTAAACAAATCTTAAATAAATGTTAGCGAACCGCCCAGAGAACGTGGACAAACGAGTCACAAGACGTTTCGTCTTGTGACTCGTTTGTCCACGTTCTCTGGGCGGTTCGCTAACATTTATTTAAATCTGTAAGGTTATAATGTTTACCAGTCATCGGTCCGCCTCTCTGTTTGTCTACCTCTCTCTCTATCCACATAGATAGATAGATAAACAGATAGATAGATAGACAGACAGAAAGACAGATAGATAGATACAAAGATATATAGATACGTAATTAAAGATATATACGACCTTCATATGCATGTATGTATGTGCGAGCATTCTAAACGCTACCAGCAGTTTTGTGTGTTTGTGTGTGTGTGTGTGCGTGCGTGCGTGTGTGCGTGCGTGCGTGCGTGCGTGTGTGTGTGTGTGTGTGTGTGTGTGTGTGTGTGTGTGTGTGACAGAGAGAGAGAGAGACAGACAGACAGACATAGATACACACAGAGACACAGAGAGAGACAGTCACTGATATTCTAATGTTACTACCGATAAGTACTCTTAGATCATTATTAAATGAAAGAAACCGCTCATATATTTCTAATCTATTTCCACACCAAGAGTGCCAGTTTTATCGGAACACACAAATGAATCCGTCTTTAAAGTCAGAAATAAACAACATATTATACCTACTTCTTGGCCCAGCCAGTCAAAACCAAACACATTGTCTGTCAATACTTTGTTCACATTCGACACCCAGTTTAGCATCCCATTCTCATATTCTTGTGATTATATTTTGTATGTCCGTTAACATAGTCTTGTTTACGTTGATTTTAAACATTTCAGCCAGTAACCAATATATGTTACATAAGCGTGTATTTACAATATATATCTTTAGAGTAAACCATATTAGCAGAAGAATGTAATGGGACATTTGGAAAAATTGGTTGACGTCAAGAGCACCTTACACTTCTGCTGCATATTAAAGCCGATACAGGTGTAATATGAGCGTAAAATTATCTTTATTAAAAGAAATATTGGTGGTTCAATGAATTTCAGTTTTCTTAACGATTTAAGAATTTCAGTAACACCTTTCTTTCCATCTCTACTCATTTCCGTCAGTCCTGCTTTAAGAATTAGCTTGACTGTGAATATCAGCCTCAGATTTTTTTTTTTTTTAACTATTTGTCACTTTTATTTCTGTGTTGCCGTACCACCATTTTTCGTAGCTACAAAGTTGACTCCCGATTCTGAACACCATAACATTTGTTTTCTCCTAAGTTAACAGTTGATTATAATCGGTCTGCTTCCTCTTTCAGAAAGCCAAGCTGCTTTTGTAAATCAGCGGAGGTGTCAGAGAAAGCAACATCACAATATCTCAAACACATCAGGAAGATCTTGCATTATCTGGGGTGGGGTTGGGGTGGGGGGGTGGGGGAGAGAGAGAGAGAGAGAGAGAGAGAGAGAGAGAGAGAGAGAGACAGAGAGAGAGAGACAGACAGACAGACAGACAGACTGACTGACAGACAGACAGACAGAGAGAGCTGGTGGATGGAAGAGGAAGAGAGGGGGGTGGGGTGGGGGGAGAAGTGGAAAGGAGAGCACAGCACTGCAAACTGACGAATCCCAAGTCAAACTAGAGTCTGATCTATTCCAACTTCCATGCTAATGATTTGAAAAATAAAATGGGGAGGGGGAGGGGGGGGGTGCGTGGTGGGGTGGTGGTGGGTGGAGGTGTGGAAGAATGGGGTCAGGTAAGGACTGGGGCAAGTTTCTGCTTCGACAGATTTAACAGAACAGTAACCACTCGGTGAAATTCCCATCTAAAGCAAAAGGAAGTCCTGCGTACAGCACTGACACCAAGCTAATTATGTGATGGGATATATAGTTAGTCTGTGGAGGAGGGGCGGGTGGAAGAGAAACTACCACCAACACCAACAACAAAAGACCTCAAGATCCACGCACGGACAAGACACCCTTCATGGTTGTGAACTGGAAGGAGGGGGAAACAAAACCTCCTTGCAGGCTCCTCCTCCCTCCCCCCTCCCCCTCCCCGCCCTCCAGTTGTGGCTGCCCCACACCAAGCCAGACAGATACTGGCGCTGAGAGACCGACGACAAGGCGGGAAAATTGTCACCAAATCCACTTTCCCGCTCTCACCCCGCGGGAGAACACCACACAGGGGACTGCACTCTGGGGTCTTAGCCCGCCCCGTCTCCCTTCCCCCGCCCCCTTCCTCTTTCCTTTCCGCCACTGTCCATCCTCCCCTCACCACCCCCCTCCCTTCCCGCGTCAGTAAACAAACAGACAATCACAGTGACTAGGCCACCTAATCTGTCAGGCAAATTGTCATTACTCGCAGAGCTGATTCCAAGTTACTCTTCCGCCCGTTCCCCCGGCTTGCTGGGAGCCGTCATTGTTGTAGGGCCGAGTCGGGCCTTTTCCGGGATCGCCTTTTTTTTTCCCCCGGCCGTCTCCCTCCCCCCTACCCTCCTCTTCCCCGGTCTCCCTCCCAGGGCTCACGCGCACTTAATTATTCGAACTGTATGTCAAGGGTCCGGTTTAAATCAG
>CM065728.1:36618088-36620588 GCA_033310375.1 Conus canariensis
AAGAAAAAAGAAAACGAGGGGGGCGGTAGAGGACGGGGTAGGAAGGGAGGGTGCAGAATATTAGCTTACAGACGGCAGAAAACATGGTGGCAAAAAGCATATCAAGAGTAGCTCAGCGAATCTGCAGACGAATATTAAAAAACAAAAACAAAAACTGAGCAGCACAAAACAGCAGGAGTGGGGACGAATGGAGTGGAAATCTGCCAGAGAGAGAGAGAGAGAAGAGAGAGAGAACAACTGAAAAAAAGGAGAAAAGGGGCAGGGGGGGGGGGGGGGGAGGGCGGGGTATCCCAGGTGCGGGGGAAGAAGGAGGAAGGCATCAAAGGGCCGTTACAAAATGATACGACTCCACAATGCACAGAGAGAGAGAGAGAGAGAGAGAGAGAGAGAGAGAGAGAGAGAGAGAGAGAGAGAGAGAAGATTAAAACGCGTCAAGTCATTATCAGTTCTTTCATCTCGGCAGGGGGGGAACATTTGAAGCTGGGTGCTGGGCCTGCCGCTTCACCGGTGCAGGCCGTTTTACTGTTGGTCGTTACCGGCAGCCTCTCCTGTTTGTGTATAACTACCTACATATCATTTTCTGTTACAACCCAGCCTTCTCTCTGCCAGTCTCTGAGGAGCTCGCAGTCTGGAAGTGGTCGCCAAGTCAATTCCTAGAAACCGTTTCCAGCATTTCTGGAACCGCTATTCCATTTTACACGTGGAAATGACATTTGCAGCTCTTTCTTCCGACTCTTAAAAACGATCCTAAAAAACAACAAAAAAAAAAAAAAAAAAAACGAAGCGGAATTTTCATTTCTGACTCGTCAGTTTGGGAAAGCTCCAGGATTTGTTCACTGAAGACTGGGCGTCTGGAAAGGTTCATTCGACTTGTGGCTCAAACATTTTCCATGTCATTGTCATTCAAACGTTTTCCATGTCACTGTCATTAAAACATTTTCCATGTCATTGTCATTAAAACATTTTCCATGTCAATGTCATTAAAACATTTTCTATGTCATTGTCATTAAAACATTTTCCATGTCGTTGTTATTAAAACATTTTCCATGTTATTGTCATTAAAACATTTTCCATGTCATTGTCATTAAAACATTTTCCATGTTATTGTTATCAATCCTGGCAATGACCTGGAAACTGTAGGTCCAACTCGCCCGTTTTCAAACAGCCTCAGTCCGGATTTATGAAAATGAAACCGTTTCACCGTGAGAGCAAAAGTTACCTTACTTATTCAGTATTTACTGTTTTAAAATCCCTTTGACTAGTTTTATTCAGACAGTGTATCAGGAACGATGATGGTCAGTTGACATCCTCAAATGAATACCACTTCATTCTAGCGGCCTTTGCACTACTTTAACAAAAAAAAAGAATTTCGTTTCCAGCTATTTTGTTTTCAAAATTCTTTTCCAAATTCTGGACATCTCTATTAAGTAGAACAGTTCGTTTCAACTTCCTTTCAAAGCAGTGGTTTGTTTCGTCATCATCATCTTCTTCTTCTTTTCTTTTCTTTTCTTTCTGTTTTTCTCCGGCCTCCTTTCTGATCGTTTTGATCATTTGGGAATAAAAAGTGTCAGGTTCGGTAAATGGTATAAAATGCCTTGAGTCGTTTTGAAAAACTCTTTAATTTGTCTTTTTTCAATTTCTGGAATTGATATACCTAAAATCTCTCTCTCTCTCTCTCTCTCTCTCTCTCTCTCTCTCTCTCTCTCTCTCTCTCTCTCTCTGTGTGTCTCTATCTATCTCTCTCTCTTTTCTCTATATTGAGGGAGGGAGAAGCAGCGGGAGGGGGAGAGGGGGTGGGAGCATTCTGAGAGGATTTCTGTCGGCAGGATGCCGAATATTTCATGCTGCAGAAGTGATTACGTCTCTCTCATGTTTTAGCGCTTGGAGCATGGCTCGAGATACTCCGACACACGCCGGTATCCGGGTCGGTGACAATGAATTATTTCACCCCAAATGCTCCAACCTCCCCCCCCCCCCCCCCCCCCCCCCCCCCCCCCCCCCCCCCCCCCCCCCCCCGGACCAGAACTATGACCTCACTGCATTCTGCCATGCCTGTTATGTAAGAAACTCCATCCACACAGCTATTGTCTCCTGTGCCTGGTGCTAAACGATCGACCACAGAAAGTGTGTCGGTTTGACACATGACTGAATATATGAGGTCTACAAGAACACATGGGGGAAAACCAAAGACAGAGAAAATGTTGATACGAGAAATATGGTTTAAATAATATTTCATTTTATTCGTGTCACAATGTTAATACAAATATAGAGATAGGACATATATAAGGCCCATGACAGCGCGTGGTGAGGAAGGGGAGGTGGGTGGAGGTGACGGGCAAGGGGAGAGAACTACTTTGCACAGAGAGAGAGAGAGTTAGAGAGTGGAGAGGGAGAGAGAGAGAGGGGAAGAGAGAGAGGATAAAGGTTTTATTGTGCAAGCAGTTAGTGCCCATAAAGAAGTGGGGAGCGGACGCGAGAGAGTTACATACAACTCGATCAT
>CM065728.1:36623088-36628088 GCA_033310375.1 Conus canariensis
ACTTCCATAGCCCCAACCCTCCAGCACTTCCACAGCCCCCGCCCTTACTGAAAAAAAAATCCCAACGCTGCAGGACTCCTCTCTCAGGACTGTAGACGCCGGGATATATCATGTTAGGAAGCTTAGAGTACAGCCCTGTCTATGACAGTCTCTGGCCAGAATAGAACTCCAGAACATCATATTCATCATCCTCAACCTCATAGATCAGCGTCAAAAGTATTCTAATTCTGTAGCCCTTCATGCTGCTCCCCCCCCCCCCCCCCGACCCCCCCTTCCCTCCTCCCTATCCTGTAGTGACATCAGTTTCGATTTCATTCCCACGTGTCCATGTCCACGTCTAGGCCTTTGAAGAGTCGTGCACAGGTCGGCGGTATCAGCGAGATCGTGGACACTGTCGCTGGCCGGACGTGGTGGCGCCTTCCGTTGGGTGGACGCTCAAATGACTGTCGTCAGTTGCAGAGATAGGGGGTGGGGGTGGCATGGCTGGGGTGGGGGTGGAGATGGATAGGGAGTGGTCCTCTTTGATCAGAAGAGGCACCAGTGGACATCACCCAAGAGTCTCGGCAGCAGTGCAGTGTCTTCACTGGTGGGTCGCCTCATGGCGACTTGACATCGGCTGCTCCCTGTGCACTGCCCGTGCAGCAGGCTGCGGCAGGACAAGCCAGGGTGTGGCTGTGGATGGGGAGACGGACTGAACGGCACGACCGCTGAGGCGGAACGGAAGATGAGACATGAACAGTGTATCACGGTCTTCAAACAAACAGGACCAAGCTGTGAACCAGCTCCCCTACCACCACCACAACAACAACAAATGGATGGTTCGGTTAGAGTATTCTGAAGTTTGTCTTGAGCGTGACATTCGCGACCGATTGTGCGCGCCTAGAAACAGCACTGACATTGGAAATGGACCGGAAAGAGTCGAGCATGGATGCAGGACGACTGGACAGCATTTTGTGACATGTTCGATATCAAACCGTGACCACGCTTACATCCTCTACAGTGAGACATGCCGAAGGAGTTGAACAGATCTGTGTGTGTGTGTGTGTGTGTGTGTGTGTGTGTGTGTGTGTGTGTGTGTGTGTGTGTGTGTGTTGTTGTTGTTGTTGTTGTTGTCTTCAATTTAACGTCTTTCCACATTAAGTGATATTAGACGAGAGAGAGAGAGAGAGAGAGAGAGAGAGAGAGTGTGTGTGGTGTGTGTGTGTGTGTGTGTGTGTGTGTGTGTGTGTGTGTGTTTGTGCGTGCGTGCGTGCGTGCGTGTGGTGTGTGTGTGTGTGTGTGTGTGTGTGTGTGTGTGTGTGTGTGTGTGTGTCTGCATGCGAGCACTGTAATTTCTCTTGTGGTCGGCCAAACTCTTCACCGGAGTCTACCAGTTGGATGAAGACAATTCCAAGTCCCACGGGAAGAACAGGAAGGACAAACGAATCCTCTCTCTGCTGGTGATCTGGAACTGGTATCCTTGAAGAGGAACGGGTGCAGACAGCATCCGTGTTGATGCCTGTTGCCGGTAGCAGAGAGAGAGAGAGAGAGAGAAGAGAGAGAGAGAGAGAGAGAGAGAGAGGGGAGAGACTCCGCTCGCTCGCAGTTAATGACTTCTGCCGAGTCGCGGACATGCAGTACAACAGTCACGCTCTTGTAACTCCAGCTTGTTGTCCTCCCCTCCCCCCTCCTTTTTTTTAATCCTCACTCCAGACTACCAACAAGTAAAAAAAAATTCTTTAAAAAGAAAAAAAAGTGCAGACGCGAGCGAGTAGAGCGTCAGCAAAGCGTAGCCAGTGCACCCGAGTCACCTCCCTTGTGAAAGGCAAAAGTTACTCCCCTTAGCTGGCCCCCGCACGAGGGCGCCCTGTTCATAATGATCATCAACGGGAAGACAGTGTTGCGGCTGGCGGCGTGGCAAAACAAATCATTTGGATTTGTAAAGTGTCCCTGCTCACCTCCGTAGCTTCGCCGCTGCTTGTTCCTCACAACTAAACCTGGCACGAGAAGAGGATACCAAGGAGGGGTGGGGATGGGGGAGGAGGTGGTAAGGGGCTGGAGAGGAGTGGGGGAAGGTGGGGGAGGGGAGGAGAAGGGAGAGGCTTGCTGGTGGTGGTTTTTGGGGGTGGGTGGGATGGGGGGTATCTGTGAAGAGGGGGGGTGCAGTGGGAGTGTCGGCGTTGATGAGAGAGTAGACGAAGGCGATGGAGGGAGTGTCCCGACTGTTCCGTTAATTAAAGAAGTAAAAGACAAAGGTTCTCACAGTTATGATACGAATCGGCATTCTCAGCATATTTCTTTTTTTTTTTTTTTTTTGCAACCCCCCCCCCCCCCCCCAATCCCTATGCCCCCTTCCCCCTTCCCGTCCCCTCCTCTCTCCGTCATCATACAGCCTCTGTTCTTGTTGAATCGCGCGCTTGGTGAAAATGAAAACTGAAACTACATTATCTGTTGTTGTCGTTAGCGTGCCACTTCATCGCCTCTCTCTCTCTCTCTCTCTCTCTCTCTCTCTCTCTCTCTCTCTCTCTCTCTCTCTCTCTCTCCCCACCCCTTCTCTCTCTCTCTTTGAACTCCCTGACCTCTCGCATCCGCTGAAAACCGATCCAAATTTTAAACTTATGACTCCGTTGAATTATTTGTTTTTTCCTACGTAAAATAATAATAATAACAACCATCGTTTTTAATTCACCATTAGAAGTTTCCTGTGAACGGTTACAAGGCAAACGGTTTATGTATGTTGAGATCATGTACATCTCCATCCTTGCCCACCCCCCTCCTCCCCTTCTCCCTTCAAAGATATTAATACAACGCTTCAAGCATAGAATAGTTAATGCATACATTTTACATGCCGTTAATAAGCTTTTATAAGCGAGCCTGGCTTTTGTTCGAATCAAGAACGACAGACCAAGAGAGTGAACGCAATAACTTGATCAAACCCTCGGAAAGTCACGTGACCGCCATTCATACTCTCGAAAATACGGTCAGGAACTAAGTGAGGGTGAGACGAAAGTCCTGTGAGTCAGGAACTCTCGAGGGTAAGTTCCTACATCAGAGACTCCGCGGTATTCAGAATGCCAGAGACAAATTCGTTGAAATATACACCACAGACACCAACCGTCACAGTACATTTCTGTGAATGGATCTCCACTGCGTCACCGTCATCAATATCAATCCATCTACCGTCACTGATCAAAAAATCAACATAAATGGTTTTAAATCGAGTGGACCCCAACACACTGCTCCCCAACTATTCCCAGTTCAGATTCCTTCTCCATCCCTACCCCCCGTGATCAAGTCCGCTCGTCCACACCCACCAATGATAATGCTGCAGACAGAGCCGCCATCCTTGGAGAGCTGAGGTACATGACCTACCTCTACATTACACTCTGCACCAGAAAGACGGCATCTTTAGCGAAAATAGCAGTCCTAAGTGTTGGGCGCCACCAGGACGTGAACTCACAGTACCTGACAGCCAGCTGGCTGCTCTCCTTGTGTGAACAGTTTCCCCTCCGACACAGAAATGTTGAGTGTCTAAAGAGGCACACGCCATTCAAAGGAGGACATCTGAACTTTCCACCTAAAAAAAATCACATATTTCAAGCTGGAACCGAGATTTTTGTTCAAGCTTGTGTTTCCAGTTCAATTAGCAAAGAGAACCGCAGAAGCGTGACATGAATGATTTATGGAGCATCAAAAGAAGCAGAGAAAAGCGCTTTTTTTTTAAAATGGAAATGCATGATACCAATCACTGATGATATGCTCATGACGCCCTCTTGACGAGGACGCTCAGTCACGCTCGTTCCGTGACGAAGCAATCACTGAAGTTAGTAAGGAACCACGGGAGTGCAGTGTCTCCTCTGCTGGGTTGCCTTGCGAAGGCCTGATATTGACTGCTGCCTGTGGACCCAGTGCTGGGCCTGCGGCAGAAGAACCAGGACTATGGCTGTCTGTGGGACAGTCGGAACAAGCAGCGTGGGAGTGATACAATTGAGGACGGAGGGTGGCGACAGGGATGAAGTACAGAAGACAGGACAGACACAAAATCATATGTACACGTAATTAATCTGATATACGTGTAGTAGCGGGTACTTAAAGATCGTTGGCAATACGGGTAAAAGTTCGTGTTTTATGTATGAAAAGGTTTGCCTCCGATGTTTTAGATCAGGACAGTACAGTTCATGTTTTCTCGTGGTAAGTTTTTTTCCAAGTAGATACCGATGGGCACCTTATCATGATTGTGGAAAAGTGGTTCCGCATCGTTACTCCTGAAAATGAAAACCCGGTTTTGAACGTATCTATTTGAGTTCAAGACAGAGGATATAAACACACTGACATGAAGCTACAGCTGGGAACTCTTTCAGGTATTGTGGGGGCCATCATTGTTGGCTTGGCCCATGAGCACATCTCTGTTGAAGAAATGAGGATGAACGGATGGGGGTGGGGGGCTGGGGGTGGGGGTAGGTTACTGTGAGTGAAGATGGGGGACGTAGGAGGGTAGGGTCTGCATGGCTGAGTACCGAGATAGAAGAAATGAAGGATGGATGGGGGGAGGGGGGGATCAGGAGGGACGATGAAAACAATGCTTCTGATAAGGGGTAGAAAGATGGTGAATAGTAAAAGAAAACGAAAAACATAAAAATGGAGAGAAGAAAGGAAAAAAAGATCAAAACGAACAAAAAGATGTTCAATAACGACACAAAATTTTACGAAAAAGAAAAGCACATTTCATAATGGCATTAAGCATTACTTGCGTCAGATGCTGAGCTGAGGTCGATAGCACTAAAATCTGAATGGAAAAAAAAACCACCTCTTGCTCACAAAGCTTCACTGACTTTCACCTGTATTTGTCAGTTACATACGGGTTTAACATCTGCACTCACCACAGGTGACATGTCAAACGGGGATGATAAATATAATCATTCCAGGAGAACGGGGGAGGGGGGAGGAGGGGAGGGAAGGGCCGAGCTATTTTCAACGATACTGCGTCACCATGACATGGCATTCACATGGGCAGCGAAGAG
>CM065728.1:36633088-36638088 GCA_033310375.1 Conus canariensis
TCTATTCCGTGTGTGCACAGGCGTGCGGGCGTACGTGTAGGTGCTGTATTTTGTGTTCCTTGAGTCGGCGTGCGCATAAGTGCGTGCGTGCGTGCGTGTGTGTGTGTGTGTGTCTGTCTGTCTGTGTCTGTGTGAGTGCGTGCGTGCGTCTGCGCGCGCATGCTCATGCGCGTAAGTGTATGCGTGTGTGTGCGAGTATGTATGTAGGTGTGTGTCATGTGCGTGTGCTCGCCGTGCGTGTGTGTGTTTTGTACTTCTTGTTATGTGACTCTGCGCGTAAGCATGCGCATAAATGTGTATGCACGAGCGGTGCGTGCGTGCGTGCGTGCGTGTGCGTGTATGACAGAGAGAGAGAGAGAGACAGAGACAGAGAGAGACAGAAAGAGAGAGGAGAAGGGGAACTAACATCTGATATCTTTCATATGTAAAACCGATTATCTGTAACCTGTTTATACATCACAAAAGTTCTTGGGTCCATTACAGAGAGAGAGAGAGAGAGAGGAGAGAGAGAGAGAGAGAAAAAACAGCGGTGTAAGAGTCAGATTATATCGTTATGAACTGCGCCAAGACGTCCTCAGTCCTGAAGCCAAGAGTCTCGCCGCCCCTCTCCACTCGTTTGATCACCCGGACAAAAAAGCAACTCTCCCGTCTTCATTTCGCCGTTCGATGACACTCCAGGGCTCCACACAATTTGCTCCAACCTGTTTTTATGTCTCCTTGCCGCCATAAAACTCTGTCCCAACTGCCGGTTAAATCCGCCCCGTGCGCAATGAAAGAAGAGAAAGAGTGTACACTAAACTAAGAGACGAAAAGCAGTTCAAAGTCCGCTTGAAGTCTCCACAATAAAATATTGGGGGAGTGGATTGGAAGGGGGAGGGGGAGAGGGGGGGGCGTACACTTATTTCCCTCACATTTTTTTTTCATGTTTTGCTTCATAGTAAGTGATACTCAACTACGCAGTGAATCGTACTGCCGCCTCATACTCCATACCCTCTTCTACTTCCTCCGCTGCTCATCTGCCCCTTCCCCCTCCCCCCTCTTACCCCGTCCACACCTCTCGTCACCCCCACCTCACAACACCCACACACACCCAGCCTAAGCCACACCTGATAGCAATACTCGGTCGGGTAGCGGTAAGTGGAGATGGAGAGCGATAAACGCAATACAAGCAAGCAGCTTTGGGTAGTAAAAAAAGAACTGAAAAGATCGTTCTGTCTGAATGTAGGTTACATCAAAGAAAACTAGCCAGGAGAAGGAAACACTCACTGGCAGGACGAGAAAAGCAGAACGAAAAGCAGCAATCCAAAGTCAAAAGTAAAAAAAAAAAGAAAATGTCTTAATGCAGCTAATCGAAAAGCAGCGTATACATGTAGAAATAAGCGGCACAGACAGAACGATGTACACAGTACAATAAAACAACGTGCAGACTTATAAAGATTTTTTTGTATGCAGGCAAACAGTGGCGCCATTCGAATTTCTAAGATTTAAACATTGCATAAGGATAGCATTTGCAGACACCCATGCCTTCGCCCAAACTAACGGAGCCAGAGGAATCCGTGAACAGTTCTGATGAGTAGTTCCCCGATGACTCTTCACCGAGTCATGAGAGAGACAGAGACAGAGAGAGAGACAGAGAGAGAGACAGACAGACAGAGAGAGACAGAGAGAGACTGTCGACATAGATAGAAGAGAGAGGAGAGAGAAGAGAGAGAGAGAGAGGAGAGAGAGAGAGAGAGAGAGAGAGACTGCCGACAGAACGAGAAAATACGTCCAAAAATCTGCAATCAACAGTAGTAAAGAGCGGAGAGGGGAGGGATAGATAGTATAGTCTGAATGCACCTTATGTAAACGTAGAACGAAAAAAGTAGCATTAAATTGTTCTGGTAGACCACTAAACGATATAATCAACAAACAATAAATGATGAACTAACGAGGAAATAACACAAACGCATTTATTTTAAGTAACATTCGGTGGAAAACTGTGGGAACAAGTTTGTCCTATCTGAATACACCCTTCGTCAAAACAGTAGATGAAAGTAGCAATAATACGTAGAACGACAGAAGCAGTGTAAAAGGCAGCGTTCGATAATTCAAACAAACACACAAAAACAAAAACAAAAACAAAAAACGAGTAGGAAAATGCAGTCGTTGCCAAGCGCTCACCATTCCTTGTGGACGCCATTGAGCGCTTGCCATTCGTTTTCGATTAGCGAGACGGCAAACAAGCGGGTGTTGGGAAAGCAATTAGCGTGTCCTCTGATCTGCCCACAATGATATTGTGTTGGATTGTTGGGCGGGCTTTTGTCTTTGGCCCTGGATGGGACTGTACTACTACCAGGCTTTCTTTGCTCTGCGAGTGGCCACTTGTTAAGTGATGCTAACAGCCATTATCACACTCACGCTGGTGATGATGACAATAGTGATGACAGGCATAAAGAAAGGAAACTTCCATGAAAACCTAGAGAAAAAAAAAAAAGAAAAAGACCATTCGAGCCCCACTGTTGTGACCAATACCGTTTGTATTCATGGTCTGTTGATGGTTTGTTTCTTCGTGGCATCGAACGGCGTGCGCCATACGTGGACAGTGCGCAGCCAACTGTGCCCAGTCTCTGTCCATGGAAAGGACTGGGTAACCTAGCACCGCGACTAGTTTTCTTGAATCTCGATGAAGCTGAATACACACATGGCTGTTCAATGGTACGTGGTTTATGCTCTCTCTCTCTCTCTCTCTCTCTCTCTCTCTCTCTCTCTCTCTCTCTCTCTCTCTCTCTCCTCGCTCATGAGAGAAAATCCCCGAACCCTAACACCTCACCACAAGCGACCCAAGCACTGAAACTCATACAAACTAGCACACTGCACCATCATCTAACAAACGAGCCACATTATTCATGTCATCCATCTTGGTTCCCATCTTTACACTTCATAGCTGCCACTTCCCCGAACACACGGTCCTCCCTCCCTCTGATAGCCCCCCAGCCCCCCCCCCCCCTTTCAATCCGTCAATACTAATACAAACATGACATCACCACAAAACCTAAAGAAAAAATATACAAAGACACAAAAACAAACAAACAAATAACAAACACACCCAAAGAACCACAAACGTACACCTCACACCCACCGTCGCCTCGGAAATCCTCACCCATCCACCCCCACCCTCCTTCCTTCCTGCTGACCCATCCACCTCCTCCCTTCTTCCCCCTCCCCCCCCCCCCCCCTGCTGCCACTCCTCCCCCGTCCCCCTTCATCTGCCGGCAGTCTGGGCACTGACTAAGACGTGTGGACGGGTTCATAATCCGGCGGGCCCCGCCGCGACACGGGGAGGCGGCAGAGGTCAATCCTGTCTCAACAGACAGACAAATACAATTATTTCCTCCAATGACAGCGCCCGTCTGATGCGCTCGGCCCAATGAGAGGGCGGCTTTTAGATGCTGAGCAAGGTTGTGACATCTATCACATCCCATTTCTGGCTGTCTGGGAAAGGGGAGAGAGAGAGAGAGAGAGAGGAGAAAGGAGGGTAGGGTGGGGGTGGGGATGGGTGAGGTGGGATGAGGGGCCGTCCATCCTCTCTCTCTCTCTCTCTCTCTCTCTCTCTCAAGAGGAGGACACAAGAAGAATGACTCTCAGCTGACGGTAATTGTCGAAAAAGAGGTTGTCTTCAGCTGGTAGAGTGGATAAGATACGAGTCGAAATGTGTGTGTGTGTGTGTGTGTGTGTGTGTGTGTGTGTGTTGTGTGTGTGTGTGTGTGTGTGCACGCGTGCGATAGTGTGTGAATGCATCCCAAATGGCACCATTTTGTCCCCCAATACAAATGGTACCTAAAAACGAAACTCCACTACCTGGCCCAAGGCAAAACGACACGTCAGCAGTCTGCACCTCAACCTGCCGCTGCCACAAGTCATCATCACAAAGGAAGGGAGGTCTTGCCACAGCCACTGGGGACTTTGGTGCACTTTTTGTGGCAGGAACATCATTAAAAAAAAGTAGTATGGTTCACTGATATTTCTGCACGTAAAACAAAACAAAACTGAGTATTATCAATCACACGGAATGCAGAAAGGCTTAGGGTTGTCTGCTTGAAGAAAGTCTCATACTTAAGCTGTTTTTGTAATGACCTGTTGTATGTTTTGGATATAGATGTGTTATCGTTGTTTTGTTTTGTTTGTTGTTTTTTACGACAAAACTTTGCATCTTCTTTTTCTTTTTCCTACGTGGTAACAATCTTGACTCGACCTCCAGCGGTTCGCTAAGTAGAAGCAATTCGTAACTGAAACCAATGCTGCACTGTCAGTTACCTTAAAGCACTTTTCAACAAATAATTCAAAACGAACCGTTTCGTTTCAAAACAGCTACGTCTGACGGGTCTGCTCTTTCCCGCATGCCCACCCAACTCTGGAGCCACCATCAGCAGCAGACTGTTCGAGGAAGGCCTCAAACTGATACCACAATCTCCATCACAACATCCTCCCAACCCCACCCCTTCTCTCCTCACCCCCTCCCCTCTTCCTCTCCTTCCCATCATGCACTATGGCAGCGGCGGATGTGTCGGACATGCCGGTGTGGTGCGCGCCCACCGCAGGAAGAATGACACAACGCTGTGCAAGGGGAATCAATCGCGGCCCTAAGAATGAGACAACGCTGTGCAAGGGGAATCAATCGTGGCCCCTTGTTGTCGACGGATGGCGGCGGAATTGGTTTCTGCTTCTCCGGCGATTATCATCTGTGGTGGCGAACGGCGTGCAGGGGCAGGGGGGATCATCGGCCAGCAGACTGCGAGGGCCACACCACACCGCTCACCGCCATCCCACTGAGGGAGCAGGACGGGGGGGGGGGGGGGGGGGGGGGGGGGGGGAGGGGAGGAGAGAGAGAGGATGGTATGTTGGGCGGATGAGAGTTGCTGTCGCCAAGGGGGTGGGTGAAGATGGCGATGAGGGTGTGTGTGTGTGTGTGTGGTCGGGAGGGGATGGGGGGGGAAAGAGCGGTGATTAAAGAGCGATGG
>CM065728.1:36648088-36655588 GCA_033310375.1 Conus canariensis
AAGAGAGAAGAAGAAGAAGAGGAAGAAGAAGAAGAAGAAGAAGGAGAAGGAAGAGAAGAAGAAGAAGAAGAGGAAGCAGAAGAAGAAGAAGAGGAAGCAGAAGAAGAAGAAGAAAGAAGAAGAAGAAGGAGAGGAAGCAGAAGAAGAAGAGAAGCAGAAGAGGAAGCAGGAGAAGAAGAAGCAGAAGAGAAAGCAGGAGAAGAAGAAGAAGAAGAAGAAGAAGAAGAAAGAAGAAGAAGAAGAAGAAGAAGAAGAAGAAGAAGAAGCAGAAGAAGCAGCAGAAGCAGAAGCAGAAAGAGAAAAAGAAGAAGAAGAAAGGAAGAAGAAGAAGAAGAAGAAGAAGAGCAGAAGAAGAAGAAGCAGAAGAAGGCCGATGGATGTGGACTCACTGGAATCATCCGGATGTCTGGCCACCAGGGGGTGGTCAGGAGGGAGGGCCGGGGGACTGAAGAGACCCAGACCAGCAAGCCGTTCTTGACCTTGCCTGCAACAATGAAGACACCAATGACTGCACAACAAATAAGTATGTCAGTGGCACAAAGAATGAGTGACAAATAAATACACTGTAACTGCAAGTAAACATACTGCTAACACACAGACACACCACACGCATACACACACACGCGCGCAAGCGCACTCAAGCAAGCAAGCAAGCAAGCAAGCAAGCGCGCACACACACACACACACACACACACACACACACACACAGTCTCTCTCTCTCTCTTCTCTCTCTCTCTCTCTCACACACACACAACACACAACACACACACCACACACACAGGAGAGAGAGAGAGAGAGAGAGAGAGAGAGGAGAGAGAGAGAGAGAGAGAGAGGAGAGAGAGAGAGAGAGAACTCATTCCGTGGAGAGTTACAATGATTTATCTCTTTTATTATGGAAAAAATGCAAAATTTTCAGGCAAATCTAACACTTCAGAAACACATAAGGAACCTCAAAAAGCGGGGGTTAGGGGCCAAAGAAATGGGAGATGCAAGTCGAATGGAGAAAGGGAAGGGAAGTAGTGTGAAAAAAGGAGAGAGGAGGGGAGGGTCGGGGAGGGGGTAAGCGGGGTACGGAGAGAACCCTTGAAACTGACTGAGGAACACGACAGGCGATGGAAAGCAGGAAGAAAAATGCGGACCCGCCCACCTTTTATACTAACTGGGTCTCATTTTGTTTTTCGAGTGGTCATTTTCAACATCAGCAGCTCATGCCTTCAATGACAAACGTACAGGTCGGATTTTTTCTTTTTCTTTTTTTTTCTTTTTCTTTTTTACCCCCCTCTCCCACAATGGCGACAGGGAGGTGCCAAGAAGCTGGCATCGCCGCTCGGCAATCTCCGCCACCACAGTGCAGGCGGCGGGCAAAGGGCGGTCACTGTGCAGAAGCTATCCATCAGGGACCAAGATGGCGGGCGGTACGGGCGATGAATGGGAAAGGAGCCGAGTAAATCATGGGATTGAACCCAAATGTGACAGGCGCTATACTCTGCCATCCTTCATTTTCTTTCCCGTTTTCCTTTCTTGCTTTCTTTTTTTATTTCTTCTCTCTCTTTTTATTCTTTCGTTTCTCTCCCCCCCCCACCACCCTTTTTTTTTCTTCTTCTTCTTCTTTTCCCTTTTTCTTTTCTTTTCTTTTTACACCCCCCCCCCCCTCCCGCCTTTTCTTCTGAGACTCTTATTGAATCTGTTATTTTGAGGTTAGTTATGGTGAGAGATGAGTAACCCAGTGAGGTGGGTGTGAGAAGCAATGCTGACGAGGGGAGGGGAGGGGATGGGGTGGGGACGGGGGTGGTGGTTCGTCGAAAAATTATTTCAACCCCCTGTTGTGAACGATCCCCGAGTCGGCTAAGGGACGAACAAGAGCGCCAGTGCGTCACCATGAAGCTGCTTTACGGGGAGGGGGGGGGGGGGGGCAGGAGGGACGATCTAGTCTTCTAGTTATATGGTTTTCATGATCATAGCCAAGCCGACCGCACGGGGCCTTTTCAGGGCTGTCAACCACATACAGAGGGAAAAGATCACATCCTGAAAGATAGGTTACACCCTGGAATAGCAACAAACAATTAAAAACAACATACACTTAACGAAACAACAAACAATAAAATCAATATACATTTAACGATAGAGTAGTAGATTAAAAACATGTAAATGTAACCCCACCCCCACCCCAACCCCAACCCAGAAAGAAAGAAAGAAAAACAGAGGAAAAAAAAGACATGAAAAGGCCATATGGGCAATAAGACACTGCAGAACGAACA
This sequence comes from Conus canariensis, assembly GCA_033310375.1. Taxonomy (NCBI): domain Eukaryota; kingdom Metazoa; phylum Mollusca; class Gastropoda; order Neogastropoda; family Conidae; genus Conus; species Conus canariensis. Next base: position 36,650,347 of record CM065728.1, read on the forward strand.
GCAGATGTTCACTCCGCACACTGTGAACAATTTTCACACTTTGTCGCCAGATTTCATCAGAAAAAGCTAGTATGTCGTGTAGTGTGATCAGAAAATAAAGCGTTAAAGAGCTTCCAAAACAAAGACAGGGGAATGGTCGACAAAACCAGGGAAAACACCAGACGACAGAAAACAAAGAGAAAGAGAGTGACAGAATAAGGAAGTAACTATGACAGAACCAAAAGACTGGGGAGCTGTTTGCTAACGACAAAACCCTCACGGTATCCCCCACTGGGACACGATGCTAGTCACATCTAGCGACAAAAAACAGTCTCAGATTATACTTCTGGGCTAACAAGGCCAGCACGCCAACAGACACCTAGCTGATGGTTCATCTACTGCTTTCTTAACACAATCAAGAAAAGATGGGAAAGTGCGGAAAGAGCCGAACGGAGGAAGGGAAGGAGAAGTAGGCTGAGGATGGATTGCAGGACGTGGTGGACGAGAAGCTGGTTGAGGCCAGTGATGTTGTATGTAGGTCAGTGCAGAAATCAACGCGAAGAGAGATTCCGGGAGGATACGCTTGACACTCATAAAACCTGAAAACATTCACAGTGAATTCGGTACATTAAAGCTGTTCACGTCCGCATCCACTGAAGGCGATATGATTGTCTGGAAAGTGGGATTGGCGGATAAACCGGGTAGCGAAAGGGAGGGGAAAGTATTCTTTCGAAAACTACTACACTGATATCACCAGAACGACAAGATAAACATCGAAAATATCTATTGTTGTGCTGCGCGCAAGCCAGATTCGAACTCGCAACGACTGACTTTGAAACTGGGTGCGGCACCACTGAGGCAACCAGTCCAATTCAGATTTCGTCTGGAAGCCCTGAACCTGTCACCCTGAACCTGTCACCAAGGTGTCAACCACTCAAACCAAAAAAAAAAATAAAAAACGAAAACAAAGCCAAACGCAACCCAAACCATTGGACCGATTGAACAAAGACCTCGATGCCAGAAACTCGCCCTCCTGAACTCGGAAAGTCTGCAGATTCCTCCTCCTCCACCACCCATCTCCTCTCTCCCAACCGTTCCGCCCCTTCCTCTCTCCTTCTTCTATTGCCGCCACTTCGCACAATGAGCAATAAAAAGACGGATCGGAAAGCGAACAAAAAGACAGATCGGGGCGGCGAAACGCAATCGATACGCTCTCTCTCTCTCTCTCTCTCTCTCTCCTCTCTCTCTCTCTCTTCTCTCTCTCTCTCTCTCTCTCTCAGCGCGGCCAGTGCTTGCCTTGCAAATCTAGACGAATGGGAATGAAGCGAAGGGTTCGGTTTACAGTCCTTCAGCCCGCTGGCCCCGACAGGCTTAATGGACGGTATTTTGACAAGATGATTGAGCCGAGAACATCTCTTAGCCAGATTAATTGACATAATTCTCTTTATTTTCCATTTGTTCTCCAGGAGAAGCAGCCTGAGCTATCGCGGAATGAGCGTGGGCCTCATCAGCTCTGCTTCTTGAGAGAGACAGAGAGAGAGACAGACAGAGAGAGAGAGAGAGCGGGGGGGGGGGGGGGGGGGGATCGGGGGGAGGGGGGGGGGATGACGAGAAGGAGGAGGGCTTCCCCTTGAAAAGAAAGAAGCTTGAGGGAAATTGCGCAAGTTTGTTCAAATTTCACATCGTGAGCTCACCCGCCTAGTTCAATAAAAGACAGAGAGAGAATTCATCAGTGATCCATCGCCCACGACAGGTGTAATTGAGAGAGGGGAGAGAGAGAGAGAGAGAGAGAGAGAGGAGAGAGAGAGAGAGAGAGAGAGAGAGAGAGAGGGCCAGGGTTGAACAGCGGTGGAAGTGGTAGAGGGGAAGAGAGGGGGGTTGGCGGAAGGGGTAGGATGAACGGATCTTTTTCTGCGAATCAAACTGGACGAGCTGAGTGGTGCGCGCCGTTTGTTTTTAATATCACACACACACACACACGCACGCACGCACGCACGCACGCACACAAGCAGAGGACGAGGGATAGAATCTTATCGATCACAGGGACATGCGCGTTCAATTACCACACGACTGAATAAATAAATTAATCCGTCAAATAACGGATGAACTGACCACTAATCCATCATTCGGTTGACCAAGAACAGGAAGGTGGGAGAAAGAGAGCCCTGGTAATTGCTTACGATCGTCAGGGCCGTGTAATAAATGCCAGGCCTTTCTTTTTCTTTCTTTCTTTCTTTCCTTTTTTTTTTTTTTTTTTTTTTTTTTCCTTTTTTTTCATTTTCTTTTTTTAACACGAAGTGCGAGTGAAAAAAGACGAATGACACAATGTGTTTGAGAATCCATCTCTGAGAGAAAGAGAGAGAGGGGGGGGGAGAGAGAGAGAGAGAGAGAGAGAGGAGAGAGAGAGAGAGAGAAGAGAGACAGACAGACAGACAGACAGACAGACAGAGGATAATAATCATGGTTACTGTTGTTGTCGCCAGTCTCTTTGTCGTCACATAACGGCAATGCAAATACAGCAGACAGATGTTGTGTAATGCGTATGTGACTATCATTGCGATGATATACCATGTGTGTGTGTGTGTGTGTGTGTGTGTGTGTGTGTGTGTGTGTGTGTGTGTGTGTGTGTGGAGAGCGCGTGTGTGTGTACGCGTGTGTGCGCGCGAGCTACGTGTGTAGACGTAAGACAGTGTGCGCGCATTCGCGATGAACTGATGGTAGGGCAATCAGATTTATCTTCGTCCGAAGAAATGTGTCCAGCCTACAAGCAGAGATGACAACGTATTCCGGTAATGAATTGTTTTAAACTGGTTGAACACACCCTCTTTGAAAAGGGGGCCTGTACATGGCGATGACTCTTAATCTGTGTTAACAACTTCAAACTTGGGAGTCAAACATAACAGAACACATCTTTTTTAATCAAATATGGAATACAAGTCAAATGCATCTTCAATTTTTTCTTCTTCTTTTCTTTTTTTTTTTTTTTTTTTTTTTTTTTTTTTTTTTTTTTTTTTTGATGTGCCCCAAAACATTGTGTATTATACTTGAATGAAATAGCAGGAAAATCAGCTTGAAACGGTACAGTGAGAAAAGCCTCATAAAGCACCGTAAAGCTTGCTAAGCGTAACTTAATTCCTGACAGGAAAAGTAATTACACAGTGATTGCCCTTATCAGCCTGAAATTCTCTGCTGCCAGAGACAGATCCAAGTTTAATTTGCAAACTTTAATTAAATTCAAAGAAAACTGAACGCTCTCGAAACTAGCGTGCGCTTGTATGTATCTACCTGCAATACGGTGATGATCTTTTTCAATCCCCTGTGTTAAAATTCTTTACACGGGAAATCTAACATAAACAACACTGCCTAAGTGGGGTCCCTTAAAACGACTGCGCATAAACCAGACATTATACACACAGCAGAAGTCGTTTTCAGCTCTGAGGTTAAAAGATATTTATGAAACAGTCACGTTTGGTAAGTAATTCCAGCAGACTTGTTTTCCGTGTTAGCTCCTAATGGGACTTTTCTTTCTGCTCTCCAAGAATCCTCATCCCTCCTGCCAAAAACTCTTACTCTCTGCTCTGTCCGTCCTGCGTCTTCCCCATTCTCTCGCCGGTCCTTTATTTATTTGTTTATTTATTTATTCATTTTATTTCATTTATCTACTTATTTATTTTTTTCATTTATTTATTCATGTGGTTATTTCATTTATCTACTTATTTTTTCATTTATTCATTTTGATGTCCTGTTCCTAACGGTCTAATATCACCGAGCGTGGAGGGCCTATAAACGAAAGGAATTCAAGCCAACGGTGAGCGAGGCATGCGGTCTCTTCGAACCATCAACCACCGGAATCCTTTGCAATGCTTTAGAAGAAGAGGGACCGTTGCAACACATAACTGGAAGAAAGGGTTGGAACCTTGGCGACAAATAAGTGAAAAAGAGAAAAACAGAGGGGCAGAGGGAACAAAGCGGAGTGAGGGTGGTTGGGGCGGGGGGGGGGGGAAGAGAGAGAGGGGGTAGGAAATGGGTTGGAAATGGAGGGGGGGGGGGGGGACAGGGTGGAAGGTGTGTGTGAATCTGCCGAGAGATGCATGCACAGAAAAACGTCAGAAAGAAAGCTTGTGCGGCTAAACCAAAAAAAGAAAGGCAGACTGCAGCGAGAGAAAGAAGAGAGAGAAAGAGAGAGAGAGAGAGAGAGAGAGAGAGAGAGAGAGAGAGAGACAGAGACAGAGAGACAGAGAGAGACAGACAGAAAGAGAGGGAGAGAGAGAGAGAGAGGGAGGGGGGGAGGCAGGGTGGCAGGGAGGGAGGCAGACAAATACGGACGGACAGAAACATACACTCTCGCACACTGTCGCATGCTTCATTTTCATCGCCCCCATTTCATCCCCCATCACCACCTCTTCTTTCTCCTTCCCTCTGCTTCTTCCATGTCACTCCATCACAATCTTAAAAAAAAAAAAACCCGAAAAGAAAGGAAAAACACCAGCACCCTAACCCATACGAAGAGGGAAAACAAATTTGACACATACACACAGCAAAAACTAGTGTCCCTTTAAAAGGGGCTGTGACAAGCGAACAATGCACAGATAATGGAACAACCCTCTCTGCCAGCACCCCCCTGGCCACCACTCTTCTCCCGCACCCCCCCCCCACCCACCCCCCTCTCTCTCTCTTTCTCATAGCCCTGACCCCCCATCACCCTCCCTTTTTCTCACTCCCCCCCCCCCACCACCACTCCAACGTCCCCCATCATTCCGTCTCCCCGCTGCACACTTCAAACCGCTGCGGAAGACCGGACAACTGTAGAAATGACGGTGTGTGCTGAAGGAAAACCCACCCCTTTGGGCATTTCATCCCCTGGAGTTAATCTGAAGTGGGGGTTAAAAAAAAACGCCACCCCTTTGTCAGTCTACGTGTCCGTCTTTCTCCTTATCTGCCTGTCTGTCTGTTTATCTATCCAGGCATTTATCTATCCAGGCATTTATCTATCAGGCATTTATCTATCCAGGCATTTATCTATCCATGTATTCAGTGTTACACATGGGAAGAATTAGACCAAGAGAGCAGAGCAAGAGATGGAGGGCGAAGCGATACGACAGGATGAGAAGGGGGCCAGTCGTCTTCACCCATTTCCGGGATTTCTCTTGTCCTGCTACTCTCGCCTCCATTCCACAATTACCAGCAGTCCCCACTTGTCATTACGCTCTTTTTTTTTAGGCCTAATGATAAATTCACACAGCCCACCCCATCCCTCTCCGGT
>CM065728.1:36665588-36673088 GCA_033310375.1 Conus canariensis
CTCTCGCTCTCGCTCTCTCTCTCTCTCTCTCTCTCTCTCTCTCTCTCTCTCTCTCTCTCTCTCTCTCTCTCTCTCTCTCCAGGGCTGTGAAGAAGGCAAATTACTTTTCCACTTTGCCGACAATTTCTTGTTTTAATGGCGATATTGCAAACATATGCGCGCCGAGCCTCTGCAGCTCTTCGACATAAAGAAGGAAAGAAGGAAAGAAGGTATGCAGGGTCAGAGGCTGACATGACAGGAAAAGAAAACTTGGAAGCTGTTCTGCTACGTTTCGTCTGAAGTGTGTGTGTGTGTGTGTGTGAGTGTGTGTGTGTGTGTGTGTGTGTGTGTGTGTGTGTGTGTGTGTGTGTGTGTGTGTGTGTGTGTGTGTTGTGTGTGTGTGTGTGTGTGTGTGTGTGTGTGTGTGTGTGTGTTGTGTCGTGTGTGTGTGTGTCTTGTGTGTGTGTGTGTGTGTGTGTGTGTGTGTGTGTGTGTGTGTGGTGTGTGTGTTGTTGTGTGAGTGGGTTGTGTGTGTGTGTCTTGTGTGTGTGTGTGTGTGTGCCTGCGAGTAAGTGTGTGTGTGTGCGCGCGCGCGTGCGCGTGCATGTGTGCGTGAGTGAGTGTGTATGTGTTAGAAAAACAGATAGACAGACGGAGAGACATATAGGGAGAGAGAGAAGGAGGGGTAGAGAGAGAGGGGGAGGCAGGAGGAATTGAAGGAAGGGAAGACAGCGAGAAAGAAAGAGAGAGAGCGAGGCGAAGAGAGAAAGGGGAGGGAGGGATGGAGAGAGAAAGAGAGAGAGAGGAGAGAGAGAGACAGACAGACAGAGACAGAGACAGAGAGACAGACAGAGACAGAAAGAGAAATACAGACAGACAAAGTAGCAGACGGACTGAAAGAGGGACGCGGGAGAGGGAGAAGGTGGGAGGAAGAGATCAAGCATCTGTATCAAACCGCCGTCCGAACTGCACGTCCATCTCATTAGGCCCTTGTGGCTGGTCAACTCCTTTGGCCACACTGTCTCCCCCACTGTTGATGCCCTCCCAAACACAACCGCAAAGTCATTTCGTCTGGCGCCGTATGGAAATGGAATCTCTCTCTCTCTCTCTCTCTCTCTCTCTCTCTCGCTCTCTCTCTCGCTCTCTCTCTCTTCGCCCCCCCCCCCCCAAAGCGGCCATGGACGAAGAAACGAAAGGTACGCAATAGACACAGAGATACCCACCCTCGTGTGCCTCCTTTCCTAACTCTTTTTCATTATGACAGTTCGTTGCACAGAATGTGCACTGCTACTTTTCCCTTACGAGTATGAGCCACAATAAACTCGGAATGATTCTGTTCTCTTTTCTACGTGGTTAGCTGATCATCTGACTGACTACAACTAAGTACAGACTCTGGTCTAGCCAGCAACTTGCCCTTAAACTATCCATTGACACCTTATCTCTCTTTTTTTGTTTTTAATTCTTTGTTTTCAACAAAAATGTGTGTCAACTACAAAAGTTGCTTTGCTTGTAACAAAAGAATTTCGTCTGTCAACTACCGCGGTGTGTGTGTGTGTGTGTGTGTGTGTGTGTGTGTGTGTGTGTGTGTGTGTGTGTGTGTGTGTGTGTGTGTGAAAATAAGCGTTGTTCTTGCCCTTTTGACAAAGTTCCTTTTCGTTCAACATGAAAAAAATGATGAAAACATGAATACGTCTCGTATATGGGGCGCAGGGCTAAAACAGGTTAATTAACACCCTCAGGCCTACATGACTTTAATCTCAGCATCAACGTATACTGACCTACCGATCCGGATCGATTGATGAATCGAATCATAAACGGACTGTGTAGACTGGTCAACGCACAGCCAACTTCTGTGAGGGAATGAAAGGTGTCCGTGTTTTGCGCCCCGCCTTTCCACACTGCTTGTCGATTGAATTTGTGGAAAACTAAGCTTACTTTAAAAAAAAAAAAAAAAAAAAAAGATGTGGCGTACCTGGTAGTCATATCATTTTATAAATTCCAATTTCCAACTCTGTTACAGTCCAACATTTAACATCACGAAAGTGGAGAAACAAGAGTTAGGAAAAGTTAGAAAAGGTTAGGAAAAACAGTAAAAAAAAAAAAATGTAGGAAAAGTATATTAGATAAAAATAAGTAGGAAAGACTAGACAATTGCAAAGAGATGAATAAAATTTTAAAAAGCAGGAAAAGTAGGAAAGCGTATGGAACGATAAGGAAAAGTGGCAAAGCGAGAACAAACAGGAGCATCCACGGAAGACAAGAAAAGTAGGGAAAGGACAGGAAAATCCGTGATTAAGAAGGTACAAGAAGGAAAAAGTAGGGAAATGTCGGAAAAGATAAGGGGAATTAGAAAACACTAAGGATAAGTAATGGTAACGGCCATGTTGCTTATAGCCTAGCCGACCGCAAAGGGCCATACCAGGGCTGTTAAGGATAAGTAGGAAAAGATAGGTAGCAGAAGGAATAAGTAGAGAAAAGTAGGGAAAAATAACGAAAAGTAGGCACAGACAGGTGAAAGTAGAAAAAGATTGAGGAAAGTCGGAAAGGGTTGAGGAAAAGTAGGAAAGAGTTGAGGAAAAGTAGGAAAAGGGAGTGGAAAAGTAGAAAAAGGTTGAGGAAGTGTAGGAAAAGGTTGAGCAAAGTAGGAACAGGTTGAGGAAAAGTAGGAAAAGGTTGAGGAAGTGTAGGAAAGGGTTGAGCAAAGTAGGAACAGGTTGAGGAAAAGTAGAAAAAGGTTGAGGAAGTGTAGGAAAAGGTTGAGCAAAGTAGGAACAGGTTGAGGAAAAGTAGGAAAAGGTTGAGGAAGGGTAGGAAAAGGTTGAACAAAGTAGGAACAGGTTGAGGAAAAGTAAAAAAGGTTGAGGAAGTGTAGGAAAAGGTTTAGCAAAGTAGGAACAGGTTGAGGAAAAGTAGGAAAAGGTTGAGGAAGTGTAGGAAAAGGTTGAGCAAAGTAGGAACAGGTTGAGGAAAAGTAGAAAAAGGTTGAGGAAAAGTAGTAAAAGGTTGAGGAAAAGTAGGAAAAGATGGGGGAAAGTAGAAAAGGAATGAAATGGAAATGGAAAATAGGAAAAGTGGAAAAGTAGGAAAAGATTGTGAAAAGTAGGAAAAGGTTGTAGTAAAGAAAAAGTAGGAAAGATAGTGAAAAAGTAAAGAGGAAAAGGTTGGTAAAAGTAGGAAAAGATTGTGAAAAGTAGGAAAAGGTTTGAGTAAAAGTAGGAAAAGATTGTGAAAAGTAGGAAAAGGTTGAGTAAAAGTAGGAAAAGATTGTGAAAAGTAGGAAAAGGTTGAGTAAAAGTAGGAAAAGATTGTGAAAGAAGTAGGAAAAGGTTGATTAAGTAAAGTAGGAAAAGAAATTAGTAGAAAAGTTAGGAAAAGGTTGAGTAAAAGTAGGAAAAGGATTGTGAAAGTGGAAAGTATGAGAAAAGTAGGAAAGATTGGAAAAGTAGGAAAAGTTGAGTAAAGAAAAAGATTGGTGAAAAGTAGGAAAAGGTTGAGTAAAAGTAGGAAAAGTTGTGAAAAGTAGGAAAAGGTTGAGTGAAAGTAGGAAAAGATTGGAATAAAAGTAGGAAAAAGGTTGAAGTAAAAGTAGGAAAAGAAGTTGGAAAGTAGGAAAAAGGTTGAGTAAAAGTAGGAAAAGTTGGGAAAGTAGAAAAGGGAGTGAAAAGTCAGGAAAAATGGACAGTAAAAGTAGGGAATGTAAACAAGAAAAGGTGGGGAATTAGTAAAGTAGGAACGTGTAAAAAAGAAAAGGTTGGGGAATTAGAAAAGTAGGAAGTGTAGAAAAAAGTAGGAAAGACGTTGGAAAGTAGGAAAAAAGGTAGGGGAATCAGTAAAAGTTTGGGAATATAAGAAACGGTTGGGGAAATAAAATAGGAACGGTGGAAAAAAGAAAAGGTAGGGGAATGTAGTAAAAGTAGGGAACGGAAAAAAAGAAAGGTGGGGAACTTCAGTAAAAGTAGGGAACGTGTAAAACAAAAAAAGGTAGGGGAACTTCAGTAAAAGTAGGGAACGTGTAAAACAAAAAAAGGTAGGGGAACTTCAGTAAAAGTAGGGAACGTGTAAAACAAAAAAGGTAGGGGAACTTCAGTAAAAGTAGGGAACGTGTAAAACAAAAAAAGGTAGGGGAACTTCAGTAAAAGTAGGGAACGTGTAAAACAAAAAAAGGTAGGGGAACTTCAGTAAAAGTAGGGAACGTGTAAAACAAAAAAAGGTAGGGGAACTTCAGTAAAAGTAGGGAACGTGTAAAACAAAAAAAGGTAGGGGAACTTCAGTAAAAGTAGGGAACGTGTAAAACAAAAAAAGGTAGGGGAACTTCAGTAAAAGTAGGGAACGTGTAAAACAAAAAAAGGTAGGGGAACTTCAGTAAAAGTAGGGAACGTGTAAAACAAAAAAAGGTAGGGGAACTTCAGTAAAAGTAGGGAACGTGTAAAACAAAAAAAGGTAGGGGAACTTCAGTAAAAGTAGGGAACGTGTAAAACAAAAAAAGGTAGGGGAACTTCAGTAAAAGTAGGGAACGTGTAAAACAAAAAAAGGTAGGGGAACTTCAGTAAAAGTAGGGAACGTGTAAAACAAAAAAAGGTAGGGGAACTTCAGTAAAAGTAGGGAACGTGTAAAACAAAAAAAGGTAGGGGAACTTCAGTAAAAGTAGGGAACGTGTAAAACAAAAAAAGGTAGGGGAACTTCAGTAAAAGTAGGGAACGTGTAAAACAAAAAAAGGTAGGGGAACTTCAGTAAAGTAGGGAACGTGTAAAACAAAAAAAGGTAGGGGAACTTCAGTAAAAGTAGGGAACGTGTAAAACAAAAAAAGGTAGGGGAACTTCAGTAAAAGTAGGGAACGTGTAAAACAAAAAAAGGTAGGGGAACTTCAGTAAAAGTAGGGAACGTGTAAAACAAAAAAAGGTAGGGGAACTTCAGTAAAAGTAGGGAACGTGTAAAACAAAAAAAGGTAGGGGAACTTCAGTAAAAGTAGGGAACGTGTAAAACAAAAAAAGGTAGGGGAACTTCAGTAAAAGTAGGGAACGTGTAAAACAAAAAAAGGTAGGGGAACTTCAGTAAAAGTAGGGAACGTGTAAAACAAAAAAAGGTAGGGGAACTTCAGTAAAAGTAGGGAACGTGTAAAACAAAAAAAGGTAGGGGAACTTCAGTAAAAGTAGGGAACGTGTAAAACAAAAAAAGGTAGGGGAACTTCAGTAAAAGTAGGGAACGTGTAAAACAAAAAAAGGTAGGGGAACTTCAGTAAAAGTAGGGAACGTGTAAAACAAAAAAAGGTAGGGGAACTTCAGTAAAAAAAAAGTAGGGAACGTGTGTAAAACAAAAAAAGGTAGGGGAACTTCAGTAAAAGTAGGGAACGTGTAAAACAAAAAAGGTAGGGAACTTCAGTAAAAGTAGGGAACGTGTAAAACAAAAAAGGTAGGGGAACTTCAGTAAAAGTAGGGAACGTGTAAAACAAAAAAGGTAGGGGAACTTCAGTAAAAGTAGGGAACGTGTAAAACAAAAAAGGTAGGGGAACTTCAGTAAAAGTAGGGAACGTGTAAAACAAAAAAGGTAGGGGAACTTCAGTAAAAGTAGGGAACGTGTAAAACAAAAAAGGTAGGGGAACTTCAGTAAAAGTAGGGAACGTGTAAAACAAAAAAAGGTAGGGGAACTTCAGTAAAAGTAGGGAACGTGTAAAACAAAAAAAGGTAGGGGAACTTCAGTAAAAGTAGGGAACGTGTAAAACAAAAAAAGGTAGGGGAACTTCAGTAAAAGTAGGGAACGTGTAAAACAAAAAAAGGTAGGGGAACTTCAGTAAAAGTAGGGAACGTGTAAAACAAAAAAAGGTAGGGGAACTTCAGTAAAAGTAGGGAACGTGTAAAACAAAAAAAGGTAGGGGAACTTCAGTAAAAGTAGGGAACGTGTAAAACAAAAAAAGGTAGGGGAACTTCAGTAAAAGTAGGGAACGTGTAAAACAAAAAAAGGTAGGGGAACTTCAGTAAAAGTAGGGAACGTGTAAAACAAAAAAAGGTAGGGGAACTTCAGTAAAAGTAGGGAACGTGTAAAACAAAAAAAGAAAGTGAAAAAACGGTGGGAACTTCAGTAAAAGTAGGGAACGTGTAAAACAAAAAAAGGTAGGGGAACTTCAGTAAAAGTAGGGAACGTGTAAAACAAAAAAAGGTAGGGGAACTTCAGTAAAAGTAGGGAACGTGTAAAACAAAAAAAGGTAGGGGAACTTCAGTAAAAGTAGGGAACGTGTAAAACAAAAAAAGGTAGGGGAACTTCAGTAAAAGTAGGGAACGTGTAAAACAAAAAAGGTAGGGGAACTTCAAGTAAAAGTAGGGAACGTGTAAAACAAAAAAAAGGTAGGGGAACTTCAATAAAAGTAGGAACGTGTAAAACAAAAAAGGTAGGGGAACTTCAATAAAAGTAGGGAACGTGTAAAACACAAAAAAAAGGTAGGGGAACTTCAATAAAAGTAGGGAACGTGTAAAACAAAAAAAAAGGTAGGGGAACTTCAATAAAAGTAGGGAACGTGTAAAACAAAAAAAAAGGTAGGGGAACTAGAAAGAGACATGAAAAGTAGGAAAAGGTGGAGGGAAGTAAGACAAGGCAGGGAACAGTGGGAACAGGCAGAGGAAGGTGGAATAATGGGAAAGTAAGAGGGAAAGTGGAAGCAGGTAGGAAAAAGTATGAAAAGGTGGAGGAAAGTAGGAAAATGTAGGGGAAATATGGAAAGTTAGAGGAAAGTAGAATAAGTCAGGGAAAAGTATGAAAAAGTAGGAAAAAATAAAGAAAGTTAGGGGAAGTAGGGAAAGACTGTTAAAACCATTAAAAAAAACGGGGGGAGGGGTAGAAAAGGGTAGGGGGGGGGGAAGTAGAAATGGTAGGAAGGAGAAGGAAATGATAGGAGAAATCAGTAAAAAGTACAGAAAAGCAAAAAAAAAAAAAAAAAGGCAGTGAAAATCAGGAAAAGATAGGGGAAAGAAGAAAACCGTAGTGGAAATCAGGAAAAGTTGGAAAGTTATGGGAAAGTAGGATAGGATAGAGAAAGTAGAGATAGCAAGCAAAAGAAAGAAAACATAAGGAATGATGATAAAGCAGCAAAGGCCGCATTTCATGCTCTGCCAGTCAAATGCAGGAGCCACACTAGGACTGTGACCTACATCACAATGGGTTCAATACATACATGCTAAGAAAAAAAAAAAAGCACTATGCTCCAGACATTCCAACCTGTGCTCAAGGCCAGATCTGTTTGCCACTAAATCTTAAATCAAACGAAAACATTTCCCTCTTTAAAGTCAAAAACTAAAAATCGTATCTGGTGTAACATCTCTCAGCCAGGTCTCCATAGACTTTGAAGTGCTGATGTCTCATGTCATGCAGTGCCAATACTTGCAGGAACATAGCGAGAGACTCATCACATGGCATGCACCATGGAGTGTTCTTATCTTTTGAACAGTACAAGAGCGTGTAAAACATGTGGCCTGTGTGTAATCAATACAAATCTGTTGGTTTGTTTTTTGCAGCCATCAACTGTGGACGGTA
>CM065728.1:36678088-36693088 GCA_033310375.1 Conus canariensis
CTGACTAAAGGAAGTTACTTCCTGGGTGATTTCATAAATTAATTGAATTCGAGGATCGATTTAGGTCAGTCAATCAACAGCGGCGAAGTGAGAGAGAGAGAGAGAGAGAGAGAGAGAGAGAGTGAGGAGAGAGAGAGAGAGAGAGTGAGGGAGAGAGAGAGAGAGGGAGGGAGGAGGGGGGCAGATAGATTGAGATTACACACACACACATGCGCGTGTGCGCGCGCTTGTTAACACACACACACACACACACACACACACACACACACACACATATATATATATATATATATGATACTTATTGCGCTTAGGGCTTATCAAAGATTCATTCATATATATATACACAAATACATATGTATATGTATACACACACACACACACACACACACACACACACACACACACACACACATACGTATACATTTATATGAGAGACAGAGATGACCGCGAAAAGAAAAAGGAAAAAGAAAAGCAAAGCAGGCAACAAACGAAACGAACAACCAGAAAAAAAACTATATAAATACAATCGTTTTCAAATCAACCACGCTTGATTCAACTCACCTGCCCAGGGCTTCCGAATCCATCCGATCTTTCCCGACGCCCGTTCCGGCCGGCGCGGCGTTGCTGTCGGCACGCATGGCAAACTGGGAGGCGGCCAGCATGGCGGACATGCTGGGCTGGCCCATCATGGCGGGGCTCATGCCCATGTGCAGGTACGGACCCAGAGGCGTCGCCCAAGGATTGTGCGTGAACCCGTTCATCATGGCCTTGGGCTCCCCTGAAATCAGAAGAAAAAAATAAAGGCCTCCGTACTTGCTGATCATTGTTTACCGTAAGCACGAAGAGATAGGAAGAAAAGAAAAAATAAAAGTGCGGCGGGGAGGGGGCATGGGGGGGGGAGGAGAAAGAGGGGGAGGGGGGAGGGAAGACGTCATGCTAAGCATGGTCCACTGCTCGTTGAGAATGGGTCCGCACTGGCCTTGGCCTGAAGAGTTATCGGACTTGATCTGGCCTTGGCCGGTGGAGTTGTACTTGATACGAGCTGGATCCTCTGCAAAATGATCTGGGAATTGTGTTCTTCCGCGGCAAGTTCATGCCGTAACCATTATCCTTCCGCTGTTAAGAAAGCTGGACCCTTCGAACATGATGTGTGGCTCCCTGCGTCATTAAAAACGTCCTTGCACACAGAGTTTTCGCTCCGTGAACTGACCCAGCAGCCTGACGTTTGACTGTGACGATCTGCCGACAGACGGACCTGGTGTTTTTGACTGTGACGATCTGCCTACAGGCGGACCTGGTGTTTTTGACTGTGACGATCTGCCTACACGTGGACAGGGTGTTTTGGAGTTATAAAACCACATCAAACAGTTTTTCTGTGTTGTGTCTTTTTACTGACCTGCTCGAGGTGCTGGCATACCATGTTTTTACCCGCCCCCTTTGGAAAAAAAAAAAACATCTGCCCGTCAATCGGCGATAATTCTGAATTCCGTAAAGAACGAAATGATGGAGAAACTGGAAACCACAATTTACCATTCCTTGCGATTTTTTTTTTCAGCGCGTGGACAAAACTATATATAATCAGTGTTACCCATTCTGACTGGCCAATGCCTTCCAACTCAGCCAGCCATTGGGCGCCATACATGATGATGCCGATGTCAAACACAACTCAAAAATGGTAGTTTCACGGACCAAAATCTCCGGCGGCGGCAAAATTATCCAACCCGGCGTGTGCAGGCCCTGTACTGTCGTCATGTGTGTGTGTGTGTGTGTGTGTGTGTGTGTGTGTGTGTGTGTGTGTGTGTGTGTGTGTGTGTGTGTGACTGCCAACAGTGTACTGATAACATTTACTTTCTTTCCTGCTTCGCAGTGTCACACTATCCCTTCGCTCATTGCGTATCACTGTTCGAACCACGTACACAATCATTTTCGTAACGGTTTTTTTAACTGATTATGAATAATTAATCCTATATTATTAATATCAGGATTTCCCCCCCTGAAACTTGAAATGCTTTCATGTTACAGTTTCTGCTTGAATATAATGATGGTTCACGTTTCTCTGGTTGGCCAAGAATATTTATCTCTGTATCTGCAACTCTACGCGGATTTACCTGATCAGCGGCCACACATATATTCACAGATAAATCAAGCATACTCTGTGAATACAGTGGTTGTTGGTCCCCCTTCCCTAGCCCCTCCTGCAGATAAAGTACTGATCGATTCCACAATTGTTAACATACAGCACAAATATCGCATACCGTCAAAGCTAGTTATGTATTCACACACACACACACACACACACCCCACACACACACACACACACACACACACACACACACCTTCTCGTGATCAGAAGAATTATAACAAAGGATATCACTAATAGTACTAGTATAACAGTACTTATTAATGCAGCAACAGCAGCAGTAGTAAAAACAAAAGAAGCAGCATCAGTAGCAGTAGCAATGGATTTAGCAGCAACTGGTATTTTACCTCACAACCTTTTATTTACATAAACATGCATGGAGTTCTTTTATGTATGTATCTTGATCAAAAGATAAGAACACCGTAGTGTTCAGCTTCATTGTCATGATATGTTCTTGCAGCAAATATCACTCTTCAGATGTTCTTCATGCTGGCAAAAGATTAAAAGAACACAGCCAGGAATACCTTCAACTGACATGTTACTCACAATCTGCTCACCAAACATTCATAAATACTGCCTAAGAAAATTCCCACGCTGTTCTTGTTGCACAATATATTATCAACACGACGCTGAAGATCACAGTTATTTTATCCTTTATTCCAGTTTTCAGCTCACAAAAAGAATTAATGTGTTCTGGAGATACGGTGCCCTAATAGTACTGTGGGTTTTAGACACTTGACACTACAAGTGTCTATCTATGTATCTATCGATCGATCGATCGATCGATCTATCTATCTATCTGTCTATCTATCCATATATCAATCGATCGATCGTTCTATTTATGTGTGTGCATGTGTGAGAGTGTGTGTGTGTGTGTGTGTGTGTGTGTGTGTGTGTGTGTGTGTGTGTGTGAGAGAGAGAGGGGAAGAGAGAGAGAGAGAGCGTGCGTGTGTGAGTGTACGCGGGTCTGTGCGCGCGCTTGCTTTCGTGCGTGTATGAGTGTGAGTGCATGTGCGCGTGCGCGCATTTTGTGTGCAGGTGTGTGTGTGTGTGTGTGTGTGTGTGTGTGTGTGTGTGTGTGTGTGTGTGTGTGTGTGTGTGTGTGAGCGCGCGCGCGCGCGCGCTTGCGTTCTTGCGTGAATTAATATTTCAAACAGTGTACATTCCCGCAGACTGAGAAATCCTGTGACAAGGCATCGTATTACTGTTTACACCCGTATTTTACTTCTCCTCTCCCCATCTCCTCCCATCCGCTGTTTTGACCAAATCAATTAAATGACAACGCCCACTGGCCTCCTTGCTGCTGGGGATTTTTCACATTTTCACAAAAACACTCGTGCGTGAGCGCATGTACACGTGTACACCAACACACAGCTTATCGGAGGTGCGGGGGGTGAGGGGTGGGGACAAAGAGAGAGAGAGAGAGAGAGAGAGAGAGAGAGAGAGAGAGAGAGAGAGAGGGAGTGCACTCATGTACACGGAAAAGGCTTCAGACCTAAACATGAAACGACCATCTTCAACAATCGATGACAACCTAAATCATCTAACCTGTTCCCCAGAACAGACAAAGCGGCGCTGGAGAAGCGGGAGACAAGCAAATACCACACCCCATTTCTTTCACATTTTCCCTTTTCTCTCCAGCTCAGGACCAAATCAATTTACTTTCAACATACCAACAACCACTCTCTCTTTTTCCTTCACTCTCAGTGCTTCATGCGCGCACGGGCGCGGCGCGCACACGCACACAAACAGACACACACACTCGCGCGCGCGTGCGCCCCCCTAAACGTACTTCCCCTCTAAAACCATACAGTTTCTGTGTTTTACAAATAATAATTTGCCTTCAAGGTACTTTGCTTCTCTGTCTTTCGCTTCAACGATCATTTCAATTTTCTGTCCATTAATTTTTAAAAATCGTTGATAAGTGTGTGTGCCTCCTATCCCCCCCCCCCATCTCCTTTACTCCCCCCCCCCCCCTCGCTCCCTTCCGCTTTCCCTCCTCCTTCCACGCTCCAACTCGTGCCATCGAAGCAAAACAAGGAATCATAGTCTTTGTTTTTTCATTTCTTTTTTAGGCTGAAGGGAAAGAAAAGTTTCAATGAGGCAGAAAAATTCCATTACTCATTTTCTGTGTCCATTTATCGGGAGCAGTTGTCACATTACCTCCTGAGCAAAGTTTTTGTTTTCTTTTGCTTTTTTTTTAAAGGAAAGAAGAGAGAATATAAAAAGAAAACAAAATTTACAAAAACTTAAGCGACCTCCCACCTCGCGCCCCCCCCCCCCTCCCACACACACACTCTAACAGCCCCCCTCCTGTCTACTTCTACACACACACACACACACACACACACACACACACACACACACACACACACACAACACACACACACACACACACACACACACACACACAGAGTTCTACTCTAAATCACTACATTCTCTCTCTCTCTCTCTCTCCTCTCTCTCTCTCTCTCTCTCTCTCCACCCGACCCCTTCACACACACACACACACACACACACACACACACACACACACACACACACACACAATCTCCTCACACGCTTCAGCCAACCTCTTTTCACACACACACACTTACACTCTCACTCCTCTCTCTCTCTCTCTCTCTCTCTCTCTCTCTCTCTCCACCCGACCCCTTCACACACACACCCACACACACACACACACACAACACACACACACAGCGGTACCTCCCTGGTTAGTGAGTTCAGTTCAACTAAAAAATCAACAGGCCTAATTGGTCACCTCCCACCCACGGACCGTTCATTCTCCTGATCGACCACTTACATCCTGTTGCTGAACAACCTCCAAGTGCGCAGACGCCAAGCGAGGCTTTCGAAAGTGGGGGGAAATTGACGGCCAATCAGATCGGCGATGAAGAGCGAGGTGACCCGGCTGTGGTCTGCAGTCCTACGATGTTGGTTGTGCTGCCGGGACGATCGGAGTGCTGCTGCTGGATGGTGTGGAAACGATTCGTTCGACTTCCGTTTTAACGTGTGTTTTACTAGCAGGGAGAAGCTCCAGGGAGAGCTTGACCGCAGAAGAGAAGAGTGAAGGTCGCCGTTCGTTTTCCGTTTAACGTCTCTTTACTGGAAATGATACTTGATGACTAACAGGAAGAAAACAAATCCTCCGGGACGGGGGTTGGGGGAGTGTGTGTGTGTGTGGGAGGGGGGAGGGGTGGTGGCAAGGTGGAAGGACGTGTGGTTTTGGAGGTGATGTTGATACTGAGGGCCTTGTATTGGGGAGTTAGAACGTGGTGGTGGTGGTAGAGGTGGTGTGTGTGTGTGTGTGTGTGTGTGTGTGTGTGTGTGTGTGTGTGTGTGTGTGTGTGTGTGTGCGAGAGAGAGAGAGAGAGAGAGAGAGAGAGAGAGAGAGAGAGTACGGTACGATCGTGCTTTATGTGTCCGCGTGAATTTGCAAAAGTATCAGCGTGGTTAAGTGTGCGCAAGCGTGCGAGTGTGTCAGTGCCTGTGTGTACTTTTAAAAAAAAGAAAGGAAGAAGAAAGAAAATAACCCCCCCCCCCCCCCCCCCCCCCCCCCCCCCCCACACACACACACAAACACAAAATTTCATGTGACAAATGCGACTTCAAAACAGTAAAACGACAGGGAAACATGAGTGAAGAACGAAGCATGGTTGACATTTCTATTCGAATAAACGGCACGATTGGACAGGGCGTTAGGAACCATACCTATGTGTATTTGTGTGTGCACTGATTCACAAGGCCCACTTTTATTTCGACGTTTTTAATGTCCATCTAACTGTCTGCCGTGAAAACAACAGAAACAACCATCATCACTAGCGACAACGACAAGGTTTTCTTCTTCTTTTTTTTTTCTCGAATGACGTCAGTTTGACTCGAACACTCATTATCTTCGATTCCAACCTTGGATTTTAAGACGAACATGGTTCAGCTTTCAACCTGCTCTAAGCTCTGGTGTGGCCTCCGTGGTCTGCCGGGCTGTAAACAACATGAAAGACGCCACCAAGAGTGACGGAGGACACCGTACCTTATTTCAGACCCTGTCCCGACAAGAAAATCAGCAACAGTCAAGCTTGTACAAACACGGTGACGGGAAGTCTGAGAGCGAAAAATAAAACAAACTAAGTACATGCCAACACGCGAACTCACAAAGCTAACTTTAATAATTGCAATGTCCTCGCTCTCGCTTGCGAAGAATTAAATCACAGCATACACTGTACGTGAAAAGGTGCAGGAGGTGAGTGAGGACAAGAACAACAATAACAAAAATAACAATAACAACAAAAGCAAGACACTGACGGTTTATCGTAGATTGACAATGCTGGCATTCGGAGGATCAACTCAGATTCACGTGATGTCTGATAAAGTTTCACAATGTTTCCTTTGAATTTTTACAACCATTACTTTTTTTTTCACTTATATGCGCGCTTACTCGCTTCCCTGCGAATTCACTCACAACATACTTATTCAACTTACTCATCCTTTCTGCTCTGTTAGACCTGGCTGCTAACGCTAGGTTACTTATAGCTACCACATACGTATCTGAAGGACGAAGAAAAAAAAAACCAACCTCGCTCATTAAGAGAATGGAAAAACGCTCCTGCCTTTGATGTGGAAGAACCCACCAGAAAGCTAAGGGACGGGCCCGCCACAGTGAAAACGGACATGCTATTGTTTCGTCAATGGCTCGACCCGTCCCCAGAGACCAGCCCGCCCCGAGGACCACAGACACTTTGGGATCTCCAGGCGGAATGGCCAGTGCTTTCTGGTTTGCAATATGGAAATCCGACCCTTTCAATCGGCCGGCTAAATGAGGCGGCACATGCTCCAGGAGTTGTGTTCTTCGCGGGAAAACCAAATCCCTTCGCCGTCCGTCCATTGGCCGGCTACTGGCAAACGGACTCATCTCAAGGGAAATCACTCTGTGCCACTGTCTTCTGTTCTCGGAGCAAACCAATGTGCCTCATTGTCCTCAGTGATGGGGAGTTAATGGTAGACTGGTTGGAATCTTGTGTATATACCCGCATTATGGATCGGATTTTTTTTTTTTTTTTTCAGGAGCTAGATAATTCCAGGGAAAAGAAGAAAAATGACCAAAACGTCTCTGAAGAGATCACAAAGTTTTTACACACGCACGCAGAAGAGAGAGAGAGAGAGAGAGAGAGAGAGAGAGAGAGAGAGAGAGAGAGAGAGGGAGAGACAGACAGACAGATAGACAGACAGACAGAAGAAGGAGAGGGCCTTGCTGAGGCATCTGCCTGATAGCATCACAAAGCCAACGTCTGGAAGCGGTTATCAAGAGCTAATTATACGGAATGGCAGCGGACAAAAGGCAGAGCCTTGTCATACAGCAACGACAAGGCGCAGCATGCCCGGCAGCTCGGCGGATCACTCGCATGCCAGATACATGGGTTATGAAAATAAGACCGCCGCCATCATCGTCCTATCCAAACTGCGGTTATCTGCCTCTTTCATCAACGGGCTGCTAGTTCTCGTCCACAAGCCTGAAGTGTCTGTCGTTGCAGGACGGATCTTTCCAATCAATTACATTTCCTATCCCATTTCCTGCCCAACTGCCCGAGGGGAACAGTCTGTTACTCTCCGGTTATGGAGGAAAAAAAGCTTCCAGAAGATGGAGGAAGGAGGTGAGGAGGAGGAGAAGAGAAGAAGGTCGACGGTAAAAAACCGGAATCAAAGGAAGAAACCTTGCAGAAGAAGAACAATGAAATCGATGGGAGGGACGAAGGGGGACAAGAACACGCTATTGTTGATCTAACACCAAGTACCGTCCACCATAATGACGCTCAGTCTCTCGTAGCGGCTTTATGTGTGTGCTCGTTAGTTTCTAGACATCGTTGTTAATGATACGCATTGAAACCAGCAAGCTTCCGAGCTCGCAGAGGAAGACAAAAATCCAGAAGAAGAAGAGCTAGTAGTAGAACAGCTACAAGAAGTGATGCCGTGAGAAATCAAGGTGACTGGCTCCTAATATCAGACCAACCTTCCCAGCGGCGGCGCGCTTTCCTCACCGCTATTGGAAGACCGCGGGGAACAAACATGGTGCTTGTTTCTCCCAACTTCCGGCCAAAACCACTACGCCCTCTTGCGGCAGAAGGGAGTGGCTGCTGCCAAGAACGAGTTCAATCAAGTTCGACGGCAGGATACCAATTATCGGCGATGAACCTAATTGGAAACTACATTTGAACGCCCAAACGAAGGCCACGCTCTCTCTCTATTTTCTCAGATATCAGAGATATCCTGTGAAATGGATAGCAAACTAAGAAGCCGAGGAATGCCATTAACCGATTCTGGGCCGCAGCGTCTGCAAGGTAATGCGAGTCCAAAGCTCCGCCGTTTCCAAAACCATTGTGGGGGCAGTCCTCACAAGTGTCTCCCATTGACTCCGTCTCTTTGACATCCTAGTGCAAGCCTCGCCTCCGGGTCGAAAGAAACTGAGTCCATTTGAAAAGTGTCTGTACAGATCATGACCGTCCAGTCCTGCGTCACCCCACACCCAAACACCCGGATTCACGTCCCTTTGTTGAATGGCAGTGAGGGAAAAGATGAGAGTTGGGCAAGGACAGGAGGGTGGGAACTCCTGTGGGAAGGGAGTAGAAGTGAGGTGGGGGTGGAGAGAGGTTTTAAGAGCGAAATCCTAGAGACCAGGGTCTGCTTTTGTCTTTGCCATTTTCTGTTTTGTTGCCGCATCCGACCCCTCCCTACCCCCTTTCCCCCGTCTCTCTCTCTCTCTCTCTCTCTCTCTCTCTCTCTCTCTCTCTCTCTCTCTCTCTCTCTCTCCACTCATTTTCAAAACAAAGAGAAAATAATGTTCCTCTGTTCTCTCCTCGTCCAATCTACCCCCTTCATTTTCAAGACTTCCGACATGGCCCCCACTTCGGGGAGAAAACTCTACCTGAAAATGGACGGGAAATACAGTGGCCGTTTGAAATGGAGCCCGACAAAAGCAGATGGTTTTAAGACTCTTCTAAAAACTTGATCGCTGCCAGAACACAAAGGCCCCAGGCAACAGACAGCGAGGAAGATTAAAAGACCGTTACCATTCTGATGTGTTGCTGTTCATTGGTTGCCGACAGTGGGAAAGGAAAGAGGAACGTGGGGTGGTCAGAAAGAGTTAAGTGAAAAACAATCAAGCTGATGTTATTGTTTTCTCCTGTTTTTTTTTTTAACTTAAAAACAATCTGAATATTTTACATGGGTATGAAGTGTTAATTCACTAAAATTCCGCTGGACGGTGTCAATAGCATAAATAATAAATGCACAAACAAACAGGGGCGCGATTTCATGCTTTAGACCATTAACTCAAAAGACAATTCAACATCTGTGAAAAGACAACACCCGAACGCTTGACGTTTTGCGTCCTTCCTGTCTGATACGTCGCACAGAATAAACAACAAAAGAAGAAAACCATGAAAGAAGACATGGGAGGAAATTCTTTCAAATAAATAAGAAGGAAAAAAAAAGAAACAAACAATATTGAACCAGAGAAAAAAAAATCCCCATTCTTGACGGGAATCCACTCAGGCGCCTTTTGACCACCAGCTCTGGCACCGAGAGATGCTGTCAGGACGTGCTGGTGCTCCTTCCATTTGCTCTGGAGTGTCCCTTCTCCCTCTCAGACTCTCTCCCTTCCCTCTTCCCCGCGCGCTGGATGATTCAATAAAAACCCCCGTCCCTCCCTGATTCTCTCCCTCCCGATTGCCGGGCAGTGGCTCTCCAGCCCGGCGTTATTTGTCTGGGGCCTCTCCTCGCTGTTTTCGAGTGTAACTGCTCGACAAGAGAAATGTAATTCAAATTTCTCCCTGACAAATGAAGGCGCCCCAAGCGACGCAATGTTCAATTCGGGAGCCCGACGACGATTTTCGGGCGGAGGCGAGAAGACTCGGCGAAACAGATTGGACTGCTTGGCGCACGCGCGGCAGCTAATGTTACGTGCGTGGCCATTGGCTGGCTGGCAAACACGTGGAAGGGATGGGTGGGAGGGAGACGAGCCGCGAGTGTCGGAAGTGTTATTGGCACTTACATTGTTTGCTTACCTCTTTCTACTTTTTTCTTCTTGGTTCTATGGGACTTCTTTCTTTTTGCCTTCTTCTTCTCCACTTTTCCACCACCACCACCCCCTCTTCCACCCGTCACCCCCCCTCCACCCGTCACCCCCCCACCCCCCCCACCCCCCACCCCCTCCACCGACCATCCCTGCTGAACTCTTATTTGCTCGCTGTCTCTCGCTGCTTGCAGAAACAAACGAAACCATCTTCAAATACGAGAACGGAACCAATAAAGGCGTTTCGATTCTAATTAAATCCACCAAACTCGAGTGTCGCATCGTTATCTGCGAACTGTCCAGATGACGTGAGGTACAGTGTTGGTTGTAGAAATGTGCGTTCTTAAGTCATTATGTGCTTTTGTGTTGTGATTATCTCCACACTGATACTTACTGGAGCATTTCATTCTGGGTGTCTTTTTCACAACATGGTTTTCTTTTCTGTTATTCCCCACCCCACCCCACCCTCGTTTGGTTGTGTCGTTGGTAGTGTTCTTGTTGTTGTTGGTGATGGTGGTGGTGTTTTTGTTCTAAGTGCATTAATGCAAATGCGTCTTCAAGTCCTCTTGTTTATAGCCTGGCCGAACATAATATCAGACTTAAAAACAATTTAAATGCATAACGATGTACAAAAGAAATCCAGTATCAAACTGTAAAACCAATACCTACCACCCCTCATACTAAAAACAAGAAAAAGGAAAAGAGGGGTGGGGGGAGGGGCTAACAAACAAACAAAACTATAATCTATGATCTGTGAGTTGCCAGATCAAATACCAAAACCAGTTTCTTGGGGGGGGGGGGGGATCACATTAGCTAGAACATGTGGTCTTCGTGTCCCAGCCCCCAAAGGGTGATACCTGATACCCTGTACATCCCAACACCCACAGAGATCATGTTAAACATCTAGTGGTTCGCCACTCAGGTTTTCTCTTTTTTTTCTAATCAGTTTCATACATCTACAATCACAAGACAAATAAAGTCACACTGTGTATAGGACCAGTGCTTACATCTACAATCATAAGTCACACTGTATAAGTCACACTGTGTATTAGACCAGTTTCATACATCTACAACCGCAAGTCATACTGTGTATAAGACCAGTCCATACACCTACAATCATAAGTCACTGTATAAGTCACACTGTGTATTAGACCAGTTTCATACATCTACAACCGCAAGTCACACTGTGTACAAGACTAGTTCCTTACATCTACAACCACAAGTCACACAGTATATAAGACCAGTTCTTATATCTACAACCGTAAGTCACACCATTGTAAGACCAGTTTCATACATCTACAACCACACTGTGCTAACGACCAGTTTCATACTTGTACGATTACAGAGCATGTCATGCCACCATATGTACAGTCTAGCCGACCACAAAGGCCACGTCATGGCTACAAACAAGTCAAAAAGCAGAACCATGTACAACTGAAAATGCCAACATTAAACACGTCATGCATGGAAACTTAAAGACCAGACTAAAACAAAGTTTATTACCAGTCATACTTTAATCGGATGGAATTAAAAATACTGATTTAAAATCTAAAAAAAAAAGTGGACCATCTGGGATCTAAACCTTCAAGGAATCTAAATTCAGTAAAACGCTCGTGCCGATTGTAATATAGATCCCAGCACCCAAAAAGCTGTTTAAAAGTTGTTGTGTATCGCACTGTGCCCATCATGCAGCCCCCTCACACTACAAAAGGCAAAATGTGCAAGGTGGGTGTCAGTCTCAATGTAACCTGCCAAACATTATTTGCTAATCACAGAACGCCAATGAGGATGATGACATACAGACGTGTACAGACGTACACACATGCTGTATGCTTTGTCTCGAATGACAACAGAACAAAATTAACACAACCAGGGTACGTAGAAGAATGTTTTGTTGTGTTTTGTCTCTTAATAGTTAAAAAAAAAATCAACATGGCCAAGGCACAGGCAGCCATACAGTAAAGTATGTATTGATTTGATCTGCATCATAGCTGTAATGCGTGAAACAAAGACGGTAGGACCACGCTAGATAGCTACTGTGGTACTGTCTTGCTTGGTTTCAGAACACTGTGAACAAAACCAGCACTGCCAGACAGGTAAGTGAAAGTGATTCAGGACGTATTGCCTTGTTTCACAATGCTTTGAATTTAAACAAAATCGGCACAGACAGGGTATTAAACATAACGATGCAGTAGGTCTTGTCTTGTTTTGTCTCAGTTCGGAAAAAAAAAAAAAAAACAGCACTGGTGTGATAGGTTGCCGTGTAAAACAGTATAATCTGTCTTGCTTTGTCTCACAATAATCCTGTGAACTAAACCGAACCAAACGACCAGCGCAGGTATGTTTTGTCTTGTCATCTTCTGCATTATCTTGTATCAGAACAAAAACACAAAAAAAAAACAAGCAAAAAAACAAAACTGTATCTAAACTGGCAGGTACAACAGAACGATATATTTTGTATGGCCTTGTCTCATCATATCTTTGTACCTATTCATATATCTTTCTGGGTTTTTTTATCTATCAATCTGTCTATGTATATAACTGTCTGTCTGTCTATCTATCTATTTACAAAGTCACGCAATCCAATATGGAGAGAAACAATTTCTTAGTCGCTGGACACTGGAACAGTAGTTGTCAAGATATTTGTTCAAGGGTAAAATTATTTACTGGATTTCTATCGAAACATTTACAGGAAGCAGCATGATATACTGAATCACAGATATCTTTTGTTTTTAAATCCACAACGCATCAGCGATGATGTGTCGGAACCAGGTGTGATGAAAAGAACAGGACTGGGAACACACAGAGGAGCCCCACCCCTCCAGTTTGCTTCCCAGAGCACCTGACGCGTTTTTGCCCCTCGTATCGTCGAGCCACGTGTGCCTGTGTGCATCCTTTGTGTGCCGGTCAGCCGCATTTCACGCCTGCAGTCCCAAATCGACGACAGGTAACGCGGACCGGGCAAGCAAGAACCGCTGTAAAAAAGACGCGCAATACGGCAGACCTTAATCAATGCACAGAAACGAGTGCAGACCATTCCGCCCGGGCCATTTGTCACGACACGGCCTCCGATAATCTATAGCCCCACTTCCGGGTCTGCTCGCGCGGGCACGTGCTCCACTTCCGGTGGCGCTGTTTTCAGAAGTTTCTTCGTCTTTCATTCCGTGACGTCTGCAATCCGAAATGAGCGCCTTTTTATTTAGAGAGCGCGCCGGGTGAAGCCCGATGATGAAGAAGGAGAGGCAGTGGTGGGCACAGCCTGTAATTCATCAAAACCCCGGCCCCTGGTCTCTGCCCTCTGTCTAGTTTTTCTTCCCCATCCCCAGACGGTAAAAGACCCGATGACAATGATGGATTCAAGGCGTGGAGTGGCGCACTGGATGAAACACCTCGCCTAATGCCAGTGTTGTTTTTATTAGTGTTATTATCGGGGGGGGGGGGGGGGTTCCCCCCTTCCCTCCCCGGTTACTTAAGGCCCGTGAGGATTCTGCAAGTCTCAGCAGGCCGGCTAAGGTTCAAGAATCTGCCGAAATGAAATGATGGCGCTGGCCGCAGACATCAAGTAGGTCAATACCTCAGAGCAGGATTTCCCGGGGGTCGTGCATTTTCGCAGCTCTCCTCCGCCTCCATCCTTTCATTTCATTTATTCTTTGTAAAACAAAACAAAACAAAAATTAGCAAACTCCGACGACCGATTCCATCCCTTATTCTGGAGTTTGGAAGGAGCTGAATTCTGAAGTTCTTATGTCAGTAATTTTGTGTATTTCCCCATCGGCTGCACTCTCACATAATAATACGGTCACACGTCCTCGTCTCATCCCTCTGCTCCAAGACTGTCTGTTTAGATACAGATGCCAAATCCAAATCCTTGGACAGCTTAGTGCTTGCTCAAAGTTCTTCATCAACGTTTTTAGTGCCTCGCCTACCCAAGTAAGTACCACCAATCAATCAATCAAGACTGACCTGAAAAAGAGGGAAAAGATGACTTACTGTTTATAACAATCACCAACCTTCACTCTCAGCATTCCATTTGTATTGGGACACAAACCTCTCAACAGTAATTAAATGTGAAGATTAAAAAAAAGAAACAACAACGCGAAGAAGTAATGTACCACTAGCGGTGATAGTGCAGCAAGAAAGCAAAAAGAAAAAAGTGTCTTACCATAATATCTG
The DNA here is from genome assembly GCA_033310375.1 of Conus canariensis. Classification (NCBI taxonomy): domain Eukaryota; kingdom Metazoa; phylum Mollusca; class Gastropoda; order Neogastropoda; family Conidae; genus Conus; species Conus canariensis. The sequence goes on from CM065728.1 coordinate 36,692,470, forward strand.
GGGTCAAAGCCGTACCCCATCTCCTCCCTCTTCTTGTTGAGCTTGTCCAGGGTCTCCGGGTTGGCGTGGTGGATGGATGGGCTGCGTTTGGGCGGACGTCCGGGACGCGCACTGTAACACGGAAAGGGAAACAATACGTCACTTCCGGTGCACATGCACAGGCGAAGCCGTTGACGATTTCCGCGCTTAGGAAGTCCCCCCCCCTCCCCCCCTTCCTCCCCCCCTCCCCCCACTGCCACCCTTCCCTCCTACCGCTCCGTCTTTTGAGTATGAGAGAGAGAGAGAGAGAGAGAGAGAGAGAGAGAGAGAGAGAGAGAGAGAGAGAGGTTTAAATTTTCCGTCATAGAATTTACTAAGCTTGCATTTCACTTTCCAGTGCTGTAAAATTCAAGATGATGTTGTCTTCAGCAATCTGTGTCGTCACTTTGTGTCTTTTGTCATTTCTCGTCGGTTGCGAGTTGCAAGCTTGCTTTATTGCCATTTTCGATAACCTGAACACAGATAGGTCTATTCGTATAATAAATAGCCGACTTTGGACCTCACCCAGTTGTTTATTTCTCGGCAGACCATGATAACAATAGCAGCAAGAACCCCTCGACACCCTACCCATCCTCTCTCT
>CM065728.1:36698088-36703088 GCA_033310375.1 Conus canariensis
TTGTCTGGAACCAGATGGGGTGCTCGCTGCCCCTCGACCCCCCCCCCCCCATCTCCCATCCCCCCGCGCCTCGTCTCCTTCCTTCCTCCCTCCCCTCCTCCTTCCTCCCCCTCCCCGCCCCCCCCCCCCCCTTCCTCCCACCCACCTCTTTTCTCTCCGCCCGATTGTCTGGGCAGTTGCAGTTATCAGATGGTGGGCTCTCTTCACACGTGTAATGTCTAGACGGCGCCGATAGGAGGACCCGTCCACGCCTCATTTCTGTACCTGTTGGGAAGTCATCGACTCTTCCAGGGCAATGAGGAGTGAGTGGGGATGAGGGGGGTGGGGTGAGGGGAGGGGGGGGTGTGTGGGCGGGGTGGAAAGTGAGGGACAGAAGGAGTGGGGCGATGAGGATGCAGCTATGGGGTGATGGTGTTGGTGCTAACAGGGAGGCGGGTGAAGGAGGAGAGAAGAGTGGAACAGATGTATACGGCTGTCTAGTTGTTGACGCTGTTACAACATTCACGGTTTTTTTTTTTCTTGTTTGTTGCAATAGCACAGGGGGGGGGGGGGGGGGGGGGGGCGGACAAGAGAGAGAGGGGAGGGGAAGAAGATGGAAGAGGATAGGAAGGGATAGCGCACGTTCATACGCACGCGCGCGCGCGCACGCACACACACACACACACACACACACACACACATACACACACACACACACACACACACACCACCCTTCTCAAACTAATTAGTACTGTGGAAATGAACATGTAGGAAGCAGGCATGGTCTGTATCATGCTTGTCAAAAGCTTCCTGTTATCCGATACCATCGTTTCACCCATGGTCTGGCCAGACAAGAACACGTACATGACACTCAATGGAGGAACAGAATCTGAAGGAGTAGGAATGTGTGTGTGTGTGTGTGTGTGTGTGTGTGTGTGTGTGTGTGTGTGTGTGTGGTGTGTGTGGAGAGAGAGTGAGTGAGTGTGTGAGTGTTTGTGCGCGCGCGCGCGCGCGGTGTGTGTGTGTGTGTGTGTGGTGTGTGTGTGTATTTGTGTGCTTGTATGTGTGTGTTTGACTGTCTATGTGTGTCTGTGTTTGTGTGCTTGTATGAATGTTTGTCTGTCTGTGTCCGTGTGTCTGTGTATGCTGTTTCTCAATACATTATTTCTTTATTTCTTTCTCCGACTGTTTCTCTTTTCTGTTGTTCGACTTCCACCGGGTGGAGCTGTCCAAATGTCGGCTTTCTTTTCAGAGACATACCAAGCGAATCAGAGCGTATCTCTACACCACCACTCTGTCAACATCCTCCACAGCCAAACACTCGAGCTAGACAACTGTACTCGAACCAAAGCTCCTATTTCTACGCAAAACATTTTCTTTCTTGCAACTGTCCTCTGCCAAGCTTTTTTTCCCACCTACACCCGTACCCCCCACCCGATTTCTCCTTCTTTCCTTTCTTCTTCTTCTTTTTTTTTAATAGAATTGTATAGCCGGGTCCCCAACATGAAACATGAAACCTCCCCCCCCCCCCCTCCTACCGTATTCAAACAACTGGTTTTTATCAAATTACAACTCTTCATCTTCCTGCTCTATGGCCGTTTTGTTTCCCCCTTCCCTGGTCCCCCTACAATCAACTCATGAATCTAGAAAACGAAAATTCGCGTCTGCCGTACACAGCCAGCCTGAAAAGAAGCAACTGGGGAAAAAGGAAACGGACAAGAAGACGCAAAGGAATCAAGTGAATGGAGATTGGTGATGATTTGGGTATTAAGACGCGGCCATGCAGAACAAGATAAACCATTCTCCCCGACCCCTCGTAATTTCTAGCCTGACAAAGGCAGCCACGGAGACGCTACCCGGGGTGGGAAGGGGTGTGAGGTTACGCCGTGGGAAGACGAGGCTGCAGATGGGGGAGATAATCAAGCTTTAGCTTTGCAGGGCGAAATCAGACACGGCATCTGACGACCCCAAGCAAAACGACCATACGACTGCCCATCAACTGTTGCGTGGAATGAATGTGCGCTGAGGTTGTTTTTCTCTCTCTCTCTCTCTCTCTCTCTCTCTCCTCCTCTCTCTCCCCTCTCTCAGTGCCCCTCCAATCCACACGTTTCACCACTTTTCTTCTCTGTCCACCAGTATTCATGCCGGGGAAGTGGAAAGGGTGTGTGGTGGTGGTGGTGTGGGGGGGGGGGGAGGCTGTGGGCAGTGTAGTGGGACCCGTCGTTGATTATGTACCGTGACGACAGTGAGGGCAAAACCAGCGACTCCGCACATTGTACATTTCAACCAAATGAGGATGGGCTGATTGTGTGGTGTGTGTGTGTGTGTGTGTGTGTGTGTGTGTGTGTGTGTAAGAGAAAGACAGGGGTTTTTTTTGGGTTTTTTTCTTTTTTTTTGCGTACGCAGGCTGATACTCCTGCGGACACGCCCTGTATAGACAGGCAAGGATCAATTAATCCCATCTACCCAACAAAGGGAGTGAAGTTTTGTGTGTATGAGAGTGTGTTTGATTCGTGACGTGTTGATCAGGGTGGATGGGGTGTAACTGAGGTAGGAAGTTCACCACATTTACGAAGTAACTCTCAGAAGCAGAAACGTAATGATGAAACCTCAATAATTGTCTCCCCTCCATATCCCAATGCGACACTGCCAAAAAAAAAAAAAAAAAAGAAGAAGAAAAAAGAAGAAAAAAAAGAAAAATAATAATCGCTGAAACAATCAGATAAAATACCCTTGTATGATTCGTCACGCGACCGTCACCACCACCCCCCCCCCCCCCCCCCCCCCCCCCCCCCCCCCCCCCCCACTTTCTCTCTGCCTCACCGAGTAACACTCGCAAACCACCGGATAACAATGCGTATTGCAAAACAAAGACGATATCGGGGGGGGGGGGGGGGGGGGGGGGGGGGGGGGGGGGGGGGGGGACCCGCAAATCTTGCAAGTCATGGCGCCTTTCTCACAATGGTCTCAAAGCCCACCGCGTCTAATCCGGGCATCAGATAACGCTGGCCGCCATCTTGATGCAAAGCGCACAACTCGGTGCGGCCCGGAGTGTGTGTGTATGTGTGTGTTGTGTGTGTGTGTGTGTGTGTGGTGTGTGTGTGTGCGTGCGTGCGTGCGTGCGTGCGTGGTGTGTGTGTGTGTGTGTTGTGGTGTGCATATTTCTTCACCGGTGTGAGAAATCTGCAATAGGTTTAGAATTACCCCCATACACACACAGCGCGAGGTTTTTATAACGGGAATTAAATAAACAGCTCAGGCTTGAAGGACTACAAGGATCAGATGTTGGCCGACTGATTTATATCCAGTGCCTCTTGCATTACCTTTCTATTTTATCACACCCCTCCCCCCTCCCCCCACCTTTTTTTGGTTTGCTGGTCACAATATCCACTAACAGGGAAATGGAATAGGACGTGGAAGGACTAGGGAGAGGGTTAGGTGAGAGTAGGGTGGGGTGGGTGGGGAGGGGCGAGTGTGGATACTAATCTCTTACTGACAGCTGAAGGGACAAGCGTGTACAGAACATCCGGTTTTAAATACTAACACTGCAGGAGACTTGTACACACTGAACAACGTGATATATAAAACACAAAAAATCTCTCTCTCCACACACACACACACACACACACACACACACACACACACACACACACACCGCGAGTACATACACATGCGCAGACTCCATGGAAGCTATTGTGCAAGTCCTTCACAACTTCAGAGAGAGAGACTGAGAGAGAGATTGAGAGCGAGAGCGAGAGAGAGAAAGGGAGGCTGGGGGATGGGGAGATGGAGATTTCCACACATTTAGAAAGTCACGATCAGAAGCAGTTAATGACACTACATCATTTCATGATCACCCCCACCCCTTCCCCACTCCCTATTCATTTACCTCGAAAGTCCCAAAGCTTCACACAAGAGGGCGGGGAGGAGGAGGAGGGGGGAGTGGGACAAAATGAATGTGCCATTCTGTATTTAAAAAATACTGTCACTCATTGTATGAGCCCCCCCCCCTCCCCACAACCCCCACCCTACCCACCACTCCTAATAACGCCTTGAGCAATCTGAACACTACAGAACGAAGAGAACAAAACAAACAAATGACAATACTGAGCACCACCTCCCTCCACCCTACCCATACCCCCATAGCCCGCAAGTCATGGCGCCTGTCTAACAATGGTCTCAAAGCCCCCTAGGTCTAATCCGGGCATCAGATAACGCCGGCCGCCATCTTGGTGCAAACCGCCCAAACTCGGCGCGGCTGGCTCTCTTTTCTTTCTGTCTTTCCTTCCTTCCATTTTTTTTTTTTTTTTTTTTTTTTGCATGTTTCTTCACTGGCGTGAGAAATCTGCAATGAGTTTAGGATTACCCCCGCGTTCGCACAGATAATGCGATGTTTTTATAACGGGAATTAAATAAACAGCTCAGGCTTGAAGGAACACAATGATCAAATGTTGGCCAAGTGATTTATATGGAAGCGCCTTCACGCTAGGCCTACTATACACATTTTTTTTAACGGTCACAATATCCACTGTGTAGGATGAGGGAAGACGGCGGTGGCGGCAGGTGGGATGGGGGGTGGGGGTGGATCCTGATCCCACCGAAAAGACCATCATATAGCGACAGAAGAATCGAGGAGCGTGTCTTGAACGTTGAACATCACTGACGTGGGAAACTTATGCTACACACCTGAAAGAGACATAAAACCCCATGAAATGAAAAAAAAAAAAACTTTATGAAAAAAAAAATTTGACGGCTTACCAACGGTAAAACTTTCAGAGGCAGTGATATTCTCTCTCTCTCTCTCTCTCTCTCTCTCTCTCTCTCTCTCTCTCTCTCTCTCTCTCTCCCTCTCTCTCTGACCTGTCGGAAAAATGTCAATATGCTGGTGTCTGTTGTTTGCTTTGATTTTGTTTAGCTTTGCTTTGTTCATTATGTATACCGTTAGTGATTTCACCCCCCCCCCCCCCCTTTCAAATGGCTCTATGGCCTTTTTTGAATTAAAATCCGTTTTGGTTTGCCGT
>CM065728.1:36710588-36713088 GCA_033310375.1 Conus canariensis
AAGTGATGGACGAGAGAGGAGACAGAGAGAAGAGAGAGAGGAGAGAGAGAGAGAGAGAGAGAGAGAGAGAGGTGCCCGGTTACCTCAACTGTACAGACCAAATTCGCGGCCAGATGTTTTAAGTTCGAATCCCTCAAAATAGAAAAAGAAATAGCCATTTCTGGAATTTGAGCATGGATCTGAATTCAATCCTCTCGCCCTAAAGGGGTGTGTGGAGGATAAGAAGTCAGAAAATCAGAATTGCACAAACATGAACATTTCTTTGCGTGTGTTTAAGGCACCTACATACATACAAAAGTGATCAATAAGAATGAAAAAAAAACAACCTTTTGTTCTTAATTAGCTTGTTTCAAAAGTATCTTATATCACCACCACGCATCATTTTATAGAACGGACAAACAAATCTCTTAATTCAATAATAATTAGGTAATTACCGCCATCCGTTCCGCAACACATCATTTTTTGGATATTCAATTGTAAAATGATGCTCATCACCACTACCATTCGTATGGCGTGTAGTCTTTAACATGGCCATCCAGGTCTTTCAATTCAGATTTCTTCCCATCTCAGTAAGGAGTTTATGAGAACTACATTTAAGTTCAATTTTGATGCCCCCCCCCCCCCCCCCACGCCCCCACCCCCCCCCCCCCCCCCTCCTTTTACAGTCTGTTTCAGTCACAGTGGCAGAGTGGTGTCAGATAATTCCGCTCCGCAGTTCTCCTCGGGTTTATTCCCGTCTGCCACATGACTTAAGCCCAGTGAGATCAAGCCCCGAAAGTGGAGTGGAGTGGTGGCAGTGGGGATATAAGAGAAACCAGGCAACACACAGAGAGAAAGAAAGCGGTCAGACACAGAAACAAACACACGGATCAAACTCCTTTTTCGTCTGTCTCGTCAAGTGAGCTACTGTTTTCCCGGAGGGAAAAACTAAAACAAAACGAAACAAAACACAAAGGACCAAAAGAAAAAAAAATCCCCGCGCGACAAATTTACCGGCTTAGCGACTTAGGGCGGGTGACAAATTTACTGTCCCTTGATTTGTCCACAACTGGTCGGGTTCTCACGGTCTTTCGTCTCTGTGCTGGGGCCCCGTGTCCACGGGTCACAAGTGTCACCTCCTCATATTTGTCCCCCCCCTGGTAATTTTGGTGTTTGTGTTTGTATATGTGTGTGTGTGTGTGGTGTGTGTGTGTGTGTGTGTGTGTGTGTGTGTGTGTGTTGTGAATGAGTGGGTTACTGAATGAGAGAGAGAATATGTGTGTGTGTGTGTGTGTGTGTGTGTGTGTGTGTGTGTGTGTGTGTGTGTGTGTGTGTGTGTGTGTGTGTTGTTGTGTGTGTGTGTGTGTGTGAATGAGTGGGTTACTGAATGAGAGAGAGAGAGAAAGTGTGTGTGTGTGTGTGTGTGTGTGTGTGTGTGTGTGTGTGTGTGTGTGTGTGTGTGTGTGTGTGTGAATGAGTGGGTTACTGAATGAGAGAGAGAGAGAGAGAGAGAAAAGAGTGTGTGTGTGTGTGTGTGTGTGTGTGTGTGTGTGTGTGTGTGTGTGTGTGGTGTGCGCGTGGCGGGGGCGCGCGCGCGCGTGTGAATATGTGTGTGTGTGTGTATGAGAGAGAGAGAGAGAGAGGAGAGAGAGAGAGAGAGAGACTGACTTTACTGGTAACCGCTTGGCATAAATTCAGTTGATGTAATCAGCCCCCTTTCTCTCTCACCCCCCCCCCCCCCCCCCCACCCCTCCTCCCCGATCTGCTCTTGTTATCACTTTAAAGCAGTCAAAGCCATCTGATGAAGATGGCGAGGAAAAGGAGTAATATAAGAACATGAAGAAAGCGATGAAGAGATGGGAGGGGTGGGGACGAAGAAGAAGACGAAGAAGAGAAGAAAAATGAAGAGAACAATGAAGAGGGAGAAGGAGAATGAAGAAGACAAAAAAAGGAAGAAAAAGAAAGAACACGAGGTGAGAAAAAGAGCAGAAAAACGAGTATGTTAATGAACAAGAGGAGAAAGGAGAACACGAACTGAAGGAGAATAAAGTAGACGCTAGAGAGCAGGACCATAAAGAAGACGCCGAAGAAGACATGAACATTGACGGAGACGATGAAGAGGAGGAGAATAATGAAAGTGAAGAAAATAAGAATAAAGGAGACGATGAAAATGGGAGAAGAATGAAGAGGAACAGAATGAAGAAGACAATGAAGAAAAGGAGAAGAAAGAATAAAATGGAAGAGAAGCGGAAAATAATAATTAAAAAAAAAGCGATGAAGACAAGGAGGAGAATGAAGAGGAAGACTGAGTGAGAAGAGATGGGAATGAAGAAGAGATTAAGAGGAGGAAAATAAAGAAGACGATGGAGATAGGAAAGGGATGAAGAAGAAGTAGAGAAGAAGGAGAGAATGAAGAAGGAGATGGAGAAAACGAGGAGACTGAAGAAGAAGAAGAAGAAGAAGAAGAAGAAGAAGAAGAAGAAGAAGAAGAAGAAGAAGGAAGAAGAAGGAAGAAGATGGA
>CM065728.1:36720588-36728088 GCA_033310375.1 Conus canariensis
GGCCACAGCAGTGACAATTCCTGACACACCATTCTGAACTACGGTTACATCAACCATGTAGAATAAGCCAACCTCACAATCCATCCATCACACTGCCGCTCAAGATGAAAGACGAATTACTCGCCATACCCCCCAGACAAATGGATGAGCAGTTGGCCGCCCGCTAGCCTCCCTCTGAAAGGAACAGCGCCCTCTACGACTCTCGGAAATCAAGGGAGACAACATCTGGAGCTGGCGTGCGCCAAAGACGGCCTAAGTCTGTCTCGGGACGGCCCGCGCCCGAAATGTAATTGGCTGCGCAATAAGAGATGCAAAGAAAACGACGGGTGCGCTGGTGGCATATTAATTAACTTGTCCATTGTCATTCGTCCTGGCTTCGGCACTGGCAGTCCCCCGGTCCTCGTGGTTCACCTCTGACCCTGCGATTTGTTTCCCCATTTGTCGTGCAGTTGCCCGACATTTTTTTTTCTTTTTTGTTGAGGGATACACCCTCCCTTCCCCTCCCACCTCCTTTACTCCGATTTGGCACCCACCCCCCACCCCCCACCCCCGATATTTGCAAGGAGTGCGATATTATTATCATCATCACGAGCAGCAGCTCCGAAGCCACCTTACCCATCCCTGCTTCCAAACAAAACGGTTCTTCTGGCGTCTCTCTCCGAAGTTGCACGACTCTTCGCCATCCAACGCCCTGTGACGAAGCAGTTCGCTGTTTGTTCCCCTTGGGGCTGCAGACTGAACCTCCTGTGGTGGGGGTGGACAATCAGCTGTCCGTGGCTCCTGCAAGCTTTCTTGACCGGCACTGTTCCTGCGGGATTATCGCTCATAATTCTTGGATTCCCTCCTGCCCTAAAGCGCTGGCTATCTCTGTGTGCACGTGTCTTCGGCCAGATGGGACCCAAGACCATCCATTTGGATGATATCTTTTTCTCCCCTCCCCCCCCCCCCCCTTTTTTCCCCCCAACTCTTTGTGCCCCTTCCCACCCCCCCCCCCATTCCCACCCCACCTCCATCCCCCGCCATGTTTCCCCTCCTACCACCTCAAATTCGTAATGCTGGAAAAGGTGTGACAGATATCAACGGAGAACCACTTGGGCCACAGATCTCCTCGTCTTATAATGTCAACGAGGATGACGACGAGGAGGATGAAGATGACCATGACGACGATGATGATGAAGATGGCGATGACGACGATGCTGTTGAAGATGACGATGACGACGATGATGATGATAAAAATGACGATGACGACGATGCAGTTGAAGATGACAATGACCACGATGACAACGACAATACCAACTTACACGTGACGTTACCGACACCCCAACCCAACCGCTCTAGACCCCCACCCCCACCCTCACTCCACCCCCACCCCCAACTCCCTGCTCCCCCCTAAAAAGACAGTGAATGCACTTTGATGGTGAAGATGGAGCCGGGCAGGTCAGCTCAGGGACGCGCTGTAATGGAGGTGGACAGGACAAGGACAGGACGGAAACACAAGCCATGCAGCACTGACACATGACAATCCCCTCCACCCGTCCACTGCCTCCCCCTCCCCATCACACACACACACACACACACACACACACACACACACACACACACACACACACACACATACAGCACAACATGCACGGGACAGGCGGCGCGCGCCATTTGGCATCAGAGAGAGTCGTCATTAGCTGGCACTAATTGCTTTTTCTGTAATGACAAGCTTTCGACATTCCCTCCCCGCGGTTTGGTGTTCTTTCGTCAGACGCCCTTCTGTATCTCTGGCCTCGAACTCTAAACTCTTTCTTTGGAGTTGTTTCTTTCTTCCTCCAACTGTGTGTCCTCTTGGGACTTAGGGACAGAAAGGAAATGCTGGAATGGTTGCAGGGGTGGGGTGGGGGCGGGGGTGGGAGAGCAGGGGGGGGGGGGTGACTCTGTTAAAGAAAAGAAAACGGAAGAAGAGAGAGAGAGAGAGAGAGAGAGAGAGAGAGAGAGAGAGCGAGTGATTCCCCTTTGTGTCCCTCACGTCTGCTCAGCAGTTTTTTTCGGGCGGTGGTGACGTAATGCCCATCTCAGCGAAAACGTTAACGTTTAGAAAGGGGCAGGGGACGGGAGGGAAGGGAAGGGGAGGGGAGGGGCTTCCCTCACCAGCCGGGATTCCCCCGGGAGGGTCGGGGCATGAAAGAGAATTGATCTGTAACAGTCGCTCCACGGAAACCCGGCAATTATTTGGACAAGGAGGGACACGAACACGGATAAGAGATGCGCGAGAACGCTTCATTTTTGGAAATACAATCGCTGTTTTCTTTGGCTTCGGTGACAGGGAAAGGAGGGGGGGGGGGGGTGCAGGGGGTTAAATTCAGCTGCCGTGTTCTGAGGCTGTCGATGACTGTCCACATCGGCTGTTCCTGCATCCGGGCCCAGGGCTGTTCTCTGCTGTTGTTACCAGGCTCCGTAGAGCCCGGCATTATGTGTCGCATTTTTACAGCCACCTTAACCGTCCTTTGATCAATACAGAATAAGACCATATTATCATAAATTAAAAACTTTTACCCCAGAACTTGATTGGTCAATACCTCCTTTACAGCGTGAAAAAATTCCTTTTATTAACCACCTCAAATCAGTGTAAATGAAAATCGACAGGTCTGCTGTTTGGGCTTGGGCTTCGATGAAAATGGATGGCGCATTCTCGCCAAACAAGTCTCTTGGTACAGAAGGCGCACGTTTGTCAAGCAGACCGTTTGTATAAGGCGCATGCAGTACAGCAGATTCTCTGTGTACGGTACAAACGGGTGTATCAAGACCTGTTTCGCGTTCAGGAGAGGAGATGGAGATTTTCTGGAGCAAGAGTACGAATTTTGTAGCAGCGGTCAGAATTCAAAATCACAAAAATGATAATAGTGATAATAATAATTATAATGATAAATAATAATAATGATACTAAAAAATACTACTACTACTACCACTACTACTACTACTACTACTACTACTAGTAGTAGTAGTAGTAGTAGTAGTAGTAACAGCAATACACAACATATTCTTAAACGGCAGGTTCTCACGTCTTAACACCCACCCTACCCCATCTGAGGTTCCTCTGTATTGTCCCATTACTTCTCATCCCCCACCCCGCAAGACTGATCCAAAGATGACGGGGATAAACGCAATAAATGTACCCCTTTTGTGTGAAATAACAATGAGCAGAAAGTGTTAAAAACAAAAAACAAAAAAACAAAAAGCAAGGGGAACCCATCAAAATCAGCAATATCAAAAACCAGATATGGAATTTGTGACATCTTAGGTGTTCCAGACTTGAAGCTCAACATCGAAACTCCAGAATCCTGACCACAGACCACCTCGCTGGCATTCTGGTCTTGGTTAGATGACGCTGGTTGCGTAATCCTTCTATGACACGGTCAAGAACAGCACGTGTTTTGCCACACGACCGTCTGGTTTAATTTGCCCTCCCCAGCCGAAAAGATGCGCCAAAGGTTTGCTCACCCATAGCCACAGATTCAAACATTCATTCATTAAACCAATTGATCAATAATTTCTTCACTCATTCATTTCTTCATTCATTCATGTTGTTGACGGCCAAAAACTCGACGTTTAAGCTACGCACAGAAGCGGGTCAATGTATACGCGCGCACATCAACGACACGGCACGACTATGATTAATGACTGTGTGAAAACGCAAGGAGCACCTTCACAAACTGCAGTAGTTTCAACAAACAAGAGCGGCCAGTCCCTCAATTCAGGCCCAGCACTGTCCAAACGTTGCTCTTTCCATACAGTCATGCACTGCATGAATGAAGGAATGAATAAATGAGTGATAAGGTTTGGTGAAACAAGGAAGTGTCGGAATTTACATGAGAGAGAGAGAGAGAGAGAGAGAGAGAGAGAGAGAGGGAGAGAGAGAGAGAGAGAGAGAGAGAGAGAGAGAGAGAGAGAGAGAGATGACAATGACGAGATGAAAATGACAGTAAAAAAAGCGCAAGAAACAAGAAGAAGGAGACAGAAGGGGAGGGGGGGGGGGGGGGGGGGGGGGGGGGGGGGGAAGGTATGACACGTACACTTTTGCAATCTCATGCCAAGGAGAGTGCGGGGGGGGGGAGGAGAGAGAGAAGAGAGAGAGAGAGACAAGAAAACCACCGAAGCTTGCTAAGGCCGAGACCTGAGATGTCGCTGTCATTTTAATTACTGCGCTGTGCTGGTTGATTATACAGTCTCTGCTGTATGACAACGTCAGCGACTGTGACAGTTACAAGTCTTTGAAGTCACCCGCCCGTGGCTTTCATCTCCACCCGGTGACACGCCGAAAATGTGGTACCGATCAGGAGTTACTCCCCGGAAAGATTTATATCCCTGGTGTGCCTCAGGGATGCCCACTCTCCACTGTATTCTTTAGAGTGGTCTTAGACTGGGCGTTGCGGCAAGACGCAGGCTCATACCTAGCATACTCACAGTGCTTGCTGACTGCAAGGAGAGGTCATCGCTGTCGGTCCCATATTCAAATACATGCCATCCTACTTTACCTTCACACACACACACACACACACACACACAAGAATATACATACATATATATATATATATATATATATATATAATATATATATATATACAAATCAGAAGTGGGGCAAAAAAAACTAGTGCAGCCCAACAATTCCTCCTTCATCCATTCATGGCTCTGTTATATTATAACAAATTTGAGAGAGGCAGAGAGACACATACACACACACACCACACACACACACACACACACACATAATATATATATATATATATAACATAGAGAGACAGACAGAGACAGACAGACTATCCAGCCAGAGATGGAGAGAGAGATCTGCTTTGAGTAGCAGTTCTAAAGATGGACGGAGTCAGGTCAACAGACATCTATCAAGTATATTACCAGGGGCCAAAGCTGGTAGAGGTGGGGACGGGGGAGCACTTCAGTGGGCCTACACCGCCCGCGCCTTGGCCGACGGGCTGAGCGATGTCAGACGTCAGGGAAACTGTCACTTGTTGTGCGGACGCAGAAGCTGATCACGTCATCAGAGGTGGAGTCCTGGGCACGACTCTCTCTCTCTCTCTCTGTCTGTTACCTGGTACCATCACACCTGTCGCCCTGAAGGAGACCAGGGTGTGAATTTTTCTCTCCTCATTCACACACCTGCTGAATTTGCTCCTCTGATCCTGTGTTGGGAGCGCCGCACGTGCACATGCGTACATATGCGCGCGCGAATGTGTGCGCGAATGCGCAGGCGCGGACGGTAGGCCTGATTTGTATGCCACACGCAAGTTTCAGAAGGAAGATAGGAGTTAAACATATGACGTGTGTGTGTGTGCCGTTCTTATTCCTGTCCCGCGTACCTACAAGCCCACCTAGTTGTTTATTAAATCGCCCAAATCCGACTGTGGCAGGGATTTTTCTTTAAACACCCCCCCCCCCCCCTTTTTTTTTTTTTTCTTCACACCCGTAACGACGATTGTCGGCTCCTTGCTATAAATCTTCCCCATTGTTCCTTCTGTCATAGGGCGGCCTGCTTGATGTGCCAGTTGAAGTTTCAGTCTGTTCTGTTGGAGATTCGTCCTACGCACTCACTCACTCCCACTTCATCCCCCCCCCCCCACACACCACACACCCTACCCCACCTTCCGCCCCCCCCCCCTCCCAAATCCCCAGCTCCCTAACCCTCTCCTCATCTGTGCTTCTTTCTATCTTTGTTTCATTCTTTCTCTGCTCTTCAGCTCGGTTAGTACTGCCATTTCAATTTGGCCTTACCAGTTTTGAGTCTGTTGGCCTCGAGATGCTTGCCTTCCTCCCCAACTTTCCTCCCCTTTCTTGTTACTTGTTTCTTTTTTCTTTCGTTACTTCAAAAAATTTCATCAAGCTTTTTCTTCTACTACTTTGGGTTTTTTTTTCCCTCCCCGTCTTCATCTCCCACGTTTATTACTACCATTCCATCAAGTTTTTTTCTTTTTCCACATTTTTCTTCCTATCTTTTTCCCCCCAGCTTCATGATTTTCATCTTCTCCCTTCCGTCCTTTTCGTGGGATTCGCTTCGTTCTTTCTTCCTCCCTTTTTTCAGGTTTGTTTCTTCTTCTTTTTTTTTAAATGCTTTTCGTTTCCCTCCTTTTGTGTTTCTGATTTCCCTTGCCCCGCCCCGCTCCCATCCTCCTCGATTCCCCCTTTTTCTTCTTCTCCTTTTCCATTTTTTTTTCCACCCTCCATCTGCTGATTTTCTTTTTTCAGAGCATTTAGAATTATTGGGTTCAGTTTCGTCCCTTTGTTGATGTTGCGTATTTGTTGTTCAGCTTATGAATTTCAAACACGCCTCCCTGTTTGTCTTACACTCTCTCTCTCTCTCTCTCTCTCTCTCTCTGACAGGAGGGTGGAGAAAGGAGAAGGGAAAAGCTGAGGTTCATGCTGGTGCGCGCTTATGTCGCGTATGTGTTTCTGAATGTGTGGTGTGTGTGTGTGTGTGTGTGTGTGTGTGTGTGTGTGTGTGTGTGTGTGGTGTGTGTGGTGTGTGTGTGTGTGTGTGTGCCTGAGAGAGAGAGAGAGAGAGAGAGAGAGAGAGAGAGAGAGAGAGAGAGAGAGAGAGAGAGAGAGAACTCGTATCGGGTCCATGTTGTGGCGTTAAGTAAGCGTGTTGCAAACAATTCATACTACATGTGTGTGGTCCCGTACTCGACGGGTGGAGGGAGGGGTGGGGAGTCTTAAAGAAAAGGAAAAGAACTTTAAGAAAAAAAAAGGAGAAAAAAAAAGAAGGAAAGAAAGAAAGAAAAAGAAAAGGAAAAGCAAAGACAAGAAGAAAGAGAGGAAGAAAGCGGCAGAGAGCTAGGTGACCCAGCTAGGTGAAGTTAACGAGGGCTGTGATTTGCGACAGGCCTCTGTGGATTCTTTGCATTGCCCTGTTCCCGTTACGTCGTCAAGAAGAAACTCAAACACTCCACTGAGAGGGAGGGAGGGAAAGGGGGGGGGGGGGAGAGTAACTGTGTGTGGGTGTGGAGGTGGGGGGAGGGGGCAAACCTCATGTCCTCCTCACCTCACCACCAACACCGCCATCATCCACTCTCACCCTCTACCGAGCCTCCTCCCTTCCCTCCCCCCCCACCCCCCTCCCGCCCAACTTTCCCCTACCGTTAAAATCTCATGCGTCCACGCCCTCCCACAACTTCTTCCCCCCCCCCCCCCCTTCACCACCCTCGGCCCCTGCACACCCTCACCCTCCACCCCCCACCCCCCCCCCCCCCCCCCCCCCCCACATCTCACGAACCCCTTCTCTCCAGCGTTAAGAAGTTTTGACATGTTTGTTCCTCTCTTTTTACATGTTAGTGGCGATTAAACAGAAAGAAACGTCGGCGGACTGACACAATACAATGCCTTGTGTCGCCTGCAGGGCCCACCGCCGCCGCCGCCGTTAGGCCTTCGTCGTCAACGTCAGCTTTGGGCCGCCAATCTTGTTGCGACGCTGTGGAGAGAAAGCCGGATGAAAGATTGATTTGTATA
>CM065728.1:36730588-36735588 GCA_033310375.1 Conus canariensis
TCATAGAGAATCTACCTGGCCATCACTGTTGGAGCCCCACGCACTCTGTGCTCATAGAGAATCTACCTGACCATCACTGTTGGAGCCCCACGCACTCTGTGCTCATAGAGAATCTACCTGGCCATCACTGTTGGAGCCCCACGCACTCTGTGCTCATAGAGAATCTACCTGACCATCACTGTTGGAGCCCCACGCACTCTGTGCTCATAGAGAATCTACCTGACCATCACTGTTGGAGCCCCAGACACGCTGCGCTCATAGAGAATCTACCTGACCATCACTGTTGGAGCCCCAGACACGCTGCGCTCATAGAGAATCTACCTGACCATCACTGTTGGAGCCCCAGACACGCTGCGCTCATTGAGAATCTACCTGACCATCACTGTTGGAGCCCCAGACACGCCGCACTCATAGAGAATCTACCTGACCATCACTGTTGGAGCCCCAGACACGCTACGCTCATAGAGAATCTACCTGACCCACCTGATAATCAGTGAGGGATCTCTTGGCGAATGGTGTATCTGTTCCTGCGTCTGTTTTGCAACTTTTGGACATACACCTATCATTGTATACGAAAGGCGCTCAAGGTTACCAAGGAGAAGAAAAACCAGCAATGAAAGTATATGGATCACCGATTTCTCGTTTATCTGCGGCGAGCAGTGAAACTGGACCCTCTCTGAAAAAAAAAAAAAACAAGATGCCAGATGTGTTGAACAGGAAAGGTACAGAGATGCTGACAACACATGAACAAGGTTTTGAGGTGGGCAGACGGTGTGCATTCGTGATGTTCCTCGGCACTTCTTGAAACAACGCTGAAGACAGGCAGTTTCACTGCCAAAGTCTGTGTATGAACAGACGTAGAAGTCAGCGCAGAAGATCGTCAGCAGCTCCAGGAGTCTACACACTGTGCACTGCGTTTCCTGTCAACTGCTGGATCACAAAACAGGGAGTGAGCTCTACCTGGTCACCCACGACACCGTCACGCTCCCAGGCTACTGTATTCATTAACTTCAAACGTCCCATGAGTCCGCCGGTGTATTTTCTGCCTTTTTACTGCCAATTCAAGACGAAAGGAATAGCATGGATACCTGGTAACTTCTCTTGAGCACAAACAAACCCAAACAAATGCAGTGCACACATCCGTAGTCACCAGGTCATCAAAAAAGGCAAATCTTGCACGACTGACAGAATAACCCAAACCCTCAGACTGACATGTATTTAACCGACAAACACTAGAGCAATGAAAAGCCCAGACACCAGTTGAACTGTCTAATGTTCTATGTAAAAAAAAATGTGGTATGTAATTGATCAGGAAGGAGGAGGAGGGGGGGAGGGGGTAGAGAGGCGGAAAAGAAAATGAAAACAAAAGGGGGAAAAGGATTTAAAAAAAAAAAAAAAAAACAAGTAAAATGGGGAAAAAAGGAGAGAACAAGAAAAGAAAAGGCCATGAAGAAAAGCCTGTGATGCATTTGGGGGGGGGGGGGGGAGGTGGGGGGGAGGAGAGTGGGGAGAGAAAGAAAAGTGCTTCTTGACCTGCATGCGACTAAGGCAGAAGAGGGGGGGGGGGGGGGGAGAGAGAGAGAGATGGGAGAGACGGCGGGAGTGGAAGGGAGAGAGTGTGAGAGCATGGGAAAGGCGGAGAAGGGGAGGGGGAGGGGGCGTGCCTGACAAATAAATGAAGAGTGTCAGAGCGATTCCTAGGTGGTGGAGACCGACCACTGCCCATTGTCCGAGAACGTGGGGACAAATAAGCTACACACTCTATGTCTGACCGCCGAGGTCAAAGAGACTGCCATACTTCAATGCCCTCTCCCTGACCCCCCTCCCCTCATACCTTTCTTCCACCCACCCCCTTGCATCCACGCCCAACTCCCTTCCTCTACTTCCCCCCCCCCCCTCCTCTCCACCCTCCACACCCCCTACAATGCCCCTCTCCCGTTTCCCCTCAACCCCCGAGTTCAGTGTTTAGTTACGGAAAACATTCCACATCGATGAAAATGGACACCATACACACACACACACACACACACACACACACACACACACACACACACACATGCACGCACGCACACACAGACACACACGCGCGCGCGCACACACACCACACACACACACACACACATACACACACACACACACACACACACACACACACACACACGGCCAACATACATACACAAACCAACGTTTATGGCAATGCGGGGAATGAAGCTAAAAACGTGGAACTAAGAAACTAGCGGGGAAAAGTAGATTGGGGGGGGGGGGGGGGGGGGTCATGAATTTAACCATGTATAATTAAAAAATTGTAAATGTTGCCTCCTCTTCCCACTTCCCATCCCCTCCAACAGACACACACACGAAAAAACCGAAACGAATATAAAGAAATCACGAATATTGAACGGAAAATATCGAAATCGTGATGGCTTTTTTTTTCACCTTCAATCATGCAAAACTGAAATAATAAGTGGAACAAATACACTGCCCTGTGCAACACACAAACACTTATCACTTCCACGTTTCTTTCTTCGTCTGAATCAAAAGGCTTTTCTGAATCAAAGGCTTTTCCTCCCAAGTGGTGACCATCAAACACTGATATCCATTGCCTTTGTATGTGGACTGTGTACCTGAAGGACATTCTTTTTTTCCTTTCTTTTTCTCCAATGGTGCGCTCATGTAGTTGTTTGGATTCTTTCAGACTGTTATTTGCCTTCAAATAAAAAAAAAATGTATGGGAATTGTGTGGCAACGTTCTCAATGCAGACTAATTCCAACAAAATAATGATTAACACCAATCGTTGTTGAGCACATTTTCATGGCAAATGATAATTGTATTCGACGTTTTGTGTTGTTGGGGGAATGGTTCAAAGTGCATTTGTGCATAGCAACACCATTTAGAATCATTGCTATTCATGGTATTGAGTATGCCCGCGCGTCCGTGTGTGTGTGTGTGTGTGTGTGTGTGTGTGTGTGTGTGTGTGTGTGTGTGTGTGTGTGTGTGCGCGGAATCCATTTTCTTCCAGCTTGATATAGAGGATCATTTTTTTCCTTTTCTTAACAGGAGAAAAAAATCGCCGTCATGATAAAGTAAACGTTTATGTGGTCTGTGTACACGCACGCGCACACGCGCGCGCCCACGAACACACAACACACACACAACACACACACACACACACACACACACACGAAGTGCATACACGTACGTGCGCGCGCGCGCAGACACACACACACACACACACACACACACACACACACACACACATACGACAGTGTTGGCAACATTATGAGCAAATCAGCATCAGACACGGCAAGATCATTGGCGTAAGACGTCCAACCATAACGCCACTCTCCATGACCTCTTTGGCACGCCCAATGCCATTTCTTCTGTGAAATCCCTCCCTTTCCCCGCCCATTTCTACCTCAGCATCAGCCCACCCACACCTCAAGTCGCCGCTTTCTTCTTCTCTCCCTGTTCATAAAACTAATGAAACAAACCACCACACACACACACACACACACACACACACGAGTCTATGCCCGTGCCGAATGGGGCGTCACTCTTGTTTACTCCTTAATCAAGGGAGAGAAAGACAGCAGTGTGTGTGCTCCACACCAAACCAAACCGACGGAAATCCAAACTAGCCGCCCTTGTTCGCCGTCCGTACAATCATCTCGCAAGCCGACAAGAAAGACCGGGCCATTTTCGCCTGATTAATCCGATCCGTTCTGCGTTTGTTGTTCTTCATTCAATCCTTTCTCTTCCCCCCCCCCCCCACCTCCACTCCCCTCCCCCTCCCCCTCCCCTCCCCTCCCAGCCACCACAACTGGCTTCAACGCTTGTGTCCTTTTGTGGCCCTCCTGTTCAAATTTGCCCAGTTCGTGTTGGGAGGACTTGAAAAGCGGGAAATGAATTCGATACGAAAATTGCCGGTTGCACTAGTTTACAACAGAAAGCACACAGCGCTCGCTGGCAGGACTGCCGACGACAAGAAAAAAAAACTTTAATGACTCGCCGTAAGGATGGGGGAAGGGGAGAAGAAAAAAAAACATCACAACTGTTCACAATTGGAGCGAAAGGAGTTAGGGGAGGGGGCGAGGAACGGGGGGGGGGGGGGGCGTATTCCTTCTACTGTTCACGCTACTTCAAAGTCAAAAGTCTCGGAAGTGAAGCTGAGAGAAACGTGTGTCGAGGAGGAAGGGGTGCAGGGCAATCATAAAAAGAAAATGGGGGGGGGGGGGTCGGGGGTAGGGGAGAGACGTGGTGGGGGGAGGTTACGGCAAGGAAAGAGCAAGGCTATAGCTCTGATTGCAGACGAGGGATTAGGTGTGAAAACAGTCCACGGGTCTCCTTGTTTCGTTCAACGAGGTGAAAAGCGAGCGAAGGGAGCACAACAGAGCACACACAACATCCAGTCAGCTGCTGGGACAGGAGGGAGGGGGTGGGGGAGAGGAGGATGGGAGGGGTGAGGGTGGAATGGGAGTTGGGATGGGGGTGGGAGGGTGGAGGAGGGGGGAGGGGGCTGGGAGCAGACAGAAGCTGTACTTGAGGAGACGCGCCGATCACTGATGTATGTCGATGCCGGAGACTGACAAAGTCTCAATCGCCGTGTCCAGGTCTCTGTTCAACCATTCTTGCGTTACAGACACGCCAACAAACTTTGCTCCTTCCTTTTGCGAACATCATGGAGATGACAAGGAGGAATTACATTGGGAGATAAAAGGGGGGAGGGGGGGGGAGAGACTTTTCACTCCGTCTCACCTCGCGGACTGGTCGACTGGAAATAGCACCCGGACAATATGAAAAAAGACATTGCTGCTGTTGCTTTTGAGAACATCTCTCTCCCTCTCTCTCTCTCTCTCTCCCTTTTTTTTTTTACAGGAGTACCTCTCTCTCTCTCTCTCTCTCTCTCTCTCTCTCTCTCTCTCTTTACAGGAGTATCTCTCTCTCTCTCTCTCTCTCTCTCTCTCTCTCTCTCTCTTTCTCCGTCCCACCTTCCTACTTC
>CM065728.1:36745588-36755588 GCA_033310375.1 Conus canariensis
CAACACCCCCCTCTCTCTCTCTCTCTCTCTCTCTCTCTCTCTCTCTCTATCTCTTCTATCCTCCCATAGTCCAATGATGACACATTGTGCGCATCTGCCTATCTCTTCCTCCGGGAGAGGAGAGCAAAAAAAAAAAAAAAAAAGAAGCGAAAGAAAGACAACTCCACTGTCCAGATCAGAGGGTGTGAAAAAAGTGCATGGGGCCAGAGGGGACCAGCCCTTTGTGCACGTGCGGACGAGGATGAGTTTCCTACCCCTGGCAACCTGGACACTCACAGACCACGCCCACCAGGCCTGCTGACCAACACTTATCACCCCCTCCCCTCCCCCTCCGTCTCCTCCCCCTCCCTCTCCTCCCTCCTATTCTAGTGTCGTTAGCTGTCAATTTTCACGCTGTCTCCCATCTGGCCAGCGGGGTGAGCGGGTGGGTGGGTGGCAATCGGGCGGGTGGCGGTGGGGTTGGTCAGCGTCCCTTGCACATCAGTGCCCCCCCCCCACCCCCCACCCCAGCCCCACACCCTCCTCCCCGCACCTCCTCGTCCTTCCCTCACAGCTTTACAAAAAGCAAGCACCCTCTAGCTAAGTTCAGCACCACCACCGCTACCGTAGGAAGTCAAATTCACAGCATGTCCGCTCAGACAGTGCCAAAATGACAACTTGAAGTGACGGCCAGACAGAGAACGAACATCACATAATATACCCACGTGGGGACACACTTGCGTATGGGTATAAAGAAAAAAAAAAAAAAAAAGAGGCAGTGGGTGTGGACGAGACAGAGAGAGAGAGAGAGAGAGAGAGAGAGAGAGAGAGAGACAGACAGACAGACAGACAGACAGACAGACAGAAGACAGAGACAGAGAGAGAACAGAGCACATACACACATACACCACTACTCTCTCTCTCTCTCTCTCTCTCTCTCCTCTCTCTCTCTCCTCTCGCACGCGCGCAGTTGAAATCTGGCACAAGCCTCGAGCCATGTACTGACTCCCAAAGCGATCATTACCAGACAGTCACACAAAAGGTGGTGAACAGTGTCTCTGGGTGACCACCAGCCTTCCGATAGCCTGGCGCCAACCCCACACCCTCCACCTTCATCCACCCAGGCCACCCGAGGTCACCAGTGACAAATCATCACCCCTCCCACTCATTAGGGAAACAAAGCGGTCACTGACAATGCTCTCTCCTATTCTCGTAAGCCCCATTCAACTCCATGTCACGTCCAGTCCGTAAGTACCCGAGGGGAGAGAAAGGTACCCGGTCCATTCACACACACACACACACACACACACTCCACCACTCTCTCTCTCTCTCCTCTCTCTCTCTCTCTCTCTCTCACACACACACACACACACACACACACACTCTCTCTCTCTCTCTCTCTCTCTCTCACACCACTCCACACACACACACACACACACACACCACACACGCACGCACTATCGTTGAAGTGTAAGAGGCCGAGACGGCCACGCGAACGAGAGAGAGAGAGAGAGGAGAGAGAGAGAGAGGAGAGAGAGAGAGGAGAGAGAGAGAGAGAGAGAGAGAGAAACAATAGAATTAGTCCTGAAAAAAAAAGCGAAAGGGGGTAGAAAAACTGTCCCCTCCCTACCCCCTGGCCCTCTTTTCTGTCCATTGAACAGGCCCAAGGGGACAGTCACAGAGGGATGGAACAAACACACTTTGGACAAAGCCACCGTCACTGACCACCAGAACTGGTCGTTGGTAAATCACGCGGCGTCGACAGCTGCTGCTGCTGCTGACGACGATGATGATGATGGCAATGACAATGATAACCATCACCAAGACAACCAGGATGAGGACGATGACGTGGACAAGGCCGGGCCCACCACCCTCTCTCTCTCTCTCTCCCACCCATCAAATACAGACAGTAACAAGAGACACGGCGACTGGTCTTAGCCTGGGGAGATGGGAGAAGAGGACAGGAAGAGGAGGGGGGGGGGGGGGTGGCAGAGAGGAAGAGGAGGGAGGGTGGGGGGAGGGCGGCTGGCAACCAACCCTTGTAACAGACTTCACTGTGTGTTCTCACGCCGTAAAATGAGGTGTCCTTCCTCTTCATCCTTTTAAAAACACACAAGCGCGACGTGCGTACGCGTGGCGCGCGCGCGCGTGTGTGTATGCGCGCGCGTGCGTGTGAGCGCTTGTGTGGTGTGTGTGTGTGGTGTGTGTGTGTGTGTGTGTGTGTGTGTGTGTGTGTTTAACTATTGCGGTTTGCTTTGTGGTGGTTAGGAAGTGTTGCTAAACTTAGCGAAGTTTTTAAAACTTAGTAAAGTTGTGTAATATTACAATTCAGTGTGTTAATTATAGGGGAAATTTGGATGTTTCATTTCTATTTGTTTGATTTGTTTCAAGTCCTCCATGCCCCAAAAGGGGTCACAGGATTAAAATCTTTGAATCTTTGTGTGTGTGTGTGTGTGTGTGTGAGAGAGAGAGAGAGAGAGAGAGAGAGAGAGAGAGAGAGAGAGAGAGAGAGAGAGCACTTGCCTGCGCACGTGTCTAAATAATTGTACAGATATGCTGGCAGTGCGAAGGGACCTTGTGCAATGTATTTAAAATTTCTACATACGATTATATCCAAATATCCCACCACGCCAATACCATTTACTTTCAAAGGGACGATTGTATCCAATTATCCCACCACGCCAATACCATTTACTTTCAAAGGGACATGACTCTCTATATACCTGCGTTTTACGCTGGTCAATACTGTCCACCAGGAAGCGGAGTCACCGAGTTGACAATCAAAGAGAAAAGTCCACTCCTGTGCTTTTATAGCCCAGCCGTCCACAAATGCCACGTCAGAACTGCCGGCCAGTAGAAATCAGGGCAATGGTCAAGTCTAACAACATCCCCCCCCCCCCCCCCAAAAAAAAAAAAAAAAAAAAAAACCTAATCAATTTCTGAAACTGTTAACAAGATCGATCTAAATCAAAACGCTTATCATCAATCGCTTTTCTGTCAAACCGAATAAGTAATTAGGACCGCCTTTGTACAAAACAAGAGAGAGAGAGAGAGAGAGAGAGAGGAGAGAGAGAGAGAGAGAATATAAATGAATAGGGGTTAGAATAATATTCTGTAAAAACTGATACCAAGGACACCAATGCCGCCAACAACTACCAATTTCTGCAAACCACGAGTGTAAAATGCGAGACGACAGACGACAAACTATGACCTCTGTATACGCCGAACGAACAAAACTAACTCGGCTGACCACAGAACATGAAAAACAGCTTTCCGAATTAAAACGGGATCCAAATAACGCGACTCGCACGATCATCCCTCGTACTGTCCGCAGCACTGAACTATGCACAAATCAATACAGATCCTCATTCCTAAAGTCTCCCATACTTACCTAGACTGTCTTGGAAACACAACCCTCCTCCTCCCCCCCCCCCCCCCCCCACCCATTGGCCTAGACTGTCTTGGAAACACAACTCTCCTGCCCCTCCCTCCCACCCCACCCCACCCCTCTCCAATGCAAGCAGGTCTGAGACATACGACAGTCACCAACACTGACTGGAACGACCTCTTCCAGACTTTCCAGCTTGTGAACAACTTGTCTTTTAGAGCCATGGGCTGATAGGCCGTTAACGGCACTATTCACATTCATGAATTTAAGATAACATTTGCAGGAACTGCTTTGAGATAATAATATGAAAGGAGAACGATCTCGCGTTTTGCCGGCTCTCTCTCTCTCTCTCTCTCTCTCTCTCTCTCTCTCCACACACACACAACACACACACACACACACACACACACACAGCACGCACGCACGCACGCACGCACGCACACACACACACACACACACACACACACACACACACACACACACACTCACAACGAGGCCAGCCGATCGGTCAAGCGTGGTGGTGTGGGAGGGCAGACATCATGCGCATGGTGGACACTGACCATTAACACCCCCTCCCTCCCGTCCTCCTGTCATCCCCTTCTTTATTCTGCTGTTGGCTACAGTGACGACAGCCTACTCCTCCAGCTAGCAGCACGCGCTCATCCCCCCTCCTTACTCTCTTTATTAGTTTCTGCCCCCCCACCCCACCCCTCAGATAATTTGATGCTTCTTTTAATGGGAGGGAGAAGGGGGCGATAGGGAGTGGGGTGGGTGGTGATCAAAAAAGGCGGGTAGAAGCAATGAGAGAACAATGACTTCTGCAAAGTATCCAAAGAGACAGAGAGGGAGGGAGTGAGGGGGGAAGAGAGAGAGGGAGAGAGAGAGAGAAAGAGGGAGAGAGAGAGAGAGGAGGGAGAGGGAGAGAGGGAGGGAGAGAGAGAAGGAGGAGAGAGAGAGAGAGAGGGGAGAGAGAGGGGGGGAGGAGAGAGGGAGGGAGAGAGAGAGAGAGTCCCTACACTTTCGTCCACCACTCGCACCCCCACCCCCATCTGACCGCCACCCCTAGAAGTAGCACATCCAAACTCGGCGCAAGAGACTGTGTTTCTCCTCATCGATCTCTGGACGCTTCTGATTCCATGCTGTTGTGGTTTTGTTGTTGTTATTCTTTTATCTGGCTTGGAACATGTTGTTTTTTTTCCTCTTTCCTTCTTTTTATAACAAATATAAAGATAACAGTTTCTATCTGTCTGTCACCCTTTCCCTGTCTGCACAACACACACACACACACACACACACACACACACACACACACACACACACACACACACACACTATATTCGTAGTGTACTCAACACCCAAGCTGGATTTTAAATCTAATTTTCAAACACATTTTCAAGAACGAATGATTTAAGGAAAAAAGGAAAAGTTCATGTACGCTCTTTTGACAATAAACCCCCTATACTTATACAAAATTGTAATGCTCTACAAGGCCATTTGGACTTTTTTCCGACATAGTACTTACAGGTAAATCTACGATTGAAATGTTAATTTTTGCTTCAATGATCAGCTATCATAAAGGTGTAGATCATCTTTTTAAAACATTTTCCGACAGTGAAAAATAAGCAAAAAGGAGGCGGGCTTCGGTTGACGGGGGCACACACACACACACACACACACACACACACACACACACCACACACACACACTTTCCCGAGTTTTTCACCAATTGGCAAACTCGCTTTACAGGTTAGAAAACTACAGACATACATACATGCGCGCACACTCACATCCTTAAATAAATCTAGCATCAGTCCTCTTCTGGTGGGAGGACTCAAACCAAATGACGTCACACAACACACACAACCAAGGCTGTTCCCAGTCGGTTGCCCACCAATCCAAGAAACCCCTTTTCAAGGAGACTCCGCAACAACAAAAACAAAACTCCCCTTCTTACCACCACCCTCCCCCCCCCTTCTGCCCCCTAATCCTATCAGCATCTTCAATGCCAGGCGGTGACCATGGTCAGCCACATGCTGGGTCCCCCAGGAAAGGAGACAGGCCCCAGACCTCTACGTTCCCCCCACGTCCCCTCAGACCCCCGACCAGGCTCCCCGTGGCTCCGCCGTTAGATCGAGTCACGGTCTCTCTTCCCGCCCCACCTCCTGCCCGCAGTCAGCGACCGGCACGAGGGTCTGTCTAGTCAGGCGTGACAGAGGATTCCTCACGCACCAAACGGGGCGGAAAACCAGGGGAGGAACGCTCCGACACCTCTGACATGTAAAACATGACAGGGGGTGGGGGTGGGGGGGGGGGGTGACGTGGCGGGCGGTCCGGCGGGCAGGGCCCTACTGGCGGTCAGTGCTGACCCTGTTTGCAGTTCATTTTCTCCAGTCGAGTGAAAAACTGACACTGGCTTCACGGGAACACACAGAAATTGGTCCATTTCCTGGGCGCTAAGCATTCGTTTCACAGGACAATCGGAAACCGGGCATTCGCTTTGAAAGGTAAACTGAGTGAGTATTCATTTCGGAGGCAAACTGAAATTGAATCTTCGTTTATTTCACAGTTTGATGGAAATATACATTCACTTCACAGGCACTTAGTAATCGTTACAGGGAAATAGAAACTGCCTTTCGTTTCACTGAAAGTACCTACCATTCACTGGTAAGCGGAAACCGCCAGCGGTCTTTCAAGCAAGGAGAAATCGCCATTCGCTTTGCAGGCAAATGGAAAACGTTTCAAAAGCAGGAATCGTAATTCACTTTACCGGCAAACAGAAACTGTCAATCTTGATACATGCAAATAGAAAATGTTATTCATATCAAACGCAAATAAAAGTGTCAGATTCTGCAAAGGTGAAATAATAGACAAAACAGTAATTTCACAGGCAAATAAACGTGTCCAATCCCGCAAAGATAGATCATAGGCAAAACAGAAACCTTCTCCATTTCATAGGAAAATGAAAGTGTCCAATTCTCCAAAGATGGAATCACAGGCAAAACAAAAAACTTTATTCTTTTCTCAGACAAATAAAAGTGTCTCACTCCGCAAAAGATGGACTCAGTGACGTCACCAGGCGCAGACTTCCTTACCGACAGACGCAGGGGCCGGTTCTGCCCTGTCCTTCCTCACCAATGACCGCCTGCCGAGAGTTGGCAGGTCTGGTGCCAGTTCCTCCCCACGCTGCCTGAGATCTGCACTGTATTAAAGCCTGCTAACAGGCCGTCAATGGACCCACTGTGGCTGCTGGAATCCACCCTGTGACTGCACTCAATGGACCAGTGTTGGGAATTCGCCATGGAGGGATTAAACCCAGGTCTACAGACGAATGGGGCTCAGCGGGGTGTGCCTCATGCTCGTGCCTACACAAAAATTTCCCTAACAAGGGTCACTCCAGTCACGATGGCGAAGCGAATCTTGTCACCGATCTGTGATGAACTGATACAGTTTCGTTGGCTATCAGGATGGCGGTGGACGTGAAGAAAGAGGATGGGGCGGAAGGGGGAGGGATGGGTGGGGGAGATGTCGGAGCCAGCTACGTCTGAAGATTGTGTTCCTTTATATTTCAGCATTGCATGGGATTGCAATTGTAATTTGTGAAGCTGAAAAAAAAACAGAGGAACCTAACTAATTGCGCAAAATCTATAGCGTGACCAATC
Organism: Conus canariensis; assembly: GCA_033310375.1. Taxonomy (NCBI): domain Eukaryota; kingdom Metazoa; phylum Mollusca; class Gastropoda; order Neogastropoda; family Conidae; genus Conus; species Conus canariensis. The sequence continues at coordinate 36,752,615 of CM065728.1, forward strand.
TGTGAGTATGCTGTGTTCTGCAGACCGTGTTTCGCAATGGGAATTCAGGGTCTTCAACAACAAAAAAGTCAAAACCAAACACCCGAGAGCGTGGAAAACTAGAGTGAAACATTCCAAAGCATTAAAACACTATCGTGAAGTTTATCTCCACCTCCACAACGACTTCTGTCAGCTGAACATAGCCGCTCATTGTTCTTTGAAGTACCTGCAATTCCTGTTGTGAAAACAACGCCTTGCAGAGTAGAGTGTAAGAAACCATTAGAGATCATGTTCTGAAGGAACTTGTCCAATATCCACTAACAGACATCAGAATCCCGCCCAGTTTGCATTTAGGACTCTTACTTGAAGTACCCCCCCCCTCCCCAACCCCCCTCCACCCCTCCCCATTCCTCCTCCCCCCCCCCCCCCCCCCCCCCCCCCCCCCCCGCCCCCGACATTTGTCCTACACCAAAGGGCCAAAGGGGACAGGACTGAAGAACTGACCGAACAACGACGTAGTGTGTTGCAACGCTTCCTTGCCTTAGCGCCCCGGTCCAAAGACCTTCCAGCCTGACTCCTCTGGCGGTGTCTTTTATGGCGGCGGGGCCTAGCGGCGGCAATGACCTGTCTGTGCAGAACAGTGTGTGTGTGTGTGGACCGCCTCACAGGCAGCCCCTGGCTTCAAGCCTATCGGGTGACGGCCGCATCAAAAGCCTGGCCTCTGCCCGGGAATTATCGGCTCACTTCAACAAATGATGACACAGATCAAGTTCGGCGCTTTGCTCCACTGCACCGGCGCCACAATCATCATGCCTGCGTCATTTCCGCTGATTACTGTAGGCGGGGAAGAGCCGATGCCCTGCAAAGCAGAGGGGGGGGGGGGGGGGGGGGGGGGGGGGGGGGGTAAAGGGGGTGCGCGGCTTTTCAGCTCAGGGTTTTGTCAGATAGTTTGATTTCTTGATATGAAAATAATGAGATCCAAGATTTGCAGATCGGTGATACGAAAGAGGCACAGACAGATAACGCAATAGCAGATGTAGAAATAACAGTTAGGGACACAATTCTCCTACAGGCTGTGATATATTAATTCTCACCTCTATGAGCTCCATCCCAGAATTCTTCAGCCACCTCATATAAAAGAACAATTGATTTTTTTTTTTTTAAGATCTGAAACTGTTTTTTTTCTGTTATTTTTTTGAGACTGTGACGGGGCTCTTTTATAACTTGTAATCAATATTGTAGACCCTTCGTTAAAAATACTAGTATCTCACAGGAGTGTGTGTGTGTGTGTGTGTGTGTGTGTGTGTGTGTACGTATATTATATATATATGTGTGTGTGTGTGTGTGTGTGTGTGTGTGTGTGTGTGTGTGTGTGTGTGTGTGCGTTTAACTGGAAAAAAAAATCAAAGTAAACGCCAGTAAACTGACCAATACCCTACTGACCTGCACGGACCTTTTTTTTGGGGGGAGGGGGTGAAGGGGGGGGCGCGGGGGGGGGGGGGGGCTGAACGACCAAAAACGTAAATAGATTTCAATCCTCGGCACGACCAACTGGCATCTCTTCGCTACCCGATCACTGTATCGAGTTCGTAGCATTTCATAAACGTCAGTCCACAAGGGATCGCAAGTCACGGGTGCATTACCAAAAACCTTGAAGACCCCCGCCCCCTCTTCACACCCCCCCCCCCCTCTCCCACCTCTCCTTAGGACGGAGAGGGAGGGGGAAGGAGGGAGGGGGAGACAACCTTTCAACAGCCGTTGGTTGCCGAACACAGCCCCCCGAACGGATGATAAATGAGAACTGTCATGGACACAGAATGGCGCGCCACAAAGATCCCCCACCCCCACCCCCTCCTTGGCCCGGGCTGACAACGCGAAATCACATCTGCCTTAGACAACCAATCATAATGCCTGGCACATCAAATGGCACCGCTTTGTCACAATCACACCATTATACATTATACGGCACTGGCAAATCGAGTTACACCGCCTCAACGCCTTTCCTAAACGGGGAGGGGGGGAGGGGGGGGAGGGACGTATCCAGTTTGAAAGCCAGACGACCACAACCTCCACAGTCGGGATGTCCCGAGCACGAACACACCTGAGATGTGTCGATGACTTGACTGCTTAAAGCTTCTCATTCACGTCGGATTAGCCAACAGTGGCAACGACTGGGCCTGTCTTAAGCCTTTGACAAGCTGGAGAAGACTTGTGTCAACAGAACGCGCTCATGGTTTTGGTAGGCCCCTGGAAGACAATACTGACTTGCCCGACGAGAGAGAGACAGACAGACAGAGAGACACAGAGAGAGAGAGAGAGAGAGGAGAGAGAGAGAGAGAGAGAGAGAGAGAGAGGAGAGAGAGAGAGAGATTAATTACCACAGTCGTCTTAAGTCTTAATGCTTGATATCTAATACAGATCTCAACGAATAAGCGTTGCGTGGATGGTTGATGAGGAAAAGAAAAAGATACAGAAAAAAAAAAAACTGCTTTAAAAAGACAAAGTTGTTGGTCTTGGCAAAGTAGGTTTCTCGTTTTCCTTCCAAAGGAGAGTGCGCGCGCGCGCGCGCACACACACACACACACACACACACACACACACACACACACACACACACACACACACACACAATACACGCGCGCGCGCGCGCACGCACACATGCACACATACACTTACCTATTTGTCTCCACAAATTTTCATCTTCGTCATAATTCAAGAGAAAAATAAAGAAAGAACAAACAAACAAACGATACAAAAAGAAAAACACCCATCGTGTGCGTGCCTCCCACCCTCCACCCCCGCCCCCACCCCCCTTCTTTTTTCGTCTGTGGTCTAATCCCGTCCTATGTATATTCATTAAGCCTGCGCGTACACATGCAATAAGTGTGTGCATGTCTGCCGATTCTTGTGTGCGCGACTGGAAAGGCGAGGGGGTGGGGAGTGTGGGGGGGATGGCAGGGGGGGGGGGGGGGGGGGGCAGACGAAACACAAACAA
>CM065728.1:36763088-36778088 GCA_033310375.1 Conus canariensis
TTACTCAGCTGTACCGCTGCCATCATGTCAACTACTTCTGATACCAGACCATTTGGCCCAGCAGCTCTGCCATTGTTTACCCTCCTGATTGTAATAACACACTTTTCTCTTTGGAGAGATGAGGTCACATAAGAAATCGATTTCCTCTGCGCTTTCAGTATCATTCCAACCTTCAACATCTACTGAACTATCAGCACCCTTTTCCAGGAGGGATTTGAATGCTCGCACTACTCATCAACAGAAATGTCATCGTAAACATGGAATATCTCAGCAAGCAGTTTATGTACATGAAGCAACAAATCAAGCTGTTGTTGACCGAGTCTGGTTGTTGACTAACCTAACACGATTATTCATTCCAGTGTTCATTTTCCTTTATCGTTTTTCGAAACACCCTTAAAACGTTTTGTTTGTTTGTTTTGCAAGATTTACTTATCTGGTACTGTCGGTCAAACTATGAGTTGTTTCTACTATTCTGGTCAATTCTAATTACTATTTTATTACATTTCGCTCGATTTTTCTATGACACCGCTTTTAAACATATTCAAGGCCAGCTATCTTCATCGATTAGATTGATGGCTGTCTCAAGTAATATTATGTACAGCATCTTCATCATTCATTAAAAGAAAAACTATCCAACACTCTCTTCTTGCCACGCAAATTGACCAATAAACAGTCTGGTTTCGTTTGTGCATTTTGCTTTAGGCTTTAAGAAAAGCGAGTGTAAAAATACGCCAGAGGCATGTCTACCATAACATCGCAGAAGCGTGCAGTTTCAATGTTCGTGTAAACATGTCTTTCTTCGGTACCACGTGTCCAACAAATCCAGATATGCCTGAAGAAATCCTCCACAATAGAGCTGCAGCTGGCATGATGGCCACCATCTAGTGTCCAGACTGCACTAAGGATCCAGCAAAGTGATACTCCCCTTCAGAGTCAAAGCTCCTGTCAGTGACTGCCCGCACTTTGCCTGTCGGAAGTTCTCTTCCGAGAGAGAGAGAGGGGGGAGAGGAAGGGAGGGAGGGAGAAAGGGAGAGAAAGAGATAGAGGCAGAGAGAGAGAGAGAGAGAGAGAGAGAGAGAGAGAGAGAGAGAGAGAGAGAGAGAGAGAAGGAGAGAGTGAAAGAAGTGTTCCCAGAGAGAGAGACAGAGAGAGAGAGGGAGAGGAAGGAGAGAGAGGGGTGAGAGAGAAAGAGAGAGAGGTGCTCCCGTGAAGAGAGGCAGAGAGAAGGAATGAAAAAGAAGGGGTCCCAGAGAGAGAGAGAGAGAGAGAGAGAGAGAGAGAGAGAGAGAGAGAGAGAGAGAGAGAGAGAGAGAGAGAGAGAAGAGGCGCACTGCTTTATGAATAAATTACTGCTGCCCTTCTTTTACACAGGGATGTAAATGATCAATCTTCCTCCTGTCGACTTTACGAATGCATTACAGTTAGCGACGAGAGAGCGGAGGGGGGGGGGGGGGGGGGAGGCAAGTCACAGGTTTGCTGGGTGGGGATGGGGAGTGGAGGGGAGGGTGGAGAGGAGAGACGGAGAGGTGGCGTCTGTGAGAACACACACACACACGCACACGCACACACACACACACACACACACACACAAACGCATGCACACGGGCACACATATGCAACATACACACTCGTACACACATAAAGAGGAGAGCGAGAGAGACAGACAGACAGAGAGACTGACAAACAGACAGACGGAGACAGACAGACGGACAGGCAGACAGGCAGAGACAGTTGCTGAAAGCAACCTAGCCGAAGTGTCGTACAGCGACCATCATTGGGATCGAGCACAAACTATCTCCCCTCAGTACAGTGTAGAAGTACCGGTCAGTATTCTACAGCTATTAATCAGCACGCTCTGGCGCAGAACAGCACTAAGAAGCCCAAACACAAAAACGCCACAAAATTACGTAAAATGTAAAACAAAGTCAAACAAAAAGTGTAGAAGCACATCAAGGTTTCTGAGTATTCGGATCGACGTGTTTCATAAGTTGAGGAGAAATCACAAACACAGAACTACAGACGTGTTTTAAAAGTGTGGCAAATTTAGAAATAAGGAGACAGCAAGTTTGACTTTCGTAAAAACTTTTCTTCACTACAGCATGCAACATGTCTTAGAGGAAAACCTATCTACAGTTCTACAACGTTCAAATCTATCACTTTGGTGGAGAAGTGCCGCTGGTTTAGCAGCTTAGCCGACTTGATAACTGACCTTTTTTTTAAGTTGACTGTTACAGAAGTTAAGGAACAAAAGCTTTAAACTAACAAAGCAGGTGGTATAACAGTTCTTATTGCCACTGCTGCTTTACTTATACCACTCGTTTAACTACTAATATAACCACACACACACAACACACACACACACACACACACACACACACACACACACACACCATGCCAGCCTCCAAGTACATCATCCAGCAAGCAATCGATGCCGGCCAGGATGTCTTTACACGCTTGCATGCATGCCTTGATCATTCTCTCTTCTCTCACTGGAGAACAGTTCAGGTTGTTCATCGACGAGATTGCGTCCTGACAGATCCATCACAACAGAGAGCTCTAATACGAGAGTTGAAATAGTTTTGCTTCTTTGTTCGGTTGGTTGACTGGCTTTCTGTAGAATGTCACTTGCTATGGCTACTGTTTTACATGCACAAACCATTGTGGTTGGTTGGATTTCTGTAGTACTTCACTTGCTATGGCTACTGTTTCACATGTACAAATCATTTTGGTTGGTTGGATTTCCGTAGTACTTCATTTGCTATTGTTTCACATGCACAAGCTATAGAAAGTGCCACATGCACCCGTGCATGCACTACATAAAAACGATAGATCACTCTAAAATCTTTCTGATTCCTGTTTTCTGTTAGAGAGAGAGAGAGAGAGAGAGAGGAGAGAGTCCCGCCCCCCCCCCCCCCCCCCAAAGTTCAAATCTGCAAAGGGGGGAGGGGGCAAACTATAGAAATACGAGGCATGCAATCTAGCAAACGAGTTGGCAGATTAAAAGAAAATCTCCAGGTAAATACTACACTACAAATACGTAAATAAATAAATGCCCTGCCTGCGTTGACTGTCCGTGACCTCTGCGACCTCTTCGTCTTCCATCTCTTCTTCATTCCCACCGGCTGCTGCGGCAGACGTGGATGTAGTCATGCTACTTCCTGTCGCAGTAGTATCCGCGCTTCCTGAGGACCCTGTCGTTACCGTCGTTGCTGATGAAGACGATGTTGAAGACGCTTCTGCTGCTACTGGTGCTACTGCTGTTGTTGTAGCAGTACCACCAGTGGCAACCACTTTCTCATCTTCACTGGCCGTTTCAACCTCGTCGACCCCCAAATCGGGCGGCGACCAGTGCATTTTTTCGACGACCCTCGTCGGTAGTTCCAAGGTCCGCTGCTTTCTCCTCTCTCTTTTTCGCCTGCTCTTTCTGCCAACAACAAAGAAGACGAGTGCTCCGTGCGCTTATCAAAACGAGCCAAGCAGCGACACGTCAAAATGCTGGTGGCTGCTTGAGCAGTGTCGTGTTCCTGTTGTGGTGTCCAGACAGTTCCACAATCTCCCTGCAAACCGCAGTGGTCTGGCCGCAAAGAAGAGCACGAATGGTGAAGAAGAAGAAGAAGAAAGAAGAAGAAGAAGAAGAAAAAGAAGAAGAAGTAGAAAAAGAAGAAAAAGAAGAAGAAGAAGAACAACAACAACAACAACAACAACAGCAACAACAACAACAACAAGATGATGAAGAAGATGAAGAAGGTCAAGACGAAAGTGGGGAAGCGGGAGGAAGAAAAAAAAATGAAGAGGTGAGAACAAGAAAGAGAAGAAGAGAAGAAGGGGAAGGAGGAAGAGGAAAAGGAGGGGGAGGAGGGGGCGGAGGACGCAGAAGGAGGAGGAGGAGACTAATAAGAAAGAGAAACCTAATAGAAGAAGAAGAAGAAAAAAGACGAAGACGAAGAAGCACAGGAGGAGGATAAAGAGAGAGAAGAGGGGCTGGAGAAGGAGGATAAAGAACACAGAGGTGGGGGAACGGAAGGAAACGAAGAAGAGAAAAACAAATCCTGTGAAAATGAATTGTATTTCATACGTTTTTAATTAAATGTATGAACAAGCAAATAACATGAAAACCAAAACAAAAAAATCACACACACACACAAAATACCCCCCAACCCCCAACTACACCCTCTCTCTCTCTCTCTCTCTCTCTCCTCTCTCTCTCTCTCTCTCTCTCTCTCCCTCCCCCCCCCCCCCCCCCCCCTAGTCTCGCACCTTCCTCGTAACATGTCAAAGAGAGACTCCAAGACCGTCAGTCAAGCACTGGGCGCCTATGAAATACGTCTGTCACGATTGTCGTGGAGTGGCCCCCCACTTCAAACGCGTTGCCAACCCAGGCCCGTCAGCCGGCCTGTCGCTCTGTCCCCTGCGTCTCTCTCGTTTCGCGGCAGGCCCAGTGAATAATGCATTGGAAATTTCGGTTACACTCGCTGTAGGCCGCGGCCTTTGAAGTCACGTACGTATCGCCTCCTTTGTCTTTGCCCTCGCTTTCATCTGTTGTCTTTTTAGGGGAGCGAATAACTCCCGGGAGAAGAAAAAAAAATGAAGAGGGGGTGTGTGTGTGGGGGGGGGGGGGGGGGGGTTGAGGGAGGGAGGGGATGGGGTGGGGTTGGGGGTGATCCTATTTTGCATTGTGACTATGTGATAGACGCAAAGGGAGCGTGGAGGGGGGGGGGGGACAGTAGTGAGAGGGAGCATGAGGAGTGGGGAGAGCCCAGAGACAAGAGATAGGGGTACCTGGCATAGACAACGAGGGACAGACTGTGAATGTTTGAGGAATCTGTTGTCATCGGACGTCAAAAATTCTCTGGGACTAAGACCGGTGGAGAGCAAGGTGAGCAGCTTTATGGAAGGTGGTGGAGACGGTGGGAAGAAAGAGGGTAAGGGGGGGGGGGGGTAATACAGATCACAGGAATTTTGACGAAGACGACAAAGCTCACACTTGTCATTTGTCGCATCGTACGATGCAAATTTCTTTAAGTTGCCTTTCAACAACGCACTGTACGTTTTGTTTGAACTGCCATTAAGAATGCTACTCCGCAAGTAAAATGAAAATGCTGATGCCATCAAATCTCACAAGCGGCGGGTTATCCAAGGGTGAGTTTTAAGTAATGTGTTGCGCTAATCACTGTTTCGCTGGCATTGCATCACACGCCATTTGCACATTGCATTGTGTGTTGTCATGACTGAATTCACATTCGCACATTGCATTGTGTGTTGTCATGATTGAATTCACATTCGCACATTGCATTGTGTGTTGTCATGACTGAATTCACATTCGCACATTGCACTCTGTGTTGTCATGATAGAATTCACATTCGCACATTGCATTGTGTGTTGTCATGACTGAATTCACATTCGCACATTGCATGTGTGTTGTCATGATAGAATTCACATTCGCACATTGCATTGTGTGTTGTCATGATTGAATTCACATTCGCACATTGCATTGTGTGTTGTCATGACTGAATTCACATTCGCACATTGCATTGTGTGTTGTCATGATAGAATTCACATTCGCACATTGCATTGTGTGTTGTCATGATTGAATTCACATTCGCATATTGCATTGTGTGTTGTCATGATAGAATTCACATTCGCACATTGCATTGTGTGTTGTCATGACTGAATTCACATTCGCACATTGCATTGTGTGTTGTCATGATAGAATTCACATTCGCACATTGCATTGTGTGTTGTCATGATAGAATTCACATTCGCACATTGCATTGTGTGTTGTCATGATTGAATTCACATTCGCACATTGCATTGTGTGTTGTCATGACTGAATTCACATTCGCACATTGCACTCTGTGTTGTCATGATAGAATTCACATTCGCACATTGCACTCTGTGTTGTCATGATAGAATTCACATTCGCACATTGCATTGTGTGTTGTCATGATAGAATTCACATTCGCACATTGCATTGTGTGTTGTCATGACTGAATTCACATTCGCACATTGCATTGTGTGTTGTCATGATAGAATTCACATTCGCACATTCCATTGTGTGTTGTCATGATTGAATTCACATTCGCACATTGCATTGTGTGTTGTCATGATTGAATTCACATTCGCACATTGCATTGTGTGTTGTCATGATTGAACTCGATGCTTGAATTAAATTTGAGGATTCTGCTGTAAAGCATCCAATGTCCTCCCCCCCCCCCCCCTCCCCCTTACTACCTACCCCTCTCCCGTCCAGATCAATGTGCATCATTTGCAATCCACACCATTAGGAAGAGGAGAGAGAGAGAGAGAGAGAGAGAGAGAGAGGAGACAGACAGACAGACAGACAGACAGACAGACAGAGACAAGAGAGACAGAACTAGCGTTATTCTCCTACACACACACACACGCACCGCACAGCACCACACCACACACACACACACACACACACACACACACACACACACACACAATGTTTCCTGAGATCTTTTTCTGTTGCAGCATGGTCGTTTGTTCACAGTTCTACAGCTCCGCATCGCTATGCAAACGAACTGGGGGGAAAAAGATGTTTATTGGAGCCACTAGAACACGACTGGTTTGACAATATTGTTTCCCTTTCAACCAGTTCGAAAAAGACACCTTTATTTGATATAGTATAATGCGGTCAAGAATATCACTCTCTGCCACATTTGCCAGATTAATCATGAATTTGTACTCCGTCGCCAGCGTTTAGAGAGAGAGGGGAAAAACCTAATGTGTTCCCAAACTTCCCTATCCTTTGGCTTTGTGTCATTACACGCTGTTAGGCCCTTCACGATACTGCCGCAAAATTCAAATCATGTTTAGAAACGGGCCCCTAACAGTCGGCAAACGGCTAAAATTAGACAGTAATAAAAACAGCCGCTAGGGTTGTTAACAACTGGTGCAGAAAAAAGGACCCCCCTGATTACCACCGTTTAGCGACACCGGGATTAAGAGCTCGCCCGGCTACAAACTGCAGACGGACGGACCGTCAGGAAAATGTAAAACGACAGCCCCAAAGACTCCGTTTCCCCCCGCCCTTCAACGAGCCCCGAAGAGATCGAGTGACAATTGCCCCAAGATGTGAATCACAGTCCATATCCGATTCAGATCTCACGCCGGAAACCGGCCGATGGCAAACAGCATGGCGCTGATTTGGTCACATCCGGGCCCTGAGAGGGGTAACCAAGCAACCGTCCCACTGCGGAGGAAGGGGAATACGGTTGATGCTGATTGGGCAATTTATTGCTGTTTTCTGTTTCCACTCTGAAAAACCGTGTGGCTTTCGATTGTTTTAAGTGGGCTTTCCCTCCTCCTCCTTCTCCTCCTCCTCCTCCTCTCTCCCCATTCCCGCTCCCCATTCTTCCCTCCCCTTACTTTCTTCCTCCTAAAGCGCTCAGACCGCTCGTATGGTGTTTCATGAATCCCGAAGGACTGATTAGAGTCAATAACCAGCTATTTGGAACGATTGTCCGCAGGACTGATAGACTGGCCAGCATTATACTCCTATTGGAGAAACGCGCCGGGTGCGCATTCAAGCGTGGCCGTTGATGGTAGCGGTTTTAAAAAATATTAGTTTGAGCGTGATTATGGATCAAAGTGCCGGGAATCGATCGCGTCCAGGACAATTAGTTTCCCAGGCTGTTGTGGGAATGAACAAGAACAAGCGACAACGCAGACGAGAGAGAGAGAGAGAGAGAGAGAGAGAGAGAGAGAGAGAGAGAGAGAGAAGAGGGGAGCGCAAGGGGAAGAGGGAAGAAAGTGCACACAGACACGGAGACGGTGAATGTGTGTGTGCGTGCGTGCGTGCGTGCGTGCGTGGTGCGTGTGTGTGTTTTGTTGTGTGTGTGTGTGTGTGTGTGTGTGTGTGTGTTGTGTACGTGTGCGTGAGAGAGACAGACAGACAGACAAACAGACAGAGAACGGAGATGGGGGGAAAGGTCCCAAACTAAAATCTGTCAATGCAGTTTTGCGCCCTGTTCCTGAACTCCATTTGAATTCCACACAAATCATCGCCTTGTTTAGAATTCAGATAGACATACGTACATACCTGCTTACATATGCACATTTTCTGACCGACATCAATTGAAATAATGAAAGGAAACAACTAGCGACGATGTGGGTTCCCTCTGTGCCTGTTACTCCTTTATCTGATCTACTGACACAATGCGTTCCACACAGTTCACGTTGTTTATAGCGCAGCAGAGCACGAGGGGCCATATCAGGGCTGTCATCTCGTCGGTCTGTCCCTTACACAGTTGTTAAAGAACAAACAGTAAACCTTCATTAAACCAAATTTTGTAAATATACAAACATTACTTGAAAATTTTCGTGAAATCTTAGATCAGATGAAAAATATTTCTCTCTTTCAGAGACTGGCAACAACAACAAAACATCCATCGGGCCACCCATCTCTGACGATCTGGACAGTTGCTCAACATGCTGTTGTTGTTGTTGTTGTTGTTGTTGTTGTTGTCGTACCCTGGCTAAAAAGACTCCAGGGATCATCCGAACAGCCAAAGTGTTTGAACACTATGGTACAAATGCATCAGCTGGGGATGAGAACATTACGTGTGTGACGTTTTTGATTACCCCGCCACGTGGGCAGCCACACTCCGACTTCGGTGGGGGGGGGGGGGGGGGTAAAAATCAAAAGCGATGCACAAAGGCCTAGTGGTCTGTGTGTCTCGACTTCAGTTTGCTGCAGCTGCTGGTGGAGGAAAAACTCTCCTAATAACTGTGTTTGGTTTTGGCGGTGGTTTTCTTTTCTACAATCGTCAGCACAGGCTGTGTCCGTTGTAAAAGAGTGTCCAGGCGGAAATTGTGAGCGGCGATTCCCAAGGCAAGCGCCTCATAAAAAGCAGAGTCCAAAATGAGACCAGCAGTTAACACCAAATCAGTCGAATTAGAGGAGAACCATAATCAAGTGTCGGCGTTGAGAAAAGCCCCAAAGCAGCAGAGTCCTGACTGTGCTGAGAACAGTCACAACGACCAGAGTCCAAACTGACCTGTGCTGTCCAAACTGAGGACAATCAAATGCAGCAGGTCCACAATGAGGGCAGCCAAGTGCACCTGCCAATTCCCAAGTTTGGTAGCTCAAAGAAAAGGTTCCTTAGACCGCAACGACAGTTTCTATACAGTGCCACATTCCCCATGCATCCAATACGGGAATCAACCCCACCGGCTAACGGTGAGTTCCAACAGCAGAGTGCACAGCAGTACAATCCAAAGCAGTGGCCTGATAAGGAGAGGAAGCTGACTGGACTTCTAGCCCAAGGATCAACGAAGTCTGCGTTTCCAGTCTGGTCAGTGCTGGGTGGTAAAGCTGTTCTTGTTCATTCATCCAAACTGATCTGTATGCAGTTCTGTGATCTGGCCGTTGACTCGAGACCTTAGCATGTGTGCGTTGGGTGTATATCAAACAAGCGTGCAAAAGATCCGCGTTCCGTATCTGTGTTTTGTTGATCACGAAATACCACCATACCAAGCAACCCCCTTTACACTCAGAAAACAATAATTGCTGCCTGAACTGTGAGATAAGCATGACTATGCATGTGGATGCACAAATAAAAAGGAGTTACACCCCTTTGAAGACACAGACGGAAGCAGCGGTTGCATCCAGTGCAGCCGAGTTTGCCAATGTGATCACTTTTGGACGAGTGTGTGTGTGTGTGTGTGTGTTGTGTGTGTGTGTGTGTGTGTGTGTGTGTGTGTGTGTGGTGTGCGTGCGTGCGTGCGTGCGTGCGTGTGTGCATTTAACACAGACGTGTGCATGTGCGTAATAACACAAAGAAACGTTGTGTTGTTACACTTCCGATCTGTTGATTTGATAATCCTCCATACCCCAAAAGGGGCTGAAAGGATTCCAGTTCCAGCAGCGACGGCAGAAACAGACCCGACGCCGATGACAGACGAGGAGGACGGCGGGCAGGGCACATGCACTGCAGTGAGGCGTGGAAGGCCGTTGGGTGCAATGAACCAGCCAGCGTTTAGAACCCGACACGCCTCGTTACGCTCAGGGAACTGTTAAAACACAATTAATAAATTAATAACAATATTACTAAGTGTGGATAGTCAGTCTTGGAGCCAAAAAAAAAAAAAAGGAAGCACCAAACGGCGGCGAAGGAAAACGGGCGGAAGAGGCCAAAGAGCCACCGAGTACAGAGCGATCTTTCCTTCTCAAATGACAGAGCACATTTTCCCAGGGGCAAACCAACTCCCAGTTTAATGACAGAAAAACAGAAACACTGGAACGCTGTGGTGAGGTGGGGTGGGGGGGTAGGGATAGGTGAGTGGGGGGTTAGGGGATAGGGGTGGAGTGGGGAAGGTTGCAGGGGTGGGGGGTGAGGGTGGGAAAGGGTGTGTTGGGGGGGGGGGGTGTGGAGATGAGACAAAAAGAATGTAAAATGAGACGGAAGGGGGGAGAGAGATCAGTACCACTGTAACGTTCGCTAACATTTATTTAAGATTTGTTTATATTTCCGCCTGCAGTCGCCTCACTTTGTAACGTAAATAGTTAAGAGCTTTTTTTTTTTTAAATCAAAACAGAAGGAAAAAAAAGTGAAAAACAAACTAACGAACAAGTAAACAAGCAAACAAAGAAAACAAGTAAACATAGAAAGAAAGAAGAAATACACATTTTAGAAAATGAAAGAAAACAAAGCAGAGAGCCCTTTCCAACAAAAAAAAAGTACCAAAACAACGCTTCAATACCAAACACTGTTAAAATAGGAAGAAAATAGGAAGAAAGAAAGAAACCAAAAGTGGAGTGAAAAAGAAAAAGCAAGGAAGAAACGAAAGCAAAGGAAACTCAAAACGAAAAAATTAAAAGGCACATGGGAGGGCGCATACCCCACCAAAGTCGAACAATCCTGTGCGGAAGGTGAAAAACAAGCATGTTAATGTCACAAGGATGTTACATAACAGTTGAAACTTCAACAGGTGCACATGGACAAAAACTTCATGTCGTCCTTTGTGCTTTGTTTTGTCTCGACGTCATTTCCTAACTGTGGCGTTTGATCGTAACTTCAGTCGGGGCGTGAGACAGACATCATCATAACGATCGTGGGGGCCGGAATAGCTCAGTTGGTAGAGCACCAGACTTGTGATCCTGGGGTTGCGGGTTCGAATTTCGGTACAGAGGGATTTTTCCCGCGGAGTCAACATTGGTTCTGACTCCATTCCCCATACAGTCCTTGGAATGAGACTATAAACCGAGGTTCCGTGTGTGAACGCACGCACATCATCTTGCACACACGTAAAATCCCATCACCAACTTTCGAAAGAGAAGGCCAGATTGGCCGTTGGTATGGATGATACGTTACACATAGCATGCACCTTCCCCGAAGATGGAGTATGGCTGCCTTAATGGCGGAATAAAAAATGGTCATACACACAAAACTCCACTGCCTGTCTATACAGGCAGTGTCCGCAGGAGTATCAGCCTGCGTACGCAGAAAAAAAAAGAAGAAAATAACGATCGTAGATCCGTCGTTGGATACGGATTCGCACCACGGATCCGCCCTAAAATTGTAACGGTTCGTCCCCGAGACATGTTCCATCTTTTGGGGGGAAGTTTGATTACCACACATTCAGCACTCTTACCACAAAATCCTGTGAACAGATCCATCACATGAACCAAGCAATCAACAGACGCCGATGAAAACTATGACCTTGGCGGAAGAAAGAACTTGACTGCGGCAAAGGCTCAACTGCTAACCATGTGAAAGAAGAACAGAAAAAAAAAAGTGTGGACGAATAGGATGACAACAGAGCCACAGAAAAGAGAATAAAAACTTGGAGAAAGAAAGAAAAAGACATAACAGATCAAAACAAGAAGAAGAAGAAGACGAAGAAGAGAAAAAAACTTCAAGTCCCAACTTCGGGAGAAAGAGTAGAGGCAACAACAACAAAACAACAACAACAACAAGAAAGAACAGAACAAAAGAGAAACATGGGAAGAGAGAACACAAAGAAAGAAAGAAAACAAAGCAAAGAAAATTACAGACAAAACAAAACAAAAACGCGAAAACAATAAAACAAAACAAAACAAAACAAAACTACAAAACAATACAAAACGGAAAAGAAACAAGCTTCAGTTTCAACGTTGTGCTCATGAACACCTTATTTTCAAGTGAGAACATGAGTTTTAGTTTATTTAGCATTTCTTTCTCTCTCTATCTCTCTCTCTCTCTCTCTCTCTCTCTCTCTCTCTCTCTCTCTCTCTCTCTCTCTAAGTCAATTAAGAATCGCGCGAGCGAGCGCACACACAAGCCAATAATGTGTGTGTGTGTGTGTGTGTGTGTGTGTGTGTGTGTGTGTGTGTGTGTGTGTGTGTGTGTGTGTGTGACGCTTACGCACACATGCTCAAATACACATCTACACACCCATGCACTCAAACGCTCTCTCTCTCTCAAATTCACACACACACACACACACACACACACACACACACACACACACACACACACACCACAATTTCAGCATGATTAGAATTAGAACGGTCAGCGCCTGACGGTTTCACGGTTTTCAGTGGCAACTTTCTGGTCGTTTGTCTCTTTGCACACTTCCTTTCCTTCCAAAACTCTAAACACCCCTCGCTTCTCCTCTGCCCATCCGCCCTCCCTCTCTCCCTCTCTCTCTCTCTCTATCTCTCTCTCTCTCTCTCTCTCTCTCTCTCTCTGTCTCTATCTCAGAGAGAATATCTATTAGATTAATATGCCTATTTTTTGTTTTAATTATAAGGCGTGTTTTTTTTAACAATGTGGGTATAAAGTTTCTTTTGCCCTTTTTGTTGTTTTCTCTCGAAGAGTGTCTCAACAATGCGGCAAATACATGGATGAGAAAGTGGAAGGACTTGCCTGTTTGGGGATCTTCAAACGTTTTCAGACAGATAATTGACCAAGAAAACAACGCAGAGGTGAAAGACAATAGTAACGTACATGGAAAGCAGTTGCAAAGCACTAACGCAGGCACACACGCGCGCGCGCGTGTACACACACACACACACACACACACACACACACACACACACACACACACACACACATATAATTGAAATTTCAATTTTTTGGTGCACGGAAAGCAGCTTCAGAGGCAGTTGAAAAACATTTTTTTTACTTATTCTAAGCACGGACAGCAGCTCCGGAGATAATCAAAGCAAGTTTATTCACCCGAAATTTCAAAACACACACACACACACACACATACACACACACACACACACACACACACACACACACACACACACACTTTCCTCACCCCTCTTTTTCACGGAAAGCAGCCCCAGAGACAGCCAAAAAAATGTATTCTAAGAGAGGGGGGGGGGGGGGGGGGGGGGGGGGGAGCTTTAAAAGCTGAGCAAAGTAACAAAAATGTATTCTAGGTAAATTCAAAAACTTTTCTTCTGGTGAAAGGAAGTATTAAATCCAAGTATATCCAAACAAATCAGTTTATAAGCTTACAAATGTCAGGAATCAAACAGCTGTATATATACTCAAGTCTTTTTATACGTAAGAAAGACAAGTCAAATTTCAAATATGTGGAAAACTAATTCGGCCAGAAATTTCAAAGTTCCTGTTCAAAGAGGAAGACTGGAGGTAAATGTCGGACATGCACATCAGTCAGAACTTTTTTTTTTTTTTTTTTTTTTTTTTTTACGGAAACGCGCAATGGCACGCGGCGGCGCCTGTGTGTACTGCAACACGTCTGTATTTCGAGATTGATTCCATCTATATTGGAATATCTGTCATAATTATACGGCTGCATTTGGAGATGGATTCCATCTACATTGGAATATCTGTCATAATTATACGGCTGTATTTGGAGATGGATTCCATCTACATTGGAATATCTGTCATAATTATACGGCTGTATTTGGAGATGGATTCCATCTACATTGGAATATCTGTCATAATTATACGTACACTCGGGAAAGCGCAGACGTCCGTCGCACCATTTTTTTTTTTCTTTTTTTTTTTTCTTTTTTTTTTTACCGGAGGACGTAATTGGTAATATGGACTGAAGAAGGTGCCCCTGTATACTCACAGAACATACAAAACACGTAATATTCAAGTGTGTGTCACTAGAAAGTGTTAAAATTCCTTGACATCTGATCACGTAGACAAAGATACAGATTTGTAAAGATGACTTCGCACTATTTAGGTTCACTGTAAAGTGTGTGATAATGATCATTATCAATGGTATGAACACTTCCCTAAATTCTTTTCCCCCCTGCCTGGGGAAGTAATATGGGGTTCTGAAAGAGTCGCTCCCCGTGCACCTATCCTTCTTGCTGCACGATCCAAGATCTGCTGTTTCACAGCGATCCGTGCCGTGGACCCCCCCCCCCCCCCCAACCCCACCCTTCCTCCCTAAATTCACCGATTGCGTCATTGGGCTTGAATTCCATCTCTCAACCAGACTTCGTTCCAATCCGTTCCGTGGTGTTGGCGTCATCTGGTACACAACCAACCAACCAACCACACCACACCACCAGCCTAGAGATACAGGCGAAAACTCAACCTTCTGGGAGGAAGTCGGTCATTGTATGAATTGTCGCATTTCAACAAAAACGCTTGTTCACCTGTTATTTGTTGTTGACGCCCCAGTCAGCTTTCACTGTGCATCGTCTGTTTCAGGCCAAGGAATAGGGTACCTGTGAGGTTCAGACCACTGGTCAGTGTTCTAGTGCAAACAGCGTGCACAACCTCACTGGTCGCGCTTCACTGATTCTGCGCGTAGGACCTTACCGGTCAGCTGGGTTGTGAGCAACAGAACTTCATGTGTGTGTGTGTGTGTGTGTGTGTGTGTGTGTGTGCGTGTGTGTGTGTGTGTGTGTGTGTGCAACAGGACTTCATTCATCTGTGTGTGTGTGTGTGTGTGTGTGTGTGTGTGTGTGTGTGTGTGTGTGCGGTGTGTGTGTGTGTGTTTTGCAACAGGACTTCATTCATCTGTGTGTGTGTGTGTGTGTGTGTGTGTGTGTGT
>CM065728.1:36780588-36783088 GCA_033310375.1 Conus canariensis
ATCACATTAAAAAAATGTATCTCCTACCATCACATAAAAAATGTATGTCCTACCATCACATAAAAAATGTATGTCCTACCATCACATCAAAAATGTATGTCCTACCATCACATTAAAAAAATGTATGTCCTACCATCACATTAAAAAATGTATGTCCTATCGTCACATTAAAAAAAATGTATGTTCTACCATCACATAAAAAATGTATGTCCTACCGTCACATAAAAAATGTATGTCTACCGTCACATTAAAAAAAAAATGTATGTCCTACCATCACATTAAAAAAAAATGTATGTCCTACCATCACATATAACAAAAATGTATGCTCTACTAAAAATGTATGTCCTATCATCACATTAAAAAATGTATGTCCTACCATCAGATAAAAAATGTATGTCCTACCATCACATAAAAAATGTATGTCCTACCATCAGTTAAAGAAAAGTATGTCCTCCGAAGTTAGACTTTGGTCTTGGCTTCGAAACTTGAATCCAAAATGATGATTAGTTTGAGTCCATAGTGGCCCCACTACACACTGTTGTTATATATAGCCCTGGCTTCCCACGATCCTGGCTTTTTAGCAGCCGATACTCACTTCTATTACTTATCATAGTCTTGTATCTTGTAAAATAGATGATACATGAATTACTAACACAAATTATAAATACATCCCATTCCTCATCACCTGATACACGTTACACACGCCATCCCCTCTATCCACGCACAGGTTACACACGCCATCCCCTCTATCCACGCACAGGTTACACACGCCATCCCCTCTATCCACGCACAGGTTACACACGCCATCCCCTCTATCCACGCACAGGTTACACACGTCATCCCCTCTATCCACGCACAGGTTACACACGTCACCCCCTCTATCCACGCACAGGTTACACACGCCATCCCCTCTATCCACGCACAGGTTACACACGCCATCCCCTCTATCCACGCACAGGTTACACACGCCATCCCCTCTATCCACTCACAGGTTACACACGTCATCCCCTCTATCCACGCACAGGTTACACACGTCATCCCCTCTATCCACGCACAGGTTACACACGCCATCCTCTCTATCCACGCACAGGTTACACACGTCATCCCCTCTATCCACGCACAGGTTACACACGCCATCCTCTCTATCCACGCACAGGTTACACACGCCATCCCCTCTATCCACGCACAGGTTACACACGCCATCCCCTCTATCCACTCACAGGTTACACACGTCATCCCCTCTATCCACGCACAGGTTACACACGTCATCCCCTCTATCCACGCACAGGTTACACACGCCATCCCCTCTATCCACGCACAGGTTACACACGTCATCCCCTCTATCCACGCACAGGTTACACACGCCATCCCCTCTATCCACGCACAGGTTACACACGTCATCCCCTCTATCCACGCACAGGTTACACACGCCATCCCCTCTATCCACGCACAGGTTACACACGTCATCCCCTCTATCCACGCACAGGTGACACACGCCATCCCCTCTATCCACGCACAGGTTACACACGTCATCCCCTCTATCCACGCACAGGTTACACACGCCATCCCCTCTATCCACGCAGAGGTGACACACGTCATCCCCTCTATCCACGCACAGGTTACACACGCCATCCCCTCTATCCACGCACAGGTTACACACGCCATCCCCTCATCCACGCACAGGTTACACACGTCATCCCCTCTATCCACGCACAGGTTACACACGTCATCCCCTCTATCCACGCACAGGTTACACACGCCATCCTCTCTATCCACGCACAGGTTACACACGCCATCCTCTCTATCCACGCACAGGTTACACACGCCATCCCCTCTATCCACTCACAGGTTACACACGTCATCCCCTCTATCCACGCACAGGTTACACACGCCATCCCCTCTATCCACGCACAGGTTACACACGTCATCCCCTCTATCCACGCACAGGTTACACACGCCATCCCCTCTATCCACGCACAGGTTACACACGTCATCCCCTCTATCCACGCACAGGTTACACACGCCATCCCCTCTATCCACGCACAGGTTACACACGTCATCCCCTCTATCCACGCACAGGTTACACACGCCATCCCCTCTATCCACGCACAGGTTACACACGTCATCCCCTCTATCCACGCACAGGTTACACACGCCATCCCTCTATCCACGCAGAGGTGACACACGTCATCCCCTCTATCCACGCACAGGTTACACACGCCATCCCCTCTATCCACGCACAGGTTACACACGCCATCCCCTCTATCCACGCACAGGTTACACACGTCATCCCCTCTATCCACGCACAGGTTACACACGCAATCCCCTTTGTCCTGTCCAATCCCCTGTTTCCTGACAGGCGATATACGTCCAATCCCTTATTTGGTGAATCTGGTCATACATGCAATCCTATCTCCCCACTGTCAGGTGATACATGTGTGCGATCCCCTGCCTCCTGATGCAGGTTATGTGCAATCCCCTATCACTACACCATATCATA
>CM065728.1:36795588-36798088 GCA_033310375.1 Conus canariensis
TCTTCTTTTCTTTTATTCGTTTGTTCCTACGTTACCGTTATCGTTTAATTTCCTTCTTTCTTTCCTATCTTTTACCTCTTTTTTTTCTTTTCTTCCGTTCATTTTTTCCCCGTTATTCTCATCTTCCGTTACTTCGTTCTTTTTTGTTCTTTTTTTTTTGTTACCGTTATTCTTTTCATTCATTTGTTCTTTCCTCATTTTCAATGTTCTTATTTTCTTTCGTGCTTACTATCCTATTTTATTTACGTTCACTCTTTTCTCATTTTTTTCTTTTCTTTAACTTGTTTTTCATCCTTCCCTTCTCATTTTTTTTCTCTCTTTTCTTCATGACTTTTACTGGCTTTCTTTCCTTTCATTCTGTCCTTCTTCTCTTTTTATCGTTCTTCTTTCCGTTCGTTTCTTTTTTTTTTTTTTTCCTTGTCGTTCTTTCTTTCTTGTCTTGTAGAGTTATTCTTTTCTTTCGTTCGTTCTTTCTTATTTATATGTTATTCTCTTCTTTCGTTCGTTCTTTCTTATTTAATATCGTTATTCTCTTCTTTCGTTTCTTTTTCCTCCTTATTTTAGAGTCATCCTTTAACTTTTTCTAAAAATCTGTTTACCGTTTTTCTTTTGCCTTCTTGTCTTTTACACAGCAATTCTTTCCGTTTGTTCTTACCATCCTTGTTCTTTTACACCCCCCCCCCCCCCCCCCCCACCCTTTTGTTATTCTTTTCTTCCGTTCTTTCATTTCTTTGTGTGTGTGTGTGTGTGTGTGTGTGTGTGTGTGTGTGTGTGTGTGTGTGTGTGTGCGCGCGCCTTTTTATATTCGTCCTTTCTTTCTCTTATTTTCACCGAAATCCCTTTCCTTCGTTTTCCGTTTTTCACCATGATATTTTCACCATGATATTTTTATACCGGTGCTTCACATTCCTCTTGCTGTTTTTTTTTTTTGGTTTTTTTTTTTTTTGCTTTTCTGCTTTCACTTTAAAGATCTGTTTGTGTTTTACCTATCCCACATACAGACTTAACCGCTATTTTGCGTCATCTACAAAATTTTACATTTGATTACATATTCATTACTGAAAAATACCTACACTTTAAAAAAAAAACGATGATCCTTATCAAATCATCTCTTAGGATTTGATATACGGTAGAATGAAGGGGAAGAGAGAGGGTGGGGGCACTGAGGGAAGGGAGGAAAGGGGGGGGGGGGGGGGGGGGAGGGAGGTCACAGACATACAGACTTTCAGAGATAAGGATGTAGAGTGTCGTGTCACGCAGCATCAGCATCTGAATTCTACATCCTTTTCAGTGTACAGACCGAAATGGTTGAATTCGTAACAGTGCGCACTGCACACACACACACACACACCACACACACACACACCTCTCTCTCTCTCTCTCTCTCTCTCTCTCTCTCCTCCTCTCCTCCTCCTCCTCCTCCTCCCTCCTCCTCCTCTCCTCTTCCCGCCCATCCCTTAAAAATACTGCATGCGTATCATATGCGTGAGAGCATGCGAACGTGGGCATTCATGCATAATGTGTGTGTGTGTGTGTGTGTGTGTGTGTGTGTGTGTGTGTGTGTGTGTGTGTGTGATAGAGTGGGAGAGAGAAATGAGGAAAGGAACGGTGAGAGAGACAGACAGACACAGACAGACAGAGAGGGAGGGAGGGAGGGAGGTGAAGAGGGGGGGGGGGAGGGGTGTTCTTGCGCGCGTGTAGGACTCCTCAAGGAGTGGCACTTGAGTTCATTAGTGTCAACAGGCGACTCCCCACCGATCTAGGTGTACTACCCGAGGTGGCCTCTATCCAGCCCAGCTCCGTCGTTTTGGGGTGCACCCCCACCACCACCCCCCACCCTTCTCCCCATGTCACCTCTCTCCCACTCTCTCCTTCCCCCCTCCCTCCCCACTGACGGGAAGGAAGTGCAGGCTGTCGTCACAGGGAGAGGAGTACCCCACGTTGGTCCCGCACGCGCCTGCACCAGTTAACAACAGGCCCTGGAGTGACACAACTTGAATCACACTGACACACACTCTGATCAGAGAGAGAGAAGAAGAGAAGACAGACAGACAGACAGACAGACAGACAGACAGACAGACAGACAGACAGGCAGCAGACAGACAGACAGACAGGCAGGCAGACAGACAGCAGGCAGGACAAGACAGACAGACAGACAGACAGACAGACAGACAGACAGGCAGGCAGACAGACAGACAGACAGACAACAGACAACAGCAGGCAGGCAGACAGACAGAAGGCAGCAGACAGACAGACAGAGACACTGAGACAGAGACCGAGACAGAGACACATAGAGAGATATGACAATAACAATGATTCTTTGTTTTATAACGGTAAAAGTATTGGCTTAGCCATTTTTCATACTTGCCGTTACTGTTCTACGAACCTAGTACCAAATGATACAACCTGTGCATCACCACAGAGAGAGAGAGAGAGAGAGAGAGAGAGAGAGAGAGAGAGAGAGAGAGAGAGAGAGAGAGAGGTAAGTATTAAAAAAAAA
>CM065728.1:36803088-36805588 GCA_033310375.1 Conus canariensis
ACACGCCTGGTTTTGGCCTAACACCGCCGTTGATATTTTCGATTTTCAGCCTAAATGTTTTGTTATCGAAACCCGCTTTCATTTTGATTCAATATTCTTTGTTTGAAATATTACTTGAAAACAACACGGTTGAAATTGATCTGTTGTCAAGGAAATGAACTCGTGCACGTGTTTTTAATGTTGATTTCAAGAAAAAAGAAATATTGTGAGGTAGTGTTCCCTTTAACTGTGCTTGGCTGCCACGCTGCGTTCGGCACGTTTATAAACAACATCAATATGAACAGTCTTTAACATATGACTTCGCAAAACTTTGGGACAGGAATAGTACTAGACTAGTAGACAATATTCTCATGAAACCCACCCAGGCTGAAAGCTTTTTTGTAAACCTTTTTTTTTTTCTGTGTATGGCAACATAAGTTTGATCTGTTTGGAACACACACACACACACACACCACACACACACACACACCACACAACACACACACACACACACACACACACACCCCACACACACACACACACACACACACACACACGGATCCCAATGAGTCCGAATCAGTGGACTCTAGGTAGGCAAACTAAATGGTTCTGTTTTCAAGACGAATGGTGATAATGCTCGTATGCTGCTAATGAAGATTTTTGCATTCATATTGTAATGCCCTATTTCTTCATCACCTTTTCGTTTCTCTCATTACCCCCTTCCCAACCCCCATCCATTCCACCGCCGCCACCACCACCTTTTTTTTCTAATCTTTGCAAAGTCATAGTTTAAATGACATATGAATTGTTAGCCTGCACTTGTTTTCCCTCCACTACTTATTTGTTCGGTATCTATCTGCCTGTCTGTCTGTCTATCTGTGTTGTGTGTGTGTGTGTGTGTGTGTGTGTGTGTGTGTGTGTGTGTGTGTGTGTGTGTGTGTGTGTGCTCTGACTACATTCCTTTAGCAAAGACATTGGAGCTTTTCTTCTTTCTGGGTTTGTTGTTTTTTTTTAATGTAATCTCTTGATTAACTAAACAGACAATTTCTAATGGCCTGAGAACAATTTCTAACAGAACTGAGCAGACGCTCATAGCATTTGTTGCATTTGAAGTACTTACATTCTCGTCGTACCAGGTAGGCATGCGTGGTTTTTGTTTGTTTGTCTGTTTTCTATAAACACATCATGTCATATCGATTTATATTACTGTGGACAAATGTTTAACGAGGGCGTGCAAGAGTTAGTGCCATTCCGTACGACTTGTTTTCTAAAGTTCATGTCTGGACACATGGCTCCAAATTTTGTCGGTGAAGTCTGCTGTGGCAATCCATCAGTCTGCTGAAATACAGCGATAAAAGTATTTGACGTTCACCTGGGTTTACATTCATTTCTTTGTTATTCATGTCGTTCAGTGGTTCGTTCTATCATCCATCTCTGAATACCCACAGAGCGTTCAATGGTCACGAAGTCATTCGATTAATGGTAAGAGGAATCATGCACACAACGGGCCTACTGTCTGGTTCTTTTTTCCTTGAGTAGGGCTGGGATCAAAAAGAAAACTTGAACCCCCTTCTCATCCCTCTTCTACAGAGAGAGAGAGAGAGAGAGAGAGAGAGAGAGAGAGAGAGAGAGACAGACAGACAGACAGACAGACAGAAGACAGAAGACAGAGAGACAGAGAGACAGACAGACAGAGAGACAGACGACAGACTGACAGACAGAACGACCAAGACCGTGTTATTACCAAACGGAAGTGAACACAATTCATTTTTCCCGACCACCAGAGCCGAACACAAAGAGCTTCGGTCACTCGGAACATCCCTATGCACGTGCGACTCGTGGTCCTCCCGGAACGAACACTAACGGTAACCTACGCACGGCTGATAGGAAAATTTCAACAACAACAAAAAAGAAGAAGAAAGAAAGAAAGAAGACAAAAAGAAAGAAAAGAAAGAGAGCAAGAAAGAAAAAAAAAGAAAAAGAAGAGCACGCCCAAATAGAGTGAAAGATCGGTGAGATCCAACCGGCCCCATACCCCATGGCCGTAATGAGGGAACAGACCGAACCAGGCAACGTGACAGACGGCAGGGTCTGAAGGGAAGTGTCAACAAGAGATCAACAGCCCAGATCATCGGGCAGCATTTTTCACGCGCACCGTTTTGAACTTTTCCGTTGGTGTCATCGTTCCAGTCATAATCGCGGCTGTGAGTAAAAAAAAATAAATAAATAAATAAAAATTTAAAAAAAAACCAACAATTTTCAGTGCCGGCTCCATTTAAAATAAACGTATGCCAGTTCCGTTTCCACGACGTTTTCTTTCTCTGTTCTCGTCTTTCTACGTGTGTCGGACGAAAAGATATCGCAAACGCTGAAGTCGCGGGAGTGAGTTTGGGACATGTGACTCTCACCACCACGGGGGCAAAAGGTACCTTAACTGATTATTGTTATTTTCACCGAAGAGGTGACTGTTCTTCCAACGTCTGTCTGTCTGTCTGTCTGTCTGCCAGTCAGTCTGTCTGTC
>CM065728.1:36810588-36823088 GCA_033310375.1 Conus canariensis
GAGACACAGAAAATCAATGGACACGAGTATCACGACGACATACAAGGATGAGAGACACAGGGATCAAGGATGACAGAGGTACAGAAGATTACAAGACACAAAGATAACTGTTCCACGAGGAAGATAACACACACACACACACACACACACACACACACACACACACACAACGGTTCTGAGAGACACAGGAGAATCAAAAGACACACAAGGATCGCGGAGAGCGAACGACACACAAGAATAAGATGCAAATAATGGTCAGACACACCGGGATGACTGCCAGAGACACAGATAAGACTGATTCACAAGACACACGATGATCAAGAACACACACCTGGGTTACTTTTCACAGACACACCAAAGGATCGACCAGACATACACGGATCAGAAAGATCCGCCCCCCCCCCCCCCCCCCCCCCAAAAAAAAAAAATCATCACAATTCCAAGTGTACTGCTGGTCATATCAACAGGCGCCTGCCTCACGACATGGGCTACGTAGCTACAGGTAAGAGAGGATAATCATTTGATGAAAAAAAAAAAAAAAAGGTCAACAAAGAAAATAAGAGAAGATAATCAACAGACAGAAAGAAAAGCCTCTACGTTATTCGTCAAGCTGTTTCCGTGAGTCTTCTGATTATTCATTGAGCTGTTTCCGTGAGTCTTCTGGATTATTCATTGAGCTGTTTCCGTGAGTCTTCTGGATTATTCATTGAGCTGTTTCCGTGAGTCTTCTGGATTATTCGTTGAGCTGTTTCCGTGAGTCTTCTGGATTATTCGTTGAGCTGTTTCCGTCAATAGATCCTCTTTTCTTACATGTAGCCACGCAGTCACCAGCTATTACATGTAGCCACGCAGTCACCACCCTGTCTATTAGATGTAGCCACGCAGTCACCACCTGTCTATTACATGTAGCCACGCAGTCACCACCTGTCTATTACATGTAGCCACGCAGTCACCACCCGCTATTACATGTAGCCACGCAGTCACCACCCTATCTATTAATGTAGCCACGCAGGGCACCACCCTGTCTATTACATGTAGCCACGCAGTCACCACCCTGTCTATTACATGTAGCCACGCGTCACCACCTGCTATTACATGTAGCCACGCGGGCACCACCCTCTATTACATGTAGCCACGCGGTCACCACCCTGTCTATTACATGTAGCCACGCAGTCACCACCCTGTCTATTACATGTAGCCACGCAGTCACCACCCTGTCTATTACATGTAGCCACGCAGGGCACCACCCTGTCTATTACATGTAGCCACGCGGTCACCACCCTGTCTATTACATGTAGCCACGCAGTCACCACCCAGCTATTACATGTAGCCACGCAGTCACCACCCTGTCTATTACATGTAGCCACGCAGTCACCACCCTGTCTATTACATGTAGCCACGCGGTCACCACCCTGTCTATTACATGTAGCCACGCGGTCACCACCCTGTCTATTACATGTAGCCACGCAGTCACCACCCTGTCTATTACATGTAGCCACGCGGTCACCACCCTTCTATTACATGTAGCCACGCAGGTCACCACCTGTCTATTACATGTAGCCACGCAGTCACCACCCTGTCTATTACATGTAGCCACGCAGTCACCACCCTGTCTATTACATGTAGCCACGCGTCACCACCCTGTCTATTACATGTAGCCACGCGGTCACCAGCCTGTCTATTACATGTAGCCACGCAGGTCACCACCCTGTCTATTACATGTAGCCACGCGTCACCACCCTGTCTATTACATGTAGCCACGCGTCACCACCCTGTCTATTACATGTAGCCACGCGTCACCAGCCTGTCTATTACATGTAGCCACGCGGTCACCACCCTGTCTATTAATGTAGCCACGCAGTCACCAGCCTATTACATGTAGCCACGCAGTCACCACCCTATCTATTACATGTAGCCACGCAGTCACCAACCTATCTATTAAGCCAACACGTGAATGACACGTCAGAGTTCACACACGTAAGGGCGTCCCCACTCCACCCCCTTCTTCCGCACCTGCTGAGACCACAGGGCCGATAGCAGAATGCCATGTGACTGCTTGCTGAACAGCCCCAAACAGCCACAGGACAACAGCCGAGTCGATGGCAGCACGGAGTGTAAAACAGCAGGTATGTATTGTACGTATACTATACATGTCATTGCCAAGATGCTACCTCAGCAACCAACATGGTGATTGTTCTCACCAGCAAGTCCATTTACTGCTACAGCTCAGGAAACGCGGACAACCCCATACCGTCAGCTGATCAGTCAAGGTGTGTGACTCTGGGACACGCGGAAGTAACACAAATCAACTTTCAAGATGTCGAAAGAAAGATCCCCCGTTTCCCCATCGGTGACGCAAACTCGCCGAACAGATATGAAGATGAATATTTTGTTTCCACACCGACGCAGAAAGAAAATGAAGAAGACAAAAACAATAACAAAACTTTGCATAATTTTCATAAAGGATGTCGAACTGAGCGGAGCGTACAAACAGGAGGACAGCGAACACAGACTTGCATGGGAAGGTACAGGCCTTGGAATACACAGACACATTGGCACTATAGCGGACATGCAGACTCTCTTGTCATTTGTTGTCTTCAAAGGATGTCAAATACAGACGCAAGCCGACACTGGTGGCATTGTTCACTTAGAACTGGTTATATCGCATATAACGTCCAAGACTGTCGGTCACACAAGAACATCCAGAGCTCGGAATTGGTGCCGTTATTGATGTTGTTAATACAGACACACAGACACACTTTGAACCGATGCCCACCGTAAGGTGGAAATAAAACACTGAAGGTAAGGTAAGGTAACGTAAGGTAAGATAAGGTAAGGTAATGTTGCTTATAGCCCAGTCGACCGCAATGGGCCATTTCAGGGCTGTCACCACAGAACAACAACACACACACACACACACACACACACACACACACACACACACACTCACTTGGAGTTGGTGCAGTCGTCATAGAGGACGTCAAACTCGCTGCAGGAGATCAGCTTGCAGCGGTTGACGCCCGGAGCGATGGCGCCCAGGCCCCGGAGAATGCGCACCTGCTCCACGTTGCAGACCACGGGCTGGATGTCCAGGCGCTTCAGCTTGGTGTAGACGGTGTGCAAGCCGCCCACCAGGTCCTTGAGGAAGAGGTCGAAGGCCTGGGGCAGGCAGATCAGCTCCCGGTTGTCCACCATGAAGGCCGCCACCTCCCGGTCCCGGTACTTGATCATCTTACAGGCGTGGTCGCCGCTGACGGGGGGAGGGGAGGGGTAGGGCGCCCCGGGCTTGGGGATGAGGCTCTTCCTGATGAGCGGGTTCATGGGGTTCATGGCGGGGTGGCGGGCGGAGTGGGCGTGGGCGGCCACCAGCATGCTCTGGTTGTGGTACTGGGCGGCGGCCATGGCGGCGGCGTGGGCCTGGGCGGCGATGGACAGCGAGGTATGGCCGGCCATGGCCAGGCCGTTGCTCATGCCGCTGACCAGCAGGTCGTTGTCGCGGTCCAGGTGACTGCCCACGCTGTGCGTGGGGCTGCCCAGGCCGTTGTTGCTGCTGCTGACGATCATGGAGGGGGGCGGGGTGGAGGCCTGCAGGCGGGAATCCATGGGGAACGACTCTCGGGACAGAGGCACCTGGGTGGGTGGAGGAGAGTCCATCTTCACGGCACCCTCACTGACCTCTGACACGATCTTCACGGCACTGCCCGACAACGGTCACGATCTCCCACTGCACCAGGAGAGACGATGGGCACAGCACGCGTCTCCCTTCTGTGAGGTCAATCACCTGGCCGACAACAGTTCAAGTCCCCGCTCCCACACACCGCTCACACCCCCAGTGGCTGACCTCACGGTGAAAGCTGCACAGCGGACAGGCCGAGCATGCAGAGTGCAGGGGGAGACGGCTCAGTGGTAAGCCCCGTGCACAACTCCACCACTGCACCTCACTGACAACACTCCTCACAACAAACAAAACAACAGCACACAACAAACACTGTCGGCCACTTCTTCTGGCCCCGGTCTTCTGGGCGAAGGCCTCCAGCCCCAATCAACTTGTGCGTGCTGTCTCTCACTTCACGCTGCTCTCACAGGTGTTGACTCCTAAATCACTTCAACCCCGGCGCTAACCTGTCCGGCCACTCCAAGCAAATCAGTGGGAAGAACAAAAAAAAACCCTTGCCACGCTGTTTCTCTCTGTCGATTTTTTTTCTTTTCTTTTCCTTCAAACGCCCAGTGTTAGGAGTAGTATTTCCGCTGAAGTGTATTAGTTGCCGGGCGTGGAGACGGCAGAAGGAAGGCAGCGCTGTAAGCAGTCCGCATTATCAGTGCGCAGAATCGCCGATGTCTCCGGCATTCAGCGGGGAGAGATAGCTGGCGTGTTACCAAAACAATACGCACACAGACCCAACCAATCGCATTCATTGCACTCAGTCAAACAGACAGTCAGTCTTTTCTCCCAATGCCAGTTTCCCAAAGACATTGCTGTCTGTCTTGGGCTGGAAACAAGCCCCTCGCCGCCTCTCTAACCACTGCACGCCCAGCCTGCCGCTCCACGCCCCGCCCTCCCCGGCAGCGTGGCTCCGCCCCCTTTTCGCTTTCACCTCACTTGCTGCACGTGAGCTGGGAGGGCTGCCTGTCCTCGCCGTTGGGGGAAATGGGAAAAAATACAAGCCAAAAAAGCCAGTTTCACATCTTCTCCGCCGCGCGAACGGAGTGTTAGCCTCACACCATGTCGGCCGAGCTGGGGAGCTTGTTCTTCTGCCTGTTGTTTTTCTTCCCCTGACAACGCTCTGAAGACCACGTCTTGCCTGACCATGTGCCTCTCTCTCTCTCTCTCTCTCTCTCTCTCTCTCTCTGTATTTCAGCAGATTGTGTTCTGACAGAACTCAGGGGTATATAGATGAAGGCACCCAGATTCACTGACCTCTGCCCAGTTTCTGTCAGGCCAACTGTCCGCCGACCTGATTCCACTGGACCAGGATACTTGCGGCAACACGGTGAAGTGAACGTGTTATGACTGAATGCACACTGATGGTGGATTCGGTCGGTTGCCCAACGGCATGAAAATATTTACGCCCCTTTGCAAGCTGCGTCTCCCAGATCGTTCATCGTCAGGTCCACCCCACCCCCGCCTCCCATCCCACCTCCCCGTCCGCTTCTTCTACTCCATTGACCGACCCTCTCCGCCGCTTTGTTTTTATCCGTAACTAAAGTGGTTTTCTTTGTTTCTGAAAAAAAAAAATTAATGGTTGTGAAATGCTGTTAGGTCTTTGGCTCTGGGTGCAAATATTAATTATTACATTGCTTTTTACCGTCAAAATCCACAGAGTAACGGTATGCGGAGGAAGGAGTGGGGGAAGAGTGTATGTGGAGGAAGGGGGGGGGGGGGGTTGTAGCTGAAGGTCAATGTTCAGGTTTAAGCAAATCATGCGGCTTTGATGTCGCCACCATTATTCAGATGATTAGGGCAATTAATTCATCACTAAACTGTGTCCACCAGTTCTCCAGATGTCCACGCTGAGCGTGTTGCGGAACCGTCCTGTTCAAGTCCCTGTCCTGCATGATGTGCTGGCTGTAATAAGCTGGTCTGGTCTGAAATGAAGAAAAAAGAAACATTTTAAAGGACCACCTGCATTGTATGTTCTACTGACTCTACCGCTTCTATAACCTATATAACACTTTGTTTCTTTTAGCCTGCTCCAAGCATGTAATGAAAACTGAAAAAAGAAAAGAAAAACAGAAAAAGAAAAAGAAAAAAGTGCTAACGAGAAAAGGCATGCAGCCTAATACACCTGTCCTTGCATTGTCAGATAACCTGTTGATAACCGCCACCCTTCCCTCAACCCAGCACCCCCCCCCACCCCCCCCCGCCCTCTCCCCCACCTCTCTTCCCCCGCACACATCCTATTATTCTCTCCACACCTCTCTCCCACTCTGCGGGCAGAAGACGTTAAACGCTTATCGATTTTACATGCATCTCCTCCCCGACCTCCTTGCTTCCCCGCCTCCCCCCCCCCCCCCCCCCCCCTCCCCCATCCCCTTTCTCCGCCACCGTCCTCCTTCCTGCCTCCTCATCCATCCTCCCTCTGGTGAATATTCGCACGGTCAGAAGCAGTCATGCACCTAACCGCGCCGCATCGCTTGGATCCGTCAGCCGAATAAGATCTGTCTTCTACAACATTAGGTGTCTTGACCACGGACTCACAGTAAACCTTAACCCCGTCTATTCTTTGTCTTTTTTTTCATTCCTTTATCTTTTTCTTTCTTCTGTCTGTAACATGCCTTTATGTTGCTTTCTGTCTTTTTTTTTTTAATTCCCGTATCTTTTATCCTTCTGTCTGTTACGTTGCATTCTTTTTTCTTTCTTTCTTTCTTTCTTTGTGGACGAAAACGAACATTTTGCCTCTTGTTGTTTCTCAGTCCGAACAGCTGTTTAACCACTGTAACATACAAGGCATACATGATAAGAGTCACAGCGAGCAGGAAGCTTACCAACATTTGGTTTAAACAAATCTTTAATCACAGGTACGTACTATGTTTACACAATACAAAGTGAGCAGCAACAAGCTGAACGCTTATAGTGTGCTCTGCAAAATGACAATACACAACTAATTTACCTGGCGGCCGCAGTAACACACATATTAGATTATTTATATGAAAACAATTGACGGTTTACCTACATTTACCTCTGGCGTTTCTTGGTTCAAACGACAATGCATACACCGGACAGTCACAGTACGTTAAAAGCTTTTCAAGTGGTCCACATTTTACCTCTGCTGTGTCTTGGTTCGAACAACTGTTTAATCACCTTTACATACAATGTATACACAATATAGTCACACGGCAAGTGCCCCACGATGTGTTACATTTCACTCTGGTTTGACGGCCGGTGATCACATCATACGTTCTTTCTTATTTTCCATAGCCCTGATTCCAACTCCTGCCCCCGGGGTCGGCTAGGCTATAAACAACATCAATGGACTGATTTTTTTGTTTGTTTGTTTCTCCATCTCTTTCATTGTCTCTTATTCGTACACACACACACTCCCTTTCATCCTTCCGTCTCTTTTCCCTTTTTTTTTTACATCTCTTCTCCTTCTTTCCCTGTTTACATTTTTTGTTTGTTGTTGTTTTTTGTTTTTGTTTCGTTTTTTTTGTTGTTTTTTTTTTTGTTTTTTCTCCCAACTTTCTTTCTTTCGTTCGCAGCTGTGCAGCTTATCACGAAGATCCCTAACCTCTATGTAAGAGGAACGAGCTGAGCAGCGGAGGTGACAATCATTTATTATTATGTTAAAAATCAACTCTTGTTGTCCTCGACTTAAAAGCTTTCACGCTGATATGGCATTCACACATCCAGCTACTCCCTCCCCCACCCCACACCCTCCCCCCAGATTCTTTCGTTTTTCTTTTCTTTTCTTCCTTCCTTTCTTTCTCTCAAGAAAGGGAGAAAAGAAAGATGGGGGAGGAGGAGGTGGGAGGTCACAGAGAGAATGGGAAGTGCCCCGGGGAAAGGAAACGACGAAAACTAGGTTAAGACAGGTGGGTGAGGGATGCAGGATGAAATACGTGGAATCTCTTACAATGTGTGAGAACATCGTGCAGCCTCCAAAACCTGCGTCAGTCGGTTCAGTATGGTTGGCATGTGCCGTCTCCACCAGTTTCAATTCCTGTTTAGTTGACTTGTAGTCCATCCAACCTATACAGGGCCACTTCAACATTGTCACAGCAAGAACGAAAATTCTGTCATGAAAAAGGCAACAAACAGAATAACACACACTTGTCAAATGATCTACACCAATGCATAGCAGGACTGTCAAGGCAGAGAACACTTCGCCGTGCTGATGGCGTTTGTCATTGCACTGGATTTTCCACCTTCAGAATGCCAACAGCTTGATGATAATGAAACAGACAACTGTGCCACAGAGATACATAGAAAGATCACACAGGCAAACAGACTGCGCTATGGACAACATACAGATGATAATGAAACAGACAAATGTGCCACACAGACACATAGAAAGATCACACAGGCACACAGACACTGCACAATGGACAGCAAACAGATGATAATGAAACAGACAAATGTGCCACACAGACACATAGAAAGATCACACAGGCACACAGACACTGCACAATGGACAGCAAACAGATGATAATGAAACAGACAAATGTGCCACACAGACACATAGAAAGATCACACAGGCACACAGACACTGCACAATGGACAGCAAACAGATGATAATGAAACAGACAAATGTGCCACACAGACACACAGAAAGATCACACAGGCAAACAAACACTGCACAATGGACAGCAAGCACTCGCGCACTTCTGGGCTGCGTGTTCACAGTCTCACTGTTAGCAGTCGCAAAGTACTCGCTTTAAGCAAGTGTGAAGAGAAGTGTTATACGTTTCTGCCGAGGCTGGTATGCGTGTTGCATAGATCATGACCGATCGATTAAGTAATTAGGATGGAAATGCGAACAATTTGATATGCCATGTTGTGTGTGCGTTAAGTATGATGCGCACCGTGGAATGTTTACCTTCATCTGTTAAAACCTACCGTTTCTGTTCTGGGTTCAAAGAAGCTGCCACTGCGAACAGTGACGTTGAACTGTTTATAGCTAGCCGACCACGGTGGCCGTCTCTGAACTGACAGCTCGTTCAACGTGCCGGCGTACATGACATATGTTTGGAGTTCCTCATGCGCTCTACCCAGCATCTGACGAGGAACAGTGAATAAAACAAAAAATGAATTATGAATAAGAATGTGAGTCTCTGTGTGTGTGTGTGTGTGTGTGTGTGTGTGTGTGTGTGTGTGTGTGTGTGTGTGTGTGTGTGTGTGACAGAGAGAGAGAGAGAGAGACAGACAGACAGACAGACAGACAGACAGACAGAGGGAGACAGTGAAAGGGTGAGAGAGAGACAGAGACCGAGAGAGAGAACGGGGTGGGGGGGGGGGGGGGGGGGGGACCGTGGTACGAATAAAATATTTTTTCGATTTTTTCGCCAAAATGAATTAAATCCTACCTACATGTTGAACATATGTCGCCATCAACATCTTGTCGATGTTCGATCCATCCCATCATCTCTATCCCGACCTCCCGTTCCAACTCAGCAGTCAACAAAATTACCATAACAGATACTTAACACCAATATACATACTGTTACACACTGCTTTCATACTAAGCTTGATGTTTGAGGTCTGTGTGCCACGTGACATACCTTTCATTTGCATACTTTATTTTAACGACGGGTACAGCCAAAACACATGTCGTCTGGCCGACCTCGAAGCTCATATTAGGACTGTCTACCTGAGCTCAAATCAGACCCGAGTCTGGGGATTTCTGAAAAAGGCAAGACCGGTCTGGAAGAAAGTGTATCACCAACCACGTACGTATCCTCATGGCGATTTGTATTTATCGATAACTCCATTGTTATAACGGACGTTTCGGTCAGTCATTGGGGAGAACGCGTCACCATGGTACACCGCCATCTCCTATCGCAACCGCCTGGCGTTCCTTCCCCGCTGCCTGCTGAAAGGCCGTGATAAACATACGCACGCGCACATACACACACGCGCGCGCGCGCGCGCGTGCAAGCACGCGCACACACACAACCCAACACACACACATACACACACAAATGCACACACATACACCAGCACGCACGCACACATAGACACACGCGCGCGTGCGCACGCACGCACGCACACACACACACACACACACACACACACACACACACACACACACACACACGCATGCACGCACGCGCGCGCGCCACAACATCGTCACTGATGCGTCTATCAGAGCATCCTGCTACGTCCCATCATTTTGTTGTCGGATCATACATGACACATGAAACCCACACAGACAATACGATTTTTTTTATATATGTAAAATCTGCAGAATTAGGAAGAGACAGAGACAAGACAGTAGTCACACAGACAACACAACCTAGCATCACCATAATGAAATTATCAGAACTAAGAAGGGACAGAGACAAAGAAGTGATATATAATACGATCAGAAATCAGCAGAATTCAGGGGACGACAACACGAAGAAAGGACTGCAAGCATGGCTGTCTGCCCAATATCAAATGAAATCAGCAGAATGGAAACACGCCAAGACAACCCAGAGACAGCGTCTGTTTCAATACATCGCACCCCAGACTTTTCGACAAGACAATCAGTGCACTCTTCAAACAATCGGACATTGCCCCGCACACCTTTCGACAAGACAAACAGTCCTTTTTTTTCTGACAATAGGACAGGGGTCGTCTTATCTGTGTAGCCCACTGCAGCCTGGTCTGTCAAAAATCCTGTCAATCAACATCAGCAGATCACCGGTGACGGCGCGCTTCGTCCCAACTGCCCGATTTGTCCCAATCCCCAACCGTCGCGTGTCCAGCTTGTGACTGACGGTGCTGCCATACACGCTGTCCTCAGATTGTACACCAAGCAAGGCATTTCAGTGTGCGATGGGGAGTGGAGTAGGGGAGGGCGGCGGATGAGGCGGGCGGGTGGGGGTGGGGGGTGGGGGGGTGGAGGTAGCTTTACGATCCTTCTTTCCTTCCTAGATATTGTGGTTAATGTTAATGATAATAGTCAGTTAATGTTCGTGTTTGTTGAGATGAATTTGGGGGTTTTCAGCATGTGCATTCTATCTTTTAACGCGTGTATGCGTGGTTAACACTCGAAGGAGGACAGACACTACCCGTTTTCAGTGGTCACCTGCAGTGTTGTATTTGATTTGAAATCGTGACCTTAAAATTAAGAATCTGACATTCAACTCCCATCTGGTATAGCACCTATCGGGATACTAGAAAACCACATGGGCAAATCTGATGAAATGTGGTGTGTTGTCATTCTGAAAAGAAAGTCCTCGTTTGATCACCAGACGGACAAGCAACCTCAGCCAG
The DNA here is from genome assembly GCA_033310375.1 of Conus canariensis. Taxonomy (NCBI): domain Eukaryota; kingdom Metazoa; phylum Mollusca; class Gastropoda; order Neogastropoda; family Conidae; genus Conus; species Conus canariensis. The sequence goes on from CM065728.1 coordinate 36,821,507, forward strand.
CTATTCTTGTACTGTCAGCTATCTCATGACATTCTGCTTGACGATATTTCTTCTCTCTCTCTCTCTCTCTCTCTCTCTCTCTCTCTCTCTCTCTCTCTTTCTCTTTTTGTTTGTTTTGTGTCGTTTGTGTGTGTGGTTTGTTTGTTCGTTTTGTTTTATTTCTTTCTTTCTCTCTTTCTTTTTTTTTACAGACCTGCTGATACGACATGTCCTTCTGTCTGTAGAACAAGAGCCCCTTCTTGCGCTGTTAGTCACATTCAGGTTTACCATGTTCACGCTCCCAAACAAAAACACAGCAGAGTTATGACCAGCCCAGGAGAATGGGGGTGAGGGAGAAAGGAATTACACGTTAACCATCAGAACAACACGTTCAACAAACAAAGATTTTAACTTGAGCGCAGAGAGGGATTCGAACACGTAACTTGTAACAGCAAACTCGTTGTTCTATCGCTGAGCCAGCTCTGTAGACTTTGCTCTCGTTCTCTTGTGGAAGGTTTAAGGGAAAATGTGTTCCGCTTTCAGACGAGATTCCCTAAAACGTGAAGGCAGCCATCACAATAAGGTGATGTGATGTCACTCATGGGAGAGGAAAAGCCGTGCCGATTCCGTAACTCGGGTAGACTAAAGAAGAAATTTGTCATCCGAGATCGATCAATCGAGCGCCGCGTGTGAGACAGCTTGCCAGCGAAACAAGTGCGCTGGTTCAAGTGCCACGAAGACAGCAGCCTGCAGATCGGTTGCCATCAGAGCTCCACATCTGAACGTCAGAGTTTTGTCACGTTTAGCACACTGACAAGAAGGTCGAATCGTCGGGCAGAGTGGACACCTTTTTTTTTTTTTTTTTTAATCGTTTTTATCAGACAGGACTCTTCGACTCCGTTAGATTTCATTAGCAGCGTTGAGTGGCTGGGACCTGACTCTCGAGTCTCATCTACTTCATGGACGCGACTCAGAGAGCGCCGGTCAAATTTCCGGATCAAGCCACGTGCAGTCTGGTTAAAGAACGGAACGATGCGTGCATACAGCCTTCTCACATTTTTTTTTTCTACAAAAACAGAACTTGGTACTATCATTGCCATCATCAGCGCCACCGCCATATTCGGTCATTATCAAGAAGTCAATAGACCACTAATGTTTTGTGGCTCTTCCTGCTTTGCTTTTATGGTGGCCTTTATTTCGATTCCCATCCTCCATTCCTCCGGTGACTAAGAATCGGAAGTTTTGAAAGTTTGGGCATATTCGTTAGCACTGTACTTCTGTTAGGTGGACGTCGGTTGGGCAATGTAGGGAGTATGGAGGTGGGGGTGGGGTGGGGTTGGGGGAGTGTCGTGATGAGCGGTGTGTGAGTAACAGCGCTATTGGTGCATGACAGTCAAAGGGTTAAAAACTCAAACTGTGGCCCAAAGCGAACGAGCAAAGCGTCTAATGAGAACGAAATGTAGCAGGTTAACGAGATGAACGATATATCCACGTCGAATTGTAATTGTAAGAGTTGATCTTGACACTGAGAAAAATGGAATAAACTTACAATGCTACTGACAAAAAGTATCTAAATCGCGCACATGCCAGTGTGTGTGTGTGT
>CM065728.1:36828088-36830588 GCA_033310375.1 Conus canariensis
GGAGCTGGTGGAACGCAGTTCCAGATGTCTTTGTCACGGCAAACTGGGCCACGGCGAGCATCGTTTTTGACCAGTGTGTCGCTGAGCGGCCAATGGCGCTCCAAGTGGACGCCAGATAGTTGAAGTGGTCAATTGCCGTCCAGTGTCTGTCTGTTTCATCTCCGTGTGGATTGCTGTTTGTTTTGCGGCTGTTGAGCAAGGGGGGGTATCTGTGAGGACTGGATGTGAGGGCGGAGGAAGGTGGTGGTGGAGGGTGGCGAAGTGGAAGGGTTGGAGGAGGAGGAAAAGAGAAGAGAACGTCACTAAGTGCAGAGCGTTTCGTTCATCGCTTTATTGTTCTTCTTTTTAACTGCGCACGTGCCTCTGAGAGAGAGAGAGAGAGAGAGAGAGAGAGAGAGAGAGAGAGAGAGGGAGTTCTTATATGGCGTTTGTCGACGACTGAGCTGCAAAACTGACCGACCTTAATTAAGCTTCTCGTGGATCGAACGACGCAAGCTAATGCCAAAAGTGGATATTTTGAACAGCCTTTGTTTGTTTTAATGGAGGAACCTTCACTTCCTCACGATCCAACACTGAAGTGCTGTTGCGCTAAGTTACCACTTCAATAAATGTGCAAATGAATCTGACATTGTACAGACGACGACAAAGAGGATCAAGGAATGAAGGCGGGAGGGAGGGGGCAGACACAGCCCGAGAGTGAGTCCTGACTGGTTATTGGCGGTATCTAACCGAGATAGGCAAGCTACTAGGTTGACAGAGTGAGTGCTGCATGATAGACTAGAATGTCTGAGTTACCTACACTTCTTAGACTCAGAAATAACACCAGAGACGACTCCCCTCAACGATCGGAATGGCAGCTGCAAGCCATCCCCCTCTACTACTTCCCTCCCCCCTCCCCCCCCCCTCCCCCACCGGCCCTCTCTTCCATCCATGATCAAGCTGTCACATTGGCAGAACTGGAAGACTGGAAGTGGCCGACAGCGCCCTTCACTTTCATCGTCTAATCGCTCGGGTGGGGAGACGAGTTGGTGGTAAACTTTTTACAACTGTTAGTTAATAAATACCACCACCACCGCCCCGTGATGCTGGCTTGCCCGTTGTAACTGGAAACACATGGCCAGTCTGTTATCGTCTGCACCACACTGGACCATGCAGGTCCTGGCAGCTCGCATAAGGGCTGGTGATAACAGTCCAGGGCCCGTGATGCCATCTGCAAAGAACGGGCTGTCTGGTGACAACAAGCTTCTTCACCGTTGTATTGATACGGCGAAACAGTGTGGCCACCATATGCTGCTGTAGTGCAGTCATACCCCCGCGTTCACTCTACTCCACTGTTGTTAGTGTAAGCATCCATGCCGACCCTACTCCACTATTACAGGATTAAAGATCCCATGCTAATCACACTCCGCCATTCTAGGACTACAGATCCCATGCTAATCACACTCCGCCATTCTAGGACTACAGATCCCATACCGATCCTACTCCACCATTGTAGGACTACATATCCCATGCCGACCCGACTCCACCATTGTAGGACTACAGATCCCATGCCGATCACACTCCACCATTGTAGGACTACTGATCCCATGCCGACGCGACTCCACCATTGTAGGACTACAGATCCCATGCCGACCCGACTCCACCATTGTAGGACTACAGATCCCATGCCGATCACACTCCACCATTGTAGGACTACTGATCCCATGCCGACGCGACTCCACCATTGTAGGACCACAGATCCCATGCCGATCACACTCCACCATTGTAGGACTACAGATCCCATGCCGACTCTACTCCACCATTGTAGGACTACAGATCCCATGCCGACCCGACTCCACCATTGTAGGACTACACATCCCATGCCGACCACACTCCACCATTGTAGGACTACAGATCCCATGCCGACCATACTCCACCATTGTAGGACTACAGATCCCATGCCGACCACACTCCACCATTGTAGGACTACAGATCCCATGCCGACCACACTCCACCATTGTAGGACTACAGATCCCATGCCGACCCGACTCCACCATTGTAGGACCACAGATCCCATGCCGACCACACTCCACCATTGTAGGACTACAGATCCCATGCCGACCCGACTCCACCATTGTAGGACTACACATCCCATGCCGACCACACTCCACCATTGTAGGACTACAGATCCCATGCCGACCACACTCCACCATTGTAGGACTACAGATCCCATGCCGACGCGACTCCACTATCATAGGATCATATGCCACTAACGTAGGATTAAAGATCCATGTCAGTAACACTCCACTCTTGTAGAACTAACGAGTCCATCCCAACCACACTCCTCTAACGCTGGCCTAAAGATATCATGCCAATCATACTCACGGTGGGACAACAAATCCCATGCCAACCACACTCCTCCAATGCTGGCCTAAAGATATCATGCCAATCATACTCACGGTGGGACAACAGATCCCATGCCAACCACACTCCTCCAATGCTGGCCTAAAGATATCATGCT
>CM065728.1:36835588-36838088 GCA_033310375.1 Conus canariensis
GCAAGATTTAGCTTGAAAACTTAAGGTTTTAATGCGAACAAAAGACGGTTTGAATGTGAAACATCCATAGAATCTCCTTGTCCTGCATGTAGACACATTATTGATGACGAAGAACACTTTCTGTTCCACTGTACTGCTTATGATGAAGTGCGGACAAATTGTTCATTTTTCCAGTTAGATATAGCGAAAAGACAAAATGTCGCAGTCGTGTTATCATCAGATGATGAACTTGTAATTAAATCAGTTGCGAAATTCATCGCGGAAGCATTGAAAATGAGACAGATGAAGAGTAGTGAAATTTAAGATAATGCATTATAACAGAAATATGAATGAATGTTATCATTCCTCGCATGTGGAAGAGATCAGTAAATACAATGCCATCATTTGATTGAGTGGATGGTCGAGTCAGTCTTCAGATTTTTTTTAAACCTTACTGCATTACTCTTGTGCGTGAGGACATAAGGAAATGTTTCGAATTTATTTGTTTTTGTTAACCTTTGATTTGATACACACTAGGAATGAATGTGTACTATTTGTTTGCAGGAAAGGAAGAGGGGAATGTTATTGTTCTGTTACCCCCTCCCCCTTGTCAAAAGACCTCTTTGGTAATGACAATAAAATCTCAAAGACTTCTTTGGTAATGACAATAAAATCTCAGTGTCAAAAGTGCCTCTCTCTCTCTCTCTCTCTCTCTCTCTCTCTCTCTCTCTCTCTCTCTCTCTCTCTCTCTCTCCTCAGGAACATGTCTATGAGGCCGAAGATCATGGACAACTCATGCCATAGCCAAGTCAGAGTCAGTACAGCGTGAATTGATCGACCAGATGATGGAGGGCATCTCTGTTGCTTCACATCGTGAGCATTCTTATGGACATGTAATATCGCGGACGTCCATGATTGAAACCGTCTCCAATGCATACTGAAACCCAATGTACTTTGGCTTCATCTTGAGTTGTTTTTTTTTGCTCTGTCTTTGATCCGTACCTGTGTGAAGAGTTTTCGTTCAGACTGAAATACTTTTCGTTTCAATAAGTAAACCCAGCTTTGATCCTCTTTACCACCCAAATCTCTCAGATCTGTTTTAAGGAAGGAATGAAAATGGTCTGAAATTGTGCAGTTAATTCCTGGCCTTCTTCTTCCTGCCATTTCATGGGACATCCAAACAAGTTTCAAACCATGTTCTTTCTTTGCTCTAAAAGCCTAATGTTCTTTCACTAACTCTGCTTTGGAAAACGACCATGCCGTACGCTGGTCTGCACAAAGATGACAGACGAAGCCTCAATTATTGTAGAATATACTGAGCATATTTACTGAGTAAATGTATGTACGTATGTATGTATATATGAGTGTATGTATGTAGGGAGAGACAGACAGACAGACAGACAGAGAGACAGACAGATAAATAAACAGATAGATAGACAGGCAGGTCGACAGACAGAAGGATAAATAGATTAACAGACAGACAGAGAGATGTACAAGGGAAGCATTCAAGAGATATAAAAGGTATCAAAACACATATAGATAGATAGACAAACAAACAGACAAAGTACATCCCCATGGACTTGCCGACATGGAAGTACATCCCCATGGACTTGCCGACAGGGAAGTTTGACGCGGACTCACCACGGGAGTGGACGTGGTCAGGAATTCCAAACTGAGGTCAACACAAGAGCAAGGCACGGAGAGCAGCAAAATCTGAGTCGTCCTTTTCAGCTATGATTAAAGGGGATGATGAAGATGCTGCTGACTGCTGTAAGTTTCGTTTTGGTCTGAGACCACATGACTCGTCTCTGCTCTACGCTTCCTTCCCGTCAACCAGGCTTGAGAGATACAGACACTTGCTGTACCGAGCAGAAAATGTGAGACCAACTCTCTGAGGCGCATGACGTCCACCACCCCCACCCCACCCACTCCCTCTTTTCTTCAAGTCTAAACACACACACACACACACACACACACACACACACACACACACACACACACACACACACACACAAGCGCGGGCGCACACACACACATACGCGCGCGCGCGCGCGCGCGCGCGTGTGTGTGTGTGTGTGTGTGTGTGTGTGTGTGTGGTGTGTGTGTGTGTGTGTGTGTGTGTGTGTGTGTGTGAGTGTGTGTGTGTGTGTGGCATGTGTGTGTGTGTGTATCTCCAAGTAGTGAATTAACCACTTTAACACCTCCACTGAGTGGTATCCACCCATGAAAAAGCTGTTCTATTTTAATTTAAAAACCTAATCGACGTTTTCAAATCTTTCAGGGCATTTAGCTGTTTTCATAAACATTAACCTGTTTCAGGAAAAAAGGAAAAAAGAAATCGCCAACAACAGTAATGAAATTAAAATATTATCCATTAACTTCAAGAACTGTGTGAATATCATCTTTCCCGTTTCTTCACAGTTCCAAAGCTATTTTAACCTATTTATCACAAAAGAAACAAACAGGGACTGTGACAGAGAAGCAGGCATGCTAAAACAGAGAGGGAAAGACAAGCAGAGGG
>CM065728.1:36845588-36848088 GCA_033310375.1 Conus canariensis
GGCTGCTCTTTCAGGATAAGATGTATGCCAGCATCTTGTCACTGTTCAGCGAGGTTGCCCCATTGCTCGCACGTAACCTTAGCCTGAGTGGGAACCACCGTGTGTACGTTTCAAACTTCACAGTCTGACGCTATCACCTGCCCAGCGTTAACATACAGACAGCCAACATGTGGACCGGAGGCAGACACAGTGCCAGTCAAATCGACAGGAAGTGGTGGATGCCTTCAGTGTGTGCAATGGAACTCCAACTAGTGTAAGAGGAGAATGCTGATCCTGTTCACTCTACTTCTTTGTCCACTTCAAGACCCGGAGGTCTGTTCTCAGCCTGGGCGACACTTCAACGAAACGACGTTCTGATTGGTTGTCTGCCAGCACAAGTGCCGAGCTCGCCAATGAAATGAGCTCCGTCAGCATCATAGTGAAGACAGCACTCTGCAAATCACCGTGGTATCCATCCTTATGCTAGAGATGGCCCTGCGTGCAGAGCTCATGCCGAGAACGCAGACCTTTCAGAATACCCATTCTTTAGGCAGCTTCTCCGCTTTTCATTCATGAAACATAATATACAGCACTATGTCAGACAGCTAGAATCTCTCCCTGAATCTGTTAGAGGCCATGGCTCCCTGTCCAAGACCATTCTACAGCTGGGGTACAGTAGGGAGTGAGTGTCCTGAAGATAAACCGAAGTTCAACGTGGATAACCTGAAGAAGTGGACAAGTTATACCATCTGCACCCTAGAGCACACGATCGAGGACACAGAGCTCTGGGAATCCCATGGTCTGTCAGAGGATGATGAAACTGATCCCATTCCTAAGCTAGGTCTTCATGTTGAAGGAACAACAAAACTCTAGTATAAAACAACAGAATAGCTCATGTACTGTAAACTGAATTATGTAGAGTATTTGTTCAAGACGACGTCGTGATACAGATATATGAACAAGCTCAGAGGGACAGATACATTTGTTTTCTCTCTCACACACACACAAAACACACACACACACACACACACACACACACACACACACATACACACACACACACACACACACACACACACACACACTGAAACTAACATACTGCATTAAAGCAAACTTTCCGTAACGAAGCGGCTGGAAACAATTGTGCAGCACAAAATGTATGACACACTGAGTGGACCTCGTTGGTACAAGCAGTGAGGCGGACTTAAATGTAAAAGAAACAGTAACCACAGAAAGGAAAAAAATAACTAAAACTGAACATAATTTACCCATTGACTTCCCAGCTTCAACAATGGAGATAATAACTATAACAAGAAACCTGCACAATTTAAAAAATCACCAGAAAAAGAAGGGATTTCAAATCATATGGGCCTACCTCCTGAAACATTACACTCAATAAATTGTTATTTTAGTTGATTCTGTTTTCAGGTACTTACTGCGAGGCATGGAATTCTGGTGTTGATATACCAATTTACAAATAAGGTGGCCCACTAAATTCTAATATCCATTGTGGTATAACTTAAAACAGCTCACCTAGCAATCTGTTGGTTTTTTTTTTTCAAATATGAAACAATCGTGTATGAAATGACTTTGAAGACAATTATTCATTATAAAAAAAAACAGGCTAGGATCCCAAAATTAAACAAAAATTCAGTCCGTATCTTTTTCCTGAAATCTGAAAAGCATAAGACCGCCTCTATTGTTGCTTCATCGACTTTCAGAAGGCATTAGATATAATATGGTTTCAAGCTCTAATGCCAAAAATGTATGAGACAGGTATACAGGGGAACCCTTACAGAATTATTCAGAATGCAAACAAAAATGCTACAATGTGTACAAGAGCGAAATACTGGTCTATCTTCACAGAAACCCATTCCAAAAGGGTTATTACAAGGAAACATACCAAGTCCCACTTTCTCTGTTGTTTTTATCAATGATGTTCCCAGTTCTGTAGGCAATACTGACTCACCGTCCGTAAGCAATAATAAAACTGACTCTGTTTCATGCTTATGGTATGCTGACGACCTTGTAATATTGTCAACAGCAAAGGAAGGAATACGAAACAAATTAGAGGGACCCATCGCATACTGCAATAACTCGGACCAGAAAATCAACATAGAGTAATCAAAGTGATAATATTTACACACAGAGATCTAAAATTTATTTTCACACATGGCATTGACAAATCCAAACTACAGACCGACACAAACACGTAGGTGTTTTATTTGACAAGTCAAAAACATTCACTTTCACCCAGGAACACCTAGTGAAGCTGGCAAACGAAGTGGCACATTCTACAGAATGATTCATTACAGGACGGGATATTCGTCTTGATATAGTATTACAACTCTTCGATGCCACAGTCTCGTCGATAGCAATTTATGGCGCTGAGGTGTGACCCCTCTGGACTGAAACAATGACTGATTATTTGTTTTACAAAGACGTGTCTGGTTTCTCGAGAAACAGTCTTTCCTCAAAACACCCACATGAGCAGGTACATGTGAAATTCTGCGAACAGGTT
>CM065728.1:36853088-36863088 GCA_033310375.1 Conus canariensis
AGTTCCAGAGTTCAGCGTGCGTGCGTGCGTGCGTGCGTGCGTTGCGTGCGTGTTGCGTGGTGTGTGTGGTGTGTGTGTGTGTGTGTGTGTGTGTGTGTGTGTGTGTGTGTGTGTGTGTGTGTGTGTGTGTGTGTGATTGCATCCTCAGCAACATTCAGGGATAGTTGACTAAAATGTCCAGCTACCGTGGTGTAGTGGATAGTGTCATGGGTTGCAAACTGAGAGGTCGTGAGTTTATACCTCATCAGAGGATTCATTTGTCTGACTGTTCAGTCCTAGTCGGTTTCTGCGCAGAGCCAACTGTGCAATGGGTTCAAATCGAAAAGCGAAAATGACAGAGTCGGGTTACATCCACTCCATGGGATAGCTCTCTCACAGTAATGACTGATACTGTATCTGTACATCCCTGGCCTTAACGCCGGGATGAATTCTCAAAGACAGAGTACAGTACAGCCCTGTCACAGTCTCTGACCACACTGGACCTCCATAGCATCCTCTCCATCGTCCTCATCCTCACTGGTCAGCAGAAAACACCCTCCAATTCTGTGGCCCCTCTTCCTCCGTTCCTCCAAGGTTCACCACAAGTGAGAAATTAGCATACGCGACCTTTTTCTTTTTTTTTTAAATTCCTCCATTTAAGACAGCCCCTTGTGGTCCTTCAAGCCCTGCTCTCGTGATGTCGTGTCACCCTGTTCAGTGTCTGCGAGTCTCAGGGAACCGTCGTTGGACGGATCCCATAACACCTGTCGTCGGGGGACGCTGGCCCTGAACTCAGCAACAGTTGTAGGTGGTGCCCCGGGTACACTGACTCAGAACAGGTAGCGCTGAAAACGACATTAGTGACTCGACAGCAGTGCAGTGTCTGTTTCAGTGGGTTGCCTCATGACGACCTGATGTTGACTGCTCGCTGTGAGCTGCCTGTGCTAGGCCTGTGAAGGGTCATGTCCGGGTGTGGCTGTGTATAGGATGATATGACTGAGCGTCATGGAAGTAATGACACCCAGACTCTGTGGGAGATAAGGCATTGAAATATCAATAACAAACAAAATAAAGAGGCCATATCATATCCCCTCTCCCCACTTCCACCCCCACCAAAAAAAAATCCGAAGCAACTGACTACTTCTCTTCACAGGCATCGTTTCGGTTACATGACAACTACTTATACATACGTGTGTGTATTTTTTTTAATAGAAATAAACAGAAGCCACAGACAGCACACCAGAAATGGGACAATGATGTAAATAATAATCAGATGATGAAAAGGAGATTTGACACCGTATAAAATCCTTCATAAAAAATGTATTTATTGAATTGTGTAATTTCACAGCCACAATAGGTTTCTCTTGTTAAAACTTCAGCTCCCTGGGAGAGCCTTTAGTGTCCTTGCTTATTCCAACATACTCTTTATAAATTTCGAATTTCACACTGAGTTCTGCTGCGGAGTTCTGCCAGCGAATGACTGTGTACTTAAAACACACTGCGAAAATATACGTGTCGCCAGGATAGGCCAGAGAAGACAGATAGACAGGCAGACAGATGGCTCAGACGACAACCTGATCTTAAACAATTCTAACATCAACGAAAACGCGCCACTCATATTTTCTCCCACCCCACCCCACCCCTTTACCACCAAACTCATTTTCTTTCTGTCTGCATCTGTTTAGATATCGACATTGATTGTCCTATACCATTCTGCCAGGTACAACTCTTCTGTTATAGTGGATTCTGTCACATGCGCTTTTATCACAGGTCTTTGGTTGATATTCTCCTGCAAAAGACGCCACTCTTTAAAGCCACAGCAGATGTATGTGAGCGAATTGCCCAGTGACAGGCGGCTGATTTTCTATGACTGGGCGCGCGGACGCTTCACTCCTTCCTCTGTTGGCGGAACCACATGCTGAAATTTCGACTTCCGATCCACTGGATCGGGACTTGTGGTTTTAAGTCTCGTGCAAAGGCGAAGGAGAGAGAGAGAGAGAGAGAGAGAGAGAGAGAGAGAGAGAGAGAGAGAGAGAGAGAGAGAGAAGAAAAGCCCTGTACAAGGCTTCAATCTCGGAAATGGTTCGCTCATATGTTGTTCAGTGAGTTCACCGCTATTCCACCTTCTTCAAGGGGACCTTTACCGGCTGAAAAAAAATACAGAAGAGATGAAACCAACAGTAGTAAGAGGAGGATTCAACGAGAGGCAGAAGAAGCGCTGAGTTCGGAGAGTGTCGGTACAGGAGAGCGTCTTTTGATCACGAACTTGCTGTTTGGACTCAGCTGTTGTCGTTGCTGTTATTGTTGTTATACGTCAGCTTTTCGCGTTTGCTGTCTGTCGGTCGGTCTGTTTGTCTTCTCTGCCCAGTTCTGCCGACACATTTGCCTTCCCCCTTCTCCCCTCCCCCCCTCCCCCCCCCCCCCCCCCCCCCCCTTCGCCCCTGCCATCCCCCTAGCCACAACCATTCGTTAGCAGAAATCGACAATAGAACTCGCTTTGAATGAGAAGCTTATAAAAACTCTGTTTGAATGACCAAAAAAAAGAGAGAAAAGCAAGGGTGCGATCCCCCAAGCCCCTCCCCCCCTTCCCCCGACAGAGAGAGAGAGAGGCAGGCAGGCAGGCAGAGAGAGAGAGAGAGGCAGGCAGGCAGGCAGGCACAGAGAGAGAGAGAGAGGCAGGCAGGCAGGCAGGGAGAAGAGAGAGAGAGAGAGAGAAGCCAGAAAAAAAAAACTAAAGCAAAAGCCTAAAGACACAAAGCCCTGACAAAAAGGGAGTCCAACTGATTACGTTATTTACAATTGTAATGGCTATCGTGCACTCCCGCCCGCCACCACCCCAAGCCCTTTTCAATTATTGTCCAGACAGGAGAAGACAAAGAGGCAGGCCGTCATTGGCTATTATCCCCCCCCCCCCCCCCTCTTCCCCCCCTTCCATCGGATGCGACAGGGGGAGTAAAAAGCAAACCGAAGTGAAGTCCATCGACTCTCAGAATTAAAATAGCTGTAGCTTCTGTCTGCCTTCACGATCATATCCAGTGACATCAGATTTCAACGACTTGGATGAGTGATACGGTGCACCTCTCTCTCTCTCTCTCCTCTCTCTCTCTCTCTCTCTCTCTCTCTCTCTCTCTCACACACACACACACACACACACACACACACACACAACACACACACGCACGCACGCACGCACGCACGCACGCACGCACGCACGCACGCACACACACACACACACACACACACACACACACACACGCAATACACACACACACATACAGAGAGAGAAAGAGAGACTGAGAGAGAGAGAGCCCCCGTGTGTGCGCTTGCATTTGTACCCTCCTCCCTCTCTCCCCTCTCTCTCCCCTCTCTCTCTCTCTCTCTCTCTCTCTCTCTCTCTCTCTCTCTCTCTCTCTCTCTCTCTCCTCTCTCTCTGAGACACACTATTAACGTTCTGTTAACAAAAGATCAATGGAATTCATCTGATCAGTATTCCTCCAATAAGTGTATGTTAGGCCGGAAAGTTAATCACTCTATGTATAAAATAAAAAATAAAAATCAGAACCAGACGAAATCAGCTGGGACCGAGGGGGACTTGTCTTAAATTGAACTATCTCTACCCACATGTGAACCATGTTGATCATGCTACCACTGTGTGGAATGGACTTGTCTTTAATTAAACTATCTGTACCCAGCACGTGAAGCATGTTGATTATGCTGCCACTGTGTGGGATGGACTTGTCTTTAATTAAACTATCTGTACCCAGCACGTGAACCATGTTGCCACTGTGTGGAATGGACTTGTCTTTAATCAAACTATCTCCACCCAGCACGTGAAGCATGTTGATTATGCTACCACTGTGTGGGATGGACTTGTCTTTAATTAAACTATCTGTATCCAGCACGTGAACCATGTTGCCACTGTGTGGAATGGACTTGTCTTTAATCAAACTATCTCTACCCAGCACGTGAAGCATGTTGATTATGCTGCCACTGTGTGGGATGGACTTGTCTTTAATTAAACTATCTGTACCAGCACGTGAAGCATGTGATTATGCTGCACTGTGTGGATGGACTTGTCTTTAATTCAAACTATCTCTACCCAGCACGTGAAGCATGTTGATTATGCTACCACTGTGTGGGATGGACTTGTCTTTAATTAAACTATCTGTACCCAGCACGTGAACCATGTTGATTATGCTGCCACTGTGTGGGATGGACTTGTCTTTAATTAAACTATCTCACCCAGCACGTGAACCATGTTGATTATGCTCCACTGTGTGGGATGGACTTGTCTTTAATTAAACTATCTTACCCAGCACGTGAACATGTTGATTATGCTGCGACTGTGTGGGATGGACTTGTCTTTAATTAAACTACCTGTACCCAGCACGTGAAGCTTGTTGATTATGCTACCACTGTGTGGGATGGACTTGTCTTTAATTAAACTATCTGTACCCAGCACGTGAACCACGTTGATTATGCTACCACTGTGTGGGATGGACTTGTCTTTAATTAAACTATCTGTACCCAGCACGTGAACCCGTTGATTATGCTGCCACTGTGTGGGATGGACTTGTCTTTAATTAAACTATCTCACCCAGCACGTGAACCATGTTGATTATGCTGCCACTGTGTGGGATGGACTTGTCTTTAATTAAACTATCTGTACCCAGCACGTGAAGCATGTTGATTATGCTGCACTGTGTGGGATGGACTTGTCTTTAATTAAACTACCTGTACCCAGCACGTGAAGCTTGTTGATTATGCTACCACTGTGTGGGATGGACTTGTCTTTAATTAAACTATCTGTACCCAGCACGTAACCACGTTGATTATGCTACCACTGTGTGGGATGGACTTGTCTTTAATTAAACTATCTGTACCCAGCACGTGAACCCATGTTGATTATGCTGCCACTGTGTGGGACGACTGGTGACATCCATCTGAAAAGAACTGTCCTTTTACACAGAACAGCCAAATTTATTTTACCTGTCACACACATATCGATGGTACAGAGAGCGAGAGAGAGAGAGAGAGAGAGAGAGAGAGAAAAGAGACAGAGACAGACAGAACAGAGACAGAGAGAGACAGAAAAGAGAGACAGAGAGAGAGAGAGAGAGAGAGAGAGAGAGAGAGAGAGAGAAAGACAGAGAGAAGACATAAAGACATAAATGGTTCATTCGTTAAGCATCTTGGCCTTCACAAATGGCTGAACAATGATAATAAAGTAGCCAAAGACATTTAAAGAAGAGAAGAAAGAAGAAAGCGAACAAACTTAGAATTGGAAAAGAGGAAAACAACAAAGACCAACTCAGAAAAAGGAGAAACAAAGTCATAAATTATACCTCTGGATATCCTACCATCATTTAATCTTCATTCTAGTGTGTCTATGTCTCTGTCTAAAACATTTGAGAGAGACAGAGAGAGACAGACAAGAGAGAGAGAGAGAGAGAGAAGAGAGAGAGAGAGAGAGAGAGAGACTTACAAATCCTATCTTTTGTCTGAACATCTCTGCTATGACGAAGGTATTCTGATATTCACAATATTGAACAATAAACTCCCGAAATATCTATTTATCATAAAGCCAGCCTTGAAGAATTCTAGGTCAAACCAGCGGTTTCTGTTACCGCGACCCAGAATGCACAGTTTCCAAATACGTATACCATTCCAAGGTCGTTTGTATGGAACTCCCTCCCCCTAAATATCATCAACAACGGCCCCACGCTCCGCATCTTCAAGATTTATTTTTTCATCATTAGGATCTGCCGACCTCTGTGACTAAAAATCAACTTATATAACTTTCTGCACATCCGTGGTCGTATGGTTTTATACCCCCCCCCCCCCCTCTCTCTCTCTCTCTCTCTCTCTCTCTCTCTCTCTGCTTGCGTGCACGCGCGTGCACGTCTGTGTGTCTGCATGCAGCAATTGTGTGCCGAACCAGCGGAGCGTCATATACGTTTGTGTTTACTTTCACTTTTCATGAGTCCGCCCTCCACTCCCCCCCCCCCCCTCCTCCGCCTACACACTATTCAACAGTTACTTTGCCTTACCTAAAACAATTTTTTATTAGGTTCTCTGTAATACAGCCAATATTCTGGCTGTTTATTTCGACATTTTACTCGTACATACGGCTGAGGTATTCATGCATACATTGAAACAAGTATGGCAATTTAGTTGAGAATGAAGCAGGGCTTTCGTGAGTACATGCATATAAGACACACAGTGAGAAAGAACGTATTAGTGTGTGTGTGTGTGTGTGTGTGTGTGTGTGTGTGTGTGTGTGTGTGTGTGTGTGTGTGTGTGTGTGTGTGCGTTCGGGAGGGGAGTACGGAAAATATGTGTGTGCGTCTGTGTGTGTGTGTGTGTGTGTGTGTGTGTGGTGTGTGTGTGTGTGTGTGTGTGTGTGTCAGTACAACACTATGTTAATCTGACAGTAAATGGTTTCAGTCAGTCAGTCAGTGTGTGTGTGTGTGTGTGTGTGTGTGTGTGTGTGTGTGTGTGTGTGTGTGTGTGTGTGTGTGTGTGTGTGTGTGTGTGTGTGTGCGTGTGTGTGTGCGTGCGGCACGCGCGCGCGTGCGTGTGCGTGTGCGTGCTTGTGTGTGTGTTGTTTGTGTGTGTGTGTGTGTGCTTGTCTAGCCCATCAAATGGGTTAATGAACTGGTCAAAAATCCATTAATTTGAGGCCTCCCTATCCGGTCCCACCCCCATCCCACTTTCTGTCTGCACAGATCCCGGCATACTTTACTTGTCGAAAATATTCTACAAATAAAAGATATCTGAACATTTTAAAAAGATCAACTGTTCACAATTAGATTTGCCAGAAAATCCATTTTTGAAACATAAAAGAAGAGCTTTTAAAAGAACGTCGTCATAGAAATCTTCATTTCCTTTGTAAAATGGACTTCTGCGTCGTCGAAATGGCGATGACAATCTTTGCATTCCTTCAGTACACTATCAAATTCATAAAAATGTATTTCAAAATTTGATGAACCCAGTTTGGCCCTTGTGTATGTTTAGTGCATGCGTGCGTGCGTGCGTACGTGAGTGTATGTGTGTATGTGTGTGTGTGTGCCTGTGTGTGCGTGCGTGCGTGCACGTGCGTGCGTGCGTGCGCGCGTGCGCGCGTGTGTGTGCGTGTGTGTGTGCGTGTGTGTGTGTGTGTGTGTGTGTGTGTGTGTGTGTGCGTGTGTGTGTGTGTGTGTGTGTGTGTGTGTGTGTAACATTCATAAACATGCATTTGAAAAATCGACGGACCCAGTGTGTATGTGCGCGCGCGCGCGCGCGCGCGCGCGTGTGTGTGTGTGTGTGTGTGTAGATAAGATAATGTTGCTTACAGCCCAGCCGTGTGTGTGTGATAGAATTTCCTCTTCTATTACCTGTTTTTCTATTTTATCTTCATTTACCGGATTACATTGTGTGTGACGTTCCTTTTTTTTTTTTTCGCTGCAGTTGGTTTTAATTTTTTTCCTCCTTCATTTTCACTGTTCCTACGACACAGCTCTACATCTGAGTACCTTTGATTTTTATTTGTGTATGTGTGTTTCTTTGTAATCATATGAACATACGCACTCATGTAACATGAAAGGAGTGCTATGATGTATTGTGCAGTAATTGGTGCTAGCTTACTTGAATAATAACAGCTGGAACGAAAAATGATAAGCTTCAGCCAGCGCTTCTTCAGTTATAAAATAAACAATCTCTCTCTCTCTCTCTCTCTCTCCTCTCTCTCTCTCTCTCTCTCTCTCTCTCTCTCTCTCTCTCTCTCTCACTGGCAACATCCTACAAATGACGCTATCAAATTCACTGGTTTGATGCCAATATGGAATTCATGCAATGAGAAATTTTATATATATATATATGTATGTGTGTGTGTGTGTGTGTGTGTGTGTGAGAGATTGAGAGAGAGGAGGAGGAGAGAGAGACAGAGAGACAGAGAGACAGAGAGAGACAGAGAGAGAGAGAATGACAATAACAATGATTCTTTATTTCATAACGGTCAAAGTATTGGCTTAGTTAGCCATTTTTCATTCTTGCATTTAATAGAAGAGAGAGGAGAGGGGAGGGGGGGGGAGGGAAAAGCAGGCAGGCAAAGACAGAGACAGATAGACAAATAGAAAGACAGACAGACAGACAGACGGCAAAGAAACGAAGCAAGCCACACAGACAGAAAACCCTGACACAAAGGGAGTCCAACTGATCACGTTGTTTACAACTGTAACGGCTCTCGTACACCCCCGGCACTCCTTTTCCCTGATTGCTCCGACAGGGGAAGACAAAGAGGAGGGCCATCACTGGCTATTACCCCCCTTTCGTTTGATGGGTGGGGGGAACGGAGTAAAAAGCAAATTGAAAAATCTGTCGACTCTCCGAGTGGTTCCAGTTTCTAGCTGGCTGGAAATTGTTCATAATTCCCCGACATCAAAGAGATTGGTGAAACATGAGCTGCAACCTCTGTCCCACCCACCCCCCACCCCCATCCCCATCCCCCCACCCCCCAACCTCCCCTTCTATTCTTCTCTCCCTGCCCCGTCCCCCCCCGCCCCCCCCCCCCCCCCCCCCCGTCTTCTCCCCACCCACCTCCCCACGCCCCTTCTCTCTCTCATTCCATGAGAACAAAAGCGCGTAGACTTGATGCGTCATCAAGACGCTATTTTTCTGTCTATTCACATCGACGCACCTCGCTCTCCCTGTCTCGTTCTCTGAGTTCTCTCCATCTTAGTTCATTGTTTCTGTTTCTCTGTCCGTCTGTCTCTCTGCGACTGTCGTATGCCGGTGACACACAGTGACAGCTCTCTCTCTCTCTCTCTCTCTCTCTCTCTCTCTCTCTCTCTCTCTTGCCTCTCTCTCTTGACCTCTCTCTCTTGACCTACTTCGCTCGCCATACATTTGATTCCAAACATTCTTCATGTCACAGCGATGATAATGATGATCTTCAAGATGACATGAACTACGCTGTTTGTACGTATGCATTTGTAAATGGGAGTGAACGTAGGGGGTTACCGTTTTCTTTTTTATGTTTTTTGTTTGTTTGTTTGTTTTTCTTCTACTTTCTTTTTCTTTCCATATATTTCTCATTATTATGGAAACGTCAACTTAAAGTAACCAGCCAAAACAGACAAACGCTTGCAAAGCACATCATCCCCAGTTCTAAATAAATCTCTTCATTAACCCCAGTCAGCATGCCTGGGGTAAAAATACATCCTTGTGATACACCACACCTGGAGAAAATCATCCTCAACTTTTTCCCCATGCTTTCTTGTCTTACTTTTTCGGAAAGGAGAGGCGGATGGAAAGACGGGGGATGGAGAGAGGAGATAGGCGCGGGGGGGGGGGGAGAGGAGGGTAAGGGATGGTGGGGGGGGGGGAGTAACTTTCAACTGCGCGGAGACAAACAACAACCCGAGTTCAGATTCGTTCTTCGAGTTTCTCTCTTCCAGTGCAGTGTCTCTCTCTCTCCTTCTTCTCTTTTACCTGTCCCCTACTCCCAACCCCCACCCCACCCCCACCCCTACCCCCTCTGCCCACCCCTGTAGTCTGGCTGTTGTTCTGCCCGGGTGCCCTGATGATAGCGATGCACCTTGAAGCCCGGCTCCTGCACCGAGGGTTTGATCCCGGCTCTCGTGTCCACGCCGGCAAGAAACCATTTACTGTGCTCCCCCATTCGGGCCAGACAATCAGCGGAACCTAATGACCACAAGCACAGCTTCAAAGGACCCGCCTTCTTTTTTTTGCATTCCCGGCCCCACTAGTTCACGCTGTGTCGTGCGGCCGCTCCCCGGATGAAGAGGGAAAATGGACAGACAAACAGAGGTATCGGAGAATCAGGGAGGGGAAATTGGACGGGGTGGTCTTCCCTCTTTCAAATGGTTCTGTTTCTAATGGCTCTTTCGTGTGCCGGCCTTGGAACAATAGATACAATTTTCCAGATTAGCCGCTCTCCCGGAGCGAAAGTGGCGCGAGCCACGAATGCTCTTCAAAGGAACAAACTAAAACTCGAACCGGTTTGACATTTGAGTTTTGA
>CM065728.1:36868088-36885632 GCA_033310375.1 Conus canariensis
CCGTAACAGATGTCACTTCACGTCCGCGTGCGGGAAACAGCTTCCACCACCACACCCCTTCCCTTCTCTCCTCCCCGCTGCCACCCTCACCCCGCCCTCGCCCTAAATTAAAAATCAAAATCCGAGAGAGTGAAATGTTTGCGTGCATACAGAGAGAGAGAGAGAGAGAAGAGAGAGAGAGAGAGAGAGAGAGAGAGATCTGCGTAAAAAAAAATCGCCGCTACACGAGCAA
Organism: Conus canariensis; assembly: GCA_033310375.1. Lineage (NCBI taxonomy): Eukaryota > Metazoa > Mollusca > Gastropoda > Neogastropoda > Conidae > Conus > Conus canariensis. The sequence continues at coordinate 36,868,321 of CM065728.1, forward strand.
AAACCACACACATACATACCCCGAAAAAAAAAATAATAAAAATGGAAAAAAAAAAAATCCAAAGGGGGAGAATCGATCGACGACGAATCTGTCGTGGCTTGTCCGCCCTTGCTTATGTGACGTTTGTTGTAGGCCGGGACGTGGAATAAAACTCGAACGCCTTTATTTTCCAGGGTTGCCTTAGTGCGATGAAAGAAAGCCATTGATTGGCCATCGAATGAAGATAAATTGTCTCCGGGGAAAACTGCAGTCGTCGGTGGCGAGTGTAAATTTACACAGTTGTGCAGCGTAAATGCAGAAACCATTCATTTTCGCCACAGCATCCACGACGTTTGTGGCACACATGACCTGTCACATGTGGTGTGCATTTTTCTTTTTTTAATATTTTGTTTTCCCTCTAACACATCCAGTCAAATTTAGTAATTGGGGGTTTAATATCTAACGGAAATGATCAGTAAAATTGATGCTGTGGGGAACGGTAGGTACTACCATTAAGCCAGATCGCAGTATTAAAAAAAACAACAACAACAACAAGAAACAAACAAACAAAAGAAAGAAAACAAAAAGAGCTCGATTAAAAAAAAAATTAGATAAATGGTGTATGCCACACGAGATGTGGAGTGTACCTTGAACATCAAGGATAACATAAAAAACCGGGTTTGTTTGTTTTAGACCGTTTTGCTTTTCTTTTTATTTTTCTCTCTCTTGTTTGTCGTGTGCCCGAGGAGGGCGGAAGGGGGCGAGACGGCTGTTATAATAGAAGTGTAAAGACCAGCTGTCAGAAACAGTTTTACACCGACGTGCAGGAGTGAGATTTATGGCCAAGCGTGCCAATACAGTTGGTAAGGATATGCATGTTACCTCAGGATGTTTCTCCCTTTCCTTTCCACTCTCACTGCTCAACATTAGGCTGTGTGTGTGTGTGTGTGTGTGTGTGTGTGTGTGTGTGTGTGTGAAAGAAAGAAAACGCAACCGGGTCCTCGTTCTTGCAATAGTGCGTCATCGTACAATGTATCCAACATCACATTTTTATACGTTCTTTTCTTATGTTATAAGTGTAATCTCATTTACGGCGATTTTTTTTTTTTTTTACGGGTTTAGCATAGCACGTATTAGTTTAAACTCCTGGGTGTCATAGTCACTGTTTGTGTGGATATGTCATGTACTGTTTCCTTGCAGAAACCAACATTTGCATTTGTGTGAATACTCCACCTTAAGAGTGCCAGACTGCACCATGGCCAGGAGTTAAACCCAGTCTTCTTTTCTTTTTTTTTTCTTAAACCTTTCTATACACCGTTGACGTCTACACAGTCCATGTACGGTGGGCAAAATAACCTAAACATGAAACACTGGGAGAATGTCGCTCTGCGTTTTTCCCACACACTGTCAACAACAATAAGACAACAACAGTAGTGATGTTATTATTTTGGAGTTACAATAAAGTAAACGAGGTGCCACGTGTTCCTTCTTTGCCTCCTTGTCCTTTCAGCCGTCTTGAAAACAGCTATTTCTGTATACCCTGCAGGAGGAATGGATAGGCTGATGCCAGGACATGACTGCCTGTCTCAGGAACGGTCCATACTGGCGGTCATGCCTTACTGTCAGCTGTCTTAAGCAGACGTTGGCTTTGAGTGATCTCGTTGTTGTATCTGTTGTTGACAGACAACCTGAGTTAGAGAATTCAGGTGGTTGAGTCGAGTCGAGGCACGTTGATTCTAGCCCAGCCGACTACGAGGGGCGCCCGTACTCAGATGGTTAGGGCGTTTGTCTGCGGAACTGGCCGTCGTGAGTTCGAACCAATCATGGGTCGAAACTTTTCCCCTGAAAACTGTCTGTTCACACAGCTGTAAATGGTTGCCTGATTCAGTTCAGAGAAAGTCAAAGGCGGCGGAAGGAGAATGAACTCTGCCTCTGTCATGCCGTGCCCTAGACACGATGAACCTCTGCCAGTTCACTGCCCCTACGGCCAATAGGCCATGGGAACTTTAACCCTTTAACCACCTCGTCACAGTAAATTCCTAACAGAATTTAACTTGCTTGAAAAAAATGTCAAGGAATAAAACACAGCACTGCTTTTACTCACTGCAACTCAAAATAAAGAGCGTCTTTATGCACTGGATTTCCCCACATCTCTGCAATTTTGTGCGATTGATATTGCATGTATTGCATGACAACCGACAGTGATAATGACCATGTCGCCTGCATCCATTGCATTACCCGTACCCCCGGAGGAAAGACATCTCCATGCATTTTTTTTTTTAATTTATCGTGGACCCAAGCCAACAAAAAAATCTACATACTGATTTTTTCGCCCAATACCATGAGCTCAACAGATTTCTCTCGCGAGTATCGTATGGGCATAAAGAGTGACAATGACCACGACATCCCTTTTCATTGTTGGATCATCGGCTTGGACAGATCTGCAGCTGGTCAATGGAGTCATCTACATATGACGTAATTTTTGTAACTACGTCACAACCAGGATTCAGGTGAAGCTGTAGACGCGGAGATTGGCAATGAAGACTGAAAGGAAGTGGAACACAGTCATGCTTACTGTCCTTCAACAGATTCCTTGACAATATCTCCAAGTAGTTTCGTCCGTCTGCCGGGATCAGGTTCCACTGTACTCTGTTCACTCCCCCACTGTGCAGCTATTTCCCTGAACGCTTCTCGCATGAGGAAGCATAAAAAGATTTACGCTACATGTTTATAGCTGCGCAGCTGCAGATGTTGCCAAGATGATGATTCAGACAATAAGTATGGGGTATCATTGTGCTTCTCACTCCTTACACTCAGTGAGTTTGCTGTTCGGGGGTCTACAACCCAAAGGGCGAAATCTGTTTCTGCTTTGGTACAAAGTCTGTACACGCGTGTTCTTCTAAACATGGTGAACTGTTCTGATGAAAGAAACACGACGGATTCTGGGAATGCTTGAAGTACTTCCCCAGAAGCCACTGAACCCTTCAAGTGCATGACCATTGGGCTGAATGCAGAGCAACAAAGTCCAGAGTTTTGTTGTTGATGTTGTTGTTTTGTGTGGTGCGGGTGTTTTCTGTTTTTGTTTTTGCTGGTTTTTAAGCATTTATTTAACTAAAGTGCGATAAAACAAATCATCTCAAGATGAGAAAGCAACGGAACAGCATGTATGTAGTGTGGATTGTAAAGCGCTCAGAGCTTGGTCTCTTGCCGAAGATAGGCGCTATATAACTATTCATCATCATCATCATCATCATCATCATCATCGTCATGTTGTGATCTTCATCTTTCACCACTGACCTGGACTTCCAAACAGGTTCATGTTCTTGCCTCAAGTCACGACAAAATATTTCCTATTACGTCAGTTTCTGACCGACAAATCCGTCATCTTGCTTAGAGCTAGTGTATGAAAGTAACTTCCAACACAGCTCATCACTTCAATGAAGATAACGCGCAAAACGCAGGGTCTATTTTCCCTATAAGTTTTCAAGGATACGCTTTCAGATGTGCTGAGGATGACAAAAAATTTTGGACTCTGTAACTGTCACAAAAGGGAAGGGGAGGGAGGGTGTTTGAGGGCAAGTACATGTTGTACAGCAGGCTTCAGTTGAAAATTGTATCCTATTGTGACAGACAAGTGCACAATGACCCATCTCTCCGTCTTCAACCGATCGTTGTATCTTTAAATATTTACACTTCTTTTTGTAAAACCACGTAAAAAAAAATCCTTAGGAAATTTTGAGGGGTGTGGATCATCATCTGGCCTTAACCGTCGACACCCCTCCTTGGTTTTCAAGAAAATTGTTATCGGAAGTTCTGATCTCCATCGGTCACTGGTCACTGGCAAAGACTCTGGTGCAGATTGTTTGCGAGACCTAGTGACTTCTTTTTGAACGTGATTTTAGTTCCAATGTCACCATTATTTAACCAAGGCTTTGGTAGAGGACGGCAAAAGTTTGAACATATTTAGAATGTATCAAACACATTTTAGTGACTGACACGTAATTTGTTGGCAGAATTTATACCTTTCTTCCGCGTCTTGAATTCGAGTAAGCAGCGATTGACTCATTGTACAAATTCCGTAGTAAAGAGTGTGTAAAGGTATCAACTTGTCTGTGCCTCTGTAAATGAATTAGGAACTGTGTTGCAGTAATCTGATGATTTACATCATACTGTGGCATTGAATATCCTCAGAAAAAGTCAGTGAGCTGTGTCAAGTAAACAACAATACAACTACTGGTCAAAATAATTTTCTTACTCGTGCAGCATGTGGTGTGTGTGTGTGTGTGTGTGTGTGTGTGTGTGTGTGTGTGTGTGTGTGTGTGTGTGTGTACCCTACATACCCCAACAACCTTATAGTTCATTCAACTTTACAGTGCTATCAGCATGTTTTACTGGGTCAAAACGGACTCTCTCTGATGCCAGTCAAATGGTGAAGGAGATATATTTGATGAATTAAACCAACCAAACAAACATACAAACAACAAAAACCGAGACTTCCAAAATGAAGGGGAAAAAATGTCAAAAGTAGAAAACAAGATGAAACCAGCCGCCCAGACGCGCGCAGTGGTTAAGTACGTGGCGGACTCCTGGTTGGGAAGTCATGGGTTCAAATCCTGTCAGAGCGATTTTCCGACTGGTTCCTATCCAAAATTGAGTTTGCTATGGACTCGACTGCGAAGACTGGGACCACTCAGTCGAATTTCATCCACTATAAGGATGTGCATCTGCGAATGTTGCTCAAATTTCGTGACCAGCACTGCAGGTATCTCACGGGCCTGGTTGACGCTGGGATATACTATGGAAACAATCGTACAGTGCTGCCCTTTCTGAACCCAGAATGAAAATCTGCAGAATCGTCTTCATCATCCTCGTCAATCAGCTTTAAAAAAAAAGTGTTTCAAATCCTGTAGCCCTTCATGTTCTGATCTGATGGTGACCTCAATTCTGATTTAATCTCCACGAACGCCCTCGGTGAGGTTCTGTCGGTTTCACCGATGTCAAATTCGTGGGGACTGAGGTTCGATGAACGTGATGGAACCCTCTGGAAGGCAATTCTTGTCAGTAGGAGCAGCTGGTGGGGGTCAGTTGATGGTGTTCTGAGTATGTTGGATCAGAACAGGCGCCACTGTACATCACCAAAGCGACTCGGTGTCTCCTCTGGTGGGTTGCCTCATGACGACGTGGTACTGACTGCTCCCTGTGGATTGCCGGGGACCGGGCTGTGACGGAACAAAGCCAGGCTGTGGCTGTGGACCTTGAGACCAAATGAGCGGCATCCGTGTGAGGTGGCATGGAAGATGGGACAGCTAAAAAAAAAGTTGAAATGGAAGAAGAAAGAAAGAAAGGAGAGGAATGAGGAAGAGGTGGTGGTGGTGGTGGTAAAGGAGGAGGAGGAAGAGGGAGGAGGAGGAGGAGTAGAAGAAGAAGAAAAAGAAGAAAGAAAAAAAAAGAAAAATAAGAAAGCGTTTCTAGCACAAAGAGCCCTTTCTTCCAAGATCTGATCACTATTGTCCGTTCTGTATCACAACCCCACCCACCCCCACACGCTCCACTCACTACCCCACCTCCCCAAAGCAGAACAGTCTGGACACGTTTACTATTAGACACCTTGTCATTTGCTAACATTTCATCCCAGATCACCACCACCACCAACAACACCACCGCCACCATCACCACCACCCTTTCCCTAGCCACCAACCTCCCCCCACCCCTCCTCCACCTCCCACCTCTCGTCGCGCCCTCCAGCTTCCTCCACCCCCACCCCCTCGAGGTTGCTAATAACCAGACCTCCCCATCCCATAAATCCCCCTCCTTCTTGTCCATCATCTGTGAATAATGGATGGCTACGGTCAGCGGCGGCGGTAAGCTACACGACACTCTAACGACTTGCAAGTCGACCCGGGCCCCCGTTTGGCCGTGTCGTGTGGTGAGCCGGGTGACAAGATGGATGTGGGCCCCCTCTGATTGCACCGCCGTGACTGCCCATCACGGGGCGCTGGCTGTCGTGGTCCGGGGTGCACCGCTGGCCGCGCTAGTTGAACCAACAAAGCATTAAAGGGCGCTAAACGTCCCGGGCCCACGACTGATTGGGAGATTTAGGGCGCACCAGGCAGCCAGGTGAACTTTAGTGTTCGGAGCGATAACTTGATACGAGGGAAACATTGACGATCGCGTTTCGCTTATGTCATAACCCTCGTTGGACAGGAAAGCTGGTGTGTCTATTAAAGAAGAACACAGAAATGGCTGTACCCCCCCCCCCCCCCCCCCCCCCCCCCCTCCGTTGTATAGGTCGTTTGCTCGAGTTGTGAGCGTTTCTAATCGCTGTGTTTTCGTATTATAGCAATGTATGATTAAAGAAAAAAAAAGTTAAGAGATGAAGAAGAGCGAGTGCCCGCTTGTATATATAAACACACACACACACACACACACACACACACACACACACACACACACACACACACACACACTTTTTTTCTGAAGTAAAATGGGGATCACAATTTCAATTTAAACCATGCACACTATGGATCAGACACCTCTCTCTCTCTCTCTCTCTCTCTCTCTCTCTCTCTCTCTCTCTCTGACACAAAATCTGAGAATCTTCAAACAGAATAACTTTATATGTTTAAACTATCTTATAAATGCATTTTGACCCACGTACAGGCCGTCAGGAATGCACAAAGATGAAGTGCTACAAAGTTGATTTAAACAAAAACTACTTTCGAAGTATCGTTTGAAAATAGTCAAAGTCTCGTAATACATAAATAACTTCAGTTTGCTATTTCAGATTAACTGAATTTAACTTGCGCACACTCGAATCAAGGAGAAGGGTGGGTATGGGAGGGGAGGGGTCCAGTCACAAGGTGCCTTAGCTTGCGCATTCCGGGTAAAAAAAAAAAAAAAAAAAAAAAAAAAAGGTATTCATAAACACACTTTATTCATGGATCGTGTTTTACGTCACATCACTGTTCTCCCCAGCCCCCCCCCCCCCTCCCCACACTCCACCCTATCCCTCCACATACACATATATACACACATACATACACACACATTACCACCACCATCACGGTCACCACCGCCACTACCATCCCTTTCACTCTCCTCCAAACAACTTCTTGTTGGCGAATGTTCTCCATTCAATCATTAGACCAGAATAAGTTCTGCTACCTCCAAAAACCCACACCCTCCATACCCACACCCTCACACACTTCCCCCTGACAGTTTCTTCGTCACCTTGAATCTGTGAAAAGATACTGTCCCTCGTCTCCTCATCCACCCTTTCCCCTTCTGCATATCCCCCCTTCCTCCTCCTCACTCCGATACCCCTGCCCCTATCCTTGCGGACAAATTGATCCTCTCCTGCCACTAGGTGCATTAGCGTTTACCTTTGATGTATGTCAATGCAGAAAAGTACAAACAAACAAACAAACGCAGTACATCAACGTGGTTTCTAATATCAAGGTACCAACTAACATATGACCATTAATATTCACATATATGACAACAAGGTAAGTGGTAAAAGAAAAATAACAATTTGTATGTTTGATCGAAATATATTAACATATCATAACTGAGCCCGTTTGAAGATAAACAGAGAGAGAGAGAGAGAGAGAGAGAGAGAGAGAGAAGAGGGACAGAGAGAGGGAGACAGACAGACAGACAGACAGAGACAGAGAGAGAAGAGGAACAGAGAGAGAGAGGGAGACAGACAGATAGATAAACAGAGACAGACAGACAGACTCAGATAATCATGTAAAGTAGTACTAGGAACCCAGGGTCCTGTCAAACAATTGTTAAAACGTGCCGGCATGGCTCAGTGTTGTCTTCCTGGTGGACACTTTTAACAGTATAAGGTTGGCATATCAGCTGGCTGGCTTCTCTGTAGGCAGTCACATCGCCCCCTCCACACACACACACGCACACACACACAAATGATTGCACGCACTCATACTACTTTCATCACACACTCTTATCGCGACAAGCCGTCTGAAATCACTTTATGTGGGAAGACGTTAAACGGAAGAACAACAACACACACGGTAGATGGTGTCATCTACGTCCTTCAATCTCTAACCTTAAGGACAAGCTGTTTGTTCCCGGGCCAAAATTTGAATGGGGTCAGAAAACACACGGAGAACGTGCACACGCGACGGACAGACAGAGGTACCCTTCAAACTTTGCTAACGATGCAATACAACAAACAGACACATAAAAACTCTTCCAACTCAGGAACTCTTACAAAATGAGCTGTAGTGGGGAGGATGCGCGCGCGCACACGCGCGCGCGCGCACGTGTGTGGTGTGTGTTGTGTGTGTGTGTGTGTGTGTGTGTGCGCGCGCGCGCGCGCGCGTGTGTGCGTGTGTGTGCGTGTGTGTGTGCGTGTGTGTGTGTGTGTGTGTGTGTGCAGAGGGGATGACAATCAATCACATGTCGCACGACATGCTCAGTTCAAAACGATCCTACGGTGACAGAAATGTGCATAACGACCCCTTTCACCGTTTCTAATACATTTATTGCATCCAAAATACATTCACACTGCGTTATGTCAGGCTGCAAAACAATATCCTTGACGATATTTGAGGGGGACATATGCATGTACATACAGATCGATAATGCTATAATATACCATGCAGTACGTTTATTTAATGTAACAGTACTATAGTGCACAGGCGATAGAAAGCCAGCCCCATCTATAAACAGATAAATGTATGTAGACAATAAAATACCTACACAATGCACATGTATTGTACATTGACTCATGAATTATGTCTTAGTCATAACTGCAGTGTCGGCAAGCTTCTTTTATTAGATGTCTCTTTACTCAGGGAGGGCGAGTGGAAAGAAGGGGGGTAACTACACTCTTCATCTACTTATTCCCAGGACTACTTAACTTACTTGGGAATTTCTAGCCCTGAATAATATACTATACACACGACAGACAGACAGATATCTAGCCCTGAATACTATACTATACACACGACAGACAGACAGATATCTAGCCCTGAATACTATACTATACACACGACAGACAGACTGATTTCTAGCCCTGAATACTATACTAAACACGCGACAGACAGACTGATTTGAATGTAGATAGATGTGTACAATGCAATACTTCACAGTATAAGCACATTTGATATAACACAATGCAATACTGTATAAATGGCTTATGTGTTAGCATTGAGTGCAAGCGATGCACATTTCGCCTCTCTCTCTCTCTCTCTCTCTCTCTCTGTACGTGTACATGTACATGTGTGTGTGTGTGTGTGTGTGTGTGTGCGTGCGCGCGCGCGCGAAATATTTTTCAGCTGATAATCGGCTGAGTCCCATTCCACTTTCCCATTGTACACCATCCCTATTCTCCCTCATTTCCAGCATGTTGTATAATCTGGTAGTGTCTGATTCATCGCTGTAATCGCTACCGATGGAAAGAATCGGTTTCAAAGAGAATTAAGACAGTAAGAAAAAGAACTAAGAAAAAACAAGATGCAAAGCATATAAACATACTCCCAGTTTATCCTGAATACGCGTGAGATATTCCATAAAGAGGAAAAACCGTCTTGGACTGGTGTAACCGTTAGTAATGGCTATTCTGGTAAACATCGGCCATCGTCTGTGACCTATAATGAACATACTTACAAATTTTCAGAAAGATCGGCCAAGAACTTTCTAAGATTTTCCATAAAGAAGAAAACCATTATGGGCCGTTAGTAATGGCTATAACGGTACACTTAAACATCGGGCATCATCCGTGACCCATAATGAACATGCCTACAAATTTTCAGAAACATCGGCCACGTACTTTCTGAGATATTCCATAAAGAAGAAAAACCGTTAAAGGCCGTTACAGCCGTTAGTAACGGCTATAACGGTAAACTAAAACATCGGGCATCATCCGTAACCCATAATGAACATACATGCTAATTTTCACAAAGATCGGCCAAGTACATTCTGAGATATTCTATAAAGAAGAAAAAGCGTTACAGGCCGTTACAGCCGTTAGTAACCGTATAACGGTAAACTAAAACATCGGGCATCATCCGTAACCCATAGTGAACATACTTGCTAATGTTCACAAAGATCAGCCAAGTACTTTCTGAGATATTCCATAAAGAAAAAAAATGTCACAGGCTGTTACAGCCGTTAGTAATGGCTATAACGGTAAACTAAAACATCGGGCATCATCCGTGACCCATAATGAACATACCTGCTAATTTTCACAAAGATCGGCCAAGTACTTTCTGAGATATTCCATGAAGAAAAACAACCGTTACAGGCCGTTACAGCCGTTAGTAACGGCTATAACGGTAAACTAAAACATCGGGCATTATTCGTGACCCATAATGAACATACCTGCAAATGTTAACAAAGATCAGCCAAGTACTTTCTGAGATATTCCATGAAGAAGAAAAAGCGTTACAGGCCGTTACAGCCGTTAGTGACAGTATATATGGTAAACTAAAACATCGGACATTTGTGACCCATAATGAACATACCTGCAAATGTTAACAAAGATCAGCCAAGTACTTTCTGAGATATCCTATAAAGAAGAAAAACCGTTACAGGCCGTTACAGCCGTTACTAACGGCTATAACGGTAAACTAAAACATCAGGCATTATTCGTGACGCATAATGAACATACCTACAAATTTTCAGAAAGATCGGCCACGTACTTTTTGAGATATTCTATAAAGAAGAAAAACCGTTACAGGCTGATACAACCGTTAGTAACGGCTATAACGGGGTAAACTAAAACATCGGGCATCATCCGTGACCCATAATGAACATACCTGCTAATTTTCACAAAGATCGGCCAAGTACTTTCTGATATATTCCATGAAGAAGAAAAGGCGTTACAGGCCTAAAACATCGGGCATCATCCGTAACCCATAGTGAACATACCTACAAATTTTCAGAAAGATCGGCCAAGTACTTTTTGAGACATTCCATAAAGAAGAAAAACCGTTACAGGCCGTTACAGCCGTTAGTAACGGCTGTAACGGGGTAAACTAAAACATCGGGCATCATCCGTGACCCATAATGAACATACCTGCTAATTTTCACAAAGATCAGCCAAGTACTTTCTGAGGTATTCCATGGAGAAGAAAAACCGTTACAGGCCGTTACAGCCGTTAGTAACGGCTGTAACGGTAAACTAAAACACCGGGCATCATCCTTGACCCATAGTGAACAAACCTACAAATTTTCAGAAAGATCGGCCCAGTAGTTTTGTCTGGAGCGAGCGGAACACATTTTGACCACGGATACACAGACACACAGACAGCATTTCTTCGTTCCCATTCTAAAGTACTCCCTGTTCTTTAAGAACTTATCCTGAGAAATATATAATTTTTGTCTGTTCTTCCTCTCTTTTCCCCCAACAGGCCACCATACGCACAGTGTCAGCGACATACGAGACCCTGTGCGGGGGGACTCGCAGGATCCCTTGAATGGGGAAGTGAACGGGGCTTTAATCGCCGCGGGACAAGACTTTAAGCCACTACAAAGCTTCGCGGAAGTTTATGAGAAAACGCTTTCGTTGGGGAACACCCGGTGTTGCGCTTCACATTTATCACCCAGCCCCGTGTCTTGGGATTTTCTTCTTAACTTGTGTGTGTGTGTGTGGTGTGTGTGTGTGTGTGTGTGTGTGTGTGTTGTGTGTGTGGGAGAGAGAGAGAGAGAGAGAGAGAGTGCGTGTGTGTATGTGTGCATGCGTGGGTGCGTGTGTGTGTGTGTGTGTGTGTGTGTGTGTGTGTGTGTGTGTGTGTGTGTGTGTGTGTGTCTGGATAAAGCTAGGATATATTGTCCAAATAACACCGGCTGAGAATCGGAATGATCCCCTGACCTCCTCCTTATTGACATTATTTGGCACTGGCATTTTAACGCGGTACGTTTGGCCCATAGTCCCCCTCCCCCTCTCCCCCCCCCCCTTCCCTCTCATGTCTTTTTCTGTTTGTCTCTCCATCCTCAACACTGCAGCAACAGCAGCAGCAGCATCGCCTCACGGCAACATGTTTATCAATTAGATAGGGGAAGCCAGATTCGAGAATCGAAGGAATCTCCAGCAACAGAATGCATCACCTGTCATAACCTGACCCTAACCCTAACCCTAACTCTAATCTATCCCTTATCCTAACCTAACCAGACAATAGAAAAACCTACTTCAGAAAACACACACACACACACACACACACACACACACACACACACACACACACACCACACATATATATATATATATATATATTGAATTTCATCATTAAAGTCCACTGAGAAAGACCAAGAGGTCTAAATATTGGGAAAACTTCAACGTGGTTGTTGTTTGGTTCTTTGTTTGGATGTTCATATATATATATATATATATATATATATATATATAATGCTGAACAATATATATATATATATATAGATACATATATATATATATATATATATATATATATATATATATATATATATATATATTACTGTACAGCAGCGTGGGACAGCGGGGTTGGCATTAAACTACCATCCAAATACTAATCAGAATACACAGTGTATGCCGACTGGAAAAAAAAAAAAAAAAAAAAACAGTCTCTCAGTGGCGTCTGCAAATACAGCAGGCGGCGCGAGCCAGCTGGCATAGTCCTGGTTGATTTCCTCTGCCATAACACGGTGCTTCGACTATGCCATTGACGCTAACAGCTCTAATTTAGTGGGGGGGTGTTGACGCCTGGAAAGTTGGACTCTCTCTCTCTCTCTCTCTCTCTCTCTCTCTCTCTCTCTCTCTCTCTCTCTCTTGGCTCACATCTCTCTCTCTCTCTCTCTTTCTCTCTCTCTCACACACACACACACACACACACACACAGAGTTCACATCTCTCTTTCTCTCTCTCTCTCTCTCTCTCTCTCTCTCTCTCTCTCTCTCTCTCACCGCTTACATCTCTCTCTCTCTCTCTCTCTCTCTCTCTCTCACCGCTTACATCTCTCTTTTTTCTCTCTCTTTCTCTCTCTTTCGCTCTCTCTCTCTCTCTCTCTCTCTCTGTCTCTCTCACCGCTTACATCTCTCTCTCTCTCTCTCTCTCTCCTCTCTCTCTCTCTCTCTCTCTCTCTCTCTCTCTCTCTCTCACCGGTTCAAGGCTGAGTTAGGAAACAACATCCAAGCTTTTCAGGTTCGCAGTATTCGCAGGCAGATGTCACAGCTCTACTAAGAATTCATCACTTTCAGAAAAACGGTCTCACAATGCCTCATGATACGGAGATCCCCAAATCCTTCCACTGGATCATCAGCTCTTATCAGCACTTGTAGTCACGCTGTAGACGCGTTAATGCATTGGATGCATTAAATGATGGTAACAGAGGCATGGAAATGAGATATGACTTATGTATATGTGCGTACTGAAACATCGCGGGGGAAAACAAGGACTGGGTAAGGATGATAGGCAGAAAGAACTGCAACAATCACTGCCTTCACTGCACAGCATGGAATAGTCTTAGAGTTGATAGTAAGGCTTTTTTTTCCCCTCTCCCAGCCAATGCAGTGAAAATTGTTGTTGACGTCATCATGACCGTTTTCTTCACGACTTCAGCTAATTCCTTCAGGTTGGAGTAGTAAACATTGCTGTCATAAGAAGTTTTGATGAAAAGCAGTTTTGGACCCTCGTGATTTGCCATACGTTTGTCCACACATGATGATCACCCGCGCGGTGAGATTGCTGGCTTAAAGGGTGCTCTGGAGAATAAAAAAAAAGAAAAAGATATTTCTAAAGATCCCTTAACTGTCAACGTACGTCTCACAATTAGGGCAATGTTGCTCCTTTTTTTTTTCTTCTCCCCCCTCCCCTCCCCCCCCCCCCCCCCCCCCCGAATGGGACAAACTGACCAGGTGACCGATCATCAAGAAGTGACATTGCCCTGGCATTGACAATATAATAGGATACCAATATCCTCTCCATTATGTGACAGTTTGTCATCATCACACTTGCTTTGCTTCTGAACTGAATTGAAAAGACAGCTGTCGGCAGTTTAGTTCATAAAAGAGCAGTATCATCATCATCATCATCATCATCATCATCATCAATGATTAAAAAACAAGGCCCAGGACACACGAAAAGACCCAGGCTGGGGTTAACAGGAATGAGGCGGTGGTCCGAGGCAAAAGGAACAACAAACAGAGACATGGTAACACAGGAACAGAAGAAACAAGAGGATGCCAATAACATCCAGAAGGCAGTCCAGCAAGGCCAACATGGGCAGTGAATTACGTAGGATAACACACCTCAAAAAAGTCTCAGCTGGAAGGACATATGGCACATGGCACCTCATAGGATCAGCTTCATCCTCAGATCTGTATAGGACCTCCTGCCCTCAAATTGAAATGGGGGAAATCAAATGACACTACATGTCCTCCCTGTCAGGGCAGACCGACAGAGGAACATGTCCTGAGAGGAGGTACACACTGAGACATAACCAACTGCTTAAAGACATCACAGATGCATTAAGCACTGCCAGAGGGCACACTACGCCAGCAGAAGCTCCAGCAGCGACATTCTGCACGGCAGGAGGCTACAAGTCATGGTCTGGAACAGCTGTGACTTCAAGAGCATGCAAGCGGGATTTCCTGGATGGAGTAGATGGCTGCGAGTGCACAGCAGACCGTCCAGAACTGGAACCATTATAGAGCATATGAAACCAGAATGCAGCAAGCTCTCATCGACAAGACTGAGTAGTATGCCAGTCCATCCAGCAGCTTGAGGGATTCTGGCTTCCTAGCCAAAGTCCTTGCCAGAGAGGTTGGAGCAAGTAGGCTCATCAGCATATCATATAAAACAGCTGGCGGATTCAGGTAAGAAGAGGACCAGAGCCCCAAAGGCAATGCCTGAGACAGGAGAAGAATTCCAGTTGGATCTGGCCAAGGGGGAAAAAAGTGAGATTCGTTAAGACTGAAAATTGCCAACTTTAGAACAGATATTTTATAGCGATGTGAGTAGGACATCTGTCTAAAAGGGCTACGCCTTGAGGCGCACACCCATCCAGAGGTTGCTGGTTGGAATTCAGGCAGTGTTTGCGGGAAAGTTGACAATAGAACACCACTTAGGAGCCATGACCTGGATGCGATCTGATCCCTCAGAGTGTTAGGAGTTCAAGGCCGAATCACTTGTGTGTGTGTGTGTGCGTGTGTGTGTGTGTGTGTGTGTGTGTGTGTGTGTGTGTGTGTGTGTGTGTGTGTGAGACAGACAGACAGACAGACAGAGTGACAGAGAGACAGAAGATAAAACGTATTCCTGTTTCCTCACTGATATCACCGTCAACACGAGTCAGAAAGTGGTGTGGTACAGACGGTAAGCGGACCACAGTGTCATAGCGGAGCAGCCCAAGGACCACGAGAGATGAGAAAGTGACCATCGGGCGGCCTGTCCCCTGGCCGTGAATCATCATCATTGTTCCCTAAAGCTGATAAGCTGCCTCTGGCAACGTGGTGTGTGGGACTGAGAACAATAGAGCGGGGGGGGGGGGGGGGGGGGGGGGGGGGGGGGGGGGGAGGGGGAGAGTATGCAGGTAGGAGGGTGGGGAGATGGGGATGGGAGTGGGGTGGAGTCATGGAGGTTCTCTGTGTATATGTGTGTGTGTGCGTGCGTGTGTGTGTGTGTGTGTGTGTGTGTGTGTGTGTGTGTGTGTGTGTGTGTGTGTGTGAGCGCGTGCGTGCGTGCGTGCGTGCGTGCGTGTGTGTGCGTGCGTGCGTGCGTGCGTGTGTGTGTGTGTGCGTGTGGGCGTGTGGGTGGGTGGGTGGGTGCGTGCGCGCACGCGCCCTCAATTTCTGAACTTCGTATGTTCGCCGTCTGCGTTGCGCTATTGCCCTTTATCTCTCCTTGAATGCATTTCGCTTCATCACCGTTATATTGGACTTTCCTAGCAGAAAATAAGTCAAGTTCATCTTCACCACCCCGCACTTTATATAGCATTTTGATAGAGCTGTACAGCTATTATTGTTTGTTTTTTCTTGTGTATCGTGTCTCAGTCTGAAATTCTGAAATTGAAGAGCACAATTCTGTATTCTGCAGAATTCTGTATTTTTGATATTGAAACTCTCTCTCTCTCTCTCTCTCTCTCTTATATATATATATATATGTGTGTGTGTGTGTGTGTGTGTGTGTGTGTGTGTGTGTGTGTGTGTGTGTGTGTGTATACATATATATATAATATATATATTTATTTATTTATTTATTTATACATGTGTGTGTGTGTGTGTCTCTCTCTCAGGAGAGAGAACGAGAGAGAGGGGCGGAGTCACAGGCTACTGAGACTGAGAGGTGAGAACTAAACAGGAAAGATGACCCCCAAATCCAGTGATATTACATTCCTGAGACCCCCCACACCCTGGGCCAGGCGGCGCTGACACCTTGGTAACTCAAGATCGCCCTTCATTCTCACCTGCCCCCATAACAGCGCCAACTTTCACACGTACAAGACACAGCAGCCACAGATTAACTCCCCATTTATTTCCACAATCAGCCCGCGTTCCCATTCCCGCTTCATATGCCCCCCCCGCTCCCCCCCCCCCCCCCCCCGCACCCCCCTTCCTTCCCCACTCCTACCCCTCACCCCTCTGTGGTCAAATCACTCTTTTGTCCGTCTCTATCTCAAGGGAGGGAATCCAGCGAGCCACACGCCCAGGGGCAGGTCACTCCGATCACGCTTTTCTTTTTGTGTTCGAACCTGGAGGGGGATTACAAATCGGCAGGTTTTTTCACTCCCCCGCTCCGGGCGTGTTGGAGCTTTCTGACAAAAGGGACTTTGGGCCCAACCCCCTCCTTTTGATCAGGGTTGAAACCGGCCCGTGGTTTTTATTGGGATGCGTTGCCATGGGGCATAATTGCCTGAATATTCTGTTCCGGCTTTCCAGTTTTCCGCTGGATTTTCTGCATTTTTTTTGTGATCGTTTTCACCGAAAACGAGATGGGTGGTTTTTAGTGAGAGCTTTTATCCCTTTCTGAAAAAAAAAAAAGGGAGTGTGGTGGACGTGTAACGTGGGATCAATGCCCAATCTGGGGAACTATCAAAGGCGTAGACTACTTGAGCCCTCTTTTTCTAACTCCACCAGGGCCCCTGTACCCCTTCCCCTCCCCCCCGCACCCCCCCCCCTTTTCTTCTCTCCCTTTAATATGTGTGTGTGTGTGTGTGTGTGTTGGGGGGTGTGTGTGTGTTGTGTGGTGGTTTCGCGGGCGCCAAAAGTGTGTGTGTAAAATGTGTTGTGTGTGTTCTCTCTCTCTTCTTTCGTCTGTCTGTCTGTATCGTCGTTCTCTCTCTCTCTCCTTCTTCTCTCCTCCCTTTTTCTCTCTTCTCTCTCTCTTTTTCCTT
>CM065728.1:36885732-36893232 GCA_033310375.1 Conus canariensis
AAAAAAAAAAAAAGAAGGGTTACTGATCGAAATTGTATCGACCACTTTGATTTGTTTTCTTTTACAATGTTAGTAGTCTGCATTTCAGTATTTTCCCCTAAACGTTGTCCAAGTGTTAGTGTGTATCACTTTGTAGTCCTTTATCACTGACGTTGCCTGGACAAAATCAGCGTCTTCGTTTCGATGCGAAATTACCCAATGATTTACGTTCGTGTGTGTGTGTGTGTGTGTGTGTGTGTGTGTGTGTGTGTGTGTGTGTGTGTGTGTGTGTGTGTGTGTGGAGAGAGAGAGAGAGAGAGAGAGAGAGAGAGAGAGATGCACGCAATATTTATACATATACACGCGCCCGCGCACACAACACACACACACACACACACACACACACACACACACACACAAACACCACACACACACACACACACACACACACACACACACAAAACGCACACAAACACACACACACACACACACACACACACACACACACACACAGATATAGATGTACATAAACCATGAATGGCACAAACCACCATGGTCTGCAAGCTGGGAAGATGCGTGTTCTAGACTCCATCAGAAGCTTAAAATATGATCGTGCAGGCTTTCGTCCCGGCTAGATCCTACCCAGAATTTTGACAATGCCTTGAGTGCCAATGCTTGGACTCCAGCACAGCTGACGTGAACCTATTTCACAGACGTATGTGAGGGTGTTGCCCAAACTTCCCCTCCAGCGACAGCACATCCTCAGTACGGAACTAAGCAGGTTGTGTGTCCTGCGTATGCTGGGTCAGAACAGGCAATACTGAACACCACTGAAAACACACACACACACACACACACACACACACACACAGAGAGAGAGAGAGAGAGAGAGAGAGAGAGAGAGCAGCAGTGCAGTGTCTACTCTTGTGGGTTCCCTAATGGCGACCCGATACTGATCGCTCTCTGTGGATTTCCGTTATATCGGCTGCAATAAGATGATCCTGGATATGCCCGCTGTGTAAGGAGGAGCTGGAATGAATGCTGTGGGAACAACTGCCACTCAGAAAGTATTTATGAAGAGAAACCACAAATCGCAAAGAACAGCGCCAGGTAGTGGCAGCGTTTGTTTGTTTGTTTGTTCTCACGATGAAGAGAGATTGAAAACATATCCTGACCACTACACAAAGGAAGAAGTGAAGCAGTGCTGAGTACAATGAAAAACAGAAATAGAAGAAACCCACTAAAGCTACTATTAATACTAATAAGATGTATAACCAGTACGTGACATACTTATTCAGTCTAATGCATTGGTTCAGATCAACAGGAAGCCTTCTTCACCTTCAAACACACGCTTTCATTTACTTTCAAAGGCTGTTTCGTTTCCTTAAATATGCATGTTAATTTGTCTTTCAACGCAGTTTCATTGGCTTCACTCGTTTTAAATTCATCTTCAAACAACTATTTCCATTCATCTTTTAAGCTGCATCAACAGCATTCCCAAAAACATAATTATACCTTCTTTCACATTCGAACATATAGCTTTGCTTATTCGCCTTCAAACGCATTCTTCGTTATCCTTCGAACAGTTCTCAATTTCAGCAGAGACGTTCACTCGTCTTCAAACATATTCATGCAATCACTTTCAGATATACATACCTTTATTACCTCCATCAATATTCCTTTTCTAGTGAAACATAAGCCTTCTTGAGCCTTCATTTGCCTTCTTTGTGTATTAAGTGAGATTCAGACCATCACAAACCGAAATGCATACAAATATCCTCTTGTGTCTTCAAGAATATATCATCATCAGCAAGTAAAACAAAAGGTAAAAAAGATTTTTATTTTTTTTTTTTTAAGCGAAAGAAATGGAAAAAGGAAACAAATAAAAGAAGACAGAAAAGAACGAAGAAGGGAAGGAACAAGAATGAACAAACAACAACAACAAAGACAGAAACAAAGTGAGAAGTAAGTGGAACGAAAAATAAAATGTGGGCCTAAAGAGGGAATCCACTTCCATGCATGGATTCAGTCTTTTCTGCCATTGCAACAGCGACCGTTTCGGCGTGTCACAAATGTACTAAACAACATAATCCACTCTTAATGCAGTTTTTTCCCTCCCCCTCTCTTTCTTCTCCTCTTTTCAGCGCCTATTTTTAACCAATTGACCCGCCATTCAAGTCAGTCTCTTACACGACTGTTCAAGGGTCGGGAGTAGTGGGCAGCAGCGCTGTGTTGACACTTGTCCTGCAGTCCGAGGCCAGCAGAGAGGAAAGGCAAATAGCACAGAGAGGTGGCGATTACTAGGCCTCGTGTGCGACGTCGCTAAACTTCGACACTGGCCTAAACGCTATGAATGCTGAGAGACGCAATGACGACTGCAGCACCCAGGGACGAGCGTCTCCCTACGTCCCTGCAAGATTCTAAGAAGTTAAACACACACACACACACACACACACACACACACACACACACACACACACACACACACATAAACACACACACACACACACACACACACACACACACACACACACACACACACACACACACACATGAGAAAACGGACGAGGGTCTTTAAAGAACAAATAATTCCAGACAATATTTGAGTTCAGCTCTTCTTCAGCTGCTCTGTGTTCAGTTCTTGTTGCCCAGGTGAAGTGGACAATATCAAAGAATGCACTTGGGTCGGTTCTGAATTCGTCCTTCCCTGTGAATGTCCACCCAGTTCTGCATGTCATTGTGCTGGGCGATCGATCATCGGACCCCAAGCGTTCAGCTTGTTTGCCCAACGCTTTAGAGTCCTTTTCAGAGAACTCTTTTTTTCCGGAACAAATGAAAGTAGCAATTAATGAAAATTCTATTCTCATGTGAATTGGCAATTAAAAAAATGTCTCCAATGTGAACTGAAGTAAGTATTTTTTTAAACTGTGGATTTCCTTTCCGTCGAAAATGTGTTTACCAGACACCAAAATGGAAAGTAAACAAATTACGTTAGAAAATGTCTCCAAATGTATTTATTTAATCAAATTCGCTATTCATACTCACTGGAAACATGTCCACTGTGGTCACACTTTGGTCACACATCGATGATACCATTGAAAAAAAAAAAAACGATTCTTAAAAAGACATAGCCGAAGAAGAGACAAAGGTCATCATAGTCACACGGATTCTCAAAGAACAGGCAAATATTTACATCGAAAAATTTCCAATTTCTGATTGTGTGTGTGTGTGTGTGTGTGTGTGTGTGTGTGTGTGTGTGTGTGTGTGTGTGTGTGTGTGTGTGTTTCTCTCTCTCTCTGTTTCTGTGTGGGTGCGTGCGTGCGTGCGTGCATGCGTGTGTGTGTGTGTGTGCGTGCGTGCGTGCGTGCGTGTGTGTGTGTGTGTGTGTGCATGCGTGCGTTTGTGTGTGTGAGCCAGAGAGAGAGACAGAGACAGAGAGAGAGAAATCATGACAAAGTAAGTATGATAAAGACATTATGGAAAGTGAAATTATGACAAAAACACTAAAACAGATCACAGCGTTCGCTGAAAACGAACCCAAATATAGATAAACACAACAAACACGTTATGTTAAAAAATGTTTGAAACATGAACATGTGAAATAATGCGAGCGAGCAAATCGTTGCTGCGCCTGAGTTGAAAAGGTCATTACTGTGAATGATCCGTTGGATCGGCTGAATGTAGTTTTAGTAAATCTTCATTAAACGGGTTATGATTCTGGTAGCAGACGATAAAGAGTCGTCCCCCATCCTTACAGAGCTGCGTCAGCGTAAAGGATCTATTCCGATTGGCTTATACCATTGACTCTGGAACGACTGAGGCTTCTTCAGCGGACGACACGTTACTTTACGGATCTTCCATGACTAACTGTGCACATATCCGGTTTAACGTTTCTTGCTTTAGTTGGAATTCTATTGAAAGAAAGATATGTGTCGCCTTCTAAGCCATGCAACTGAGAATGGCACAGCAAGACAATCCTCTCTCTCTCTCTCTCTCTCTCTCTCTCTCTCCTCTCTCTCTCTCTCTCTCTCTCAGCAGACTCAGTTGTTCATTCATTTATCCATCAGCTTAAAATCATGCGTAGTGTGGTCTCAAAATTTAGCGGATGTGGTGTAGCGTATATGGACTAGTCCGCACGCAGTGGCGCCTCCTTGTTCAAACTAAAACTGAAACTCTCTCTCTCTCTCTCTCTCTCTCTCTCTCTCTCTCTCTCTCTCTCTCCTAGGCAGCTGAAATTAAGCATGATCAATGTTGTTATGTCAATTGTGAGTAAATTTCTCTCACGCATGCCAACCCACGACTGTCCTGAACACACTGGATGCTCAGTGGAACTTGTGTGTCCCCTCTACTACTGTCCTGAACACACTGGGTGCTCAGTGGACCTTGTGTGTCCCCTCTGCTACTGTCCTGAACACACTGGGTGCTCAGTGGACCTTGTGTGTCCCCTCTGCTACTGTCCTTGATCTCAGCTTCACGCTCTCCACAGTTGTTCATTCGCTGCCCTTTCTCCTTTCTTCACGTTGGGTCATTTCTACAACCCCCCCCCCCCCCCCTTTCCTGTTTGAGTGACAGGCACAATCCTAGGAGATGGCAAACACCTTCTGCACAGCCGAGTGTGTGGATGATATCTTTAGCACAGTAATCAATGTTCATATTCGTCAACATGTGCACATACATACAAATGCACCGTTCTGTCTTCCAGTTACGGACAGGTTAGCCACCTAAGACTATACAACATTCGTGGCCAAAATACCCTCCCCTCCCGCTCAAACACACGCACCCCTTTTCCCAGTCCACCTTCCCCCTCTCCTCCAGAGGAAAGCCCAAGTGGACAATACCCACATCGTACAACGGGCGACAATCTCCACTCGCCACACAACAAATAGTGGACGCCGGCACTGCTTAACTCCCCCTGACTCAATACAACATAAACTGACAGACGTGTCGTCAAATATTGAACCCTGTGCCGTTGTAATTGAAAACCCATACGGGCTGGCCGCCATTTCCACTGTGCTGCCGACCCCGCGACGCCAGAGCCCGCTCCGGAATCGGATGACGGCAAGGTGAAGGACGCGTGACGTAACCACTCCACGCTGGACCGAGGCCCCGACGGCGGGCGGCGCCATATTTGAACAGCGATAGAGAAGTAAAGAACAAATGGTCTGAAAGCCAAACGTGAAAGTCAGAGTGGTGTGGCTGAATGAAATGAAGGGATTACTGGGCTTTCGCTCTCTGCGCGGGATTGAAGACAGCAGGATTGGTTATATAAGCGCCTGGCCGGAGAGGGGAGTGGGTGTATTTGATCACTTTTGGGGGGGGGGGGGGGGACTAGAGAGGAGTGGTTGTGGTTAAGTGGAAGGACAACGGAGGCACATAGTTTGGTTTGCAGTGATTCCAGGGCGGGCTGGCGCCTCTGAGGACTGGCAGTTGACATGGTACCAACACTACTTCAGTTCTGAGTCTTCTGTCAGTGGGGGCTGGCTTAGCACAGCACGCCGAGAAACCAAGGACGCTGTTTGTACTTCAGGATGTCAGTGTGTGTGTGTGTGTGTGTGTGTGTGTGTGTGTGTGTGTGTGTGTGTGTGTGTGTGTGTGTCCCACTCTAAAGCGAATTGTTAAGGCCGTTCATTTCAGGACAGATGAAATGCATATGTATCACACACACACACACACACACACACACACACACACACACACACACACACACACACACAAAATCAAAACAAAAAACTCTCGAGGCCTACAATCCAGTTCAGTGACCTGTTCCAGATCTGCAGTCATGGTGAGCAAATAATTACTCTGGTAACTAGGATCAACTGGTTTATGATTGTAAGCAGGCGGTGCCCTGCATTTGGTACAACAAGTGCCACTCAATACCACCGTAGGGACCCAGCGGCAATGCAGTGCCTCCTCTGACAGTTGGTCTCTTGCCGATCTGATATGTCTGCTCGTGGAGTGCTGATGCTTGGCTTATTTGACAAAGTCGCTGGACATACTTGTCACAAACGCAGGAGTCTTGCCAATAGTGTGGCATAGAAGGTTGCACAGTAGAAGAACATTTCATACAGCAATAGACAGTCAGTTTCAGTTTTAAAGAAGAACCCAACGAGATCGGTTTGAGTAGACAGTGATAACACTCTGAACGGCCGGTTTAACAGACTAGTGACAAACATTTTGTAACGCTGACCAGCTCTGACGGTACGGACAGCATTGTATTAAACTCCTTGCTGACGAAAAACAACAACCCACAATAACACAGAACTAAGTAGATAACTTGTAATGATCCAGTACTAGTGCTGTTTAAAAATATAGCCACACCGTCAACAAACGTAAAATATAAAAGGGTTTTGCCACACACACACACACACACACACACACACACACACACACACACACACACACACACCACACGCACAGAGAGAGAGAGAGAGAGACACAGAGACGCAGAGAGAGAGAGAGAGAGAGAGAGAGAGAGAGAGAGATACAAACAGGGGGAAAGAAACACAGAGAAAGAGAGACAGAGATAGACAGACAGACAGACAGACAGAGTTTAGTAAATTTACACAGCCACTTTAGCTAGGAATTGCTTTTAATCTTGTAAGACAACAATATTTTAGTGCACTACCCTGCCATACAAGTGAGCCTCGGGTGTCAGAGCAGTCTGTAGACATGTATGGATCACCCAGAATTCTGTCTTTCTGAACAGAAAGATTACAGCCCTGTTGACAGTATATTGTTTTCTGTCTGGTTCTTAGCATTTGTTGCCCTGTAGATTGAAGTTGTTAGACAACCAGCAGATCGTAAAGGCCGAATGAAGCATAATGCTTCTGTGAGGCGAAGGGAGTCAAAAGATGTAGAAAGCCGACAGCACGCAGTGTGAAGATAGTGTAATAAATTACCGAGTCAACTGCGCAAAAAATAAAGTGTTCGTTTAAGCAGACACACATGCCACCAACATCTATCTGTATGGAGCCACAAGATCTAGCCAGCATTGTCGATCATCCGGAACGTCACAACCATGTTAGTATTTTTAACAGACAACACGCTCGACTGAAAAAAAAAAAACAGATACGTGACTGGCACGTTTCCACTGGTGTCAGTGTCATCGATAAGTGTTCTCTCTCTCTCTCTCTCTCTCTCTCTCTCTCTCTCTCTCTCTCTGCGCACGCGCGCGCACTTGCTCGAGTGAGAAAGGTGTAGGAGGGGATGAAGGAAGGTGGGGCCTCTCGCGCACGCGTTTTTGTTGAGGCTCGTGAATGGTAGGCATCAATACATGCCATTTATTGATCACGTTGGTCGTTTAGCTTTAAGAATACAGAGCGAACAAAAATCGATCTCATCAATATCTCAAGTCCACTGTTATCGACTATTTGTAGAGGGGACTGGCCAGCAAAGTACTGCATATTGAAATGTGGCATAAGGAGACTTAAGGCAACGACGACAACAAACCTTTCTGCACGTGATCAAGGACGTCACTGGTGGCACAATCTCCACCACCAACGGTCATGAGATCATACGGAG
>CM065728.1:36898232-36903232 GCA_033310375.1 Conus canariensis
CTCTGGAAAGACCTGAAAGCAAAACACAGCGCCCTCAGCAAAGCGGAATCTGCGAGGAAGAGGAAGAGCAAAAAGAAGAAGACACAAGAGCGCTTCTTCAGAGACCCCTTCCAGTTTGCCAGAACACTGTTTGAGCAGCCAAAATCTGGGACCCTAAGTGTGGACAAAGGAGTTCTTGAGCAGCATCTGAGGAAAACATACTCTGACCCACAGAGCAAAGCACCACTCGACATTCAAGGTCTGGTGTGGCCAACCAACCCTGAGGAACAGTTCAATGGCAAGCCTCCAACGTTGGCGGAAATCAAGAAGGTGGTCGACAAAGCCAGAGCCAAATCATCACCAGGGCCAAACGGAATACCTTACCAGCTTTACAAGAAATGTCCCAAGGTGCTGGAGTGGCTCCACAGGCTGCTGCGATCGGCTTGGAGAAACCAGAAGATCAGCGGCCAGTGGATGACGGCAGATGGTGTGTACATCCCCAAAGAGCAAAACTCAAGTGACATTAGCCAGTTCAGGCCAATATCACTACTGAACGTCGAAGGGAAAATCTTCTTCTCTGTCATGGCAGCAAGGCTGACCAAGTACCTGATGGAAAACAAGTACTTGGATGTGTCAGTCCAGAAAGGTGGCATCCCAGGTGTGGCGGGCTGTGTAGAACACGCCGCAATGATCTGGGACGCAATCCAAAAAGCAAAAACAGAAAAGAGAGACCTGGACGTAGTGTGGCTTGATCTGGCAAACGCATATGGATCTGTGCCCCATGAGATGATACAGTTGGCTCTTGAGATGTACCATGTGCCAAAGAACATCCGCGACATGCTCAAGAAGTACTTCAATGGCTTCTCAACGCGGTTCTCTACCAAGGAGTACACAACAGACTGGATCAACTTGGAAATGGGTATTGCAATGGGCTGTGCAATTTCCCCAATACTGTTCGTGCTGGCAATGGAACTCATCTTGAAAGCAGCAACAAACAACGCGAGACAAACAGACCTTGGCGATGGATACAAGATGCCTCCTCTCAAGGCCTTCATGGATGACACTACAGTGATTTCATCCAGAGAAGACGAGACACGTCATGTGCTGGAGAGGCTGGACGACATAGTTGCCTCATCCAGAATGAAGTTCAAGCCAAAGAAATCACGGAGTCTCTCACTGAGGAAAGGAAAAGTGGCCGGATCTGTGGTCTTCAGTGTTGCCAACCAGGCCATTCCAACAGTCACAGAAGAACCAGTCAAGAGCCTTGGAAGATGGTATGATGATACGCTGAAAGACACACAAAGAGCAAAAGAAACCAAGCAGATGGCGGAGGAAGGCTTGGAGACCATTGACCAGTGTGGGCTCCCTGGCAAATACAAGGTCTGGTGTCTGCAGTTCATGCTGATACCAAAGCTGCTATGGCCTCTGATGATATACGACATCTGCACCAGCATAGTGGAGGCAATGGAAGCCAAAATCAACAAGTTCACAAGGAAATGGCTTGGTGTCCCACCCTGTCTGACTGACATAGCGCTGTACTGTCGCCAAGCAAAGCTGAAAC
Source organism: Conus canariensis (assembly GCA_033310375.1). Classification (NCBI taxonomy): domain Eukaryota; kingdom Metazoa; phylum Mollusca; class Gastropoda; order Neogastropoda; family Conidae; genus Conus; species Conus canariensis. The sequence continues at coordinate 36,899,773 of CM065728.1, forward strand.
TACCCCTGAAATCCATCCTGGAGGAATACAAAGCAGGGAAGATCAGACTTCAAAGCATGCTGGAGGACTCAGGAGACAAGGTGGTAGAAGCAATTAAGCCCCAGCTGAAGACAGGCAGAAAATGGAAAGTTCAAGAGGCGATGGATTCTGCAAAAGAAAGTCTCAAGATCAGAGAAATAACAGGACACACACAGACCAACAGACAGGGACTGGGGGTGACCAAAACTGAATGGTGGTCAAAGGCCAAAGGAAAAGCCAAAAGAGACATGATGATTCAGGAGATGAGAAAAGAAGAAGACCAAAAAAGACTCCAAAAAGCAGTCCAGCAGAGCCAGCAAGGGCAATGGACAACGTGGGAGAATGCACTCCAAAGAAGTCTCACTTGGAATGACATTTGGCGCATGGCCCCTCTCAGGATCAGCTTCATTCTCAGATCTGCATATGACCTTCTGCCCTCAAATGCAAACCTGGTGAAGTGGGGGAAAACAGACGATCCTGCATGCCCCCTCTGCCATGAAAAACAAACAGTGGAGCATGTCCTAAGCTCATGTAAAGTAGCCCTGGCTCAAGGAAGGTACACATGGAGGCACAACCAAGTGCTCAAAGAAATTGTACAAGTAGTCTGGGCTAGTACCAACACCACAAAAGGGAAAATCAGGACTCCAAAAGCACCCGCAACATTCTTCACGGCAGGAGGCAGCAAATCATGGCCAAGAACAACAGTGCCACTCGAAACATGCAGGCAGAGTCTGCTGGACGGGGCAGATGACTGGGAGTGCACTGCAGACCTCCCAGAATGGAAGAGTCACCCAGAGATCATCAGCAAGAGTGGCATGAGACCAGACATAGTAGTCCACTCTAAGTCAACCAAGCAGCTGATCATGATCGAGCTCACGGTGCCATATGAGAACAGAATGGAGGCAGCTCAAATCTACAAGACTGAAAAGTATGCTGATCTGGCAAACAGCCTGAGGAGAGAAGGCTATCAGGTCAAAGTCCTCACTGCAGAAATTGGAGCTAGGGGGTTTGTAGGAACGTCTGCATACAGCCTCATGAAACAGCTCTCAGTTGCAGGGAAGGAAAAAACCAGAGCCCTGAAAGCAATGGCAGAAGCGGCAGAGAGGTGTTCAAGCTGGATCTGGTCAAGGAGGAACAAAAGTGAACTTCATAAGGCTTAATTTCCCTACAAATATCAGGTGTCCCTGTGGCTCAGTGGTTAAAGCGCGAGTCATTAAGTGGAAAATGAGCATGTCCAGAGGGTCATGGGTTCGAATCCCAGCCATGGCTCGTCCCAAGATGGGAAAAAAAGGGGCAGCAGAGGGACATCCGGAGTCATGAACCGGGTGTGGCCCAACCCCCCTAGAGTGTCAGGAGATAAGGGCCGAAACACTTGCTTGAAGGGGGCTTCTCTTCTGAGGACTCTCTGCTGCCACGCTCTCCACGAGTTTCTTTCTACTGGTGCCAGCACACTTGCCATTTTACCATACGCCTTTCTTGCCTGCTCTTTTGCCATTCTGAACAATAATAATACTAATACCTTACAATTATCCCTTGCACTTGACACATGTGCTTTTGAAGTTCAGCCTTGCACTTCTGGAACATGTGCGTTTGCAGTTTGGCCTTGCACTTCTGACGCATGCACTTTCGCAGTTTGGCCTTGCGTTTCTGATGCATGCACTTTCGCACTTTTGAACTGCACTTCTGATGCCTGCACTTACGGTACTAACAAACTGGCCCCACGCTTCCTCTGTCCGTACTTTCAAGTGACAACAGTTTCATCTTTGACACGTGATGCCGGCACCTGTTTGACAGCAACAGTTTTTGTCTTCCACCTTTATGTCTGCGCTTTTGTTGTGTTTCTCCACATGCCTGATGTCTGCACTTACACCACCACAACAGTTTTGTCCTATACTTCTCATGAATCCATTTAGATGGTAACAACAGTTTTGTCCTAAAATTCTGATTCATGCGCGTACATGGTAACATTTTGTAACAATACTTCTGATGCCTACGCTTATATGGTAACAACACTTTTTTGCTCTGCATTTTTATGCCTACACTTGTAATGTAACGATACTTTTTGCCGTAAATGTCTGATGCCTACATTTATACGGTAATAACACTTTTAGCTATACATTTCTGATACCTTCATTTATATGGTAACAGCACTTTAATAACTTATACATTTCTGGTGCCTGCACTTACATGGTAACAACACTTTAAGCTATATATTTCTAATGCTACACTTACAGGTTAACAACGCTTTTTGCTATACATTTCTGATGCCTACACTTATATGGTAACAACACTTTTTGCCATACATTTCTGAGGTCAAGACTTATGTCGTAACAACACTTTTTTTCTACACATATCTGACGTCTCCACTTGCACGGTAACAACATTTGTGTTACACATTTCTGACTTCTTCACTTACAGAGGCACAACAGCTTTGCTTAATAATTCTGATGAATCTGCTTTTCTCGCAACAACAGTCTTGCCCTATGGTTTTTATGTCTACACTTACATGGCAACAAGATCAGCAGTTCAGCCCTATGGTTTTTATGTCTACACTTACATGGTAACAAGATCAACAGTTTTGCCCTATGGTTTTTATGTCTACACTTACATGGTAACAAGATCAACAGTTTTGCCCTATGGTTTTTATATCTACACTTACATGGCAACAAGATCAGCAGTTTTGCCCTATGGTCTTTACGTCTACGTTTACATGGCAACAAGATCAGCAGTTTTGCCCTATGGTCTTTACGTCTACGCTTACATGGCAACAAGATCAACAGTTTTGCCTCACACACTTCTGCTGCTGCACTTCCATGGTAACTACAGTTTTGATACCCCCTCTGCATATGTTAATAACGTTTTGCCTTACACCTGTGACTGCATGCATTAATGATACCGACGCTTTCGCCCTCCATTGAACTTTAATGTCACGACACTACACTTTCGATGCCTGCATTCACAGTTGCCTGATCTTACACAGCACTTCTCTGACATCTCCCCATTGTCGATGCCTGCACCCATACATCTACATTCACTTCTCTGACATCTCCCCATTGTCGATGCCTGCACCCATACATCTACATTCACTTCTCTGACATCTCCCCATTGTCGATGCCTGCACCCATACATCTACATTCACTTCTCTGACATCTCCCCATTGTCGATGCCTGCACCCATACATCTACATTCACTTCTCTGACATCTCCCCATTGTCGATGCCTGCACCCATACATCTACATTCACTTCTCTGACATCTCCCCATTGTCGATGCCTGCACCCATACATCTACATTCACTTCTCTGACATCTCCACATTGTCGATGCCTGCACCCATACATCTACATTCACTTCTCTGACATCTCCCCATTGTCGATGCCTGCACCCATACATCTACATTCACTTCTCTGACATCTCCCCATTGTCGATGCCTGCACCCATACATC
>CM065728.1:36913232-36920732 GCA_033310375.1 Conus canariensis
GGTGGGGGTGAGCGGGATGACAGGCCTACAAGGCAAAATTCAAGGACAGTTCCATTGTGTCTGGGGAACAATTCTTCAACAGACGTGTTGCTCGATTTGCCATTCTTCCTCACCCTCTACTCTCCCCCCCCCCACCCCCCCTACCCACCTCTCCAACATCTCCCCTTCCTCTCACTCCCCCCCTCCCCCGCCCCCCTCGCCCCTCACCGCCACCAGCCTCTTTCATCCTCTTCCCCTCTCACCTGATCATCATCATCACCACTCTTTTCTTCCTTTCTTTCTCCCTTCCCAGTACAGAGCTCTACTCTCCGTTGGTCCGGACGCCGCGCCACCCGCATACCCGTGTGTTGAAGTAGGCAAAGGGTACTGTTACAGCTAGCAGACAGCCCGGAAAGGCCTGAAAAGACAGAATCAGATTACCGATAATTGCAGACTTTCTGTCCCTCTTCATGTCTTCTCTCACCCCTATAATCCTTCCCCGTCCCTTCCCCCCCCCCCCCCACCCTCACCCCCACCCTCTGCCCTGTCTCTCTCTTTCTCTCTTTCTCTCCTTCTTCCCCCCCCCCCTCCACCCCCCTCCTCCCTTCTTCTCTCCTCACAAGGCCGACACTTCCCTTTGCTGAAGTCTGCAGGGCACAGCCAGGTTTACTGGGCGCCAAAAATTATGAATAAGATGGGCGTGACCGTGACTCAGTGAAAATTTTCCCGCCCCCTTCTTTACTCCTCTTTTCCCCCCTTTCCTCGCCTCTCATCGTCCTGGCCACGCTTTCTTTCTTTCTTTTCTTTTCTTTCTTTTCTAATACTTTTTCCCCTCCCGTCCTTTTTCTTTTGACTCGTTTGTACATGTAACTCACGCTTAACGTTGCCTTTGTGTCACGAGCTATTGCTGGTCTCTTCCAACCCACGGAAGATTTCCATCCCCCCACATTTTGCGATGGTTGTCTTTTCCTTCTTCTTCTTCTTCTTCTTCTTCTTTCAACCCCCGTCTCTCCGTTCAGCTCCAGCAGGGTGACAGAGAGAGGCAATGGTAATGTGTCTTCTTCACACAGGAGGGATTAACTAGTCTTTACCGCGCAACCGAGTCACGTGACCTCAGAGGGGAGGGACGCACGACATGCTACCCGTGGTCCGACATGCCAGGCAGCCCTGGGGAATGTTGAGCTTTTCACAACGGGTCTGTCGTGTTTGTTTCTTTGTTTGTTTGTTTGTTTTTAAAGGAAGCCATGAGGAGCAGATGCTTGCAGTAATCCACTTGTCAGCTGCTACGGGAGCTGTTAACACTTCTGAACAATCCTGTTGCAGCCACATAGTGGAGTCCTCATGCGATGTGACTATCCTGGCCCAGGGTTCCAGGCACACCAACAAAAGACGGTGCTCCGTGGAAAGGCGACTTGCCAGCCGATTAGTCATGCCTGTCGGCTCCATTACAGCCACTGATCAGCGCTGTAAAGCGGAAAGGAAAAAAAAAAGAAAAGAAAAGACCCACCAAACAACCAAATAAACACCTGCGGAATTAATCATCTGCAATGTTAAACTAGTAATCACAGGTTAGCGTAACAGCTCTTTGAATTCATTATAAGCTGTAAAAAAAAAAAAAACAACAACAACAACAACAACAAAAAATACGCTATGGTGTTTGCACAGTTGAATGGCCGCTTCACACATCGAGAACGATTTTTAAACGGAAGTCTTATCTTACACAGACGTAATTTACGTTAAGGTGAGGACAGCCAAGATCAATCAAGATTTTCATGCAGTCGTGCACGTGACCACACACAAGTCACGTTGTTTACAGCTCGCCCGGCACGGAGGCGATCAGGGTTGTCGAACAGACTCATCACATATGATTCCATATTCATCGTGAAACAGAATCCAGGGAGACAGGATCAGACGAAGAAACAGACAGACAAGCTGTACACACAGACACAGCCAATCAGGCAGACAGATATGAGAGACGTCAGACACAGGCAGACTGACAGAGACAGCGACACAGAGGTTCCCTTGTTCTGGTTTACCATGGAGACAGTGATCATGTGTGAAGAAGCCCGGTCTGTAACCTCATAAATCATCGGGATGAAGATGGTCGGTCACACAGGTTAAATATTTACTGAAAGAAAGCCGGACAGTCGCAAGAGTTGCGGTCTATGGATTAAAAGGAAGGGAGAAACTGAAAAATTGAACACCCTGCACACACTCACACAGAATAAAGCAAGGCAACGGAAAAAACAAGAAGAAACAAGAACGCCATGCGAGGAGAAGAAAAGAGAACAAGAACAAGAAAAACGAAGGAGAAAAAGAAAAACTAAAAGAAGAAAAACAATAATGCAAAGAAGAAGACAAAAACTAGGAAGAAGAAACAGAAGCAGAAGAAGAATGAACAAACTGAATATAATTTGCGATAAATTTGCATACATATTGTTGGCCCAAATCTTCAAACGGCAGTAAGCCGAGAGTGCAGTCCAAACTATCCTAAACCCTGGGATTACAGCTACTCCTGTTCCCGTCAAGACAGTGTCTGCCGTGTCACTCCCACTGCTTTGCTGCTAGCAGTCGTTTGCTAAATCGTTTGGTTAATGTTGAATGTGAATCAAGCTTGTTTGGCTATTACGAATGGAACTTATTCTTAATGTAACCGTGAAACAATTCTTCTCGCACGAATCGGCACAATAGAAGATTAGTAGCTTCTGCTGTGTTAACTGACAGAAAGAAGGTGTTAAGGTTGACAAAATCTCCGTCTTTGATGTCTTGTAATAATAACCTCGCGAAGACCACCGTTCGTTCACCCAACCACTCCTCCCTACCCTCTTTCTCACCGGTCGCTCCCCCCCCCCCCTCCACTCTCCACGTAGCCCCCCCACCCCCACCCCACCCCCCTCCACCCCGCTCCTCTCTTTCTCTTATAACAGAATTCTACCCAAACAGAGCTGTGTTGGATTTCAAGCCGAACCACAGGGGTCCGTTTAACCCCCTGGGTTGGGACTAAATGCATAATCACCCCCTTTTTCACCATTCCAGACAGTCCCAAACACGCTCAAGGCCTTGAGGGTGATTTCCACACGACATATGCAAAGCAGCGACAAGAACAGAGGTCAAATAAACCCAGATGAAACCTGATACAATCCCATAATAGTGAGAACCGGCGAAGCAGACGACAACTGCTGTCAACCATATCGTAGGGAATTCAAGTCAAATGCATTGTTAATGCAAAATACGCGGCCGAGGTTTTCAAAGGGAAGTTACTGATGAATCTTTTTCATACAGTGTCGCCAATTGTCCGCCCGCCTCGCCGTCACGGGGTGCCACTCTCGCAAAACGAGAGAGTTCCTTCGCACAGACCTCGATATTTCAACCCCCCAAGCATACACGCTATTCATCGTAGGCTTCCACGGTAGATTTTCGCTGAAATGTTAAAATGGATGGGCTGAAAAGAGAATATTATCTCGGCTGAACAATAGTATGCGATTTCATTTCCACGCTTTGCTGCTCCGAGTAAAGGAGGAGATCATCAGGCTGCTTTACCGATGACAATCGGACGATTTTCTCCCTTTGAAATGATGAATGATAACTCGTCACGAGAGAGAGAGAGAGAGAGGAGAGAGAGAGAGAGAGATGTTATGAAACCTTTGACAATACACGTATAGAAATGACATGACACTGAAAAGAAGTGAACAGACAGCATGTTAAGGTGGTGTGTAATTCTTTTGTCTGACACTAGGGGAGGTAAACTTTGTCCTGAATTCGGAACCTCCTTTTCCCCAGTACCCCGACAGCCCCCAAGAAAATTTCTCCCTTTTCCATTATTTGGTGTGTGTGTGTGTGTGTGTGTGTGCGTGGTGTGTGTGTGTGTGTGTGTGTGTGTGTGTGTGTGTGTGTGTGTGTGTGTGTTCTAACCACACTGTTGTTTCACTGGGTATAACTAACGCCAAAGATGGCCATATTAACCGACAAGATAATGCGATTATCAAAAGTGAATAACATGGCTATTCGTCCATTCCCTCGTAACTCTTCACGGCGTGTGCTTAGTGAATCATACTCTATGTCCACAGAATCAACATCCGAAAGGTTTACAAATCTCTTAGCCCCCTTAAACCAGTTTTCGTTTATCAGTTCACAACAGCACACTCAGAAAGTGTCTCCCAGTGACTTTGAACAGTCTTGGCCGTACTATTTGTGTGTCATACTCGGTGGCGTTGTTCTTGTCTGTTCCAATGGAGATTGTATTATGTATTGATTTTGTTCGCTTGTGGTAGTATCAGCGAACTTACTTTGCCGTAGGTGGAATCGCATGTTATAGTTAAAACTCTACGAGCTCGCGTCTTCATCTGTGTCTAAAACTATGGGGGGAAAAACTGGCTTTAATTAAACTCGTTCCATCAGTGGAGAAAGGGACTGCTGGGTTTGGACTGACCACAGTCTGAGTACGTTTGGTAAACGGCTGAGGAAAAGAAAAATATTTCATTTTATCTCTGCATTACTTCTTACGAATTTTCTTCTTTTAAGTATTGTTTTTTTTTTTCCGGAGACGCAATGAAGACGCAAGAATCTGAGCAGTTACTGACCCCCCACCCCCACCCCTCTCACCCCTACCCCTTCCATCCTTCAGTCACTGCCTCCTCCTTCCTGCCTCCTATCCCCTCCATGGACGTCCACCCTCCTCCCCCAACCCCCACCTACTATCCTTACCTACCTATACATTCTTCTTCCGTTTTTTCCTCGTGTCTTGCCCCTTCCCCACCCCTGTCCCCTGTTCCCATACCCCCCCCCCCCCCAACTCCTCCTGCCGCTCTCCCACCTCCTACCCCTACCCTGTCTCCCTTCCCCCGGATTCCACGCCAGCTACTTTTTGGGACAAAAACTTCAGAGAACCTTGATAAAGGAACAAAGCAGGATACCGAGGACCGAAGGAGGGAGGACGTGTAGGAGACGAGGGAAGTATTGGGGGGATGGAGATGGGGGTGGGTGGGGGTGGGGATAAAAGCATAGGCAGACGGCCGACGTTGTCCAGGAAAACGTGGCCTTGATACATCTCGCGGGTACCTGACGACTCGGGGCGCAATTGTTAGGATTTGTCTCGTAAAGCACGGGCCGGGTCGCGTGTGTCGCGATGTGAGAGACGTGCGGGTGGTGATGGTAAGATGTGATGAGAGAATACAGGGTGGACTGTACATTTTTCCCCCCACCTGGTGATGGACGACTGGGAAGAAGGAAAAAAGCCTATCTACCGCCGCACCTGCTCACGTGCAGATTTTCTTTTGTGTGCAGATTTATCTGTGATGACCCTTCCGCCCCCCCCCCTCCTCTCTCTCTCTCTCTCTCTCTCTCTCTCTCTCTCATCACACACAGACACACGCACGCACACACGCACGCAACACACAAACAACGCGCGCGCATGTGCGCACAGAGAGAGAGAGAGAGAGAGAGAGAGAGAGAGAGATTACACACGCATAAATTTACAGGTATATGAGCGTACGTAGCGAAAAGGCTTGATGGGGTGAGAAGAAGTTACCTATTTGAAATAAGGAAGGCGAAACGAATATTTTTACATTTTAAACAGAAAAAACAAGAAAATGGGGAGGAAAAATGAGACAGACAGACAGAGAGAGAGACAGACAGAGAGAAAGAAAGCATACGCCTATTTATAAAGGACATAGTCCGTTAAACAGGGATAGATTCATTACAAACACGAGAGAGAGAGAGAGAGAGAGAGAGAGAGAGAGAGAGAGAGAGAGAGAGAGAGAGGTAGTGTACAAGACAGAGAGAGAAAGGGAGGGAGACACACATAGAGAGAGCGCGATACACACTGACAGACAGATAGACCGACAGACAGTGAGGGCAGAGAGAGAGGCAGAGACTGACATGTAGAGACAGAGACAGACAGAAAGATAGAGACCGATAGAGACAGAGAGAGTAGGAGAGAGACAGAATGACAGACACAGACAGGCAGGCAGACCGACAGACCGACATGCGGGCAGACAGACAGATCCAAAGCTCTCTTGCTCTCAGACGAACATTGGCGGGTATTCCTCCTATATGTATACACAGCCATGGCCAATCCTCGACCTTTTCTCTTCACGGGTTACCCGGCAAAACCTTGAAGCCACAGCGAGATAAGAGCTAAGTTACGGACCGATCGCACTGTCAGTCTTTCTGCCACAAGTCCCCCTTAATGTCCGTCTGCACTGGTTGCCATCGGCACAAACCGACAAGACACCTCAATATACTGTGACATTCAAGTGTAAAGTCCGTACCCCACCTTCCATGATACGGCAGGCGCGGGTTGCCTTCCCAGGTGAGTGTGGGACTGGTGGGAGGGGAGGTGGGTGGGTGGGGGGGAGGGGGTAGCGGGCTGTTTCACACAACTTATGCCACCAGAACGACAGTTCATTAAGATGGGTAGCGAAAACACTGGGCGCGGGCAAGATTTGAACCCGCAACATCTGAGCGCAGTGCGCAACCGAGCCAACCAGGCATCTTCTAAATGAAATGCACGCGGACTGTGTAAGGCAAACAGTGCGGCTAATGACGGAGCCTGGCCTCGTTGGTTCGTCCCCTCACATGAAATCAAGGCCTCACACTCCCGAAATAAAACTCTCGGTGAGAGGGAGAGGAGGAGACTGGGGGGGGGGGGAGAGGAAGGGGAGACACCACACTCCCAAGCATTGTTGTCGTTGTTGCTGTTGTTGTTTTCGTACCCGAATCTTTCGTCATTTTCTTCAAATTGTCAAAACAACGCATCGCTTACCGGCTGCCTTTCGCGTCAACTCAGTACCTTTTTTTTTCTTCTTCTTCTTTTTTTTTTTTTTTCAATGCCATTTACTTAACCTTCTCTACTCATTTATAGCCTTCCACGAATTTCCTACACATGTTTTCGGATTTCAGTGAGTGATATACCGCCACTGGTTCATAACGTCGAATCCTGTCATACTTAAATAGGCTCACGCCTCATTACCTCCCGAGGTTTAGTCTGGTTTTTTGGCTCACCAACGGTAGATCAGAAACTGGCCATGTTCAGTAACTATGTTTTCTTGCCCCAGCCATATAAACAAAATATTCAATGTACACATTCTGTATTGTTTGAAACAAACTAGTCTAAACTACAAACATGAAAGAGAATTCAGTCACAAAAAATGACCGAAGGAACCCAATGTTACACACACACACACACACACACACACACACACACACACACACGAGGCCCACAGTTCAAAGTAGTCAGTAATTGTGAGGATACAATAAACCAGACTGATTATGACACAAGAAGATAACGAACTGTCTTACCTCCTGACACACACCGGGTGATATCCCTGTTTACTCCAAACACATGACGACATGGGCTGGCAAAGCTGTAACACGCTTCAAATGAAGATAACCTGGACCGTAGCGATTCTAGATGTGTTGCGCTGTGCGAAAGTGGGCGTCTCTGTTCAACAATGCGTGAGCTATTCTTTGCAGGTCATGCTTTACGATATTTTCGACAATTCGTCAGTTGTGTGGGATTTA
>CM065728.1:36925732-36933232 GCA_033310375.1 Conus canariensis
ATACTGTTTCCTTGTGTGCACACGTCTGTAATCAGCGAGTGGTTTCTCTTTCTCAGCAAACAATTATAGCAGTTTTTGCAATGCCTGACAGACAGATAAGATAGACAGGACAGACAGACAGACAGACAGACAGGAAATTTTCCAAATGTTCTCAGACATTTGAAGTGAACGGTCAAAAAATACAAATGTTTAAACCATCGTTACAAACTATTTGGATTTGTGAGCAACACATACTAGAAGCATCTGCATTAGCACAAAGCAAAAAAAGAATAAAGAAAAAGAAAAAGAAAAAAAATCCGCACTCACTGACTGCCTGCAAAGGTGTACTATATCTTTCTTTTTTTCTGACCAAAACATACTGTATTAGGCCTGAGTATCTGGGGTTTTCTATTATCAGTACTGCGACTGTCACAGAAACAGTTCGCTACAAACCAGTTCAGCGACCATTACACAATAAGCGAACATCAGAATGTGTGCTCTGTGTCACATTATCAGTTTGCCTGTGGAAGACATATTTAAGGATTATCATATTTAGTCACTTAGAAATTGAAACCAAAGTTCCTGCCATCTGCGGACGAAGCACCGGCATACTGGACGGGTATATTCACTCCCTCTTACCTCCTCCCCGCCCCCCTCCCAACTCCCCCTTCTTCATATAAAACCAAACATTTTCTCATTCTCGTAAAATGTTCGAAAAAAAAAATCATCTCTCAAGCGACAACACGAGGAGCTTCGAAGCGTCGCGATTTGTTTGCTTTCTCACGATGCTGCTTACTGCATCTCGGCTTGTCACACACACACACACACACCACTCTCTCTCTCTCTCTCTCTCTCTCTCTCTCACCCATCTCCACACACACACACACACACACACACACACACACACACACACACACACATACACACACACAGGCAGACAGACCAACAGACAGAGACAGAGAAAGTACTAATCATATGCACACATTTACACACTGCCAAACACTACGCATTTCGACCTACTCGGTCTTCAGGCAGGACAAATGACAGTCAACACGATCTGGGAAAAAAAATCAATAAATAGGTAAAAGGTGGACGGACAGACAATCACCTATCTGACGTAAGTGACCGTGTGTTCGTCCTTTATTTTCATTGTTTTAAATGTCATTTGTTCTGCCATAAAAAGACCCAGTAGGTCGAAACGCGGGGTGTCTGTTTGGTAATGTGTGTGTTCCTCCGTCTGGCGGCTCAGTACTTCTCTCTGTGGTTTTATGGACGTCAAACAGATATCTGGAATAATGCATCCTTCGACTTCAGTGCTTTGCAGGCTGACCTCTTCACATCATGTCGTTCAAATGATTGTTTCTGTGGTGCAACAACTTTTCTCCGCGTTGTGCAGTTGCTGACCTGGTCAAGTGGAAGAAAATGCCGCGACTGTTTGAAGAAACAAGTTCCAGTTCCTGTCTCTACTCAAATCATCAGTAACCTGCACGCCTTTCGCGTCACTGAACGTGGGCTGTGTCATCCGAAGAGAAACTCACCGGTCAAAAATAAACAAAATGTTTAAATTCTTTTTGATCAGTTGAAAACTCTGTTTGCTCTATACAAAATAAATAAATGAATAAAGTAATAAGTAAATAAATAAATGATTAAATAAATAAATTAAAATCACATCTCCTATTTGCTGGAATTCAACAGGCACTATATTCAGCCTACGCATTCCAGTTTCAAACAAGTCCAAGACCCGTTGGAAGGTTACCTTTTTCTGGAAAATGTCTCACTTTTGACAACTGACATGGCTAAATTGCGTTTCACAGGAACTTTGATAAAATAGCAATCACGGGCACAGCTGACGGCGAGTGAATCCGAAAATCAAATCATCCCTAGGATATCTCATTATGGATAATGATACAGACAGCAAAAACATTGAATTCGCATTTCAAACACGTTTCAACGAAATTGTGATTACTCGACGTAGTGAAAGGCAAAGATGTTAAGCAGCCCTGACCCAGTGACCGTTTTCACCAGAACTTAGTCTGTTTGAATAGAACTGGTTTAGTATATACGGGCTGCTAGGATTTTGGTATTGTGCCTAAAGTTTTTAAGCTGTGTTACAAACGAAATACTGACAATTTCACAACCATATAATTCCTGAATCAATCCTGAGACTACCTATTATCAATATTGTACAGTTGGAGCAAAAAATATGAATGAAACTGTGTGACGACCGACTATTCATGAACACCAAATAAGTCCTAGATCGGTGGTTAAGAAAACAAAAAAAAAAAGGTCGAGGGTTCACTTTCGTAAACTTGAAATTTGAAGAAGTGTAAGTTAGAAATGTTGCGTTCATAAATGCCTGAAATGGAAGTCTAGATATTTTCATCACACACACACACACACACACACCACACACACACACACACACACACACACACACACACACACGCAAACACACGCACACATACATCATATATTCAGGCTTACTTGAAGTAAAGGTCCATTCGAAAGGTAGAACACGGTCGCCAATAAAAAGAAAGATATTTTAAAACCCCTTTCTAAACGAAAACAAGGATAGCAAACAATTGATTGAAGGTGCGGACCTACTATAGTGGACCATGGACCAATACACACACGTCGCCTTGGCTGTTGTCAATAGTGTTTGACAGTGCTTTTTTGTCCGGCGAGTGTTGCAAACTCTTATAACAAAGCGAATGTGGCTGTGTGGAGACTGCATAAAAGGCAGATTAATTCTTTTGTGTGTGTGTGTGTGTGTGTGTGTGTGTGTGTGTGTGTGTGTGTGTGTGTGGTGTGTGTGAGTTGGTGGTGTGTTGTGACAGAAATATACTGAGAGAAAGAGGAGGGGTGCAAGAGAGAGAGAGAGAGAGAGAGAGAGAGAGAGGAGAGCACAGGTATTCAAGAGTTGATGTTGAAATTGTTCCCATGGAGTCAGGATGACTGACAAAGGTTTTGATTTCTTTCAGCGTTCAGTACATTGCATTTGTTCATTCCATTTCCGCCACATGCCTGTCACCGGCACCTGTAAGACCGCTGCGTAAACCCACATGATGTCAATATCAGATGTTGTTCCCAGTGGAAGTCAAGGTGGCCGTTAGTCAGTTTCAGTGTGGGTAAGATAGCGTGTCTGCTTGAGATCAGGCCGAAGTGCGAAGTTGAGGGAAGGCAACTGAAGACGTGGTCTAGAGTAAAGGGAAACTACTGCATCCATTGTGATAGCGAGAAGCGTACGCAGTGACTGCCCTTTACTCCACTCCCACCCCCCCTCCCTATCTCTCTTCTCTCTCTCTCCCCTCTCTCTCTCCCTTACATGTGATGAAATAATGTTTAATGTGAAAACATTGTGATCACAAACAATATCAATTTCCCTCACAAATTCATGACAGAATTCATATACAAAAATAAATTCAAGCATTACTTGTAGGTAGGTATAAAATATGGAAGCGCAAACAAGCATTCGTTCGCACTTGCATTCACATGCACGCGCACGTGATCATGCACGCGCGCGCGCGCGCGCGCACTCACACCCACACCACACACCACACACACACACACACACACTAGCAGTAACACTGACACTATACTTACAACAACGTGCACGTACACGTGGCACACATGCTCGTGCATACGCATGTAGCCTACACACACTTTCTCCATTTTACACACACACACACACACACACGGATGCACACTCGCGAAAAAGAGAGAGAGAGAGAGGAGGAGGGAGAAACACGGGGACAGACAGAGACAAAGGTTCGAAAAGAAAGAGAGAGAGAGAGAGAGAGAGAGAGAGAGAGAGAGAGAGAGAGAGAGAGGCAGACAGACAGACAGACAGAGGCAGAGAGAGAGAGAGAGAGAGAGAGAGGAAAATATTTATATGCCACCCTGAATGATAACACCATATCTAACAAATACTCAAATAAAACAGAAACACAACTGAGAGCAGAAAACGACCGTTCATTTTTCAGAACCATCACTGTCATACACATGCTGACTGCGTGGAAACATGGGCGCAAATACTTGTGGCTTCAAAATCTTCTTGGTGCTGTTTTCAATGATCATTTTGAAACACTCTGAAGGCCCGTTGAATGCAAAACTCCCATATCATTATGGCTCAAATCAATATTGCACCTAACCCTCTACAAACACACAACAATAACAACAACTAACTACTACGACAACAATAACAAAACAACAGCGACAACACCACGACCACCACCACAACAACAACAGTTGTTGGAAAACGGCACACAGAAAGAAGAGAATTTCAAACATACAAACCAGACTATTCCCGTTAGGTTTGTTGGTTGGTTGGTTTTCCTTCTTTTTTTTAAAAAACTATTTGTGTGTTCGTTTGTTTTCCTTCACCGTTTATTTACAGTTATGTGACCGCAATGGAGTTTTCATACATTTGAATTCAGATTCTGGCAGCTGTCAGTTGGTGTTCCTCATGGTCTCCATTTCCATGAACAGTGTTTGACATTTCAGTATTGAATGCAGTCATGTGTTTTGTTCTGAGACACAAGCTAACGTACTGATGGTAGAAAGCAATTCCGATCACAAAAATGAAGTGCACGACTAATCGGGAGACGCTCCTTGTACACCGTCCATTGCCTGAGAAAAAAAAAAAACACACACACACACACAAACATACAAGCAAAAAAAAAAATAAACAAAAAAGACTATATACCTAAACATTGATCTAATTTAGAGGGGAAAAAAAACGTCGCTGACAGTAAACTGGAAAAAAACACACTCTACCATTTCACTCAGCCGCGCTGTGCTCATTACCTACCTATGGAGAGCTCCCAGACTGAACGAAAGGCCTAAAACCTGTTTACCTGGACAGAAAAAAACCATGAAAACCGGCAAATGGACCGGCCATCTCCACCATTAAACACCGACTTACATACTGTTCGTCTTTAAGATACAACATCAGATTTATGTCCATGTCACGGGTTGCGGGTAAAGCTTTCGGAGTTTGCTGCGAACGGAATCACACACACACACACACACACACACACACACACACACACACACACACACACACACACACAAATACGTCCTCCTCCGCTACAGTTGTTAAGGTGATATTATTAATTATTTTCGTAAATAACGCACTCAGGAAAATCCAGAGGAATGAATCTATTCAATATTAAGCAATCATTCAATATTTCATGTGCAAAAAAAAAAAGAGAAGAAAAATGGGGGGGGGGGGGGGGGGGGGATTGGGGTTCAATAACTTCATAATGTTTGCTTTATACAAGATTAAAAAGAACCACTTTTGATAGTATGAACAATGCAAATGATAGATGATCATGTATGACCATGCATATGAATATATACACATATTACATTTTCAAAACAGACTTTACAGTGCGTACATAAATAACACAGCACGCTCATGTAGGAGGAGGGTGTACGGTGGGTTGATGGCGAGATAGGGCAGAGAGACAGACGGATAATGAACAGACAAACTGACGAACGGACGAATAGACTGGTGGACAGAACTTTGCACCGGAGTCTCCATTCCGTCTTGGCTTGTCTGGCTGGCTCAGGACGTTTCAGCCATGTAAGCAGACGCACCTCCCTCATCCAGCCCTGCTCCCTGCGAGGAACCGAACTGCACCGACACGAATTGGTCATTGAAACCGAACTGCTTGTCCCCCGTGCCGTTGCTTCCACACACCGGGGTCATGGGGCTGCTCACTTCCTGGTTCGGCAACCCGGAAGTGGAGCCGGAAGCGAACACCGAAGAGGAAGCGGAAGAGGAGGAGGAACCGGAAACGGAAGTGAAAGCGGAAGTGGCCGTGACGGAGACGGTGGAGGGGGAAGAAGTAGCTTCGCTGGTGCTGTCTTCAGTGGGGTGTCTGTCCACCTGGTGGGGACTGATGGAGATGTTGCGATGGCCGTTCAGCTCCGGGAGGGCTGTGGTGGTGCCGGTGACGGTGGGTTTCTTGGAGGAGGAGGAGGCTGGGGAAAGCGTGGGGGCGTGGTTCTCTGGCTCATTCACCTGGTATGCACTCCCTTTGCCTCTGGAATCTGACAGTCATCGTAAGTTGAAAAAAACAGATTCAGACAAGTATTCGCTCTCTCTCTCTCTCTCTCTCTCTCTCTCTCTCTCTCTCTCTCTCTCTCTCTCTCTCTCTCTCTCTCTCTCAATACATCATTCAAGTTGATTTTGAAATAAAATTCCAAAGTTACTGCACGCTTCATACTGTCGCTTTTTTTTTTGTTTTTTTTAGTGTGTTATTTTTTTTTAAACCGTGCAACTTGCGGTGAATCACAAGGCAAGTCGTAGCATCTCTCCCTGTTGCACATGGCCCAGGACAAACAGCTGTAGATGTTTGTATGGGATGCCGGTGGGGGGGGGGGATGGGAGGAGGGGTGAGGTGGTGGTGGAGTAATGTAGGGATCAAGAAAAGAATGTCAACACACTCACAAACATAAGAAGAGCAACACAATGAAACTGGACAAAGACACGTTGAATCAGAAGACGCACCAATGAACCACCAACGAAGGGACTCGGCAGAAGTGCATTGTCTCCTACGACGGGCGGCCTCACGGCGACCCTGATACTACTGATTGCATCATGTGCATTACAGAGCTGGGAAAGGACCAACCCGCTGTGGCTGTGTAGGGGCGTGCAGGAATGAGCGTTGTAGGAGTAGGAGCAATGCCACTGAAGAAGGGAATGACGGGACGGTGGAAAAAGGAGGGGAAGGAAGTGAGGACGAGGGTAAAGGCACAAAGGTCAGACTGAACAGAAGAAGAAGAAGAAGAAGAAGAAGAAGAAGAAAAGGAGTGAGGGTGGGCAAGAATGAGGGTGGGAGAGGTGGGCACGAAAATTGAAAAACAAACAAACAAATAAGCAAAAGAACGTAGGGTTTGTCAGTGGGAAGCAAACGTTATGCCCCCAATATCCTTCCCTACACACAAACAAAGGTGGCATTGTGTCAGTTTTGACTCCGTAAACCTGCAACAGTTGTCACTGTGTAGACATCGATCCTGCAAACTACCCTGTGACTCTACTCCACTTACAATGCGGGCTGGGGACGTGCACAGAATGCAGGTTTTCACCTGTCCACAGCTGTCTGGGGAGTTTTGTTTCGTGCCATTCTCCTGTCCATGGCTGTCTGGGGAGTTTTGTTTTGTGCCATTCTCCTGTCTATGGTTGTCTGGGGAGTTTTGTTTTGGTTTCATTCTCTGTCTATGGCTGTCTGGGGAGTTTTGCTTTGTGCCATTCTGCTATCCTGTCTGGATGCCATCTCCTGCTATGCTTTGGAGTTTTTTTGTGCCATTCTCCTGCCTTATTGGAGGGTTTGTGCCATTCTCCTGCCTATGAGCTCTATGGAGTTTTGTACCATTCTCCTGCCTATAGATCTCTATGGAGTTTTGTGCCATTCTCCTGCCTATGGATCTCTATGGAGTTTTGTGCCATTCTCCTGCCTATGGATCTCTATGGAGTTTTGTACCATTCTCCTGCCTATAGATCTCTATGGAGTT
>CM065728.1:36938232-36958232 GCA_033310375.1 Conus canariensis
GATAAACCACTCAGGACTTGACATCGTATTGACTCACTGGGCGTCGGGATGTGCACGATTTTAAGACACAAACATTTTATTTCGAATTATACTAACACTTTCCACTCGAGATAATGCACCTGATCCTCTGTGTGTGTGTGTATGTGTGTGTGTGTGTGTGTGTGTGTGTGTGTGTGTGTGTGTGTGTGTGTGTGTGCTTGTGTGTGTGTGTGTGTGTGTGTGTGTGTGTGTGTGTGTGTGTGTGTGTGTTGTGTGTGTGTGTGCGCGCGCGCGCGCGTGCGTGCGTGCACGCGTGCACGCGCGCGTAGTTCATTCTGCTTACAGACTGATAGTGACATAGCTATGGGGCCCTGCGCGAGATAATCACAAAGCTGAAGTCAGTGAATGAACGCACAGCTTGAGGAATAAAGATGAGACTAGACGCGATAGTTACAATCACTCAAGACTCGATGTTTTCACATTATCACACACAGTGATCGACTTACCATGACAAGCGACGATCCACACGATGACAAAGGTCACAAACCCCCTAAATAACGACACCGTTTTGGTCGTCGGCAAAACGTAGGACGCCATATTGTCGGACTTTGATAGCCGACAAAAAAATCTTTCACAAACGATGTTTATATTTATTCATTTAAGTGGATAGAAATAACTGCAGTTTCACGAAAACGGTCGGCAAAATTGATAGGCTCCAAAAAATGAATAGGCTTTCTCGTATAAGATAAACTTACATGTGACAGTCAAAAATTCCTGCCTTCAGTTTGAAGGACTTCATGTGGTAAAATCACACACAGTACAACCAGGTAGGGCTAGCCTGCCTCACTCATGTCACAACTTATACTTATTGTGTGGATCAAAAGTGCTGCGGCCTTGGCCAGTTCCCAAAGGTTGCTGAACTCTAGTCGCCAGGCCATTCTCTCTAGCTCTCACTCTTTAGCCAGAGCGGGTGCCACAGATTCACTGGTTTGAAGCCAAAAGTAGGCCCACGTCAACGTGTGTGTGTGTGTGTGTGTGTGTGTGTGTGTGTGTGTGTGTCTCTCTGTGTGTGTCTGTCTGTCTGTCTATGCGCGCGCGCGCGAACGCACACGTGTGTTTGAGCGCGCGCGAGTCTGCATGTATGTATGTGCTCTCTCTCTCTCTCTCTCTCTCTCTCTCTCTCTCTCTCTCTCTCTCTCTCTCTCTCTCACGTGCGACTGTGGATGCAAGTTTGTGTGTGTGCGAGTTCGTGTATGCGCACGTTGAGTCAAGCGCGCGCGCGCGCGCGTATATATGTGTGTGTGTGTGTGTGTGTGTGTGTGTGTGCGTGTGTTGTGTGGTGTGTGTGTTCTTGTTGCTTTGTTGCATGTGTGTTAAGGCTCCCTTTGTTGTGTGTATGTGTAGATGAGACTTAACGGATTAGAATAAGTACATTTGTCCTTAATCGTTCACAGTTCAACACCGATTATAGTAGCCCAGGATCGGATGACAGATCTAAAGGTGGCTTAACCCTGTTGCAGTTAAGCATATGCTTCATGGACACATTCGCCATTTCTCTTTCACACTGCGCCATTACTGAGTGATCTAAATCATGCTCACGAATTTCGAAACGCCCATAAAGTGGTGAGAATTTTTGTTTGACGGTCCACCAATATGTTCACTTATCGATTCGTTACTTTGATGTTTTTCTTGACTTCTGTTTTTCGGCAAGTGTACCTGAGATCACCCACAAATCGAAGAGTGTCTGTCGGAAGTACGTGACGAACAAAAGACACACAGTGTATGTCAAACGGTGACAAAAAACGTCAGGAGCTTCTTCTTCTTCTGCGTACGCAGGCTGATACTCCTGCGGACACTCCCTATATGGACAGGCAAGTACTGATCCCATCTACCCAACAAAGGGGGTGGAGTTTTGTGTGCATGACCGTTTTTTATCCCGCCATTAAGGCAGCCATACTCCATCTTCGGGGAAACGTCAGTATCAACACGCCAGGAAGTATTAGGCCACAGGAAACAACAAAAGCAACAGTAGATGTCTGTAGAGACCTCGTGTAAAGTAGAGGAGAGGAAACATAAAAAGCGCAGCATTCAGGAATAACCGCACAAGAACAGCAAAAGACCATGCGCAAGAGGACCACGCCAGAGCCATCAGGAAAATGAAAAGAGACTCTAACAGGCGTGTACAGCTGTATGGTCATCATTGCAGAGGGGGCATCAGCCGGTGGCAAATGGAACACCTGTAAGTCACCACATCGAAACTGACACAGCCGGTTGCAATATCGAACATCTTTAAGTCACCACCTGGAAATTGACACAGCCAGCGGCAATATGGAACACCTGTAAGTCACCATCTGGAAACTGACACAGTCGAAGGCAATATAGAACACCTTTAAGTCACTACCTGGAAATTGACACAGCCAGTGGCAATATAGAAAACCTTTAAGTCACTACCGGGAAATTGACAGCCGGTGATAATATGGAACACCTTTAAGTCACCACCTGGAAACTGACGCAGTCAGCGGCAATATGGAATACCTGTAAGTCACCACCTGAAAATTGACACAGTCGTAACAATATCGAACACCTTTAAATCACCACCGGGAAATTGACAGGGAAGCATGACCAGTCAGAAAGATCTGTTGCAGACAGTGCAAGAAAGACTACCATGGGAGGAGAATGGCAACTTGATAGATGGACACACCACTTTGAACAACTCTCAGAGACACCAAGCCTGCCAGAACTCCACAAACATCTCTGTCGTTTTGCAACGCGGAAAGTCGCAGTCCCACGATTTGTCACCATTTGCCACGAAACCTGGCAAGCTCTAAAGGAGCATCGCCACGATCTGTCGCACTTTGCTACAAACTGTGGGAAGGACATCGTCTTTGTCATTTACAGACACTTGTCATAAGCGTGTGAATTATTTCGATTTCGGCGAGTTCCCCCTCCTGTGAGTTTCCCCTCCTGTGAGTTCCCTCCTGTGAGTTTCCCCTCCTGTGAGTTTCCCCTCCTGTGAGTTTCCCCTCCTGTGAGTTCCCCTCCTGTGAGTTCCCCTCCTGTGAGTTTCCCCTCCTGTGAGTTCCCCTCCTGTGAGTTCCCCTCCTGTGAGTTTCCCCTCCTGTGAGTTTCCCCTCCTGTGAGTTCCCCTCCTGTGAGTTCCCCTCCTGTGAGTTTCCCCTCCTGTGAGTTTCCCCTCCTGTGAGTTCCCCTCCGTGAGTCCCTCCTGTGAGTTTCCCCTCCTGTGAGTTTCCCCTCCTGTGAGTTCCCCTCCTGTGAGTTCCCCTCCTGTGAGTTTCCCCTCCTGTGAGTTTCCCCTCCTGTGAGTTTCCCCTCCTGTGAGTCCTCTGTGAGTTCCCCTCCTGCGAGTTTCCCCTCCTGTGAGTTCCCCTCCTGCGAGTTTCCCCTCCTGTGAGTGTCCCCTCCTGCGAGTTTCCCCTCCTGTGAGTGTCCCCTCCTGCGAGTTTCCCCTCCTGTGAGTGTCCCCTCCTGTGAGTTTCCCCTCCTGTGAGTGTCCCCTCCTGTGAGTTTCCCCTCCTGTGAGTTTCCCCTCCTGTGAGTGTCCCCTCCTGCGAGTTTCCCCTCCTGTGAGTGTCCCCTCCTGCGAGTTTCCCCTCCTGTGAGTGTCCCCTCCTGCGAGTTTCCCCTCCTGTGAGTGTCCCCTCCTGCGAGTTTCCCCTCCTGTGAGTGTCCCCTCCTGTGAGTTTCCCCTCCTGTGAGTGTCCCCTCCTGTGAGTTTCCCCGCCTGTGAGTTTCCCCTCCTGCGAGTTTCCCCTCTTGTGAGTTTCCCCTCCTGTATATGTCGAAGCGCTTTTCATCAGCAGTGCTGTCGTCAGATTGCAGCTGATACAACAGTCATCACCATCGAGCGATCAGCGGATAATCCGGATCCGGTAGCAAACCTGATGAGTTCCAAACAGTTGCTGTTTGCTGGCATACGCGCTCGCGCACGCACGCACGCACGCACGCACGCGCGCGCGCGCGCACACACACATACACACACACGCGCGCGCGCGCGCGCGCACACACACACACACACACACACACATACACACACGTACACACACGCACGCACACAAGCGCGCGTGCACATGAAAACACTTGTTTACGCAGGTACTTGCAAACATGAACACACAGATACGCACTAAGAACAAAGGAAGCCGAGCACGCAGTGTTTGCCAGCGTCACAGTGTCTTTATTTACATACCCAGTGTTTCCATGTCGTCATGGCTGGCCGCCACACCCAGTCCAGGCCTACACACCGCCGTCACCACCTCCATCAGCAACAGCAGCACAACAAACAACAACGATAACAACAAGAAGTGCGTTGTATGGTGTTCGGGATTTTTCTTTCAAAGAAGAAGCCGTGTTACCGCAAATACACCCATCCCTACATCATTCACTGTTCTTTATGCCGGCAAAACATGTCCTACGGCCCGTGACCTTTCAGTCATCCAGATTTAACCCGGCCTGCTACAGAGCTGTTTTCTGTATCCACGGTGTTTCAGTACAAAGCATCACCCTCATCCTCTCTTCCTTTCCCTAACTCCTCCCAACTCCTTCCTTTACTGGTTTCTAACAGATGAAATCTAATTCCCGTCTGTTTCTCTTACACGACCGTTGACTATGGAAAAAAAGGATATCGAATCGATGCATATGAAAAAAGAGGATGAAGTCATTTTCGTTCAATGTTGCACCCAGTTCCAGATACATGCTGCCTACAATAAAGCCAGCTGGGTAATAATTCGTTGCGGACAGTAAGCTGCAATGTTGCTGAACGTTGCTTAATGTCAAACAAGCCAAAAGGTTCTTTTGAAGTGTATGTTCCACTCGTGCAATCGCTGTCAAAACAACTCCACTCTTAAAAGAAAATTTTGATTAATTAGCCAAGCTAAACAAAACATGGTCACTTTTTTAAAATTCAAGAATAAAAGGACTAAATCTTATCAAAGGTATGTCAAAAAGTAGAACACTTAGACCAGCATTCTTATATTTTGTTTCATGGAGATTCTATAATTATCGTGCAGTAGTTCAACAGCATAGCCAATCTGTGTTGCAAGACAAATTTATAAATAAAGAAATTCACAAATTTTGGGGAAATTAACAGCTATGAAGGTTGTGTGCGTGTGCGTATGCGTGCGTGCGTGTGTGTGTGTGTGTGTGTGTGTGTGTGTGTGTGTGTGTGTGTGTGTGTGTGCGTGTGTGTGTGCGTGTGTGTGTGTGTGTGTGTGTGTGTGTGTGTGTGTGTGTGTGTGTGTGTGTGTGTGTGTGCGTGCGTTGTTGTTGTAGCTTAACAACATAGTCAGTTTGTGATGCATGACAAATTCACAAGAAAATAAACAAATTCACTAAAGGGAAATCAACAGCTATGAAGGGTGTGTGTGTGTGTGTGTGTGTGGTGTGTGTGTGTGTGTGTGTGTGTGTGTGGAGCGCGCGCGGGGCGGGGGTGGGGGTGGGGGGGTGAGTGTGTGTGTGCGAGCGCGCGAGCGCGCGTGCCACCGAACTCGCCTGCATTTGCACGTCGTAAGACTATATAAACGTGTCAGTGTGTATGAAAACTGCTCACATTATTTCTTAAATACGGAAACAAACAACACAGTAACATCAAAGAGAAAC
This sequence comes from Conus canariensis, assembly GCA_033310375.1. Classification (NCBI taxonomy): domain Eukaryota; kingdom Metazoa; phylum Mollusca; class Gastropoda; order Neogastropoda; family Conidae; genus Conus; species Conus canariensis. The sequence continues at coordinate 36,943,825 of CM065728.1, forward strand.
GCTTCTCCATTGTCCGTTGGAACTAGTCCAGCGATGGTGTTTCTTTTTTTCCGGAAACCGTCCTCTCTGCAGTCAAAAGGAACAAAAGACACACCCGTAAAGTGCAATGGAACAAACCACGGCGTCGAGTTTTGTTAACAAACCACCTCCCGGGCATGATGCCGCTCCCTGTGACGACGCGCTGGTGTGTCGGCAGACGTCACGGCACGGCCTTTCCGTCCTTGCTGGGTCTCCTGTCTTCCGGCTTGCTCTGTACAGAAGACCGGCGGACGTCTTTCGTCGCCGGCTCGGCCAGGGTCACCCTCCGCGTCCTCAGCTTCCTCCTCTTCTTCTCCTCCTCCTCCTCCTCGTCGTCCTTGGGATGGGGGATGCCCAGCCTCTCCCTCAGCTCGGCGGCCTCTTTCTCCTTCCGGGCCCGCTCGAGGGCGCGGTCCTGCTCGTGGCGTTCCCTCATGGTGCTGATGACCAGCCGGGCGCACACCTCTAGCGGGGCCTCCTCCACGAACTCGCTGCCTGCAACACCATAGGCCTGCGGTTTACAATGACTGACAGGTTGAGTGTTCGCGTCCCGCTATGGGTGAAGGCCCGCGTGGATGAATTTTTGCCGATCTCTGAAGAGAGATCTGGAGATTGGCTGAGCCCTCTTCTTGTGTACACGCACTTGTTTTAGACATCACGTGGTCCGTGGCAGTGGTTGGTTGGGAGGTTTATTTCAGACTTCTACGGAGGCTCAGGCTATGAAGGGAGATGTAAGCCATTTGCAACCACATGAATACATGTGGAATGGCGTGTGGTGATAAATAATACCATGGTAAACATACACATGCACACTCATGACCAGTGAGTGCAAGAGTAACAGAAGCACTGTAAAAGTTGTGGAAAATAATGTCATTAATAGGTAATATTGATAGAATGACTTAACCATAACGAACAGCGAGTGTATGTGTGTGTGTGCGCGCGCGCGCACACACACACACACACACACACCTCACACACACACACACACACACACACACACACACACACACACGTACTCACTCACTCACAGACACACAGACACACACACACACACACACACACACACACACACACACACACACACTCACACACACACACACACACACACACACACACACACACATTCACACGCACACACACATACACTGACTGACTGAAACCAATTTACTGTCAGATTAACCCATGGTTGTACTCACACACACACACACACACACACACACACACACACACACACACACACACACACACACACAAGGGTACTGACCCAGCAGTCTCCGGGCCTCCACTCCATCAATGATGGGATTCAGCCATGTGGACTGCCGGGTGTTCTGCAGGCCTGTGGCTTTAGGGGTGTAGATGTAGAACACCATGTCCAGCAGCTCGTGCTTCTTCAGACCACGGCCCTGCTTGGCCGCCGACTGACCTGAAAGTGAAGGGGAAAGTATGAAAAAATTCTAATGTCAAAATGCCTGAAAGCGTAGGCGCAAGTATGGGAAATTACGACTATAAAAAGATCTAAAAATTGAGGAGAAAAGTGCAGATGATTAAGACCATTAAAAGGTCTAAAAGCAAATGAAAAATTATGGGTGATTAAAACTATCAAAAGCAAAGAAGGGAAGGGAAAGGTATGGCTCATTTTAATAATCCAAAGACATTAACTCAAGGAAAAACTATGAGTTACTACAATTATCAAGATACATAAATATGAAGGGAAAAGTACTGGTGATTACTATGATCAGAAGAGATAAGGTAAAGGGAAAACTATGGGAAATAGCAATTACTAAAATACCTTAAGTGAAGAGTGAGTATAGTGATGAGAACAATCAAAAGATCTTCAAGTGAAGGGAAAAGTATGTATTATTACAACTATCTACAGACTTTAAAGTGAAGGAATGAGTATGGAACACTATATGTCACCGGGGTTGAAAGAGCAAATATGGGAATGTATTTCCGTCAAAAGATCTGAAAGGTGAAATGTAGAAACTGCCGGAGTCAAAAGACCTGAAAATGAATGGTGGTAACTCCCATACTTTTCCATTCATTCTCAGTTCTCGCTTTCACAGCAAATAAGTGGTGCAAGGTCCAAGTTTAAAAAAAAAATTCAAATATAAAAGGAAGATGCTGTGCCCGGTGTGCGGATTCGACAATAACGATAAGGATCTCTTTGATTTTTGCTGTCCAAAGCGCAATAATTTAACATTAACTTGGTCCGAAGAAAGGGAATGCCATGTCAAAAGCCCTACAGGAGACTGTTGAGAAAGCAAGTCATTGGATCTGGCTGAAGAGAGAGGACACAAGCTGGTGCGAGTCCTGACGGTTGACAGAAAAGGCATACAGTCAAACTGGCAAGGAGACCTCACATCGGTGAGGGGGCTCGGTGCGTCATTACAGCTGTCGAGAGGAAGAGCCCGAAACAGCGACGCATTCTCTCCTGATGATCTCCACGCCAGAGTCCGGTCTACGGAGCTTTTGACTGTCACGCAGCACAGGTAGCTGTTTTCATCCATCTACGTACCTGTGGCAGGTTTGTGCCACTGACATCCTGGAAAGACAGGACGACAACTCGGAAAGACGGGTGGACATCGGGAAAGACTGAGGACATCGGGAAAGACCGACGGTGGCAGGGGCTAACTACCCATGCTGCTGTAGCCATTAGTTACGTCAACAAACAGAAGAGACAGCCCCAGGATCCACCGAGAGGGGGGAGTAGAGAATGGATCCACAAGGATTTATTCAACGGACAACGACCCAGGCATGGACAGGACAACGAATCAAGATCAACGAGAAAACAGCTTCACTTGCGGACAGTGCAGCAGAAAGTTCGGCACCTGGCGGGGGTTGAGAGTGCACCAGGGGAAGGCATGTATGAGGGAGAGAAGACAGTGCAGATCGACAGATCGTAAGACGCGAAGCAAATCATCCCAGGATGATAACCACAGTGGATCGATTAGTGTTTCAGTCGACTCTCCTTCTACCCCGACCCAGAGTGTTGCGGATCAGCAAACTCAGGAGCCAGGGGCAAGGAAGCCGAGAATTCTGTGGCCTGCTGCCAATGAGAAGGCAAAGTACAAGGCACTGGAAGAAAAAGTCCAGAAGAAACTGAAAGAAGCTGAGGAGAAGGCCAGCAGAAGTGATGCTAAAGAGATGTTGGGTGAGTTTGCAAAGAACATCTACGAGTCAGCAATCGAAGAGTTTGGCAGCGGTGAGGGAAAGAAGAAAGCACCAGCGAAGAAAGGGGGGCTGAGCAGAAGGCAGAGAGCGCTAGCAGAACTAAGAAAACAGAAACGAGACCTGAAGAAGCAGAGAAAAAGTGCACCACCAGAAGAGGAAGAAGGCCTGAAAACCTTGTTTGAAGACCTAAAGAAAAAGAGCAGAGACCTGCAGAGGCAAGAGAGAAGGTGTACCAGAAGAAAAGAAAGCAGAAGAGCACGTGAGCAATTTCTGAAGAATCCATATGAAGCAGCTAAGAAATTGTTCGTAGAGGCGCGGAGTGGGAAGTTGAAGTGTACGAAAGAGGAGCTGGACACTCATGTTAAACAGACGTACAGCGATCCAAAAAGGGAGGAGCCACTGCCAGACATGAGAGGCCCCAAGCGTCCAACTGCCCCTGGCGTGAGCTTCCAGCTTGGACCATTCAGAGAGAAAGAAGTGGATGAGTTTGTCAGAAAAGCAAGAGCCAAAAGTGCACCTGGAGCAGATGGCGTGTCCTACAAGGTGTTCAAGTACTGTGACAAGCTAAGGTACATCCTTTTCACGATGCTGAGTGAGTTGTGGGATGACAAGGAGCTTGTCGAAGATTGGTGCAGAGCTGAAGGTGTGTACCTACCAAAGGAACAAAATGCAGAGAACATAGGGCAGTTTCGACCTATCTCCATCATCAACGTGGCGTGCAAGATCTTCATGGGAATACTTGCGAAAAGGACGGTGGCATATCTGCAAAGCAACGGCTATGTGGATGAGAGCGTGCAGAAAGCCGGTATACCAGGGATCCCAGGATGCATCGAACATGCTTTCTCCATTTGGGATGCAATCCAGGAGGCCAAGAAAACCAAAGAAAGCCTAAATGTGGTCTGGTTGGATCTGGCGAATGCCTACGGATCCGTACCCCATGAACTGCTGATGAAAGCAATGGAGTTCTTTTACATCCCACACGAGGTGCAAGGCATCATGAGAGAATACTACGGCAACTTCCAGATGCGATTCTCAACCGAAGACTTCACAACTGAGTGGCACCGACTGGAGATTGGGATTGCAGCTGGCTGCACTATATCTGTCATCTGGTTCATCTTGGTGATGGAGATGCTGCTGAGATCTGCAGACTGCTCTGAGGAAAAAGCAAAAGTGAGATCACCGAAGAAAGCCTTCATGGATGATGTGACCCTACTGACAAGAGAAGTGGACACAATGCAGAATGTTTTGACCCGGTTGGATGAGCTGATCACTTGGTCCAGGATTAAGTTCAAAGCCAAGAAATCTAGAAGCCTGACTTTTCACAAAGGGAAGCAGAAACAACAGAAGTTCACAATTGCAGGGGAACAGATGCCTACAGTAAAAGATGAACCTGTGAAAAGTTTGGGGCGGTGGTACGCGGGAACTCTGTCTGACAGGAGCCGAGGCGTGGCGATCATGAGGCAGGCTGAAGATGGGCTGAAAGCGATTGACCAGACAAAACTGCCAGGAAAGCATTGATATGGTGTCTACAGTTTGCCCTCTACCCGCGACTGGCATGGCCGCTGACAATGTACGAAGTCGGCTTGTCGAGAGTTGAGATGATTGAGAGAACTTGCAATACCTACATCAGGAAGTGGCTTGGGCTACCTCGCACAATCAACACATCAGCCCTGTACAGGCAGAAAGGCGCGCTGCAGCTACCCCTCACATCCATCGTGGAGATCTACAAGGCAGGAAAGGTCAGGACAGTGATGATGCTGAGGGAGTCGAGGGACCAAGAGATCAGTGGCAAGCCACCGGATGTCAAAACAGCAAGAAAGTGGAAGGCAGAGGATGCAACCGACGAGATCATCTCTTCATTGGAACATGGCGACATTGTCGGGCCAGTACAGGCTGACAGGGCGGGGCTTGGCAACGGTGACTTCAGACCTTTCAGGAAAATGTCTCAGCGGGACAGAAGAACAGCTGCAACAGGGCAGGTACGAAAGATTGAGGCTGAAAAGCGAGAAGTTCATCTCATCCAGTGTGCCCAGCAAGGACAGGTGACCGGGTGGGAAGAGCATGTAGTTGAAAGAAAGATTGGATGGAGTGAGATCTGGAAGTGGAACACATCGAGACTCAGCTTCCTTCTCCGGTCCACCTATGACGTTCTGCCTTCGCCAGTGAACCTAGTCAGATGGAAGGTCCAGGAAGATGACAAGTGTAGGTGCGGCAAACGAGGAACCATGAAGCACATCCTCTCAAACTGCCACCTGGCTCTGAACAGATACACCTGGAGACACAATGAAGTGCTCAAAGTGTTCACCAAGATGGCGAAGGAGCAGGCGGAAGAGGGAAAATACGCTCCTAGGCCACAGAAACACGGACTGGGCATGATCGAATTTGTGCCGCAAGGAGGCAAGGTTCCTGAGAGAAAGAAGGCGAGTGAAGCCACAGAAGGTCAGAGCGGTGGTCAATGGGAGGTAGCAGCAGACCTAGAGGGCTGCAAGAGATTCTTCCCCATCCCAACAACGAAGAAGCCAGACCTGGTGATATGGAGTGAGGAAGAGAAAGAGGTACACCTGGTGGAACTCACTGTGCCTCACGAAGACAATATCAGCGAGGCACACGAGCGGAAAGAAAATCGCTATGAGACTCTTGTTGAAGAATGCAAGGAGGCGGGATGGAAAGCAACCCATTTCCCAGTTGAAGTCGGCTGCAGAGGTTTCATCGCGACTAGCGTCAGAAAGTGGATGAGAGTGGCTGGACTTGGTCCGAAGAAAGGGAATGCCATGTCAAAAGCCCTACAGGAGACTGTTGAGAAAGCAAGTCATTGGATCTGGCTGAAGAGAGAGGACACAAGCTGGTGCGAGTCCTGACGGTTGACAGAAAAGGCATACAGTCAAACTGGCAAGGAGACCTCATATCGGTGAGGGGGCTCGGTGCGTCATTACAGCTGTCGAGAGGAAGAGCCCGAAACAGCGACGCATTCTCTCCTGATGATCTCCACGCCAGAGTCCGGTCTACGGAGCTTTTGACTGTCACGCAGCACAGGTAGCTGTTTTCATCCATCATCCCTGCCAAGTTCTGCAACTGCCCAACGTTTGGTAGAATCGTTTTACTCTTGTCCTCAAATGGACGAACCTGCAACATTTTTCCACCTCTCTTAATAATTCATTAAATAAACGAAGCAAGACAAAATGTTGTTACCTCTAACTAAATCAAGCAACGGGCACTCGTGCCCAACGTGCGTAAAATGTCTTGATTGGTTCCTAGTTTTTAATGAACATGGCATCGTTCTCGCCATCTCTTTCATCGCAATGCGAGCAGATACTGTAAGAGAGTTTTTAAAAAAATAAAATAAAAAAGGCACGTCTTCCCACTGTTGATCTGTATGGCTGACAGTATAGGCAGCATGATCAACAGCAACACTGTCGTCGTCATCGTCGTGGTCACTGTCACCTTCTGACTAACCGTGATGACTGACCTTTGCCGAAGACGATCTCCATGGACTTGGAGATTTCGGCCTGGGAGGGGTAGAGGTCGCATTCCTTGAAGTAGGAGTCGACATCACCCAGCTCCAGCTCTCCACCAAACGCCTTCTTCTCGAACACCGTCTCGTAACCTGTGTGTGTGTGTTGTGTGTGTGTGTGTGTGTGTGTGTGTGTGTGTGTGTGTGTGTGTGTGTGTAGAGGGGAGGATGGGGTGGGGGTGGAGGTGGGAGCGCGAGAGGCAGTGGCGTGGACGGAGAAAGAGAAGGGGGACGAGGAGATGGTGCGAAAGAGTAAGAGGAAGGGGGACGAGGGGGGGGGGTGGTTGTGTTTGTAGGGAAGAGGAAAAGTACAGTGAGGGTTAATTAAAGAATCATCAACACTAAGTACATGCGCACGCACGCACACACACACACACACACACACACACACACACACACACACACACTCACACACACACATCATTCCCCAGATCAATCACTGTTTCACCTCTGTTTATCCCCCCCCCCCCCCCATTCCACTCCTCTCCTTCAGTCTATACCCCCTCACTTCACACACACACACACACACACACACACACACACTCTCTCTCTCTCTCTCTCTCTCTCTCTCTCTTACACACAAACACGATACACACACGCAGGCACGCACACACGCACCCATCTTTGCACACAAACAATGAGAAGTTGACAAATAGTTCAAATGAGAAAAAAAATTATGAACACACACACACACACACACACGCACGCACGCACGCACATACACGCACACACACCACCACCATCACCACCACCACCACCGTTCCTCACCAAATTAACCCCGGCACCCTCAAACCACGACTCCTAAATATATGCACACACATATCCCTGTGATTCACAGACACGTCCACAAGCACCTACGTCGTCGGATGTCGATGTAGTCGTTCATGTCCTTGGTGGAGAAGGGGGTCTGGGGCTGCTCCACGCCGTGCTGCCGCTGTATCTTGACCAGCAGCGTCTTGTACTCCTTCACCATCTTGGGGAACGTGGACCCGTACCACGCTGCCTGCCACCAGACGACACAGGCAGACAGCATGAATGGATGAAGAAAGATCAGCGTGAAAGGGAGGTTACTGCTCTCCATGCGTGCTGTCTCGGTTTCAGTTTACTCACCGGCGGCGTTCCGCAATGTGTATTTTAAGACCGAGTCCTAGCATGCTGGTGCATGTACTGTCGTGGAGTTCATGTACATATGCATATTGTTTCCATTATACACTGGCTTTCAGACGTACAAAACCTTTACCAAACTGTAACCACTGTGCAGCTGGAATATAAGACCATTCGTCAAATTCTGTAGCGTAATGCAGTCATTTCACCCAATCCAGTAGGAAAGACTGCTGTACCATTTTGAAGTCAGGCATTTGTAAACCTCCCTTTTCAAGTTCACTTTTAAGCATAGTTCTACGAACCTTTCAAACGCTTTTCTTTTCATTTCCACAAGAAGCGACATAACAAAGTATTAACAGTGTTCAGAATTATATCTGGCAGACAATACGGAATAACATAACTACTTATTACACAGATTTGGCCAAGACAGCCTATGTTTCTTTTCTGCCACATTCCTTTTATGACACTAATGCGTTTTCCCAATCTTCTTTGCTTCCTGAGCAGGACATCTTACAGTTTAAAAAAAAAAAAAAAAATTCTCATTTCCTGTTTCCACGTCATCGTTTCTTCCTTTCTTTGGTATTCTGCGGAAGGAATGCTTTTGTGTTGTCGCCGTCTGCGTTGCTCAACCAAGAATGGCACGGCACCTCACCATCTGTACTGCTCTGCAAGCGCTACGTGGCACTGCATTGTACTTTACTGTATTCTTAAATTTTAGGTTTGTTTGATTTTCATTATTATCGTCAGCCGACTGCATAGGGCCTCTTCGGGGCAATTAAACTCATACTAGGAAAAAAATCACATCCTGCACAGATCAGATCATGAAAAATGATTACTCCCTGAAAAAGACCCAGACAACAAAAGCAATTCACGACAAACCAGCTAAATTCTTGAATCCCTAAGGCGAATAAGACCAGGCTGAGAGAGCCAGTCATGCCGCTTGATTTCTCGAACTCGTATTTAAAAACATCGTTCAATGATAAAAGTAATGAAAAACGTTTGATTATAAGATGAAAAAATAACCCCTCCTTTAAAAGCCTGCTGGGCAAAGAGACACATCAGATTGGACAGTTTGTGTCCACCTGAACAGTGTGTGCACTTTTCACCTCTTAACTGCTTAGTCGCCTGATTACAAGGCACGTGATAAAACCAAGACAGGAAATACGTATCAAAAAGTCTTCAAGAACAAACAGAGGAGAACGGTCCACAAAGGCGGAAATACAATAGACGACAATAAAGGAAGACAAAAATGAGAAGGAAAAGAAGGGAGAGTCACTGAGAGTAATGAAGCTACTGTACTTAGTTGTATTGCAATGCATTATATCGCACTGCATTGCACTCTGTTGCATAACGTTTTCTTCACAAACAGGAAATCAAAATCGGACTCCTCTTCCCTGAGGGAGCCCCACCCCACCCACCCCGCCCCTTCCTGTCCCTGTCACTGAGAGTTAGCTTACCTTTCTGTGCAGCTTTAGCTTACCTTTCTGTGCAGCTTTAGCTTTACCTTTCTGTGCAGCTTTGCTTACCTTTCTGTGCAGCTTTAGCTTACCTTTCTGTGCAGCTTTGGCTTACCTTTCTGTGCAGCTTTAGCTTACCTTTCTGTGCAGCTTTAGCTTACCTTTCTGTGCAGCTTTAGCCTACCTTTCTGTGCAGCTTTAGCTTACTTTTCTGTGCAGCTTTAGCTTACCTTTCTGTGCAGCTTTAGCTTACCTTTCTGTGCAGCTTTTCGAGCTTACGTTCTGTCCAGCCGTTAGCTTATCTTATGCATGGGCAGTTTAGCTCCTTTCTGTGGCCGCTTTAGCGTACCTTTCTGTGCAGCTTTAGCTTACCTTTCTGTGCAGCTTTAGCTTACCTTTCTGTGCAGCTTTTCGAAGCGTCGTCTGACAATCCAGCCCCGTACGTATCTCTGGATGGCGATGGCCGCGGAGTTCAGCTCCTTCTTCGTGGGGCCCGTCCTCTGGGGTGGTAAATTCTGCCACACACCCTCTGGCTTCAATATAGGATGCTCATCCCCCGACACCCCTTCACCTTTCTCACTCTTTCCATCTGTGTTTGTTATGTTTGTCTTTCCCTGTTTTTATCTGGCTCTTCATATATCCACCTCCCTCTCTCTCTCTCTCTCTCCTCTCTCTCTCTCTCTCTCTCTCTCTCTTTCCCTTGCTCCCTCCTTCCTCCTCACTCTCTCTCCCCTCCCCCCCCCTTATCTCATTCGCTCTGCGTTTCTGTTATGTTTTTTTTTCTCTTTTCTGTATAACTCTCTACATGTCCATCCCCCCCCCCCTCCTCCCTCCTTCCTCCTCACTCTCTCCCCCCCCCCTCCCCCCTTTATCTCATTCGCTCTGCGTTTCTGTTATGTTTTTTTTCTCTATTTCTGTATAACTCTCTACATGTCCACCCCCCCCCCCCCACCTCTCTCTCTCTATTTGTATACACATGTGCGTGCTCAGATGTAATCCTAAATAAACATAAACTGAAATGATCAAATAAGAAAATAATGGATACATCTGAAAAAAAGGCTCCTGTCAATATTTGACTTTTGTACACCCCTCCTCCTCCTCTGCGCCCTCTGTCCCTGTATCATCAATACCCACGCCACATAAAGACATCCACTGATGGACTTACTCATAGATGTTGACGTGAGGTCCAATGACAGACAGTTTGGAGTGGGCCGAATAGAAGTTGTTGAAAAAGCTGAAACAAGACACACACCAAGGATCCTTGACAGGCAGTTTTCTTACTCTCTTTGTTTGTTTTTCTGTCTGCACAAATTCACATTTTGACAGAATGAGAGACAGACATCATTCATAATGCACTCCGACTTCCCCATCATCTCCACAACCAAGCTCATCCCATTTGAATGCCATCGCTGGCAGTCAGAAATCTTTAGGGAGCTGTCAGTCCCAGGTCGACATGAGGGAACCTGACAGAAGAGACGCTGCACTGCTGTGACTCATTTGATGGTGTTGAGGGATTCCTGTTCTGATCTAAGAAATGGCACACTCTATTAGGCCCCCTTACTGATAGCAGTAATTGATTAGTTGAAAAGTCCTACTCCGTGAACGATCACTTCTGAATGTGGACCACCTTAACGTGCTTCAAACACTAGACGTTTCCGTTCATCTTGCCGGATCAAGACACTTTTGTTGTTAGTTGCTTAATGCAGGCAGACACGAATAAAAAGGCGCACATGGGAGGTACATGTACAAACGCACGTCTCACCTACATATGCTCCCAAAGACATAGACATAGCGTACACACAAATACGCACACACGCGCTCGCACTCGCCCGCGTGCAAACACAAACACACAGACACACACGCGCACGCACGCACGCACATACACACACATGTGTGCATTGCATGTATGCATTTATACCCCCTCCCCTTCCCACACCCCATACATATAGGCACAACAGTTTGTTTCTTTGCACAAACATGTGTACGCGCACATATTCTAAATACACACACACACACACACACACACACACACACACACACACACACACAGAAAGCAGCCACCAGACATTCTGTGTACTGGAACAATTCATAACATCAAGCTATTTATATCTCCGAGAACTCGGTCGTAGAACAAACGACTTGGTCATCGCAGGATATATGAAAAAGTATGGTCAATAAAAGTAATGCGCACCAAAATTAAACCCTTTTCCCATTTCTAATGATAAAAGAGAATGTAAACTGGCTATTTACTTTTTTTCATCGGATATATTTATACTCGTATAGGTCTGACTATTACCGACGTATTTTCGTCTTAACATCATACTTATCACTATCTTTATCATTCTCATCATCATTTCTTTTATCGTCATCATCCTCATCGTTTTGATCATAAGCAGCCATCATTACCATGAGTTCTCAACTTGTCGTCACTACAAAATGCTTCCAGCGCCTTTCCCTGATGAAATGCACCATTAGTTCAACACTATAATCAATGATTTTATTTCATCGGTTGTTTTTTTCTTTCAGGCTGCGAAAAAAGCAGCAGTTTTCAATATACACATTGGTATTTCGAACAGAGCTAAGTGTTTTTCATGTTGCTCTTCTCCTCTTCCAAATTCGACTTGAATGTTCTCTCGAGAAAACAGTCCATTGCAATAGTGTTCTGCTCTTTTTTCATGCATAGAAGAAGAACAGCAGGGAGCAAGGTTAATTGTCTGTCCGCCTGTTAAACGGTAGAAATGATCTTATTAAAGTTTATAGTCTTGTTGAGTAGCGTTAATGACTACATGTGGCTAAATGTGCAGACCAGCACGTGGTAAATGACAAAGCGCGGATAGCACGAACAGTTCACTAGCGAGTCAAAACCGGTGTCCAAAACGGGACGCAATTGTGATACGTGCATGGCACAGCTTAAAGCGCGCACAGTCTGAGTCCTTTCCCGGGATTCTGTTTTGTTTTGTTTTGTTTTTTATTGCTTTCGGATTTGTCAACGCCATCATCCACACAGACAGACAGTCAGAGAGACAAACAGACAACAGACACGTCACTGCTCACACAGACATACAGAGAGACAGACAGAGAGACAAACAGACAACAGACAACGCCACTGCTCACACAGACATACAGAGAGACAGACAGAGAGACAAACAGACAACAGACAACGCCACTGCTCACACAGACATACAGAGAGACAGACAGAGAGACAAACAGACAACAGACACCACTCTCACACAGACATACAGAGAGACAGACAGAGAGACAAAACAGACAACGCCACTACTCACACAGACATACAGAGAGACAGACAGAGAGACAAACAGACAACAGACAACGCCACTACTCACACAGACATACAGAGAGACAGACAGAGAGACAGCAACAGACAACGCCACTACTCACACAGACATACAGAGAGACAGACAGAGAGACAACAACAACGCACACTCACACAGACAATACAGAGAGACAGACAGAGGACAAAAAAAACAAGCTGCTACAACACACCAGAACGCATACCAACAGACATACAGACAGACAAAAATACTGCTCCTAACGCCGCCATTCACAGACATACAGACAGACTACTTACTCTAACGCCGCCAATCCACAGACATACAGACACAAGACTCTCAAAGCCGCCAATCACACAGACAGAACAGAGAAAAAGACTAGCATGCAAAGCCGCCATTCACACAGCAGACGAAATAGATACAGAGGTAACGAAGATCGAGAGAGAGAGAGACAAAGGGACTGCACACAAGGTCGCCATTGACATGCGGGCGCGTGCACCACACACACACACACACACACACACACACACACACACACACACACACAACACACACACACCTGAGGCATAACATGGCTGCATAGAACGTCGCCATTTACATAGACACACCAAGCGACATAAAACCTGCATACCAAGTCGCCATTTACACAAAGGCAAGGTACAGTACAACGCAATGGCGCCATTCACACAGACACATAGGTAGATAGACTACACACAATGGCCGTGTTTAAACAGATACACTTACAGACAAAATGACTGCATACAACGCCGCCAATCACAGAGACACAAAGAGAGACAGACTGCATGGTAGGCCGCCATCACTCAGAGATATAGAGAGACAGACTGCATTTGATGTGTGTGTGTGTGTGTGTGTGTGTGTGTGTGTGTGTGTGTGTGTGTGTGTGTGTGTGTGTGTGTACATAAGTTTAGTCTGTACGTACGTTTCACACAGAAACAGAAATAGACAGACAGCAAATTGCGCCGCCATTCACGCAGACATATAGAGAAACAGACCGAACACTACGTCCCATTCACACGACACAAACAGACCGCAGTCTCTTTGTCCACCTGTATATCTGTATGAATGGCGGCGCTGTGTGTAATCTGGGTCTTTTTATCTACCCACGTCAATGGCACACACCACAGACAACTCTGACACTCAGACAAACAGACAGACCACACACAGACAGACATCAAACAGACAGACAGAGAACGAAACAGACCGCACACAACACCCTCCAACAGACAGACAGACAGACAAAGAAACAGACCGCACACTTCAACAACTCACTCCGCAGATCTCTGTCTCACTTTGCCCCTCCTCTGTCCTTTCCTGGTGGCCAGCTGGGCGCGGTAGTTGTGGACCCACTCAACGAGCTGGGGGTTGTAGGGTCGATTCTCGATGGTCCTTTTCCGACACAAGTGACCCCGGTACGCTCTGAAGACATGGCCAGGGGAAGGCAACAACAACAGATCAGGAATAGCTTCCTCGTGATCCTGTTCTTTTCGTTTCTCGAATAAGGGCGGAGAAGGGTCATCATCAAAGAAGTGGGAGGGATAGATGCCTCCCACTTCTCTGATCATGATCTGGGATTTCCCCTTGACAAATCTGCCTTCTGCCTCCGTCCAAATCCCCACCCTACTCTGCCATAACCACATTACAGTTTGAGGGACGGATGGGACGATACAGGTATGAATAAGGTATGTTTTCTTTCTCCGCTGAAGCTCCTTTCTTCCCCGAAACATAAGCTTTGCGTACAAAACACGGTTACATAATGTTCCACCAATACCACAGCATACTATACATGACGATTAGTTACCAAATGTAAGTGACATCACAAACATCATTAACACTTGA
>CM065728.1:36963232-37008232 GCA_033310375.1 Conus canariensis
GTGGGGAGAGATCCAACCGGGACACTGCCTCAACAACAAGCATTGTTTTGTGTATTTGTGATGCCTGTAGTAAAAAGTTATTCATAGCGTCTGCTTCGTGGAAGTCGACATTTTTACTTCAGTGAAAAACGACATAAACGTCTGTTTAACAAACCTGGTAAAAGTAGAATTTGAATGTATTGTCAAAACCAAAGGCCTGCTCTTCTCCGCATGTTTGGCGAGGGGAGAAAATAGTGATATTAAAACTAGTTCATATTAAAGGAAAGAATTACTGGGACTTCTGAGGATGCGTGCGTGTGTGCATGCATGCGTGTGTGCGCGCGCTTGTGTGTGTGCATATATGTGTGTGTGTGTGTGTGTGTGTGTGTGTGTGTGTGTGTGTGTGTGTGTGTGTGCGCGCGCGCGCGCGTGTATGCATGCGTGCGTGCATGTGTGTGTGTGTGTGTCCAAACCCAGTAGTTTCGGTCTGTCATAGTAGTGTGCTTTGAGAACGAAAGTAGGAAACAGAGTCAAGACTACAAAACCGCGTTTTCACCACAAACAAAATTCAAAGCCAAATACGACAGCACAGTATGACAAACACCGACATTACCCGCCAATCACACCGACGCCGCCGCTGCTCAGCTGACCAGTGGCCGTTCTGGCAGGGGAAGGCTGCACAGGTACCAGAGGCAGAGACTGGCAGAAATTGACCGTTCGGTCTATGGGTGGGGCACCACCACCAGCGCCATCACCACCATCCTCATCATCGCCTCCTCTACCGGCAGCAGCAGCAGCGGGAGCAGAAGCGACGAACGACGAGGAGGCTTCAGCAATGCTATGCAGTGCTGTGTTTTCCGCTTGTAAGCTTAGCTCTGTGGGCTGTCTCAGGATGGAATGGAGGTTTTCTGGAATGAATGAATGAATGAATGGATGGATAAACGAATGAATGAATGAATGAATGAATGAATGAATGAATGAATGAATGAATGAATGAATGAATGAATAGACGAACAAACGAACGAAAGAGCAAACATTTTGATTAAACTGTGGATTAAGTAATGATTGAGCGAATCACTGAACAACTGAGAATTGCATATAAACAACGAAAAATGGTTTAAAGCAACAGATATATGAAAGAATTAATTAATGAAATTTAAAATGCTAAATAAATTGATGAAGGTGCAAATAAAATTCTTCCCTCCGTCCCGCAACCTATCGTAAAACCAACACACACACACACACACACACACACACACACACACACACACAGAAACACACACACACACGCACACACACACACACACACACACACACACACACACACACACACACACACACACACACACACACATACACACACCACTTTGACATACACCGCTTCCCTTCATCTGCTCACACACTCCCCTCCCCATTCAGCATCCATCCAATAGTCATGTCCTGACTGACGCTGCAGTTGTTGAAAAAACTGGGCAGGCTCGGGTGACGAGAGAGAGAGAGAGAGAGAGAGAGAGAGAGAGAGAGAGAGAGAGAGAGAGAGAGAGAGAGAGGAGAGAGAGACAGACAGACAGACAGACAGACAGACAGACAGACAGACAGACAGAGACAGAGACAGAGACAGACCGAATATGTATGAGGGTCGCTTGCATGAGAAAGCCTTCCTCCTCTTTTTTTTTTCATTGTGAAAGAAGCAAGTTTTACGATGAAAAAAAATAATTGTACACCACAGACTAACTAACCAACCTTGTAGTGTGTAATTAATTTCAACTGCTTCTGACAACCGTTTCTCTTTGGAGATTAAAAAAAGGTGTTCTTGACTTATCCATCGGAGAGCGTACCAAAAGAAACAAGATAAGTAAAGAAAAGGAAAAAAAAAAAAAAAAAAAAAAGAAATACATGCCGCCACCAAAAACATATCTTCGAAAATAACTAAGGTAATTGTTTTTCGGCTTTGCCTTGTACGCATCAGTGATCACTGCTCGCACCCGGCTCAAGTCACTCTACAGCGTAGGTGCCAAAAACCACGGTAATTATTAAGTTCACATAAAAGTACTGTTTATAAACATAATAACCGTTAACACGAAGAAAACTGCACAATTGAAAGTATGTATGAGGTCTTATATCATGAGACAGTTCAACACAGAGTTTCCCATACCTCAGATTCCACGACATCGATCCTCATCCGACCCCCAACACTCTGATCGTTCCACCTTCCGTACCCTGCCTTTACCGTGACTCCCAACATTCCCTGACCAAACTAAGTACCGTGCTATTTATTTTCTTACTACATCAAAGGGCTGCACGTCACGTCTATACGTACCGGCAAGGACCACAGGACCAGTAATACACATGGAATTCTAAGCCGAGGACGTGTGTTATTCTTTTTTTTATTTTTTATTTTCCCGAGTTTATATCGGTTGTTCTAAGAATTTTTATTGTGCTGCAAGTTGATTCTCTCTGCCTCCAATCCCCCAGTATCTTTCTTTCTCTCTCTCTCTCTCTCTCTCTCTCTCTCTCTCTCTCTCTCTGCGCCTCCCCTCCTCCAACTCTCCTTTCTCCCCCTTCTCTCACCCTCTGATCTGCATTACACTGTTCTTAAATGTTTTGAATTCATGAAATGATGTGTTTCAAAACATAAACGTAAAGGCAAAAATTAGCTAGATTTTTTTGTTAAAGAAGAAAAAAGTAAGAAGAAAGAAAAGAGTATAGGAGGTCGGTCACCAGTTTGTAACTGATAAGAAAAGAGGACAGTTTACCTATTCGTTCGTGAATTTTTCTGACTTCATTTTAATCTTTTGGTGCATATTCTTGGTTGTGGCGTTGGTCACAAAACATTAATGAAAAGGCACCCCCCAAAAAAAATAACAAAACAAAATAAATCAAACAAAATCTTCCTTCTTCAAGTAAGCCTCTACCGCCGTTTTTTGTTTGTTTTTTGTTTTTTGTTTTTTTCATTTAACCCAACCTGCCGAAACAGCTATACTGACACGCAGCATGAAGTTGGAGAAACGTGGA
Organism: Conus canariensis; assembly: GCA_033310375.1. Lineage (NCBI taxonomy): Eukaryota > Metazoa > Mollusca > Gastropoda > Neogastropoda > Conidae > Conus > Conus canariensis. The sequence goes on from CM065728.1 coordinate 36,966,227, forward strand.
AAGGTTTCACCCAGACTGGCCAACGCCTTTGATCTCTCCCCTAGCTGACTCAGAACACACAGGTAAACATTAAGCAAACACAGGCTGTCGTCTGTGTGGCCGATATGAAAGGAAATCTATGAGAGACCACGAGCGTGACATACTGACTGGTTCTACACCATATACATGTGCGATAACTTTCCCTCATTTAAACAAGGCATGACAGGTACGTGGCCCCCCGAGTCACAATAGGTAAAAGCCGCCATTAGCATCGATCAATGGCGGGCAACTTGACTGTGCTCAGCCGGACACATGAATAATAGATGGAAGAGACTATGAATTAAAAGGAAACGGAAAAGAGAAAAAAAAAACAGAAAAAGAAAGAAAAAAAGGAAGGGAAGGAGAAAGAAAGAAAGTATGGAAGAAAGTTAGACAGAAAGAGAAAGGAAAAGAAAAAGAAAGAAAGGCAGAGAGAAAGAAACTCAAAGAATTTTTTTTTAATCAGATTCTGCTTCTTTCCTTTAAACTCAGTGCAAACAAGATACATACCAGAAATCATCCTCATCTTTTCGAACAAATGTTGTCTTAATAATCCGTTGCTTTTATTCTTGTCAGCAAAGCGTTTCTCGAAAAGTTGTCTGATAACTCAATACCCTTCATGGAATTTTATCTCGCTATGGTTTTCCACCCTCCGGTATTTGAACGCTCACTCCGAGTCTTATCCTTTCCCTTTTAAGTCAACCAAGTCAAACAAGCCTACTCTTTATGCCAAGGATCCCATGCATTCGTACGGATGACATGAACCATTTCTAAGACTGAACGCACAATACTGATGGAAAATGTCAAACGAAACAACGAACTAATGCGGTGTCAATCTGAAAACACAATTCTCTCTCTCTCTCTCTCTCTCTCTCTCTCTCTCTCTCTCTCTCTCTCTCCCCACGTACTTACCTACCTACGTACCCATCTATCTATCTATCTGCCTGCCTGCCTGTCTATTTTTCTATTTATCTATTTTTTCTATCTATATATCTATCTTTCTGTCCGTCCGTCCATCCATTCATCTATCTATCTATTTGTCTATTATATTGTCTTGTACTTTCTATCTGCCTGTCTGTCTGTGTGTGTGTCTATCTCTCTCTCTCAATGCATCTATCCATCTGTCGGTACCGTGGCTGAAGCTGAAGTCGTTGAAGAGGCTGGGCAGGCTGGGCTGACGGGAGAGGGGCAGGCTCAGTCTGCACACGTGGACCGTGCCGTCCATCAAGGCCTGAGTGGCAGGGGAGGGGGCCGTGGAGATGTCCCTCAGACTCTCCATGCTGCCTCGTAGGGGGCTTTTGACTGCAGCAGGACAAAACGTCAACGAAAGTCCACTATAGTGTTGAGGATCACAAGTAGGATCAGTCAAAAAAGTTATGTTCTTCAAGATCATTGCCAAGATCCGTCACTAAAACCTGCGTTATCATCAGCATAATTCGTAGTATCAGTAGTATTTCATTTCGATTATTTCTTTCCGCACTCGGCTTTGGTTTATCTTATCCTTACTGTCCGGCGTTGTAGTTTTACGGTCTGCCATAGACGGCCTTTCCAACCACCATTATAGGACATTTATATTGCTTTTTTTTTTTAAAGCGTTATACAAACTATACATTCTCGTGTATACTCAGATGAAAACATATTCCAAAGTGTTGTACAGTAGCAACTACATATTCACAATCTGCAATTTGCTCTTAGATACAAAACATCACCAAAAGCCTTGTACAGAACTAGTATACGTTTACACATCTGCAATCTGCACTCGGATAAACACACACACACACACACACACACACACACACACACACACACACACACACACACACACACACAACAAACAATAGCTGCACATTCATGTGTTTGCAGTCTGCAATCTCATATACAAAAACCAGCAGTCTACACACTTTTGCCCCCTTGAACTTCCCTTCCCCAATCCAACTACCCACCTCCCCCTCTTCCCACATTCTGTGCCCGTCCACCCTCCATTCCCTACTCAAAAGCACACCTATACTCACGATCCCACCACACACCCCTCTTTCAAACATATTCACACACCACATACGTCGCGCTCTCGCTTGCACACACTTTCGCGACAGCCAAAAGATTCTTTGCATAATGTCACTCTCAGGGGAAAACGTAAAGCAAAAGACAACCAAACGATGTCGGATTTGCCAGAAATAAAGAAAATTGTAGATCACGTCGGATATTCCAGAAATACAGAAAATTGAATATCACGTCGGATATGCCAGCAATACAGAAAATTGTGTATCACATCAAATATGCCAGAAATACAGAAAATTGTGTACCAATCTTACAGGCCAGAAATACAGAAAATTGTGCATGACGTCAGATATACCAAAGGTACAGAAATTTGAGTATCACGTCGGATATGCCAGAAATACAGAAAATCATGTATCACGTTAGATAAGCCAGAAACACAAAGTATTGTGTCTCACGTCGGATATACCAGAGATACAGAATACTGTGCATCACAGCGGATATGCCAGAAATACAGAATATTGTGTATCAAGATGCTGAAAATAAGATTTTGGGAATATTTGTCTTCAGATTTTCTTAATGAGCCGCTATAAAGAACGCCAGTGACCCGAGGTGTGGGACAGTGAGAGATAAAGGGGTCTAGGTCACACTCAGATGCACCTAATACTCCTCCATCTTGTTTTGTTTGTTTTTCCTCAACTTCCTGAATGTTACAACTTTCTCTTGTTTTAAGACTCGTTCAACTGGAGTAACGGTCCGGGTTTGTTTGTTTGTTTGTTTTTTTTTAGTTTTCTGTATTTGATTTACCAACCAGCCCAGTTAAGACCAGCTCCCATCAATAACCCAAGAGTGAAGAGTTTCAAGAGTCCTGAGATTCACCATTGTTTGCAACAAAAGAAATTTACTCGCAAATTAGAGAAAATCCTGCTTTGCAAGTGAGACATTGCGCGTGCTTGAATTCATTTATTGTGTGTATGCACTATTTATTATAGAAAACTTTTTTTTCTTTTTGTTTGTTTCTTCAGGTTTTGGTTTGTTGGTTGTTGTTTTTTTTTTTTGTTTGTTGTTACTTCACTGTTTCCCTTTTATGTCAAGATTCAATTACTTCATATTTACCCATTATGATTCATGGAGTCTCATCTTAAGTTTAAGATAATTTGTGTTTAAGCAGATGTATAAGGAACTCATTCCTAGCTATCACACTTACATTTGGTCACAGATCTTCGATGAAAAAAAAATGATTCAATCTAATTGGATCATTGTAAGCTTTTGCTCCTCAAACCTCGTTTCGACGGCGGTCAGTGTTGTGTTTCGTGTAATATATCTGTCTCCGAGTTCTTGCCCCTCTCCGACCTACCATCTTACTGGGATGGGTGTTACTCCCCCCCCCCCCCCCCCCTCCAGTCCACCCTGTTACTCACAGTGACGGAGGAAAGACCTCGGGCTCTTGGCTCTCCTGACCTGCCGGTCCAGGTCGGACAGCAGCCTCACCCGGGGTGTGGTACCCGGGGTGCTCCGGGACGTTCGGGCGACGGGCAGGGGGATGGAGGGAGGGGTGCGCGGAGGTGGGGCCCGCTTCATCAGCTCGTCCCGTCGCCGGGTGAGCTGCACCACGTGGGCCGGGGTGGTGGAGCACGCCTGGGTGGGTACCCGTCCTGCCGCCCGCTCCACCCGGGGTGTCAGGGCCGTGTCCGCGCTCGCCATGATGACCTGGACCTTGTCGGACCTGAGAAGGGGGAGGGGGGGGGGGGTGAAGGGGCAGAGAGAGAGGGTTGGGGGAAGGAGGTGGAGAGACGGAGTGTTGAGGTTAGAGGTGGTAGGGGAAAAAGAGGAAGGGAAAGGTGGGGAAGGGGTGTCTTTGAGAAGGATTGGGTGGGTGATCAGGTAGGTGATCAGGTAGATGAACAGGTTGGTGATCCTGTTTGAAAATAACTCTGCAGTGTCCAATGATAAGGAAATGAACAGTTTAATATAGTGTTATTGATTAGTTAATTGACATGTAAACTGATCAACCGAGTGATGAATTGATTGCCATAGATTCTAATGTGACCGGCAAAACACAATCAACAACAACGACAACAACAACAACAACAGCAACAAAAAGATAGGTGATGTTAATAGTAACTGTAATCACGATGATAAGAGACGACGACGACGACGACGATGACGATGATGATGATGACGATGACTATGATGACGATGATTATGATGACGATGATGATGAAATTGAAGATAACAATGACGAAGACAACGAAGACGACGACGACGATGATGATGATAATAATAACAATAATAATGAAGACGACGACAACTTGACTTTGGTACCAAAGTTCTATAAAAAAAATAAAATAAAATAAAATTAAAAAAAACAAAAAACAAGCGAGTAAAAGAATACACAGGTAAAACAACAACAGGTGATTTATAAACACAGAGACAAGGAGAGAGAGAAGAGAGAGAGAGAGAGAGAGAGAGAGAGAGAGAGAGAGAGAGAGATGTTTTGACGATTTATTGCCTTCAGCTTAACAAGCCATTAAGGCAAGGGGGGTACACATACGACTTGACACATTGATTCACTGAAGTATAATGAAAATAAAGTATAAGGAAGATGCATAATGATTAAATTAAAAAGTATCAGGTTGTAATGGACTTACCAAATCGCTCACATTGTTAGAAAGGTACAGATATTTAAACAATGACTAACCCACACATGGGACAACAGTCGGGAAACTTCCGTATATAACATCCTTTCCTACGCTACCATTCCCACCCGCTTAGTTCAAAATACTGTTCCCATTCCCTTCACTCGCCTTACACGCTAAACAAAACTAGTAAACGCAAGCTCATATTCTTCCATTCCCCGTTTCTCTCAACCTCACCATCTAATCTGACAGTTCCCCGACCGCCCGACCGCCCTTCTCCCCCCCCCCCCCCCCCCCCCCCCCCTTCCCCGCTCCCCTTCACGTTGTCCCATGAACACTCACGCACAAGTGCACGCACGCACGCACGCACGCGCGCGCGCGCGTGTGCACACACACACACACACACACACACACACACACACACACACACTGAGACTACATGGCCATCCACCTATTACAAAAGAACATACTAATACAGAACAAATAAAATTAGAACACAATACTATTGTCGTCAACTTCTAATTTCTTTCTTCTCGCATTGGTAGCTTCAGTTAAATATTTAGCAAGGGCAATAATGGTTGTATCATTACCTGTTGACAAAAGATTTACTATGCCGCCTACTGTAGGCTCAATATGAGTCATTTTGAAAAATGAAAATTTTCGGCGAATATCTGAGAAGAAGCAACATTGGAAAAGAAAGTGTACTTCATCTTCATTATTGTGACCGCACATTGGGCCGTCAGCACTTCGTTCACTGGTCATAAACCAGTGTTTTGCAGCGCCTAGACCATGCACTCTTAATCTAAACTTTACCAGATCTTCTCTCATCTTTTTATTCGTTATTAAGGACAGATACCTCTCCGCTTCAAACGTGATTTTAAAGGAACGGTACCATTCATATTTACCATTATTTTCAATTTCGGAGTGCCAGTTTTGTTTGTAGCATGAAACAAGCCTTTCCTTAAATTCTGATATAAACCCCTTCTCGGAGCCAACACCCTGACACAACCATACTATCCCAAAGCCATTTTCTGTCAGAGTGTTCCTAACTTTTGATGGCCAGTTGTGTTTGCCTGCCTCTAATTGTATTAACATCATATCATAGGCTTGCCTACATATTCTATTAATTGGTAATCTTACCACTCGCAACCAGTATTTAACACATTTTGCTGCTGTTCGAACATACAATGGATATCGTCCTGTTTCTCCATGAATCATTTTGTTTGAAGAGTGTAATGGTACATCCAGGAATCGTTTAATGGCAAAAGTATGTACTTTTTCTATTAACCCTATATCTTCCAACCCCCAAACTTGTGCTGCGTAAGTCAATATAGGGTCGATCTGGGTATCAAAAAGCTTCCAGAATAGAGAAGGATCAATTGTATGTAGTTTCCTTAGTGATTTTTGGATTTCAATAACACCCATCTTACCTTTTCTGCTCATGTCTGAAAGGGCAGCACTTAAACTTAATTTTGTTGTAAATATTAAGCCTAAGTATTTGTATGTGTTTGTTGATTTAATTTCTTCATTTCCATATTTCCATCTTTCCCTTATTCCAAGATAATCACCTTTACGGAAAACCATAACATTAGTCTTAGGTAGATTTACTTCTAGGCATAATCTGTCCGCTTCTTTTTTTAGATTGTTCAACTGATTCTGTAAACCTACGACAGTATCTGATAGCAAAATCACATCATCTGCAAAGAGCAAAAGAAATACCTCTGCAGATCCTGCTACCATCTGGACTCCATGCTTCCCTTCCCTGATCAAATTTACGGCTAATTCATTGACAAAAGAAGGAAAACATAATTGGGCTAAGTACACATCCTTGTTTTACTCCTCTCGGACAATGAAAAAAATCAGAATAAGAATGCTTATGTCTGACACTGAGAGAGAGAGAGAGAGAGAGAGAGAGAGAGAGAGAGAGAGAGAGAGAGAGAGACACACACACACACACACACACACACACACATACACACACACGCACACGCACACACACACACACAACGCACGCACGCACACACATACACACACGGCTGGGGGGGGGGGGGATAAGGCCAGAGAGAGAAAGAGAGACAGACAGACAGACAGGCAGACAGATAGACAAAGACAGCCAGACAGAGACAGAGACGGACAGACAGACAGACGGACAGACCAGACAGACAACAAACAAACTGACAGGCATACAAGCCAGACAGAGGCGGACAGAAAGACTGACAGACGCAGAGTTTAGTAGTAGAGGCCCGAGCAAAAACATCTACAAATGGACGGGCAGAGAAACAGACAGACAAACACACAGGCCTCCAGATATCTGGAGATAGAAACGTCATAAGAAAATTACCTTCAGAACAACATCCTTAATGTCCACAACCACCAGTGTGGAACATAACTCCACACATGACCAACCGCTATCCACACCACCTAGTGAAAAAACAACAGAGGCAGAACCAGAGGGAGAAAGGAAATTGGTGGGAGTAGAGGCCAAAGCTTAAAAGAAAAAGAAATAATAATACACGCTCTGATTAAAGACCTACTAACTCTTCCCATGAGACGGCCCCCTGTGACAAAAACCCACCCTCATGGTTTGACCACGTGGGCGTTATTTGGTGACTGTCTGTGGTGGACGTGAGCGATTACGTAGAAGAAGAAGAAGAAGAAGAAGAAGAAGTGTGTGTGTGTGTGTGTGTGTGTGTGTGTGTGTGTGTGTGTGTGTGTGTGTGTGTGTGTGCGCGTGTGTGTGTGTGCGTGTGTGCACTGTGTGTGTGTGTGTGTGTGTGTGTGTGTGTGTGTGTGTGTGTGTGTGTGTGCGCGCGCGCGCGCGTTCGTGTGTGTGTAAATGTGTGTGCTTTGTGTGTGTGTGTGTGTGTGTGTGTGTGTGTGTGTGTGTGTGTGTGTGTGTGTGTGTGTGTGATATTTAGGTCAAAAGAGGGCTGTTTGTATTTCATATATCACATTTTGATCCATCGATAGATTGATTTATCGATTTACTTCCGCTAGATAGTGATGTCGGCTACGTCTGAACACATAATGACTACGACGAGACAACAGGTAATATTACCGAAGAGATCTATGAAGGTCAAGAAGATTAATAATTTTTTCAGAAAGAAATTCTCAAGAGGATTTTTTCCCGAATGATTACATGAATACAACTGTGGAGAACGGGTGGGTGGGCGGGAATCAGAATTTAAAAAATCAAAGAAGGCGTATATTATATATATATATACATACATATATATAGATAGATAGATATAGATAGATAGATAGATAGATAGAAGATAGATAGATAGATAGATTATATTATATTAACAACAACAGCAACAAAAAATATAATTATCATCAACAACAACAACAACAACAACACACACACACATACTGTTGAAATTCGTTCAAAAATACACAGCGAGTAAATCTCGTGTGTGTTCATTCTATCGGCCTACACCGTTCCACCGATAGTGTTAGCCAGTTAAGAGGCTTTAAACCAAACGACAGTTAATCCCGGGACTTTACCGCGCTCAGACCATAAGCTCTACGCCTTGTGGACAGAGAGAGAAAAGTCACTTGCCTCACAATTTTGTTCTGCTTTAAAGCTCCGCGGCCAAATCTTGTCTCTTTAGGAGGTTATACTTTTACAGTCTTTATCATTGTTGCCCCGCTGACCCTACAAGGCCTTTTCATGGCTGTCAAACTCATACGGCGGAAAAATGTTATATCCTGAAAAACAATGTCACACTCGGGATGGAGGGAGGGGGTGGGGGTGGGGGTCTTACTTTCTGAAAAAGAAACAATCAGCAAAAACAATTCATGACGGGGTAGCTGAACTAGTAGACTCAGGCGTGCTTGAAGTCTTACTCCCAGGTTTTAAAAAAAATCGCTAAAGAACAATGAAAAACCATGTAAATGTAACGACAAAAATATTAAAAAGCCATATGGGCAAATAGACACAGCACAATGGACAGCTAGTGCCCATTCCGCACAGTATATAATACCATGTTCACTATCTTGCCGCCACGTTACAACGACAAGAAAATAAACAAATAAATAAATAAAATGGATGGAAAAAAAGAAAGAAAGAAAAAGGCGTGTCTTAAATTCTGACTGGAAATAGATATAGAGTTTCCGAAACAAAGACAGGAGAATGGTCCAGAAACGCAGAACATTTATAGACTGATGAAAAGAGAGAGAGAGAGAGAGAGAGAGAGAGAGAGAGAGAGAGAGAGAGAGAGAGAGAGAGAGAGAGAGAGGTTTGTTTTTGTTTGTTTGTTTGTTTGTAATTTTGTTTTAAAGGCAGCGTCAAAGTGAAACTCAGAAAAGAGGAAGTGACTGGTACCGAACCCCCGGAAGGCTGGGACGCTATTAGTACCGAAAAAGCCTCCGGCATCCCCGAGTCAACACTGGCAGATAGGTCACCGGAAGATGATGACGAGAAGATAGTAATAACAATAGTAATAATAATAATAGTTTTTAGACAGAGCACAAGTGCGCGCGCGCGCGCGCGCGCGCGCGTGTGTGTGTGTGTGTGTGTGTGTGTGTGTGTGTGTGTGTGTGAGTGTGAGTGTGTGTGTGCGTGCGCGCGCGCACGGGTGCGTGTGCGTGTGCGTGTGCGCGCGCGTAAGGAGATTGTGTGTGCGCAAAGTGTTGAGAAAGGAACGGAGGGGGGTATGTTTGACATATGTATTCAAAGAACTCTATGCGCGAGCGCGTGCACACGAGTGCATATATAATGCGTATGTGTGTGTGTGTGTGTGTGTGTGTGTGTGTGTGTGTGTGTGTGTGTGTGTGTGTGTGTAAATTGTGTATGTGTGTGGGCGAACGTGCGCGCGCGCACGTGTGTGTGTGTGTGTGTATGTATGTGTGGTGTGCATGCGTGTGTGTGTGTGTGTTTCACGATCGTGCGCGTGCGCACATTGTGTATGTATAGGCGTGTGTCAGTGTATGCGCACGCGCGTTTGTGTGCTTGCGTGCGTTGCGATTGTGTTTGTAAGAACGCGAGTGTATACATGTGCGTGCATGCATCTGTATTTAGACGTGTGTGTGTGTGTGTGTGTGTGTGTGTGTGTGTGTGTGTGTGCGTGTGTGTGTGTGTGTGCGCCTGCGCACACGCGCAGCCTACATGTGTTTGTGTGTGTGGGAGAGGGGGAAGGGGATTGCGTACATGAATCTGCACGCGTGTCATTGCACGGGCATGTGTAGCCTGTGTGTGTGTGTGTGTGTGTGTGTGTGTGTGTGTGTGTGTGTGTGTGTGTGTGTGTGTGTGTGTGTCTGCCTGTCTGTCTGTCTGTCTGTGTCTGTCTGTGTACGTGTGCGCGCGTGCGAAGGGGAAGGGTATTGCGTATGTGAATATACACGCATGTCATTGCGCGCGCATGTATAGCCTGTGTGTATGTATGTGTGCATGTGTATGTGTGTGTGTGTGTGTGTGTGTGGTGTGTGTGTGTGTGTGTTTGTGTGTGTGTGTTGTGTGTGTGTGTGTGTGTGTGTGTGTGTGTATGTATGTATGTTTGATGTGTGTGTGTGTATGTGTGTGTGTGTGTGTGTGTGTATGTGTGTGTGTGTGTGTGTGTGTGTGTGTGTGTGTGTGTGTGTGTGTGTGTGTGTTCGTGATTATTTGGCCATTTCACTGCTGTCAGGTTCAACATAATGGCCTGTGATTTTTAAGGAACACCTCTTGCTGTCTGACTGTCTATCTCTGCCTTTCTGTCTACTCAGAAAAAGACATTTAATGATTGGACTATACATATATGAAAATTTGGGGGTAGGGGCGAGGGCACTATTGAAGTTTGCCCCTCGTCCCGCCCAACCTTCTCTTTTAAAGCAGCTTTTCATTGTCATTTCATTTTGTGCTTCAGTCCCCAGCCACAAGGTGTCAAGCCCTTGATACTAAAGCGTTTTGGTGGATTGTCCTTTTGGCATGTTGTTTGTTTACCGTTTCTCCGTCTTTTTTTTTTCTTCCCGAACAGTCATCAAACAGTGCCATCAAACTCTGCTGACTTCGGGTTATTCCAACATTTGTAACGGAAACGGAAAATGGTCATATTCGCAACACCCTCTTCGTCCAACCTCGCAACACTCGGTCGATGACGTGACAAGGGACAAAGCTCGATTGCAGCTCATCCCTGATGGCTTTGCGATAGGCCTGACAAAAGACTGATCAATAATGCATACAAAACGACTGAACATGAAGGAAAGATGACTCCGTTAAGTGAAATGAATTCTCGAGACATGATACTGTGTAATCGTAGCGTGCCACCGCAGACCTCAGGTTCAAAGTAAGGACTGGCTGAACAGTCTAAATCAGCGCAAAAGATAGATGGCTCTAGATTAGCCAGTTTTGTGTTCGCTTTTGACTGATTCGTCTCGTTGTTGTATTCATCATGTCTTCCCATTTACTTTTCTATTTCAAGTTGATACATTTTCATTTCACTGTTTTCGAGTTCTCTTGCGAGCAGACCAACAGACATAACCAAACCCTGCGTTCTTGCCTTACCTGCGCTTTACCTGCCCTGTGATGGTAAGTGCTGTGCTGATGGAAGAAACAAATGACAGCGACAACACAGGACACCGCTAGGAAATCATGACACAAAAATAGTGCTTATTTCCAGTTTAATATTTGCATATCACAGGCACGCTGGAAAGAAAAGCCAGTCGAATGACTGATTACTCACGATTCAAAGGAAAAAATGAAAAAAGAAATAAAAAACAGAACTCTGATCACAATTTCCAGTTTATGTACCTTCTTGTGTCTGGTTAAATGTAAATCGCTCTTAATGTTTGTGAAGACAATACATTGAAATAAAAAAAAAACTGACATGCTGTACACTGTAACTGAGAGAGGGGGGCGGGGGGAAGTAGAGAGAGAGAGAGAGGTAGAAAAGGGGAGAGAGAGAGAAACAGACAGACAGACAGAGAGACAGCGAGAGAGAAGACAGAGGGAGGGAGGGGATAATTGATCTATGTACACGTGGAATTTTTTGAAAGTCGAAGAAAAGACAAGGTACAATAGATAAATAAAAGAGACACCGGTAGAATGACTCATTTTGATGTGATGTAAGACACACTCAGAGAGAGAGAGAGAGAGAGAGAGAGAAAGTAAGAGTAAAGGAAAACAAAATAAGTAGATGAATAAATTACGTTTTCAGAAACAACGCATTACGATAATAATTCAAGGTTTGTTTGTTTTTGTTGTTTAAAAAAAAGCATCCACATGGAGGTCTGTTAAGATCAAGGTCCTTCACAGCAGGACATCACAAAGGGAGGCAACACCGTCTTTATCTCATTTCTCTCCTCCATCATCAGCGCCACTTTTTACAACGTAGGACCGTTAACTTCAAACGGCTTGCATTCTAAGCACAATAAACATAGCCACTTTTACTTGCGGGAGGAAAAGTTACCTTACACCAAAAGTTTATCGTGAAAAGGGAAATTTGCACTGACAGCTGAAACGCCAAGATGAGGCTGACAGCTGGTGAAAGGAGAAATTACGTAATTAAAAAAAAAAACACTGGTAATTATATTGCTGTTTCCAATATTGTTGCGCTATACAGATAATTGGCTATCACCCGAGTATCAGTGTTTCTTGCGAAAATTAAGTACTGAGCGTTGAGGAATCAATTATTGTGGTCTTCACAACATGCGGACGACTTCCTACGGCAAAAGGTTGCTTTGTTCCTTCTGATACACTTTTCTGTGAAGCAAATGTGTGAGAAGAGGGTCAAAATTGTAATATTTATATCAAAATTTCCCTCCGCTTCACAAAATATGGTTTTCTTTCTTTCTTTTTTTTCTTTCATAATTTTTGAGCGTTTGTTTGTGTATAAAGATTACTGCTCTGTTCACGCACAGAATTACAACGTAAATCGTTTTGAAACTAGCAGTCCTCCGCAGTGGACTCCTGCCTTCGGCCTAGACGACCACGGGGATGTCCTGGGTGTGAATGACGTACTGTCCACAGGCGTCAACGGCCGTCACCACCATACTCATGTTGAAGGAGCCCTGGCGCGCCTGCTGCAGGGACACCACTACCTGAGCGTCCTGCGTCTGGTGGAACAACAGGATGTCGCCCCCGCCCTTCACCGAGCCCAACGTCACTTCGTAGTTGAGGTCAAGGACGGACAGGAAGAGGTCGGGCCAGGTCAAGGTCAGGTCGTTGCCGGAGACGGAGGCCGACACGGCCTGGTTGGCTGTGAGAGAGGATGAGAAGGAAGCACGAGTTACTACTTGGGGGGAGTGAGAGAGTGGTGCACGTGAAATGAAATGGATGTATGCTGATTGAGATGCTTGATTTCAGAGGCACTTCCGGCAAGGGTAACCGGTATGACGTTGGTCGGATTAGCCTACAGACCGTTAAACTACATCTGCTATGCCATGAAGCGTCGGTGCGTCGAGGACAGAAAGTAAGAGCAAGATAACAGGGGAAGAAAGTCGAGGTGCGCGTGCTTAAAAGAGACCTGGCAGAAGCCAGACCTATCTAGAATAGTGAAAAAATAAGAACAGTCTTTCTAACTTCGCAAATCAAGTGGGTTTGCACACACACACACACACACACACACACACACACACACACACACACACACACACACACACTCATGCACGCATGCGCACACACATATACACACATACACACATGCGCGCGCATGCACACAGTTTGATGTTCCAAGTAGATCTATGACGAAAATAAACTGTGGTTCCCTTCGTACCATATACCCGAAAGCCAAAATATGCAGAAATAGATCCAGTCTATGAACAGACGTCAACGATCTCAACGAGAACTGATACTACACAAATTCTACTTCTATAATTCATTTTATCCCTTCACGGATGTTGAGGAACAATCCAAATATGAACAACTGAAACTGCTTTCAAGCACGATTAGAAAAGAAGATATGCAGATGATAGTTTGAAATTGCTACTGCTGAGGTGAACTGGATTAACACGGCTCCTAGCTTGTTTGTAGGGTTCATGAATTCATATAATTAGACTGCAAGTAACAGTTCCTTAACAAACAAAAATTCACTTATAAACAGGTATCAATCCAGTCCACATTTACTACATTTCTGTCTAATTACCTCGGACTGTCGGGGCATCCGGCATGACGTAGGTAGTTCGTGAAGGGCCGGAAGTGACGGTACCAAAGATATCCACGGGATCCACACTGATGGTGTAATTGGAATCTGCCGCCAGCAGCGTCAGGTTGAGGTTGAGGTCGGCTCCCTCCAACAGGTAGGGCATGGAGGGCGTCGGAGAGATGTCCTGGCTACTGCCTGTGGATCTCACGATCTGTTTGCAGAAGAAAGATCAAAATATTTTCTGTTTGTATCTTCATAGGAGTCCTATGGAGATTGTGCCCTTCCGGGTGTGTATTGTAACACTTGAAAGGTCTGAGCGACAGTGAAGCCGAACGCCTTTTTCCTTAATCCAGAATATAAAAACTGGCTCGAACTTTCAAAAACCAGTCCGATCGCTCCTGCCAGATGAACGTTGATTTTTGTTAACACACATTGTGATAATCTATGCTTGAAAAAAAAAGTTTTGCCGAACATTCACGACCTTTGTTCCATGAATAAGTTGCACTCAAAGCCGTAGTTCATTAATACCGATTGTGATCCTGCACCCCTAAAATGAGACTAGAATCATCCCTTCACGTTTTTTGGCTCTTAATTCTTTCTTCAAGAACTTTTGAATATCTTTTCAACAATGACAACCGCCCTCAAATTACAAAAAAATCCTTTAACGAAGATACCCGGTCCACCAACTGTTTCCAAAAAAGGTGTCCTAGATGTTCAAATGTCCTCGAAAAGAGTTCCCGGTGGCAATAATTATCTAAAAAGCAAATCTGTTATGCATCATGTAGGACAGCAATCTATTCTTTCGTAACCAATTACAATAACGAATGACTATCAGATCAAAATGTACACAAATCTCAAAGCTTGAGCGTGTACTATCGCATGTGTGAGCGAACGTATTTGATTCACACTGTACGATTTCTTTTCTTTGCTCTGGCAGAAAAACGGCTAAAAATGGATTTGTGACTCTGTGATGGATGTTCAGAAATTTCCACCTGCTTCTTCGCGGTTAGGAGGTCAGTCCTGCAGCCTAGACCGATGCAGTCGTAGCCCTGAAGCTTTGTCTGCTGCCCGACAGTATGTTCTGGGGTGGAGTTGCCATTAGTTACAACTTGTTTCTCACTTTTGTCAGGAGAGGGCAGGTGTGTAGTAAACGTTCGTGTTTTTGCTTCTATTCTCGAACCACAGAGGGGAGATAATGGCGCTAGCAGCGCTCCAGTTTCTGGAACATGTGGACAGTGATGCAGTGATGGCCAGCTCTTGACCTTATGTGCACCACCTGCCGCGGTCATTCAAGGGGCTGGTATACGTTTGTTATGGTAAGAGTTCGCAGAGCTGCCTTACAAGAGACTTTTCTTCGTGAAACTGACGTTGTGCGGTTGTCTCTCTCTTGATCCTAGTTTCACGAACTACAGCACAGCCTTTATCGGATTATGATGCAAAGTCACTGTTCACACCTATAATTAGATAAATGATGGCTACACTTGTGCAAAGTCACTGTTCACATCTATAATTAGATAAATGATGGCTACACTTGTGCAAAGTGATACATGATGACTACACTTGTGCAAAGTCACTGTTCACATCTATAATTAGATAAATGATGGTTACACTTGTGCAGTCACTGTTCACACCTATATTTGGTAAGTAATGGTTACACTTATGCAAAGTCACTGTTCACACTTATAATGATGGTAACACTTATGTAAAATCATTGTTCACACCTGTAATTAGATAAATGATGGTTGTTACACTTATCCAAAGTCACTGTTCACACCTATAATTAGATAAATGATGGTAACACTTAGGTAAAGTTATTGTTTACACCTATAATTAGATAAATGACGGTTACACTTATCCAAAGTCACTGTTCACACCTATAATTAGATGAAGTCACACAGTTTCCAGCCAGCGCTACTCATCATACATTCATGTGATTTGTACAGCTGTAACAACAGAACATGAATGTGCAAACGAATCACCATTTGCTGACGGAATTGCACAATGAACCAGTCCGGTTCACCCGTGTCAGCTATGCTGAGGAAGGCAGAGAGAACACTGCCGGAAGCTGCGTGTCAGTCGCCATTTTCCGTTTAAAGACCAGTTTGTAATCGGTTGTCTTTATGCGCCTCTGTCTTCTTTTGGGGTACCTACATCACTATGCTTGTACATTACCTTAATCACAGGCCCAAGTTAATATTTCTTTCCATTTTATTTACTTTGGTTTCAGCTTATCAAGTTGGATACTTCTATGTTGATGGTGTTCAATCTTGATGTGAAAACAGATATATTACAATTTTAGAGATATTATATTTCCTAATTATATTTAAAAGTCTGGAAGCATTCGTTAACGATTTTAAAGGATTTTAAACTGTGTGAGAAACCGCAGCAAGCCATATTAGGGATAAAAGTGCAGCTGGACAGCTGTACGAAGTTACTCATTGGTGCCTTAATTTCAGTTCAGAAATCCCTTGGACCTTGAACAAATTTCACCCTAATAACGTGCTTTATAACTCCTTCCTTGTAAATGTCGCATGACAAATGACAGTGTATTACAAATGATTCTTCTTCACACACACACACACACACAACACAAACACACACACACACACACACACACACACACACACACACACCTGGAAGCCGGCCAACGGTATCTGAGACACCACGTTTCCCCAACGCACTCGCAGCCTGTCCCGGAAGGCGCGGCACTCCTCCAGCACAGGGTAGTGCGTGGGGCTATCCGGCAACAGACGCAGCGTGCCGGACTGCTGGGCCTGCCCGCTCGGCACGATGGTCACGCCGTCTGTAGACCCTCGGGCCGGCAGTCCCGCCTGGTTGTAGCAGCGCACGCTGATGTAAAGGGTGATGGGCAGTGAGAATGACGTCAGTGCCGAAGTGACGTCACTGCTGACGGTGTAATCACCGGGGGTGGAGGTGGTGGCCAGCTCGAAGGGCTGGATGTCTCCTCGCCCGGCTGTGATGCCTGGATGGGTGTACATGGGAAATAAGTGGCCGTTGCAAAGCTTTATGGGGTGTATTTTTTCGGCTGATGATTTCGAGTGTCTAACTGGTCTTATGGCACAATACAGTGAACGTAGTTTCCACAATAATGTGTATCTGCAAGCTCTCTTTTTATTTTTTTTTTCGCGACATAAATACACACAAAAATTTGGACGTACCCATTCATTCATTCTCTCTCTCTCTCTCTCTCTCTCTCTCTCTCTCTCTCTCCTCTCCCTCCCTCCCTCCCTCCCCCTCACACACACACACACACACACACACACACACACACACACGCACACACACACACACACACACACACATACAGAAAAGGTTAAATCAACAGTTTTGCAACGTATGAAGCCGAAAAATGGTTTTGACCGACATGAAAGAGTCGGTGACAAACAGAGAGAGGAACAAGCAAATAAGCAAATACTTCAAGACGCTGCCCCAGTCACATGAATTGGGAGAACTACTCAAAAGTTATTCACACCCGTCTGTGTGTGCCGCACAGTTTGCAATGATGTTGCCGACATCGATGAACTGATCACTGACTGAGAATATCGTTTAAATTGCTGTAACCAGTCGGTAAGAAAGCTGGCAAATCTGGCGTCAACATTTATGAAAGTAAACATGCTGATTCTTGTTCATGGAATTTTGCAGAGCACGGTGTGGCCATTCAAAATTTTGTCAGGTGAGTGGAAAGACTCTCCGTATCAGATCTCTTGCCTTCTACATTCTTTTCTTTTTTGTTGTTGTTGTTGTCTTTGTAAAAAGTGTTCTCTTTATCCATAATGACTGACCTGTAGATAAAGTCTGTCTCCTTTCAAAGACCCATTTGCTTAAACGGTTTTTGGAGGTCATGACAGAAAGGTGCCACTGTATTCTTTTTGTTCACTCTGGGACGTTTGCTTGGTCAGGAAAAGGGGGGTGGGGCGGAGGAGAGAAGAGAAAAGAGAAAGAGGACTTTTCAGCGGCACTGCAATGCAGTGTAATTCTTCTTTTCTTTTTACGGATATTTTTCGTTGCTTACGTGTCATCGACTGCATGACACATTTGGTTGTCGTTTTTCAAACGAGAATAAGAAATATTTGATCGAGTGATTGAGTGACAGTGATTCATTGATTGACTTATGGCCAGGTGACTCCCTCTTAACAATGGAACTGAAGCCACTTTCGTGGCAGCATCTTAAAATAAAAGCAAAGTCCATGGTTATAAAAGTATAAAAGAAAAAATGTGAATGGGGAGAACTGATGGCAAATATACAGAAGACAAGAGGAAAGAAACGTGAAAGTCAAGGGACAAAGACACAGGCACTGACCAATAGCCCACTGACAACTGCCGACCGCCGACTCCGTATCACTGACCGTCCACCTGGCACTGATGACCTGGGTCGTCTGGTAGTCCACCTCATCGCCTGCAAAGGTCACACCCGCCATTTTGGTTTTGTGTGGCTGCACTGTCATGTCTCAACTCTGTGTCTCCTCTCCCTTTACACCTTTCTTTCTCATTTTTCCCTTGCTCCTCCCTACTTTCTGTCTCACCCTAAGATCCTCACTTCCAACAGAGAACAAACAAGAATCGATGCATTTGGCAATAACCAAGGGATGTACATGTTTTTATACTGTCATTTTCATGTGACTGTTGTCTTTCATCTCGCCTTTTGCACAGATTAAATGGAAGTGAATTTAAAGAAGGAGCATATCTGCAAAAGGAAAAATAACGCCAGTGAAACTCGAAACAACCCAGTGTTTACCTCGTCAACATACCTTTCCATTTCCAAGACAGGCTTTTCATTCAGCAAGTCACAGCACAGCCACATGGGACTTTACCAAAGGAATCGGGGGACAAGTCTGGCATTTTTTCACAGACCAGTAATGACTCTTTTCTTAAAGAACATTACACAGTTCTTCTTGAAACTAGTAACGTTCCACTGACAAAATTCCCGTGTAGAAGAGTAACGATTCTTCATTAACTGTCTTACTTTTTGCAATATTTGTCGGATGTCCAACTTCTTCCATTTTACAAAAATTTTACTCCTTTTGTGCATATCACTACTCTTCATTGGTAGATTTGGGAAGCCGAGGAATTATGATTCTTTCCCATGGCAGTCATAAGAATGCTACAGTTTTATGTAGGTAGTATGTCTCTGTCACATATGATGGAAGAACCATCAACTCTATTGCCGGACTTAAGAGTTCACCGGGAGCGGTAAGTGGAACAACACCAGGCGGAGCGAACAGACATTTACCAGAAGGACCATCCCACAGGTTGACGATGTCCGGCGGCGTCATGTCCACCGTAAGAGGGAGCGAGTAGGCCACTGACGCCATGCCAGCCGCGTTACGTGCCAACACAGTGACGTAGAGGCTGGTGCCGTGCGTCAGAGACAGGCCGGGCAGACAGGCGTGCTGACGTCTGCCTACACTGCGGAACCCCTGCAGCTGTACGCCTCCCTCGCTTGTGCCTGCGGTCAAGTGAACAGATATATCAATTACACACACACACACACACACACACACACACACACACACACACACACACACACAACCGAAACGGAAATCATTCATAAATGAATATGTTGATTTGATTATTATAACACCAAGAACATGCGATGATAAGCTCATTTGATTGCCAAGATTAAAGGAACGCTTCGTTAACAGAACAAGAAAACTGATTACCAAGACCATACATACAGTTGAGATGATGATGACAGTAACGGTATTACCGTTGATGGTAATGTGAAGAAAGTTTCAATGGCAATCAGATTTGATGACAATGTAAAAGAAATCTTCCATGCCATTTATATTACAGCGTACGTTGTGTTGAAGCATAAATACTAAACAGTAAACGAATGGTCATGGAGCAAGGAAAGCAGTGGGAACTGTTGGTCTGAAGTGAGAATGAGGTTCTTGTACCACGACAAAATAGATGTCATGTGTGTAAATTGGCTAATCAAGAAGGCAACAATGCGCTCTAGCAGTTCCTAGTCACACTAATCCTGGTTTGCCGGTTATGGTTTAACGATTCCTAAATACCAGCTAACATCGTCACTTCACTGTTGTACATCGCGATGAAGCAAACCCCAGAGCAATTGTTGAGGCAAACGCACCTGTCCACCCGCTGTGATACAAAGAGCGGAGGGAGGGTGGGAGGTGGACAGGGGTTACAGTTATAGGTAGTATCTTCCCTTGATGAAATCCTAGCGCTTACAATGTTCTCGTTAAAATGTCTTTTGTTTGTGCGTGGGTTCTTTTCCCCGGATTATTTCCTCTTGTTCTTTCGGTCATCTTTTTTTCATTCCAGCTCCCCCAAAATCTTTCTATTTTTAGTTTCTCTAAAGTCTGGTTTTACCCGTTTTACATATCCTTTGTGATGGGATAACATGGTCGTGTCAACATGATATCCGCATCTCAATTTTAAAAGACTGGAACGAACTGAGCGTAAAAGAGATATCGTTTGAACAACCTATTTGTATTACATGTTAATTGTGAACTTCGTTTGTTAGGCATGTGTTAGAAAAAGGCCGTTAACGCAGGTTTGTATTAAGTCATTTGTGGATGAAAAGCAAAGACTTCGAGCGTTTGGACACTTAGTCACAAATACCTACGTCATCCAAAAATGCCCCTCATGACTACCTGAGCGTAAAACTCAAAACCACCTCACCTAATGCCCACTGGTAGTCGACGAGGGGAGAAACGTCGTCGTCGAAATGCCAGGAGGTTTGAACACCGACCACTCGGCCATAAAAACGCCGCTGCTGGCGATGGATTGCTCCGTGGTGCCACCGGGAGTGGCCAGCTGCCGGATCTCCTCGAACACCACGTTATCAACCGCCACCTGCTGGTCCAGGGAGATCACCGAGGTGGAGATAGCAATGTCCATGGTTGTCGAACTTGCTGTGGCGATGTAGCTGAAACTGAAAACCCGGAAGGAACTACCTGTACTGAGATTCTGCTCTACCCTTTTCCTCACTGAAGATACAACACAACTGCTGGGGTCAAAAAGAACAAACACTGGAGTGTGTGGCACAGGCATCTCAATGTTACAAAATCTACGCGACCAACAGCAACTCCACTGCATGGGCGAGTTGCCCAGGGAGAGCGTTCTGTAGCACCCCTTGTGCCTGAGCAAAAGCACGTTTGCTGCTACCGTTTAAAACGTTCTGGCTCAGAGATGTTTGCAGACTGAAACAAGATGGCAGCTATTGTAGTTGGATGCCCGTTTTCCATGTTTGCTCTTCTATTTAGGATTTCATTTACGTTATTTGTTACGATAACACCACTATTTAACTGATTATTTCAAAAGCCTTTATCATTCAGTTCTTCATTATCACCTTGTGGCTGGTTGATAGGAAAGCGAATTTTTAGCAAATCGATGTCACGCGAGTTAATTCTGTTTAGGAAATGCTTAGACAAGCTAGAAGTTCTAGCTATACTTTAGCAAGAAAAATGTTCTGTCCAGGCAACCTCCGGCAGGTCAAAGTGTTTGGCAGCAGAAAAATAAGGTGCATTTACCCCCAGCTCGTGCTGGACAGGCAGTCACAGTGTAATGTAGACGACGAAAGGAATGAAGAAGCTTTTATTTCTTTCTTTATCTGTCTATTTATCATCTATTCATTTATCTGTATTCATTTATTCATTGCCATATGTACTTTCATAACTAGAAGCACGCACTGTGAAATGATAGTTTATTTTTCATGCTTAGAAAGTAGCGATTTCTTACATTTAATGAAAAACTCGAATCGAAAGAAGAAACAAATGTGTCAATATGTTCAGAAAAAGATCCTTTTACTTGGAAAATAATTTATTACAAATATGGTGTTGTGTGTGTGTGTGTGTGTGTGTGTGCGCGCGCGCGCGCACGTGCGCATGCATGTGTACGCATGCGTGTATGACCGCCACCACCTCTACAACAGCGACAATTACAACACAAAAGCGTCCAAAACCATACTACAACCAAGCTATCAAAATCCACAACCACACCGCATTCAAATCAAAGGAGAAGATGGTTATGTCACAGCCATACAATACTGCATCATCCCCATTCCATCAAACACATCAGAGCAAACAAGAATTTTCTATTTTTTTAAGCACCACACACTAGGCGCGAATACACTACACACGCCATAGAACGAGAAGCTTTTAATTATGTTGCCTACCATTTTGGTAAGGACCCAAGATATCGCCGCTTACAACAAATCATCAAAAAAGCACGTATCACATCAGGATACCCTACAACGCCATGTGGTGCCATGAAGCTTCTGAGTATTGAAACACAGGTTAGGGATTAAACACGGCCCGAACAAAACTGTGCGGTCTAACACCACACGGCACCTTGTCTTTCCTCAACCACATACCTGTGCCACAACGTGCTGAAACACACCTATAGCTCCTCCCAAACCTCCCAACCACTCCTCTCCCACACCTGGCCTACCTGTGCCAGAGCATGACGGGTTCCACGTCCGTGTCACACACTCCTCGACACAGGCTGGGGTCCAGCTCAAAGGGCGTGGTGACCGTGCCCATGGTCACGTGACCGGTGACGGGCTTCTGGCTGGCCAGGGCGTTGTGGGGGTGAGCCAGCCCGCAGGGTCAGCCTGTACACGCTGCCTGGGGTCAGATTGTTGACCGTCTGTTGGAGGGTCCCCGACAGCACCACATGCTGGACGCCTTCGGAAAGGGCACCACGTGCGTGGGGCGGTGCAGAGTGATGCAAGAGTCGGCAGTTATCTGAGGGGGGAAGAGACTTGTTCGATAGATTCTTAACGTGGCATTTGGCTTTCAGAACAGAATACATCAATCATTTAATGTCAAATCCAACGAAACAAGCGGCTTGAAAATACCGCCGCTTGGCCTTATTCTGGAACCTCACCCACATTATACTCCTTAAATGGAAAGATGTGAGTCATGGATCGAACCATCTTGACCACAGTGAATGATAATCAATGCAGGTCTAAAGCGGGACATGAACCATTTTTCAGGGCATCCGGCACATGAACCCTCACTGGTAAATATCAGATCGTGAATTGACCGCGTGCTGAGAGATTGGCGTCTGCGGCCTTTTTTCATCACTTCGATAGGTAGGCGACCAAACTCGTCTTCAGAGCAGTTAGAACTCTCTTCAGATGAATGGAGATTTGCGTTATGCAAAGAGCAAACCAATGCTGAATTGAATTCTGCACAGCACAGGACTGCATAATATTGAATGTAAACTTTGGGATCAGTTTGTTTGAAGCACAAACAATTTTTATCTTTAGAGATTAGAGAAAACGCCTTCGCTATAATCAGATATCCAAATGAATTCCAGATCAAAAGAAAAAACTTAAGGCGACTGCTATGTCAGATCTCACGGAAAGCATTAAGCAAGCAAACTCTGAAATGGAACCCCAAAAGTTAGACGGACTGCTTGTCAAACTTAGCAATACAGAACAGCACTGCTTTGTCGCCTTTTTCTTTTCTTTCTTGCCTCCTATGATGACAATGTTTTGACCCGTGCACATTGTGTAGATTTTATTATAACCAATGAATGTCCCACCAAAGCACAGTGTTAATAAGATCTTGATGAAGAAAATATGGACATGGTGTGGAATGCTCTTCATCAAATTGGACTAAGTTTGTTCAGTTACGGTTAGATGAATTCGTACAAACTAGTTTTTCTACCCAGGTCTGTGCTCGTCAAAGCACCTGAAAACATTTGCGTTCATTCAAAAACAATCCATCCTGCTCTTTTCATAATCAGTAAACAAGACACACTCAAATAATTATACGCTGCAGAAGAACACTGATTCAGGAACACACGTGATTTGTTCTGAACCAATATCCAGTTTCAGCTGCACACGAACAAACGATGTCCAACCTCGATGGCGTCACAAAGACCATGACGTCAGGACATACCTGCCATAACGAGGGCGGCTGTGCGTCACACTCCGTCAGGTTATTATTAAGAGCAGTGTCAGTCTCGAAGGAGGGGTCGAAGAGAAAGTTGATGCCGGTGGTGTAGACCAGGTTCAGCACGGTTGGGGCTGAGACATCCACCGTCACTCCGTCCGACACGCTGACCGCTGAGCTGTGACCTGCCGCGTCCTGCGCGTACACCTTGCTGTACAGCGTAGTGCCTGTCACACGTCATGAACAGGAGAGTTGTCAGTCAGCCCATTCCATCGATCAATGAGGGACTTCATGTGTGAACTGACTGACCAGTTCTTCACCGACCGATCAGGCAACGAGTCCAAACAATAAATAATCATTCTTTTAAAAGACGTGCATACGTAACGTTCAAACAAATAAGTGAACGAATCAATAGCTATCTAAAATGAAGCACGAGCACACTCACAAAAATATCAACATAATGTCAAGAACACCACACTATTAACAATATCAATTTTATCAAGAAAACAACTCCAACATACTGTTGTCTTTTTACGACAAACGTTGCTATCGCGACCACAAGTAAAACAAAATCTGGATAAACACATAAGTAGACGGCAAAAAAACATGAGCTATTAAAAAAGAAGATGTTATCATCTTGTCCCTCAATATCACCACGGTTTTAGCTTCAGTTCCATCATATACGAACAGACCACGTAGGGGCCCTTCAGGGCTGTCACCGTTTCAAACACACACACACACACACACACACACACACACACACACACACACACACACATCACATCACATCACATAGTTTTACCATCAACAACAGTCAATAACAACTAACTTGAGTGGATGAACAAAAAGAAAAACAAAAACTTCAGAACTCCCCAGTACCTTCACTAACAGTGGTACCAAGGTCAGCCCTGACCGACGTATTCAGCCCAACGTCAGTCCATGACATGACGTCACAAAGACTGACGTCAGAGGTTGTACTGACACACCACAAGTACCGGCGAACGCCGGACCCGGCGTCGTAAAAACCTCGCCAGTTTGCGCTGACGACGGAATCAGAAGACTGGTAATCTAAGTCGTCAAGACCTGCATGGAAAGAACAGTTCATTTCAAACAGAACACTGAAAATTCTACGGAAAAAACAACACGTATAGACACTAACGAATTTTCTGTGAATAAAGTTAGTACAAATGAGTAGATGTAACATAAGTACAAATCGGTGACAGCACCATCATCAACGATTGCTATCTGTCAACCGTCATTCTTCCAGAAGCTCTAATGGCTTCAAGACAACGAAGATATAACTCTACAAGAAGACAAGACATACGCAGTTGATCCAGCAACATCATCTACACCAACAGGGTGATTACAGCCCCCATCCCCAACTCCCTTATCCCCTTCTCCCTTACCCCGTCTCTCCTTTGTTACTTATCCCTCTCGTCACTCTTTCCGCCGACGGTTTTGCTTGTGCTTTGTTTAACTTTTTTTTTTTTTTAAATCGTCCCCCTCGCCCCGTTTCTTTCTTATCAACTGAGTGCAATATTTCCTTGATTTATTCTCCTCTCTCTCTCTCTCTCTCTCTCTCTCTCTCTCTCTTCTCTCTCTCTCTCTCTCTCTCTTCTCGTATAATGTCTTGGCCTTTTTTCCCCTCAGGCAGTTCTTGTAACAAGGATTTTACTTTTTATGTTTTGTAACATCAAACTCGTACATGAAGATTATAATTTCTTTATAACTAACTTTAATGAAGACAGGATGGTAAAAAAAAGACCAGTTGAAGCTTATTCTGCTATTACCTCATGTGAAAAGATCCTTTGTTTCTCTCTCTCGCTCTCTATCTCTCTCTATAGATTTCTCTCTCTTTCTCTTTATTTCTCTCTTTCTCTCTTTATTTCTCTCTCTCTCTCTCTCTCTCTCTCTCTCTCTCTCTCTCTCTCCTCTCTCTTCTTCTCTCTCTCTCACCTCCCCTCTCTCTTTTTTTCCCTCTCCCCTCTCTCTCTCTCTCTCTCTCGCTCTCTCCCTCACTTTCCCTCACCCGTGCCGTCCATGACCAGTCCAGCCTCAGGCACCTGCAGGTCCAGGAGGAAGCCATCCGAGACCTCCCAGGACAGCAGGCCGCTGCCTCCCTCCGCCGTCACCGTGCTGTAGTAGAGCGTGTCCTCCTGCAGGGACAGCCCCGTCACCATGGTGCTCACGTCACTGCCCGCCGCCGTTCCGCTGTACACGTCCGCCGCTGGAGATAGTTCACGCACCGTCAGAAGGCGGAGTGACACGGAGTTCGTGAGAGCGCGGGGTGAGGAGGAGAGTGGATGGATGGAAGGGAGACGGAAGCGGAAAGGTGGGGTGGAAGAGGTTGGGGGGAAGGTCACAGAGAAGAGAAGAGACAGGGGGGGGGGGGAGAGAGAGAGAGAGAGAGAGAGAGAGAGAGAGAGAGAGAGAGAGAGAGAAGGGGAGAGAGAAAGAGATAATGACTTACAAGGAACGAAGAGAGAACGGAGACAGACAGAGAGACAGACAGAAGGGGAGGGAGAATGAGATAATGACTTACAAAGAACGAAGAGAGAACGGAGACAGACAGACAGACAGACAGACAGAAGGGGAGGGAGAATGAGATAATGACTTACAAAGAACGAAGAGAGAACGGAGACAGACAGACAGACAGACAGACAGAAGGGGAGAGAGAATGAGATAATGACTTACAAAGAACGAAGAGAGAACGGAGACAGACAGACAGACAGACAGACAGACAGAAGGGGAGAGAGAATGAGATAATGACTTACAAAGAACGAAGAGAGAACGGAGACAGACAGACAGACAGACAGACAGAAGGGGAGAGAGAATGAGATAATGACTTACAAAGAACGAAGAGAGAACGGAGACAGACAGACAGAAGGGGAGATAGAATGAGATAATGACTTACAAAGAACGAAGCGAGAACGGAGACAGACAGACAGACAGACAGACAGAAGGGGAGGGAGAATGAGATAATGACTTACAAAGAACGAAGAGAGAACGGAATGAAATAAGAGAGAGAGACAGAGACAGAGACAGAGAGGCATAGAGAGAGACAGAGACAGACAGTGAGAGCAAGAGAGGCAAAGACAGGGAAAGACTGAGAGAGTCGAAGAAAAGGGGTGCGTGGCGTGGTTGGGAAGGGGAGGGATCAGAACGTAGGAAACAGAGACGGAAGAAAAATAACAGGATCCAATGTGGAAAAAGAAAGATATAGTTATGTATGTACAGTCTGGTAGGAAGAAGGGATAGAGCAAACAGAGGAGAGAAAACCAACGTGAAAACAGACAAACTTGTTGCACACACACACACACACACACACACACACACACACACACACACACACACACACACACACACACCTTCGGGACGTGTGCCGATGTACACGTTGAACGATGTCACCGGAGCTGTGGTGCTGACGAACTTTCCATCCCAGCTGATGTAGACAATGCTGGATGACGTCACAAAGTCCACATCTTTGGTCGCTCCTGACGAGCTGTGCTCCTTCACCTGTTGAAAAAAAAAACAAAAAAAAAACAACAAATGAGTAAAGAACTCTGAAACCGGGTAGCAAGTGCAAGCTGGTACGGGCTGGAAGATTGGCAGACAGGTAGGTTTGTAGGTAGGTAGATATTCCAGTCATGTCTTTTTCAACCCATCCGATCGAAAGAGTCATGTTAGAGCTGTGGGAAGGAAGGCAGACAGTTAGGAAGGTGCAGGTATATGAACAGTAGTAGTACTTCAGTTTTACGTATTTTCACATATGTGATATTACACGAAGAGAGAGAGAGAGAGAGAGAGAGAGGAGAGAGAGAGAGAGAGAGAGATACATAAATGTCTGTGACTATGTAAGTGTATGCATAATGTGGTTATCTAAGTGCATATAAATGTCCCTCTAAGCATCCCTACAACATACCTGCAAATAATGTTAAAGTAAATGCTTAACTGGACTACAAATTAAAGAGAAAACAACACTGAAGGCAAGCTTTAAATCTGAAAAGACATCACACACAGACATGCCTGATAATGGTGGTAAATGAGCTTGAAGAGGTAAACAGTCAAACAGCAGATGCTTGCTGGTTATTCTTCGTGTATAGAAACAGTATGATGGGCAGGTAGGTTGGTTTGATCGATCTACTGTTAGACGAACAGATACATAGATTCATGGACAGTGCGACAGACAAGTAACCGCTGGTCCATCGATCAATCCCCAAAACCTTATCCACATTGTCTTCCTGCAGGCTGTCTGTGGATCAGTCGCTAAACAGCCATCCCTATTTACATTTCTCTGCCCATAAGGCTGGTAACCGTTAACTCTGGTCCAATCCTTTAAACAATATTTGCACTTGCAACTCTTAATACCACACTGATAATGGGATCACTTTAGACCAGCGACACGATCACCATCTAAACGTACAGCTCACCTCTTCGGATTGGTAGGGCTGCTCCTTGAATCACTCTACTAATCACTGTCTAGACCTGCAATGTTTTAACCCCAACCTGATCCGGATCGGTCCTCCGGTCAATGACATGACCTCTGTCCACACTTATGAGCTTTTTCCACCAGGTGTTAGCAGTGGTCCCTGAATCAATGACATAATATCTATCCACACTTACGGTCCGTCATTCACAACGCTAACCATACTTTCAGCTCCTATAACCAGGCTGATCGTTGAATCATTGTCAGTGTCGCTACCCGTATTTACATCTCTTGAAACAAGGTTGATATCGTTGGTGCCTGAGTCAGTGACATGGTCATTATTCATACTTACAATCCTTCTCACCATGTTGTTAAGGCTGGTCCGTGGATCAACCTCATAATCGCTATTCATACCTGTTACGTCTTGACACAAGGTGTTTGGGTCAATCTTACAGCTAGCATCCCTACTTACAGCTCTTCCTACCAAGTAATCAAAGTCCCTGGTCCCTGGATCAATCTCATAATCGCTGGTCATAGTTATAAATCTGCCCAGCACATTCGTACTCATCTTCAAATAAGGTTGCCCAGACTGGTTTCTGGATCAGTCTGACAGTTAATAATTATGCCAACTTACAGCTCTTCCCACCAGGTTGGTCAGGGTGGGCCCCTGGATCCTGGGGATGATTCCGGACGACTTGAAGATGGCAAAGCTCCCATCGGCATACCAGGCACGCACGAAGGTGGAGTAGCTGATTTTGTCCAGCAGTTGGGAATTGGCTGAAATGCAAAACATACGCGATGATTCAATCGTGAAACAAGATTGGAACTGTGTAAGCTAAAAGCCATTTGACAGCGTCGAAAATGAATTAACTGTGTGTGTGTGTGTGTGTGTGTGTGTGTGTGTGTGTGTGTGTGTGTGTGTGTGTGTGTGTGTGTGTGCGTATGTGTGTGTCTGTGTATGTGTGTGTGTGTGTGTGTGGTTTTGGTTTGGTTTGGTTTGGCCTTTTCCCTGGTTGCCTTGCAGCGTTTGTCTATTACTGTGAAATTGTTTGTTTTTTGATATTGGCTTCTCTTATAGATTCTGTTACCTTAATAATGTTCTTTGAGTCCTTGCTGATGTTACCCATCACCGTTCTCCAGCTATTAAGCAGCTGATATCCTTTGCCTCTTTGTTTAATATAATAGAATTTCTCTTCAATATGTTTGTGTGTGTGTGTGTGTGTGTGTGTGTGTGTGTGTGTGGGTGTGTGTGTGTGCGCGCGCGCGCGCGCGCGTGTGTGTGTCTGCGTGTGCGTATGTGTGTTCTCGCGTGCACGCGCGTTTGTTAGATATTGTTTTGAAGTTTGGCGGTTGTTGTGTTTTTCTTGTTTAGTCACTTTGTCCAACCTTGATTGATTTTTTATTCTTTTTTTAATATTTTTTTCTTCTTTTGTCACTTTGTCCAACCTTGTCCTCTCTGCTCTCGCGAGCAGAGCATGAATTGCTGGGAGCTCCGAAAGTATGTTCAGACATTGTGGTATTAAATCATCCTGGTTAGAAAGACCGAATTGTGCACTTCATAAAATCATCGTGAAAAGCATCGAAGTTTTGTCGTTGGTTGCTATTTTTGTTTGTTTTTGTTTCTTTATTTCTATGGCTCTGCAATTTACTCCACTGCACAAGACTATTTTTATTTTTTTCATTTTTGTGGCATCAGTTATCGGAGCAATGGAGCACCTAAGGCGGTGATTTTTTTTTTCCTAAGGCCGAAATCCACCTCTTCATTTTTTGGTGCTTCACACTGTCCTCTTCATCTGCCAAAAAAACAAAAACAAAAACAAAAAAAGCATTTTCCACTACTAGCTTTTTTTTTTCTCCAACCAGTCCCTTATACACCATGCGTAGTCTGTATGATCTCTTTTAAATGGACATAGTCTTGCCGTTTTTAGTGTTTTGGCGTTTGATACAAAATGTCTGGGTTTGTTAATGTTCTAATGTGTGGTGTACTGGCACTCTCACACTGAAAATGTGCTGCATATACAAAGAGAACAGCATAAGTGAAAAAAAAAACTTAATACTTAATTATTTTCTTTTCTTTCTGATCACCCCCTACCCCCAAGAAAAAAAAATGAAAGAGAGAGACTAGACTGCGCTGTACAGGTAAACACAAGTACTGACCAGCAGGGACGATGACGACGGAGGAGGTCTCCAGCCCCACGTCCCTCCACACCCTGTCCTCCACGACATCGAACACGCCTAGAGGACTGCTCTGATCTGTCCGTCCCGCGCTGACCTCGTATCTGATCGGCAGTTGGCCCTGTGACGTCGTCACGCGCCACGTGGCGGCCAGGTAGGTCAGACTGACCTGGTAGGAATCTGCTGAGGGCGAGGAGCTGCTCAGGACGCTGAGGTCGGCATGGTCGTTGACCGTCAACATGGAGTTGGGGTTCGAGACTGTGAGGAAGGAGAAACGACTTGAATGCTAACCAAAACACAGTTCTGAGCTTAGGAGAGAGGGGATCGGGGTGGAATGAGGGTAAGAGTGGTGCTGGAGACTGATATATCAAATATAAAAAGAGCGGTCGAAAAAGGGCATCCATGAGTCATGAGCTGCATGCCGTTTTGCCAACTTAGATTGCAAGGAGCTGAAACATCGAAGAACTTTCATGA
This sequence comes from Conus canariensis, assembly GCA_033310375.1. Taxonomy (NCBI): domain Eukaryota; kingdom Metazoa; phylum Mollusca; class Gastropoda; order Neogastropoda; family Conidae; genus Conus; species Conus canariensis. The sequence continues at coordinate 36,996,906 of CM065728.1, forward strand.
CGAGAGCTTCTGCCTGTATAGGCCTTGATTTTGCTGCCCAGCCCTACCTACATTTTCTTCCTACCGTTGTTCATCTTTCTTCAACATCACGTAAATGTTGCTGTCGATTACGTATCAGGAGAGCTAGGGGTGTTTCTCTCTCTCTCTCTCTCTCTCTCTCTCTCTCTCTCTCTCTCTCTCTCTCTTCTCTCTCCCTCTCAGAAATAGGCTCAAATTCAAAGCCCTCTTTTTTTTAATATCAAGAGCTTTAAGCCAAAGATATGATCAAACTAAACGTTTTATGTATGTATGTATGTGTATATACTGATTTATCCGCAACTCTGAGTTGCATTAAAATAATTGGCCCTGATATTTGCACCCAAAGACTCTCAATAAATGATTATTGATGAATTGCTGTTCAGAATGTTTAGTATTAGTATCTGTTGTTTGAGTTGCCTTGACACCGGAGCTACTATTTGTGGAAAATAACTTTGTCTACAGATTAACACGTACAAAACACACGTGACAAGTCCCCTTCCACCTTACATCTCCCCTTCCCTCCTGATACCTTGTGCATTCTCCTTCAGCTCTTACTAACAGGGAGAGAGAGAGGGTTGGGGCATGGGAGAAAGAGAGAGAGACGTGTAAGAGAGTGAGGGAAGAGAGAGAGAGAGAGAGAGAGAGAGAGAGAGAGAGAGAGAGAGAGAGAGAGAGAGAGAGTACAACCATATCAAAGCAACAAAACAACATGAAAGATGCTGCCGTCCCCGCCACCACCACAACGACAAACAACAACCACAAAAGAGCACAAACAGCAAACAAAAGCCGTGTATCTCACAAACCAACCGAACAGCCAACTCACTGGAAGTATAATCCGTGCACGTGGTAGCCGCACCACAGGTGGCGCCCTGCACAGCGCAGACGCAGTGCGACAGACAGTTGAAGGCCGAGCACCGACGGTGCAAGAAGAGCGCTCCCCCTGTCTGCAGCCGGAACTTGGACATGGCTGGGTGACTCTTGAGTCCTACCTGTAGCGCAAATCAAGTCAGTTACATTCAGGTTGAACTTCCACACCTACCAACGGTGATACAGCATAAGGAGGTACCCTTTCCGGGACAGCGAGGGGACCGACTTGATATAACATATTTCTACACGAACGATAACACATTAACATGGGCACCGATACTGGGAAATATTGATGATGGGCGCCACAAACTCACCACGTCTGATAGTGAAGTTGATGTCTATCACAGAGCCAAGGAGAAGGAAATCCTTGCCGCGGACATTTACTTTTGAATAATCCAAAGGAAGCAGATGGGGTTCAGGTGCGCTGTTGGACGCTTCAGTAGCCTGGGATCTTCCCAGTTCTCTGTCCTCAGGCATGCGCAGCAAGTTGAGGTGTTGCCACCAGTCCAGTCCTTTATGATGTCCATCCACGACTTCTTTAGTCTACCACTCGGACGTCGGAATTCTAATGTACCCGGCAGATCTTGGACCAGGAGTCACAGAGAGATACATACCCTTGTTTGGCAAGGTTACAGCACTAGGTAATTGGTTGATGAGGTGCTAGTCTGCCACCGTCTCAACACAGCCATTTATTTAGCGTTCCTTGCAGGAGCCAGTTATTCTCGGATGCCTGGAAAATTTACTCAAGATCTGCTGTTAGCGTCCACCTGTCGCATTCGTAGGGAAGGGTGGACGTCACCAACGATTTGTACCAACTAGATGTTAAACGAGGGTCTCCTATCGCAATGCTTTATCTGCCATCTTCAGTCCTCGCCGAAAACACTATTCTGGTCGGCCGGTAATCTTTAAAAAAAAAAACGGGAAAGATGATAAATTTGGTTTTCTAGATGGCTTTCTCTCGTCGAGGCAGGCTGCCGGAGCAAACTTAGTCTTGGCCTCCTATGTTGAGATAGTTGAAGCGCCCCTCTTCTCTCGTTGATGGTGCGCTACGTGCACGAAGTATTGACTTGACTGGCGTATTTCCGTCTCTTTATAGGTGCATTATTTCCAGTGTTTGTTCATTGCCGATACAAAAATAAGTAAAATTTTACTCCATCTAACACATCAGTGAAATTATCTTGTCACACCCGACTCTGGCGATCAAAATGTTACTTTTTTATCTGCCTGGATAATGAAACCGTTATTTTCTCAGAACGAATAATCCGTGTTACGCCATCTCGCACAAAGAAAAAACAATGATTATCCCATCCACGCAAGAACTAGTCAAAATCTTTATATCTCATCTGAAACAATTCAACAGTCATAATCTCACGTATCACAGAAAACTCAATCATGTTATCTCAACTGACACAGCGAAAGTCATTATTTCATCTGTGATAGAACGGATCAGTCGTGTGAATTCATCTGACTATGGGAACAATCACGATCCCATCGGTGATAGAAAGGATCAATTGTCTTATCTAAGGAAACCATCACTATCCCATCGATAATAGAATCGATCAATCGTGCTATCTGACTAAGGAAACAATCATAATCCCTTCTGCGACGGAACGGATCGACCGTGTTATCTCACCGTGACAGTCACTACATCATCTATTATACAAAAATGTGCACCGTTTTATCTCAAATGACATAGGGAAATAATCATTATCCTATCCAGCACAGATCAACCATGTCGACTCTACACCTTGACATGATCAAATAAAATTTAAAGAAAAAAACCCAGTTTGACTGACCCCATTCACAGCCCAGATGGTGACGTACACGTCCTGCAGTGCCGTCAGAGTCTGGGTGTTCACCTCGTACACCTGCACGTACCCCTCGTCTTCATAGCTGGTGCCGGAGTCTGAGTGTGGCACAGTCACCGTGCTGCTTCCCTGAGGACCACAGACAGGCTCGTGACTTCACAGTGTTCTATAAGTCCTCTTCTCGTCAAGGTCAATGAGCGCCAGACTGCTCCCCACCCAAATCCCCGCCCTCATCCTAGCCCCTCGCCACCACATGTACACACAGCTTTTGTGACTGAAAGAACAGTTCTATGGCTATGGACATCGGAATACTAATGGCCATGGACATCAGAATACTAATCACGGAACCCATCATGCCAGCCTCTCTCCCTCCCTCGTTCTACATCCTCCTTGATAACTCCTCCTCCTTCTCCATCTACTATCACTTTATGTTTTATGGCGCTCCTTTTTAATGAGTGCTCACACCACTTCACAAGAAGAAATTTACAGAATAAGTGAACATACAACTGACAATAATCATCTGATAATCAATAATGCACCTTCAAACGCACTCTTGCATACACACAAACACACACACTAGTACCCCAAAAGGGAAAAAAAAAACGTTTAAAAGAGAAGGAGGATAGCACAAGGCACGGCGAAAACAGTTAAAAGACACAGTAGTAAAAAATTAAAAAAAATTTAAAAAAGCGCAGCAAATTGAACACTTCGATCCTCGACAAAAAAGGTGATCTAAGCGATTCGTCTATGTCTTGAGGATGGGTCTACCCCATTCAGTTCAGTCTAAAACTGATTCAGACCAATCTAAAGAGTGGTCCACTGAACTGAAGTCAACCAACAAAAGATCATGAGGAGCGTCGACCACCTTGTGCATCCTAAGACGCGGAAGCTAACAAGTCTAGATAAGGAAGCCTTCCCAGTGGTGCACCTAATCAATGGACAAAGTGTTCTCACCTGATTGAGATCTTTGGCGTAAGGGGTGGTGCCCACATTGATGTGGTAACTATGGACACCAGAGTGTTCGTCGTGGAAGCCCAGCCAGGCCAGTCTCAGGGTGCTGGAGGTCCACTGCATCCACGTGTCCAAGTGGCGACGCAGGTTGGCCGAGTGGTCAGTGGACACAGCGAACATACCTGGCCATTGCAAAACAGCATTTATGTGTGTGACTCAAGATGGAATACTTCGTCTGGTCTGCTTTCTGACTTTCTTTCAGGCTGAAGGTTCATTTGGAAGTTTTCTCTTATCATTACAGCAACCAATAACACTGATACTGTTACTCATACTAGTAACACTGCTAATGTTCATGCAGCCGCTACCGCTTCTACTACTGCTGGTTATAGCGCGACTGCTACCACTGATACTGTCATGTGGCTGCTATTACTGTGACCATAATTATGATTATTCTTCTTCCTGCTTCACTTCCTCATACTTATAGGATTTCAGGAACAGCTGTTTGATTCTTCCTGTGTACGTGTGTCAGAATGGAGAGGGAAATAAATTGTGAGAAAGAGACACAGGAACAGACGGACGTAGAAAGAAGAGTGAAAGTAAAAAAAATAAACCGACATACAGACAAAGGGAAAAGGAAGACAAAGAGACTGACATGCAAATGAGCATGATTTCTGCTCCACAGAAAGTACTGACAGAAAGTATGTGAAAACAAGTGAAATAAAACAAAGATCCACAACATCACAAGCAGAAAGTAGATGAAAACAAATAAAATAAAATACAGATCATACGTCGAATCTCTCTCTCTCATCACACACACACACACACACACACACACACACACACACACACACAACACAACACACAACACACACACACACACACACACACACCTGTGGAGGGAGCAGAACTATCTTGCAGAATATCAGCTGACTCTGAGGTGGTACACAGGTGCGCCAAGTTGCAGGCTGTGACCTTCACCTTGTACCGACTTCCGTCATGAAGAGCCAAGGAATTGATAATGTGCTTCCTTGTTGGGCCCGGAATCTGCGTTTGAAAAGATGAGAACTTTTTCAGCAATTTTTGCGAATCTTTTTTCTGTTATTCTTATTGGAGCTTTATATCACGAGAATAAAAAATCAATAATTGGATACATGCACAACTGAAAACCATCGAAGTGACTATAACAGTTTTTCGTCTGGTGCGTCGCCTCATGTCAATCAGACGTCCATTATTCTCTGTGAGTTACCAAGACTGGGACTACCAAAGGATGTGTGTCTCGGTATAGGTTTTCTTGGGGGTGACCTAAATAACCAGTGAAAGTTGTGCCATAGGATGGGAGGGAGGTGGTAGAGGGGAAGGGAAGGCTGTTATAAAACAACAAAAGAAAAAAAGAAAGAGAATGGATGTTTAAACAGAAGAGAAAACGGGAGGAGCGACAGAGCGAGAAACAGAGAAGAGCAGAGGGCGAACTGACTCACAGACCAACACAGCTATCATCAGCATGAGTACATGACCGGAGTGCGGATTGCCTGAGCATGGAAGTCGTCGCCATCGTATGTGTTATATACTTCTCATTAGTTTATGCACGTACTGAATCACGCCGTCACAATTATATTTCATGTCAGTACAATACTGATTAGATTCGACTTGATTTTTAGTATCTTTGAATAGTCTTTCAGTGTTTGTTTTACATGAATTAACACAAAGAAACACATATTTTCCCACATGCCGTGCCTGTCTCGCTCTTTCTATGTATCTGTGTGCGTGTCTCTCTCTGTCTCCCTGTCTCTGTCCCTATTTCTCTCTCTCTCTCTCTCTCTCTCTCTCTCTCCCATACACATGTGCGTGCACGTGCAATACAATCTCTCTCTCTCTCTCTCTCCTCCCTCCCCCCCTTCCCCGCTCCCTCCACTAGTCATGCACGGACGCACGTGCACATACTCCCATCCCTTACTTCCCTTCTAACACATGACATATCAAATTAACATCATGGCATCCAAAAGAGTACTAACACCGTGGACTTCAACACTGTCAAACGTCTTGGCAACAATCTCAGGCCAGCTTCTGTGCAACCTGGTCTGTATACGCCACGCCATACTTGATTTTGAAAGCAATATATCTTGGCATACAGCCTCGTTCTGGTTTCTGTGCGGACCGGCCCAGACAGTCTACACAACACTTAATACATGGTCACGGTCCTGGATCAAAACATTCAAAACAAGGTAGAACAGCAATGCGATGAATGCTAAGACCACGGCAAGAGCATCCCTCATCGATCATTTGATATTAAGCAATCTGCGCTGCAGAATTTGAGTTTGCTCGAAACAGATTCCGTGATTCAAGGAATACTTTTAACATACTGTCACTCTGTTCGATTAAAGCGAAGTCAAGTAGTTAGAGCACTTACTTACTTACACCACACACACACACACACACACACACACACACACACACACACATATGTATATATATATATATATATATATATATATATATATATATATATATATACTATATATTGTGTGTGTGTGTGTGTGTGTGTGTGTGTGTGTGTTGTGAAGAGAGAGATTAAAATGCGAGTATCAATCAATGAACATGTCGTTCAATAAACAAATCAAGCAATCTGCCAGCTAACATCGTGTAATCGTAATATCAGAACTCTTGTTGTTCTGAGCTACATTTGAATGACACACTCCCTCCCTCCCTCACCTGCACGGGAGCTGACTGGAACTCGCCGTAGATGTGGGAGTACACAGACACATACTGCGTGACGATGTGGGACTCGGCGTCCTCGATAGCCCAGCGGACACCGATCATGTCTCGGCTCACCAGGCCCACCCCATCCAAAGTCCCCACACCGGGAGACAACTCCACCGCTGTTGACGTCACAGGAGCGCTGGTGTCCACTTGGAAACCGTTTGACGTCACTTCCTTCTGGTTGCCTACAAACATGTTAATGCATGTCCAGGACGGGGGAAATCGTGATGGTATTGCTTAAGTGCACTAAGTTGATGTATTATTTGGTCAGGCTTAACACACCAAGGTTATCTTTGCACTCATACACGCATATGCACACTCATGCGCCCACCAAACATTCACCTCTCTCTGGGAATGGGATGTCACGCATTCGTTTCTCTCCTAACACGACTGAGCACAAGAAATACAATTTCTATGCTGCTATAATCAAACATGAAAAATCCAGTTACACAAAATGAACAAATCAACACATAAAAGATCAATACTTCCTAATCCCGGGTTATAATAAAAATGACTTCTTACCTGGCCAGGTTTTCACACACACAACCACGCTTTCACACCACACCACAGTTCTTGAAAAGTCTCTTCACGTCTTCTTCAGCACTGCTTGATGGTGATGCCCTTGGTTGACTGGCTCCAGGTTTCAGGACTGGGTCTTCGTGGTCGTCTCTGGGATCTCGACGTAGAACTCTTCTTCTTCGTCTCCTTCATCCACCTCTGGGTTCAAATTCAGTTTGTCTGTCTTCACCCACCTCTGGGCTTCAAACTTAGTTTTCTTCTCTTCCAGCTTGTCTTTCCCCAAGACTTTGCTGTCTCTTCTATCTCCCAGACCACGTTTCTCTCGACCCGTTCTCTGTCCTGCCCACCCTTCTCTCTTCTCTCTCTCTCTCCTCTGCCTTCTCTCTCTCTCTCTCCTGGTGTTCTTCTCCTCCTCTACACGTTGTTCTCCCTCAGTTTATATAGGGAGGGACACAAAGGATTTCCCTTCGGGCCATGCCTTTGTCCATGCTGCTTCTCAAACCCCCTGTTCACAAGTACCCTGAATTCTCCATTCGCTACAGTCTCCCACACATCAGTATTTACACACATCCCTACCTAATTGATTAGCAAACAACCACTTGGCACCAGATGGACATCGAAAATTTCCCGCCGACTTCGGAGGCCACTTTAACACAGTAATTATCTTAAAGAGGGCTACGATAACAACATCCACGCGCGTTCAACCAGCCTGACAATAGAACCAACCCAGTGACCCACGGCAATACCATCCGAACGAGTCCAAGACTCCTGCTCTTCACTGACTGTTTACAAAAGAACCTCAGCTAACTGAGTATTTAGCGCTCACTTGGTGCACCGAGGTCCTAGTGGTTACATTCCTCTCCCCTTTCGCTGTCGGGCAGGTCCGAACTCCTCACTACCTTAGGTGCCATCTGTCACCTGACCGCTTCGTCCTCCTTGACACGGTTCGACCGTGTGCGATGGGTAAGGCATACTTGTTAATGGTTCTATTACCTATTTGTATACTACGTACAACGTCCCTTTTGCCTCTAAGCGTTTAATGCCTTTTGTGAGAGGTTTCACGCACTTGACAATGCACTTTGCTTTGTTTTCTTTCTGTCCTTTCATGAATACCCCATTGAAATACAGACGGAATCAATCACACCGAAGGATACTCTAAATCATTCATTGAAGACACTCAAATATTAACTTTCTCTAAAATTACACCAGAGCTCTTGGGGTGCATTTGATTTGCGTACGCTTAAAGAACTTTCTAGCAAAGTTGACACCAAGACCATTTTCAACATGAATTCTTAGCCTGAACAGAGGGAGGCCACAGGATATGCAAGGTGGTTCTAGCAAAGCCAAATGAATGATCTGGCAAGACCGAGGACGATTGCACCCGTACATATAATTTGTGTCACACGTTTTGTGCAAAAAATCATTTCAGGCTACGCTGATTTACGTAATACATGTAACCATCACTGTGTTCGTGGTTGTGGCTGTTTGTACTTTCACAGAATTCTCTTTCAAGTATTTCTTCTTTTGCGTACTCTAGTTATATATTACAAAATGTAACCACAAAGGATTTTTTTTTAACTGTTAAACTGTCTCTGGTGTAACTTTGAAGCTTATTTTATCCGCAATAGAATATTACAGAGATGCCGTATACATTTTACAATTTCCGTTCTTCAAGGACTCAGACCAACGTAGTATTTACAAACAGACCTTTTGTTTATTGGCTGTGTACGCTGATATATAATGTACAGCTAAACCAAACATGGTTCATTCAAAAGACAGAAGCAACAACACCTCAAAACAAAAAAATGGCGCAAAAAAAGGAAGAGAAATCTTACCTGCTGCGTCAAATGCTTTGACGGTGATGTAGATGGTCTGTCCCTCTGGCAGCAAAGCCGGCAGATGATTGGTAAAGGCAGAGAAGACCAGCCCTACGTCACGCTCGGGCATGATGTCACTTCCGCCTGCCATGGTCCCCGCGCGCCACGTGAAGCGTGCTAGACCGGAACCCAGATCGCTGAATCCCCGCCATTCGGCTCCAAGAAAGTCCCTGTGACAAAAAAAACAACAAAAAACATACAGATTTGATTATTTGATTACACAGCTACGTGATTGCTCGCATGCAAACGCCTGTGACCTGCACATGCCTGCACACACACACACACACACACACACACACACACACACACACACACACACACACACACACAAAACAGGCTATTTTGAATGAAAGGATGATAGTACAGAAGGGTGGACGCACATGTCCCCGTACGCGTGGGAGAGAGAGAGACAGACAGAGAAAGGAGGGGAACAGGGAGAAAGAGTGAGACAGAGACAGACAGACAGAGACAGAGAGAGAGAGAGCAGCAGCAGCAGCACCAACCATGGAAACAGAGAGATAAAATAATTCAATATTTTGACACAGAGCACCAAGGCAAATAATCAAAAGCACTCCCTAACAAGATTTCTCTAAAGTGACATCCCCACCGAACAGATACTGGAAACACCTCTGAATGTCCCTCAGATCTTTCAAGTCCTTTCCTGGCACGCGAATCTACATGAATTTAACTTTTGTGTTTCATATTTACCAATGTTCTTTTCTTTTCAATATGGTTGAAGTTATGCTTATAATGTTCAGTTTAATTTTTGATGAATTCGAAAACTGTCTACGCACGAGGAAACAGTAAGTAGTGGAAGTAGTAGTAGAAATAAAAACAAACTGCGCTAGCAGCACTGGTAGTAGCAGCAGAAGCAGCAATCGCGTTTTCAGTGTGACAGTTTTGTTTTGCTAGTTTGGCACCTGTGGCAACAGTTACTGGATAGTGGTTTGTGATAATGGTAATAGTACTAATGATGACTAAGGCATTGACAACGACAACAACTAAATCTATCCCCCCCCCCTCCCCTCCCACCCCCCCCCCCCCCCTCCTCCTCCTCCCAGACAGACAGACAAACAGTACTGAAGATAATGTTACGTAGACTAGACTCAATCATTCCCTGACCTCTGAGACTGGTAGGCAATGTCCTCATCACCACTTCCGTCCCACACGGGTCCCGTCACAGGCGGAGTGACGTCAATCATGACGCCATCTGACGTCGCCTGGTTGCACTGACCTACTGCATTGCACGCTACGACTGTGGTGTAGTACCGGATGTCGTGACGGAGTGGAGCGTGGTCCCATGTCACAGCTGAGAGAGAGAGAGAGAAGAGAGAGAGAGAGAGAGAGAGGGGGGGGGTTCAATCAACGGAAAACGGTCAAGATGTATGAAATAATTGATTAACCGACCAGTACTATATATATGGATGAAGAGTACATGATTTTGTAAATCAATCAAATAAGCAGTAAGTTAACTCAAGTCTAATCAAATCGACCCTACTTTTATTGCAGTGAGTCAAATCAAATGAAGTCCTTATTTCCTTTAATGCTACATTAAACACTCAAAATTCAAGCCTCACTATCATCATTGTCGGCATAACAACGTCATTTCAGTGTCCCTGTTATCATTACCACTTGCCACTGTCAGCATCACCACCGGCGTCAAAAGCGATGACCCACCAGTGGCCGGCCACTCATCATCATCATCATTATCACCATTATCCCTGTCATCCTCCCTATGTACACACCCTGTGAAAGCCCGATGTCGAAGTCGGCTACCACGTCCACACATCCGGGGCACGTGCCCAGACTGACGCTGTAGGACGCCACCGGGTTCAGCGGCGTGGAGAATCCGCTCCAGTACGCAATGACTTCATCTGGTGACGTCACAAAGTCTACGTCAGTCGGGGTGACGCCGGCAGCTGGGGCAGGACCGTCGAAGACGGCGCCCACTGAAGGGCTGGTGGTCATGACGGCCACTGGCTTGGAAGTGGCCACAGTCTCTAAACCAGCTCCGTTGACCGCCTAGTGTAACGAAATGACATGGACAACAGGACATGCTGTAATTACAGAACTCTGCCTCATGAATGGGGGAGGGACATGCTGTAGCTAAACATCATCGCCAAATGGCATGGGTAAAGAGGACAAGTGGAAGTTAAAGAACACCACCAAATGACAGGGGTGAAAAGGACATGTTGCAATTAAAGAACACTTCCTTAGAGGTGAAAAGGGCATGTTAAAGGACGATGCTTGATAATATGGGTGAAAAAGACATGAGTTGTACTTGAAGAAAACTGCCCTGTATGTAAGCGGTGAATATGATACATTACAATTAGAGAACAGCGCTTCATCTCACGGGCGATAAAGACATGTTATATTCAAAGAACATTGGCTGGTAAATGGGCTAAGAAAATGTTACAGTGGTGAATATGAACATTACAATTAGAGAACAGCGCTTCATGACACGGGCGATAAAGGCATGTTATATTTAAAGAACATTGCCTGGTAAAAGGGCTAAGAAAATGTTACAGTT